>JAJIZI010000020.1:0-600000 GCA_021018995.1 Chloranthus sessilifolius
CTCGGGTAGTCATGCTAAATAAACTTTGGGATCGATGGGTTCGCCCAAAGACCTCGAACCCTGCTTTCAGTAGGGGCACCTGCGAACAGTCAAATGGGGCCATCAAATGTCTCGAAGGATTGCACACAAACTGTGGAGCCTTGTGTATGTTTATTTCAGGCCTATCTTTGAATGTGGGTCAACCGCCCCTCTTACTTATGAAGTTGTTGCATTCAGAATGAATCTTAAACATCAAATACCTTCAAAACCATCTCGAGAAGTGAATGTCTTTCCCGACTGTAGGGAGTTCGCAACTCATCCCACCTCGGTGTCTCTAAGCACTTGGGAACCGTTTATCTTGAGAAATGAATGTTTAGCCTGACGTTCAGGGCTTTCGTTTTCTCACCGTGTTACTCATTTGATGTTTGAAGTTCGTTCTGAATGCAGTGAACCCGCCAGTGATGCCTTGGGCCTCTTCGGATGTCTCATTTCTTTGGCATACAATCATTAGTGATCGGATACCAAAGAGGGGCATCTGTAGACACCCAAATTTGGCCCAAGGCCCGATCGAAACACCTTTCGAGAAAGGTGCGCTTTCGAGTTTTTGATGGCATGTATGGAACCTTTAGGAACCACCCTATAACCCTTCTAAACCCTTAGGAATCACCCTAGATCCCTTAGGAACTTGCCCCAAAGCATTAAAAATCAATCCCGACCCTTAGAACCTGTTCTAAACCTAAACCTAACCTCCTAAGCCTTGGAAAAAGGAGTGGTGCACCAAAACTAGCTACCACCATCTACTATAATCAAATTTCATACCATTGAAAAGTAGAACTTGTCAGCTTTCCAACGGTCTAAGAATCACCCCAATCGGAGTTGTACACTGAAAGATATGGCGGTCCAAACCCGGAGGGCAAGTCGGTAATTTCAAGTGGGCCCCCCTAGGGATTTGGCGCAACTAATAGTTGCGCCAATTATAATTTTGCCTGGTACAACTATTAGTTACGCCAGGCCACTTCTCCCAGGATTTAAGTCTGGCGCAACTATTAGTTGCGCCAATTTTAAATGTGGACCCCACCCTCGCGAGCCAACTTCCACCATTGTTCATTACTATTTTACTGTACATTTGTCTGGTGCAACTAATATGAACAGTAACTCATGGTTTTTGCCTCGAAATTTGTGATTGGGGTTTGACTTATTGACCACCTTGACCTTTGGAGTCTGTTTTGATAGTCCTGGTGCACCCATTCACTACCTATTTGCGACCCTTTGAGTGGCTTAAAGCCTCACCCCATCATCCACCATTGAAGGACCTTCTCACACATTTCAAGGCTCCAAAAACTCTAAAAAACTTTAGATGTTAAATTACCTAATTTCTAATCCTAATTAGCATCTAAACACCCTCCAAATCCGCCCATTTCCTATAAATAGAGACCCCCACCCCTAGGTTTAAGGGTTGAGAATTTCTACCTAAGAGAGAAAGAGGTTAAAGTGAGAAGATCTTTCTCCCTTTGGTGCGCACCTCCCATACAAAATCTAAAATTCCAAAACCTCCTTCCAAGCCTTACACTTCATCTAAAAACTCTATGTTAGGTGTGTGTGACCTCCTAGCCTCCCTCCCCTACCTCCTAGCTTCAAGCCTTAGGAGTTATAACCTCATTTTCTACCACACAAAGCCTTCAAGAGCTCATTAAAGCAAGCCACGCAAGGCTCCCCTACGGTGATACAAGGGCCTGAGGGCTCCGGCTCTCCCCTTTCTTCTCCTATCTCTTTCTAGCTCACTCCATCCTCCCATTTGTGTAGTTATGCCACCGACTTTTTGGTAGAAATGGAGGGGCACAAATAGGAATCTAAGCCCTTTTGGGCAAGAGGAAGCTATTTTCTTTTCTATTACTTCATTTTATTTCTGGCCATAAGTAGAGACCACATTAAGCAGGTTGATCGGGTGCCTAACACCTTTCCGATTGATAATCTAAGCCCCTACCCAAGAGCCTTTGGTGTGGACCGGATTCAGAGTCATATTTTTAGCACTTCGGTGCTCATAAAAATGATATAGGTATCCCGGGACAATAAAAGCTCCGGGTGGCAACTCTATATTTTTCGTTAGCGAGCGCATCGCCGCGACGGGATCGTCACAGATCCCACAGTTGCACAAGTGGTCTACAACCACATTTTCCCCTTTTTTGTCCTTAATCTCAAGATCAAACTCCTGTAATAGGAGGATCCATATGATTAATCTTGGCTTTGTATCTTTTTTTGACAAAAGGTACTTTAGGGCTGAATGGTCTGTGAACACCACTCTCCTAGACCCCAAAACATAAGAGCTGAATTTTTCCAAGGCATAGACAATTGCCAGCAATTCCTTCTCAGTTGTGCTGTAATTTAACTGAGCATCAATCATGGTTTTGCTTACATAAGCAATCACACAAGGGGCTTATCCTTCCTTTGTCCCATGACTGCACCAATAGCAAAATCTGATGCATCACACATCAATTCAAATGGAAAAGAAAATTCAGGTACTTCAAGGATAGGTGCAGAGGTTAAGCAACCTTTTAAAAGCTCAAAATCCATAAGACATTCATCAGTAAATTCAAAGGGAACCTCTTGGCACAACAGGTTACAACGAGGCTATGTGATCTTGCTAAAATCCTTGATGAATACCCTATAGAACCCAGCATGCCCCAAGAAAGATCTGACTTCTTTCACAATTTTTGGTGGGGGAAAATGTGCTATCAGATCAATTTTAACCTTGTCTACCTCAATGCCTCTATGGGAAACCACATGGCCAAGGATAATGCCTTGATTGACGATAAAATGGCTCTTTTCCTAACTCAACACCAAGTTGGTTTCCTCATATCTCTGCAACACAAGGCTAAGATGGTGTAGGCATTGGCTTAAACTATCCCCCCTCCATGAATATCTCTATAGGCAAAGGTGCCAAATGGGCATGTGAAAGTTGTCTTTTCCTGGTCTTGTGGGTAGACAGGGATTTGGTTATACCCCGAATATCCATGAAGAAAATAATAAAAAGCCTTGCCTGCCAAACCAACTTATCCAGAATTTGGTCAATGAAGGATAAAGGGAAGTGGTCTCTTCTGGTTTTTAAATTGATCTTCCGATAGGATATACACACCCTCCAACCTATAGTTTCCCTAGTTGAAACAAGCTCACCAGAATCAGTTTTAATCACAGTGATTCCAGATTTCTTAGGGACCACCTGAGTAGGTGCCACCCATTCGAAATCTTAAATTGGGTAGATGACTCTAGCATCTAACAATTTGACCACTTCTTGCATGTGGGGGTTCAATTTTCTCTATATTTCTCTAGAGGGTTTGGAACCCTCTTCCAGGTAGATTTTATGCATGCATATAGCAGGGCTGATGCCCCCAAGGTCAGCAATAGTCCAGCCTATTGCTCTTTTATGCTTGTATATAACACAACAATTCTTCCTCTTGCTCCTCAGTGAGAGAGGAAGAAATGATCACTGACAACTTCTTATTTGCTCCCAAAAAAGCATACTTCAAGGTCTTAGAAAGTTGTTTCAACTTTACAACTGGTGGACATATGAGAGAAGGCAACAAAGGTGCCTTTTATGGTGGTGGAAGAGGCAACATAGCAGGTTTCCATGGTGGATACCTTGTTGCTGGCCCCATATTAGCATTTAAGGCTTTCACCTCTTGAACCATGGGCCTTCTCTTCCACAATCTCTCTCCACACATTTTCAAAATCATCACAAAAATCATCATCATGCAGCAGCTTGGGCAGAGTCTCTTCCACAAGCTCATCAAATACATCAATTAAAAAGCAATCCTCACTATCCAAGTGAGGCTGATTGGCTGCATCATACACATTCAATTTCACTTTCACGTTGCCAAAGGACACCTCCATTACTCCTGATCTACACTGAATACAAGCATTGACAGTGGCCAAGAAAGGCCTACCCAAAATCACAGGAATAGAGGTGGTGCGCTTGCTTGGCTCCATGTCAAGCACCAACTTGTCAACCCCAACTAACACATCCTCTATCATTCCCACAGGCCTCCTTTCAGATCTGTCAGCTAGTTGTAGCACCATATATGTGGGCTTCAATTCTCCCAAGCCTAACTTCTCATAAACTGAATATGAAAGTAGATTTACACTAGCTCCCAGATCTAATAAAGCCTTCTCAATGATATGATCCCCAATGATGCAGGGGATTGTGGGAACTCCAAGATCTTATCTTAAAGCTTGGCTAATCGACAACAATTGGTTTTTCTCAAGATAAAAGGCATCTTCATAGATGTATCCTAGACTGTCTTTTGTGAGTGCATAATTCTTTCAAGAACTTTGCATAGGTTGGAACTTGCTTGATAAGATCAAGTAAAGGCAAGTTAATCTTTACTTGTTTGAATATTTCCATCATCTCCTCCACTTTAGCATTCCTCTTATAAAAAGGAGAATGTGCTTTCAATGCATTGGGAAATGAAAAATGGGGGACTGATCACCCACTTGCAGCCTTAGCAAGCTCACCTGAGTTTTCTTTCTTTTTATTTTCAGTTTTCTGTTGGGGTACATCAACACCCCCCTTATTTTTTATGTGCTGCTCTTGCTGCATATCATCATGGGTTGTTCTTTCATTTTCTGCACTTACCCCATCATGTGTAACACCAACTTGGTTATCAACCAACCTTCCACTCCTCAAGGTGGTGACAGATTTTGCTTCTTCATGGGAAGAAGTCTCACACACCATGTACTGCCCCTTTGGATTATTCATGGGCTGACTTGGCAGTCTTCCCTCCTCTCTCTTAGTCAAAGTGTTAGATAGCTGACCAAGGTGGTCCTCTATCTTCTTGATACTTTGGCCATGGAGTTGATGCTTTATGACAAAGAGCCTAAATTCTGTAGTGAAGCCAGAACTTGCTCCTCAAATGTGAGAGATCTAGGGGGTGCTGGGGCTGGTGTACTTTGATGCACAGGTTGAGCCATTGGCTGAGCCATAGGTTGTTGGTATTGGGGCCTTGGAAAGTAATTCTGCTGGTGTGGTTGGGCATTCCTATAGGGCATGGATTGTTGTTGTGGCTGCTGCTGCTGATTTTGGAAGGTATCTTGTCTCCACCTCAAGTTGGGGTGATTTCTCCAATAATAACCAGCAGTAGGCTGTTGTCCATAGGATTGAGCAGCATTCACATGTTCTAGCACAAGGTCTAGAAATTAGGCAGCTGAGGGACATTCCTTAAGGGAGTGAGTGGGGGACTGGCAGATCACACATGCCTCCTCCAATTTGGCAGCCATTGGAGACTGCATGGCTCCCATGAGCTTATCAAACTTTTGAGTCAAGTTGTTCACTTTCCTTTCTAAATCATTGTATCTACTCATCTCATATATTTTTCCTCTTGTAGTATTTTCTTTCACCAATCTAGGGGTCTCAAAATCTCTTGACCAGGTCTCCCTTTGCATGGAGTTTTCACTTATGATATCAAACAACTCCCAAGCCTCATCAGCGGTCTTGTGGAGGTATGTACCACCACATAAGGCATCAACCATATCCCTGCTCTTGGGATCAATTCCTTGATAGAAACTTTGGACAAGTTGTCATTTAGGAATTTAGTGATGGGGACATTGCTTCAAGAGTTCTTTAAATCTCTCTCATGCTTGGTGAAAGTCTTCAGTTGGGGCTTGAGCAAATGAAATAATGCTCTTCCTCAGCTAACTTGTTTTGGACATGAGAAAAAACTTAACCAAAAATTGACATTGAAGGTTATTCTAGGACTGAATACTATTGGTTGGGAGCATTGACAACCAAGTTCTGGCTCTATCCTTTAATGAAAAAGGAAAGAGTCTCAACCTGGTTGCTTCCTCCCCTAAACCTGTAATGTTGAAGGTAGTGGACAGTCCTAGAAATTCATCAATGTGCCTATATGGATCTTCTTTACTCAGGCCATGGTATGAGGGTAGCATCTGTATGATGGAGGATTTGATCTCATAGTTCCCTTGGACAACAGAGAATTGAATGCAAAAGAGGGAATTGTACACCCCTAGTGTATTGAATTCCTTCAATGTCCTAGGTTGCTCACCCATTGTAGAACTATCACAATTAGCTATAGGTGTGTGTATGGGATGCTTGGGTCTAAGAAGTCTCTCAACTTCAAGATCCAGAGGAGCAAGCTCAGGATGAAGAGATCTACCAAGCAAACACACAGCAAAAATTAAGTACAACACATAATTCAGTAAAATAGATACACAAATACACAACTAATGCTGCAGATCTAAAAACTACAGATCTAGAAATGTAAATAGAGTTAAGAGATGCAAACTTAAGTAAAACTTGCTCCTCAAATTGGCACAATGCTCCTTTCAAAACAATAACTCCTGGTCTGCAAGCACAAAATTAAAACAGCAGCAATTACTCAAACACAAAATAGGCAATAAAAAATTTAAATCTAAAATGAGAAAAACTTAGATCTACCACTTTTTAAATGACAACTCCCTGGCAGTGGCGCTAAAAACTTATTGTGCTGCCCACCTTGCAATTATTATATGGTTAAAATAGTCAATTAAAAGGCACAAATTACATTAATGAGGGATCAAGGTAAGCAGCCAGTCCTGCAAGAACTAGGGCTGTTGCAACAAGTCTTAATAGGTAAGTAAGGGTATGTCCACAGGGAAATGTTATTAAACTATGGTAAATCTCCAGATCTATAGCAGATTTGGCACTCTATCCTAATTTAGAGTAAATCGAAATAGGAAAGAGGAGAGGTTTATATGATTTGTCACTAAAAATTATAAAACATTAAATTCAAATGATCCAGATTTGATTAAACACAGAGTTCAAGGAAAATGGAGAAAAGATCAAGCGATGGAGAATAGCAGCTAGGGATTTTGGTCTTTTACTAAAAATTGTTTAGTTCAAAGGTAGTGCAGGGAATTGGTTTGCAGCAATCCTTCACCTGGCTACAAGCTCAGGTGCAAGGTATAAGAATCCACTCTCAACCACAGACTTGAAGCAATCCTAAGGCTATGATCTATCCACTCGAATGGTCATAGATCATCCCAGAGATTGTTCCAATTCAATGGTCTTGATTGGAACAATTTAACCATTGCAGATGTGTGGGTGCAAGGCTACAAGCTCAGGCATCCATAGGGATATTAGATCAAAGGAAATCAAATGGCAATCAAAAGATCTATGGATCTAAATTAGCTTTGCATTCAATAATTACTGAATCAATACATTTTACAGTCAATTGTTCTTAGATCTGTAATCTGTGCAACACCTAATCCTCCTACAAAGCTTTGAACTTCTCAACTTATAGCTCTCAACCTCACCCTAACTACCAAAGAAGTTAGCCAACCATAATTGGCTAAGAGAAGAATGGGGGAGAAGGAAGAGAAAGAAGGAATTTTTGGAGGGAAGATGGAGATCGGATTTTTGCTCTGGTTCTCCCAATTTTTGGATGCTCGCTCTATAATTTCTTCAAGCTTTTATACTCTTCTCCTCTCTTCCCCGATCTATTTCAACCAATCAGAGCCCAAGAGAATAATTCTATTATTTTGGGCTGCTGATATGGCTAATTTCTCTTCTAGAAGCTCTTTTCCCCTTGGTCCAAAATAGGTAGGGCCATGTGACGCGGTTAGGGTTCTCATTCATGCTCAGTGGTGTTCCAAAAAATACCCCCAAGGGTCATTAACACACCTTGGAACTCGTGTAATAAATTCTGAAGGTTGCAACTACTATGAAAAGAACTGAGAAATTCCTAATTCGACTGTTGAGAGGTATAAGGAACCTCTCGATAGGTTATGAATCAGCTTGGTGTTCTCATCAACAGGATTGAAGACTTCTCGATAGGTTCATGAGTCTTCCCAGCATTCACTTCGACAAGATGGAGTAGCTCTCGATAGGTTTAGATCTTTCTCGACAGGATTTGAGTACATCTTGATTGGTCCATGTGAACTGATCAACAAGATTGGAGTACATCTTCACCTTCTGTCCAGTTCTTCATTCAACTTTTCAACAGGTTATAGTCAACCTATCGACTTGTTATACGGTCTATAGTTGAGTGTGCAACAAGTTAGCTCAATCCTCACAAGAATGACCATAGCTTTAGGTAAGTTGTCGATAGGTTGCCTTGCACTGTTCGACAGGTTTAGTTGAGCCTCGCGATAAGTATCTGGAACCTCTCGACTTCTTCTGCACCTCCAAGTATCCTCTCGATAGGATCCACATGGTACCTCCAACCTCTCGATAGGTACTAGAACCTCACGAGATCTTCATATTTTCAACTCTGTTCCTCTCGAACAGGTTGACTTTTCTTTCCAGAACCTCTTGATAGGTACTGGGAAGCTCTCGGCAGGATCTTCTGTTGTGCCTCCAACATCTCGATAGCTTGATTCTAAGCATCCAAACTTGTCGACAGGTTAACTTATCCTCTCGATAGGTTGTGTCCTTTGTTTCCACAATTCGCATACAATCCTGTGTTGTTGTTCTTCATTGGTTCAACACTCAGCAGCCTCTTGGTGGGTTCAATCTTCATTCCATACAACTATACTTAGTCTTAAGCACACCCAGTTGGGCCCATGACCTTCTAAAGCTCTATGGACTCTTTCATTGGCTGGCCTTTGGGTTGTTTGAGCACATGTTGAGTAGTAGACTACTTCTTTGGCCATTTTAGGTGGATGTCTGCACTAAGACTGCAACTTATTACTTATCTATAAAATACACTCAAAACACCTTATTAGTCAGCTCAAGGGTCCATCAAAGGTCAGGTTAGGAGGTGAAAAATGGTGTTTTTCATTGCTTAATACTTGTCCATTCCCCTGGGGGCAGAAAGGTGACGAATGATGTAGGTCGATGTCGAATTTCTTGCATAGTTTCTTCGTCTTCTCTGCAATGAATTGCGATCCATTGTCGGTGACAAACATTTTGGGTACTCCATACCTAGTGATGATGTTTCGAATAATAAACTTTAAGAGCGTTTAAGCGGTAATTCTTACATATGACTCGAATTATGCCCATTTGGTATAGTATTCGATCACAGTGAGTATGAATGCATGCTTGTGAGTGTTCCCAATTGTGTCTGTGAAAAGTCTGACAATGTCGAAGGCCCACATTGAGAATGACCATGGCGATGTTATGGGATTCAATGCAACAAATGGGGCTTTGATGAGTGTGGCGTGTTCTTGGCATTGCTTGCACCATCGAACGTATAAGTGGCAATCTCTTATCATCATCAGCCAGAAGTAGCCTTGTCTTATGATCTGATCCGCAAGTCTTTGTCTACCAGCATGGGGGCCGCAGGCACTAGCATGTGCTTCTCTGATGATGTATTTTCCTTAAGCTATTGTAACACACAGCAGTAGTACTCCCTTGGTGAAGGCTTCTTTGTACAATATCTCGCCCAGGATGCAGATTCTGGCACATCAATTCCTTATCGTCTTCCCTTAGATCTTAGTAGTATAGAACGGGATGTGTCAATGCTACAGGAAGTTCCATATGTTGAAGTACAATGATTTTCCATCGTCGGATGGTGATTTCTCAAATCTGAAGGTTGCAATGACAGTTTCTGTCTTTGTAGGTTCCTCTGGGGTGAGCTGCTTCTCATTTGTAACATCTTTTGTCTAAGTTGGCAGTTTCAGTTTTACTTGCCAAGCAACTTCGTGTGCTGGTGTAGTTAACTTCTCGATGAAGAAAGATTTGGTGCTTTGTCCGACTGGTATCTGTATGACTGAAGCTAATGTGGCGAGGGAGTCTGCGAGTTCATTCTCCAATCTGGGAATATACGTAAAGGATATCCTCTCAAACCTTTTTACTAGGAACTGAGTTGTCTCCAAGTATGCCATCAGTCTTCTTTCTTTGGTCTTCCATTCTACTATGACTTGTGATATGACAAGCTTGGAGTCGCCGATTGTCCTCAACTGCTTGACGCCCAGCTGCAGTGTTGCTCATTATCCAGCGACAAAAGCTTCATATTCTGCAATGTTGTTGGTGACTGAGAAGTTGAGTTAAAGAGTTTTGGTATGACAACTCCTTCTGGGCTAAGTAAGACTATTTCAATACCTTTTCCTTTATGGTTGAGAGCGCCATCGAAATACAGGGTCCATGATTTCTTGTTGGGCTCTTCGTCATGAATCACGAGTAGGTCTTTGTCAAGAAAGTCTGTGTGTACTAGCTCATTGCCTGGGAGTGGAATATTAGCAAGGCAGTCAGTGATTGCCTACCCTTTAATCAACTTCTGTGTGACATAGGTGATGTCGAACTCTTGTAGTAGCATATGCCATCGAGCGATTTTTTCAGATGTAGTGGGCTTCTCAAATATGTACTTCAAAGGGTTCATGCTTGCTAGTACCAATATCTTATGTGCTCCAAAGTAGTGTCGTAGTTATGTCGAGGCCCATACCAGAGTAAGGCATGTCTTCTCCATTACTGTGTACTTTTGCTCATACTCAACCATCATTCTGCTGAGATAGTAGATGGCCTTCTCTCTCTTGCCATCTTCTTCATATTGTCTGAGAATTACTCCCATTGCTTTATCATTGGCTAACACGTAGAGGATGAGGGGTCTTCCAAGAATTGGAGATGATAGTATCAGTGGGTTGATGAGGTATTTCTTTATATTATCTAAGGTCTGCTGACATTGGTCATCCCATATGTACTCGACTCCTCCCTTAAGTAGTTTGTAGAAAGGGTCGCATTTGTCTGAGTGATGGGGGATGAACCTCCTGATGAATTACAATCTTCTTATCAGACCTCGTAGCTCTTTGATGTTGCTGGGAGGTGGCATCTCGAGGATAGCTTTGACTTTTATCGGGTCAACTTCGATTCCATGCTTGCTGACTATGAACCCTCGTAGTTCTCCAGAGGTAACTCCAAACACACATTTTTTCGGATTAATCTTCAATTGATATTTCTGAGCTCTTTCTAACACTAGTCGAAGCACTTTAGCATGTCCTGCTTGTGTTTGTGACTTCACTAGTATATCATCTACATAGACTTCTACGCACTTGTGCATCATGTCATGAAAGATAGCCATCATGGCACTTTGATATGTGGCTCCTGCATTCTTGAGGTCGAAAGGTATGACGACGTAGCAATAAGTTCCCCTGACATGGTGAATGATGTCTTCTCTTGGTCGAATTCCGTTAGTTTGATCTGGTTGTATCCAGAGAAGCCATCCATGAAGGATAATATCTCATGTCCTACTATATTGTCGACCAAAGTGTCGATGTGTGAAAGCAAGAAGTCGTCTTTTGGGCATGCTTGGTTAAGGTTTGAAAAATCGATACATACCCTCACTCTACTGTCTTTCTTAGTGACAGGTACTATGTTAGCAACCCATTTGGGGTAGAGGATGACTCGGATGAATTTTTCCCTATGTAGCTTGTCGACTTATTCCTTGACTTGTTGCACGGTCTGTGGGTGCATTCTCCTGAGTCTCTACTTGACGAGCTTTACATCGGGTTCTAGGACTAAACGATGTTCTACTAGGCTTGGGTCTAAACCGGGCATGTCTTCGTAGGACCATGAGAAGACGCTGAGGTAATCTTGAAGGACTTGGATAATCTTTTGTCATTCCTTGGGGCTGAGTGTTGCACTGATTAGCAGTTTCTTGGGCTTTTCTTCAGTGTCAAACTTGATTTCTTTTGTAGGTTCTGTGATGGCTTGAGTTTGCTCATCCAAGCGTTTGATGACTCGTTGGACGTCCTGTATTTCTTTAGTGGCTGGTGCTCCTTCTTCATCATCTGTGAGTTCATAAACTATAAAATTGCAACACTGGGGCATTAGTTTTCGGGGAGGCTACCCTTCATTCACACAATTGATAACTATGACATCCTTGGTGAGGTGTAGATCGAGGCTATTCATTCTTCTCTCAAAGTCGGGAAGTATCTCGCCAGGTATGATTACCGGCTTGTTACTTCGTCAGGGTGCCCGGCGCCATCATGAGGGAGACAGAGCAGGGTCGCGTTGAACAGAGCCAAGGCGAGGCTTCATGGTGTCACGAGCGGTGGGGTGATCACGTATGATCATGTCAGCTACTATCCTCTTTGCTTCGTAGGCGTAACCACTACTCATAACCTTATGAGAAAAGTCTCCTTGTTGGTCGCTAGATGGGTCTGGGACAAAAGGCTCCCTCCCTTTTTCAAGATTTTCTACTTTTTTGGGATTTAAAAGTTTTGATTTTTAGGGATTTTGTGGTTTTCTATTTTTTTATTTGTGATAATAAGTATGGTGCATGGTTTATTTCCCAGGGAGAAACCAACGAGGATACTTCCCTTAGTTGTGGAAGTGGGATGGCTGCTGAAGTCGTTCGTGCAAGTCTTCGGATGATGTGGACTCTTTTTAAATTTGGCATTTTTTTATAGCCCTCATCTAACGTAGCCTTTCTGATGAGTGATGTTGGTGGTGGTCAAGTTGAAGTTCCTGCCTCTTCTATCATGTTGACTGCTTCGTCCCTAAAGAAACTTTGGAGGTCATAATCGACTATACTTTCATCTTCGGAGTCGGGCCGAAATTGTTCTTCTCGCTGAGGCTTGTCTTGTTTGGGTGAGCTTGGTGGATAATCTTTCAGATTGACGAGCTCTCTTCCTTGGACCTCATAGTATGACAAGATGAATACACAGGATTGACAACGAGGCTGGTATGGGTGAGAGATGCAGGGAGATCCCCAGGGACATTCCCATCCTTTGAGGTCGGGGTTAAGGTCACTACTGTCGAAATAGGGCTCGTTTTCTTCACTTGATAGCACTTGAAGGCCTTGTTCTAATTGTTCTGCTAATTCAAGCATGGGAATATCTATCCAATAGTCTTCATCGCCGCTCAGCGGTGGCTATCATTCTTCTTCTAGTGACTTCCAGAATATCTGAAGTTGGGGTGCTTCTGGGGATTAGGAGTGTTGAATTCTAGCTCCTCTTCGACCTCTATGAAGCCAATGTGAGTTTCATATTCTGTGTCCACCAAGTGGTTGTTGAACTCCTCTTCTCCTTGCGTCAGTAGCATTGATGGGCTCTCTCTTGGTTCATCATTTACTTATGTAATTGCAAGGTCATAGTAATCTAGCCATTTATTTTTCTTGGTTATTGCGGACGAATGTCTGACCCAACTAGCGAGCTGATCTAGTATGCCAGTGCATGCTCTGCAACGAGGTTGGTATGGGTAACCAATATAAGGGGCATCCCATGGGCACTCCCATCCTTCGAGATCAAGGCCAAGATGGATGTTATATGAGTTGAAACCTTCTTGATCGTTCTCTTCTTCTAGTGTGTGGTCCAACTCTTCCTCAAAGAGTGTGTGGATGTTGCAATCTTCTGGGTCGTCTTTCTCGAATATGGGGGAATTAGGTGGGAGCCATCCCAATCACGGTGTAGGGATACTCTTGAGCGGTCCCTAATATTCCTAATGGTGGCGACATGCTCTGCATGGAGGGTCTTTTTGGCAAGGGTATTTCCATGAGCATTTATCGTTAGGTTGAGGCACAACGGGGTCTCCTGCCCTGCTGATCTTTTGTTGGATCTCTCTTAGGATAGCTCTTCTGCGTAACTCTAGTATGAATGTGCATAAGCTATAGTAAGGGTTTTTTGGATATGGAAATCTTCGGGGGCATTCCCAACTGTTGAGTATACGCTGGTGATTAAGCTTTTCTTGAAGTTCTGGATCCTTGAGAAATTCTGAGTAATTTTTCCTCATAAATTCTTCTAGTTTTATGGTGGAGAGGTTCAACCAATAGTCTTCATCAGCGCTGCTTGATATTGATTGAGAGTCTTCCCCTGACGATGATTGTGAGCGTCCCTCTTCATCCGGCAAGACTGCTATGTGAAAATCCTCCTCGTCGGTGGATTCTCAATCCTCCACGTCTGGCTCTATTTCTGGAACTTCCCTCCTCCCTTCCTCAGAGGCTTCTTCGGGGTCGAATAGTGGTCTGACTCCCTCGAGTGACTTGTCGATGTCGTTGTTTAGGCTGAAGGCTCAAGTTATTTGCTCAACTTCGCTCCCATGCTTTAGGGAAGGATGCTTCTTTTCTCTTTGGCACAACGGCCTTCTCGGTGGTTCTATAAACAAAGTGGTCATATAATGACCACTTAGGTGAAGTCGGTAGTATGTCGGCTTTATTACCGTCGATTTGATAGCCGAGCCCTGTATGCTTTCATATCTTCTTTGGGATAATAGACCCTATTGGTGTCAGGTTTATATCGTAGAGTCGCATGAGATTAGGGCTTGCCTCTCTCCTTATTAACTTTTGTCGGTGTGTTGGAGGGGAGATGGGATGGCTAATTTCCGCTATTGCTACATCGGTGGGAACTTGTATCCTCTTGATGTGGCTGGTAGATAGTACTGAGTCATGTGCCATTGGGATGCTTGCCGCATAATCGGTATCTATCTCCAGCAGGGGTGCATCAGTGTATATCCTGATGATGGAGTCTTCATACGGAAACATGACACACTGGTGGTATGTTGAAGCCACAGCCTTCATGGATTCTAACCATTATCTTTCTAAGATAAGATTGTAAGTGCTAGAGGAGTCTAAAACGTGGAAGGTGACTCTCTGGTCACTGGCCCGAGGTGAACTTGTAGTTTGATGGTCCCTTTAATGAAGTGTCATGATCCATCGTATGCGATCAGAGATAACGATGAGGGCCTGATATCATATTCTATGTATTCGAGGGTCCTAAGTGTCGTTATGGGGTAAATATTGAGTCCTGCTCTCTGTTAAGACAAAAAAAGTATCACTTTTCACCCCTTAACTTAGCCTCTGTTAGACCCTTAACCATCTAATAAATGTGTGTTAAGTCATTTCTGTAGGTAATAAACAGCAGCTGCAATAAGGCCTGAACCCTGTTAAGGAGCCCACTTTTACCCCAGAAGTCCCTAAGAAGGATGAAAGCTAAACCCAGACAAGAATTGAACCTCGCGCAACTTTCACAAGCTTTAAAGGATTCAGAAATTAAGCCTCGCGCAGTCCTCGTGAGTCTCCTAAAACTTCATTTCCAATTGCCCGCACTGTTCTCGCGCAGTTGAGTGACAGAGGGGCTTCAGAATCATACTTCGCGTAGCTCTTACGAAGCTCAAATATAACTGCTAGCGCAGTCTCACGCAGCCCAAGAAAGTAGCTCTCAAACCTCACACAGTTCCCTTAGATCAACTGAGGAGAGAGAGCTCCAGGTATTTCGGCGCGCAGCTGTCGCGCAGTGGCCACGGGATGCAAAACTTCAGAAAAACCTCTCGTATAATTCAGAGACCAATGCACATCACGTCCTCATGAGGATCCATTGAGAAACAAATTGCTCGCGCGATTCCCGCTCCATTCAGAAGGAAAGTGCAATCCTCACAAGACCAATCCAAATGAGGATTCAATGCTCTATCCCGCTTCAAAGAACTAAGACAACCCCACGATGGCTAGAATTTCAAGCTAATCTAACCTCGCGAAGACCATGCTACCACGCGACAGACTTGAACCAGTACTACCTGGCAAGGATCTAAACTCTAACTCTCCCTCACCTCAGCAGAGGACATTCTAGGAACTTTTAACAATTAGGGCATGCATTCCAATGCTCCAAGTTCTCAGATACGTACCTGAGGCATCCAAGAGACAATATTAGGACATGTGGCATCATTAAAATTAGGGTTTCCTAACCCTAATGCACCGCCAAACTAACTGCTATATAAACCTAAGCCTAGTTTAGGTTTAGAGGACTCTCTGCTTAGAATAGTATTTAGTCTATCTTCTTCTTCTTCTGGTGGTAGCTGCATATTTCTAGTAAGTTTTAGGTAGTTTTCTTTTTACTTTTTCTTCTCTCCATAGTCCAACATTTACTGGCTATGCCTTTGTATGACTATTTGGAATAGAATAATGGAGTTTCATGATAGGGTGTTTTACTTTTATGGGATTTTTGTGAGTTATTCTGTACAAGGCTGTTATCTTGAGATCCTCCATTGCTAGGACATATTGCAAGCAATGGAGGACTGATTTCATGGTTTATTTAGATCCAAGTGACCTGTGTGTCTGGGCTAACATGCTCCCATACAGGCCTAGCCCCACCACAAGACCCACTAGATCTGAAGTCCCCATGAGAGCAATGAGCTTTTATAGCCTTGTGAACATGGTGGTGGCAGCAATGTTTCCTGTTCTATCTTGAGCTTTGTGAGGAGGATAGCCTCTGGGATAGTCTGTGACCATTTAAGTGGACAGGTTATAGCCTTAGGGTGAAGCCAACCCACAGACTCAAGACGGATTATTCTTCTCTGCCCTTGTGCTTGTAGCCCTGGGAGAGATTGTGCTGAGACAAACTCCCCTGTATGTGTATAAACCCACCATCAGATAGCAGATCTGGTTTGGTTATAGAGATTGTAGGCTTGCGATCGGATCACTGCAGTCTCTCTAAAGCAGTGGACAGCTGGATCTTAGGCAGCACTCAAACTCTTGCTGGTTCTATGTGTCTGGGCTAACATGCTCCCATACAAGCCTAGCCCCACACATAGCACTTTAGAGGTTGAGGTTCCCTATGGATTCTTGTGCTGGTAGCCTGGATGAAGTAGTGCCTACAATGATAAACTTGTTCTGACTCATCTTTGGACTGTGGTTCTCCAATTGGATAATCTGTGACCATTTAAGTGGACAGGTTATAGCCATAAAGGGATTGGATCATGGCACAGAGATGAGTTCGATTCTTTCTCCTCAGTGGTGATAATGTAGCCACTGGACAGGACTTCTATAGCAGCAGATCTGAATTTGAGTCATGAAGCCCATCAGATCTGAACCTAATAGCATACTTCTCACCCTTTTATATTTATTTTCTCACTCCATCTTCGTTCTTAAACCTTTCTATAGCTTAGACATTAGGATACCTTAGAATTTAGATTTTAGTGACCCTAAATCCCCTTCCATTTAGGATTGCCAGATCTGTAGTCAGATCTTGAGGGCTTACTAAAGATGGCTCCCTTGGAGCTTAAGATCAATTTCCCTGTGAGACAAACTCTTACTTATCAAAACTTGCTACAATAGGCCCTGTATCTTCCAGGATTGTGCATATTTTAGGCTTGCTGCTCTGTCATTTTCAATCCATGGATCCTCTCGAACCCGTCGTAGCGATGCGCTCACTTTTAATGAAATGAAGAGTCACCACCCGGAGCTTTTGGTGACCTGGGAAACCTTCAAATCAATATTTTGAGCACCGAAGTGCTAAATATGACTCTGATTTATAGGTCTTTACCAAAGGCTCTAGGGTAGGGGCTTCGATTATTGATCGGGAAGGATTTAGGCACCCGATCAACCCGCATGTAGCAGTCTCTATCTATGGCCAAAAAGAAAAATAAAAGGGCGGAGTTTCCCCTTGCCCGAAGGCAATATGGTCCTATCAAGATTTGAGCCAAACCGAAATTTCGGCGGTGTAACGGCTTGAATCCTTGGACGTAGGAGACACCAAGAAGGTAGAGGAAGAGAGGGGTGAGCCGGAGCTCACGGGCCCTTGTTGCTCCGTGGAAGTCCTTCGCTTTGGTGTGCTTCCGATGGCTTAAATGGTGTGAAAATGGGTTCTAATGCTAGGATTCAATAAAATAGGAAGTATAGGGTGAGGCCAAAGGCTAGACTTTAGCTAAAGGGAGTGATCTAATGGTTGAAATGGATTGAAAAAGATGAACTAAGCTTGCTGGATTTCTGGAAAATAAGTGGCATTTTCTCTCACTAGAGTTCTCTCTCTTAAGCTCTCTAGTCTTCCAACAAAATTTTCAACCCTTTGGGAAGAGGGGGGCCTCTCTATTTATAGAGAAGGGATGGGTTAGGGGCTTATTTAAGAGCTAATGGGTTTAGCAATTAGGTAATCCATCATCTAAGGTTTTCTAGGTTTTCAAGGTCCTAGGATTTTGGGGAAACTGATTTCAATGGCAGATGATGGGGTGAGACCAAAGGTGACTTAAGGGTTGCCAATAAGCTTAAAGGGGGTGCAACCAATCTCAAGATACCCACCTTAACTAAGGGGATGGTCAAAGGGTCAAACTAGATGAAGGAAATTCGAGCAACTAATGACAGTTACTGTAGCTAAGCTGGGCATATATATTATATACGCTAAGTTTAGGAACAGTAAATTTCACCAAAAACAGGGAAGCCCTGGGAAGATGAAGCCCGTGGTGGGTCCCACCTATGTCGGGCATACGTATTATATACGCCTGGCCAAATTTCCCCCAAAAATGGCAGGCGTATATAATATATACGCCTGACTAATCTGGGGCCAAATTGGCTGGCCGTATGTAATATACACGCCTGAGTAAAAGTTTTATGATTTTATGTGAAACTTCAATCGGCCATAACGTTTGACTCGCAACTCCAAATCTGGTGATTTTTGGCTTGTTGGAAAGTTGGAGAAGTTCCCTTTCCAACGGTATATAGCTCATCCTTAGTAATGGTCTGTGTGAAATTCTGTAGCTCGCCTCCCATTAAACTACTCAGGAAGGTTCAAGTTAGGTATGGGAAGGGAATCTAGGGTTTAGGGGTGATCTCTAAGGGTTGGGGAATGGTTCTAAAGGGTTCAGGGTGATTCCTAAAGCTCTGGGTGGATTCCTACAAGTTCAGGGGTGCCATCAGAAGCACAGGGGTACATCTCTCCCGAAGTACAGATTGATCGGGCCTTGGGCCGAATTTGGGTGTCTATAGATGCCCCTCTTTGGTATTCGATCACTAATGATCGGATGCCAAAGACAAGAGACATCCAAAGAGGTCCAAGGCACGTTTGATGGGTCCACCTGGTTCAACCTAATTCTCAAACATTCATGGTGATGGTGAGTGTACGTAAGCCCTCTCATTTCGGGATATCGTCCGTACCTCAAAGCTAACAGTTCCCAAGCGCATTACGACATTACTGGGCATAACTGCGATGATCACAAAAAGTGTAAGCCCACTAGCCGGGATATCGTCCACTTCTTGAGGGAAATTATAGATTTGTGATGTTGAGTATTAAGCTGAACCAAACAGGTCCATGAAATGGGATGATCGATCTATGCTTCGGAATTGATGCGAAGCACACAAAGCGAAGGTCCAATCAATGTGTGCAATCCTATGGGGTATTGACAGCTCCATTGGATTGGGCACGGGTGCCCTTACCTAGGTAAGGCTCAAAATCTTTTGGGCGGACCCAACAACCTGAAGGCTTTTTTTTTTTTTTTAGCATGCTTTACCCGAGTGAAGCGAATATTGATGTCGCAACACTTCTTGGGAATGCATGCCCATTTTCTGAGTAATTTTCTTTTGTTTCAAGGCCTCTAAGCAAACCTCAAGGACATCTGACAACTTTATTTTTGTACAACTCTTTAAGTGGATCAAATGTCAATATATATGCTTTAAGAATGCATGCGCTATGCCAGGGATAGGTGCACCTTGGGGATGTGCTCGTTCTGGTGGCAAGGTGCTCCTGATTCACATGAACCGGAATGCCTTAACTCGAGACAAAGCTAAAAAAGATCAGGCTAGAACCAAATATCCCTCGAAAGAGATGGCCAATTCTAGCCTCCGTCCCTAATGAAATCACATTTTACTAAGTATGCACAGACAGACACCCATCATGGGTGATAAGCAGCAAAATAGGTGCGAACGGAAGCCTCGACCCTAAGGTATAATTTACGAGGACAAACGACCATCCTGCGGATACCCTGACGCAAGTGCGTACATTCAATAGGGACACCGTGCCTATACAGGTTTTAAGCCCGTGTAAAAGGAAATAAAAGGGAATGAGCCCTTCGGTCTGTATGTTTGCACATAGTTTGGTTGGTGGTAATTTTATTTTTGACGGGTCAGTTTCAACTGACAATAGACTTTTCAAATGGTCTGAAGTCGGGGGCACTCTTGGTCAACATAGATCCATAAGTGGATGATCAGAGCTAATGCTTGGAAGGTGGGGTCAACCTACTCAGGATTTTCATTATGTAACAACAGGTTGTTATTTCTTCTCTTTTTTCTTTTTTTTCTTCTTCTCCTTTTTCATGTCAGTTTGAGACTATGAGCATGCTCAAACTGCCTTTATTTCTGCACGTATCCTTAGGCGAATCAACCTGCCATGTTGATATACCTTAGGGACGTGTGCATTCTGGTGATGGGCTCTTAGTTTGCCCGCCGGATCAGGCATCGACCTCTGCTGGGGGAGATCTGGGGCTATGTGTATGCTCCTAGGAGTGACCGGTGATGAATGAAATTCATTTGCCTGCCGGATCAGGTAAGGGGTGTCCCGGTATAAGACGGGGTTCGAGAACTTTCGAGTGGACCCTGATCATTGATTTAACACGGTTCTCGGAGTGGTGCAAATGGTCGTTGCAGTGCTCCTTTGAGAACTAGTGTCACTTTCGGCATTTTCTTTCTTCTTTTTTTCTTTTTATTTTTCCTCTTTTTTTCTTTCTTCTTTTCTTTCTTTTCTCTTTTTTTTTTGTGGGTGCATTAGGTGGGCGCCTACGGATCTTGACCCGTTTATTATAGCACGATCCCTTTGGGCCAATCGAAGGAAACTCGAAGGGTCCGTCTAGGGGGGCTGGACCGGGTCTATAGCATACAAGGGGTCCGTCTGGGCCTCGAGAATCAAAATGGCTGTGTAGTTAAAAACTAATTATTTGTCAGCGATATATTATATACCGACCAAAATCTGGGAAAAATGGTCGGGCATATATATTATACGCCTGTTTAAAACCGGCATTATAAAACCGCCTGAGTCGAGCACAAAGGGGTCCCCTTTTCAAATTTTGTCTTTCTTCCTCCTTCCTTCCTTCTTGAGTTGGGACCCCTAGGGTTTTTGCATTTGATTTGGCTTGAGTTCTATTACGGAGTTGCTTGGTGTGGATCGAAGAACGCTTATCCTCATGATTTGTTTTCTCCCTCATTGAAGGTAATCATTACCCTTCCTTTATTTTTCTTTTGAATTTTTGATGATATTGCCTCTCTTTTTTTTTTTTTTTTATATGGTGAAATGCTCTGTGATGCCTATATTCCTTTTTCTCTCTTTTTGTTTTTGTTGTTTTCCCCCCTTTTTTTTTTTGAAATATTTGATTCCATAGGCCTATTTTCCATCCATCATTCATTTTTGTTTTTCTTTCTCTTTTTTGTTTTTGATGGATTAGTGCATTTTATTTGATGGATTGGTGCCTCTCCTCTTTTTTTTGGGATTAGTGCATACATATATTAGTATACGTATATATGTATTATTTTATTTTATTATATATTTTTTTGTTTGGTGGATTAGTATACACACACACATTTTTTTGCTTGTTGATGGGTTAGTACATTTATACACACATTTTTTTTTTGGATTAATACGCACACATTTTTTTGTTAATGGGTTAGTACACACACATTTTTTGGATTAATACGCACACATTTTTTTTGTTAATGGGTTAGTACACACACACATTTTTTTTTTTTTGGATTAGTACACACACATTTTTTTGGATTAGTACATTTTTTTTTTTGTGTATATTTATTTTATTTTTTTTTGTTGTGTTTGTTTTTTTTTGTTTTTTTTGTTTGTTTTTTTTTTTTTTTTTTTTTGTTTTGTTTTTGTTTTTTTTTGAATTAGTACATACACACATGGTTTTTTTTTTTTTTTTTAATAAGATTTTTTGTCTTTGGATTAGTGCATATATATATTTTTTCTTTTTTTTTTTTTTTTTTTTTTTTGTGTTGGCATCCTTCTCATATGCCGATGCATCTCATATTTTCAGGATGTCCGGTGAAGAAGGGCATGATCAGCAAGAGGGGCCGGAGATGGCCTATGGTCCCCGTGGGAAACAGTTCATCATGTCTCAACGCTCCTCCCAGCCTTGGTATGAAATGCAAGGCGAGGCTGCCCATACCGGCCTCCTCTACTGCCAGCACACCCATATGTCCAACTTTGGGATCGTCGGTCAGGTAAACAGATGAGCCCGCCCCCCCCTTTTACTCTTTTGTTTTCCTTTGATGTCTTCATTATACCACCTTGCCCCTATCTGATTGATGCCTTTACATTGCTACGCCGCACATTATGTTCCGAGGCGGTTGGTTCGACCTCCAGTGTCTCGTGCTTTACCTTCCCCCAGTGGTGAAGGACCTGCTCACCAATGCCGGTTTCGGGGATTTCATTTCGTGTCCCGCCGTGAGGGCCGATACGGCCTATCTGAAGGCTTTGATAGAGCGTTTTTGCCCCGAGACCATGACATTTCACATGGCCGTGGCAGAGATGGCCTTTACACCTGCAGACTGGTCTATGATCACTGGGTCCGTATTGGAGGGGTGCCCGTGGTACCGACTCGTACACTGGGTAAGGAGGAGGTGATTCGACTGATAGGGGCCTACCCGACCTCTGGGAATATTCAGGGTTCTGAGGTCAAGCTGTCCTGGCTGGTTGATCAATTTGAGCCTCACGAGTTAGTGGACCAAGGCCAGCCTGACATGGCCATTTATCTCGAGCCCGCACGCGCACATATGCTGGCCCGCATTGTTTTGCTATTCCTCCTGCGCAAGACTCTCCTCTCCAACACCGATGAGGCGAGTCTCATTGTCCTACTTTCGGCTGATGGTGGCGGAAACCGTGCATCGATTTGATTAGGCGGTGGCTATCTTTGTACTCATGTCCAGCCTAAAGCGAGCCGTTCTTGGGGAGTCTAGCTCTATTGTGGGTTTCTGGCCTGCCATTGAGGTATTTTATCCTTTGGTTTTAGCTTGTCCAATTTTCTTTTATAGCACACCTGTCTTTATCTTCTGGCTTTCTAAGATTTGGGGGTATCTTCACTTCCAACCGGGTCGCCCTCTGCTTCAGTCTGAAGTTGCTACGTTCCCCCTCATGAGTAACTGGCACGTGAGTCGCCGTCGGGACATAGGTATGAAGCATTTGGAGTTAGGGATGTGCTCTCAGTTCGACCTGTTTATCTCAGAGCAGGTAAAATAATTCCCATTTTATAAATTTGATAGCTCTTGTGTGCTATAGGTTCTGACCAAATGTGTGTATCCTTCCTCTGTTTTCTCTTCTTTTGCAGGTCATCCTCGACCCCTACATAGGATCTCCCTTTTGTAACTTGGCCTCAGTGGGTCCTTCTCACTTTTTGCTGAACCGTCGCATCATCTTCCTTTACGGGTCCTGGACTAGGGCCTACTATTTAGGGGAGAGAGTGGTTCATCAGTATCGCCCTCTCTTTGCCGTGCCCCAAGCTCCTCCCGCCATGTGTTAGCTCCAGAAGGCTCCATTGATGAGCTTACTACTCACTTTCTTCACCATGGGGTTCCTATCGATGACGTTCTCCTGCTCGGGGGTTATCAAACGTGGTACGATTCCCTGCCCTATCATTTCTTGTTGCCCCGCTTCGTGCCTAGTGCTAACTTTTTAGCTTTTGGCAGGTCGCTATCTCAGGTAATGCCCCTTTTCTCTTTTTATTTAGCAGCTTCCTTGTGATTACTTTGATTGACCAACCACCTTTAATGATAAAATATTTCTCTCTACAGTTTGAGCAGGGTGGCGACTCAGATGAGGGGGATGAGGCAGCTACTCCTTATGATGCTACAGGTGCTGGTGCTTCAGGCATGGCTTCAGGTGCTGGACCCTCCAACCCTTCTAGTGCTGGTGCTTCTGGCAGTTCACCTACCGTGGTCCTGGGGACTTTCAAATGCTTGGATGATGCCTTTCTGTTGCGCGTGTGTGCCGACATGGCAGAGAAGGCACGAATCTCTACTGAAGCTATCTAGGTCCCACCTCCTGAGTTGATTCCTGGGGTAATCTCTATCTCGTTGCTTTGTTCTCCTTCCCTTTGAATTATGCTGATGGCCTGTGTGATTAACACCTCCTTTTTCTTACTGGCCAGGATTATGAGTCGGCAGTGAGTCAAGCTGAATATTATCGTAACCTTGTTGGGCTTAGGGAGATCGAGGTGGTGAGTGAATGCTGACCCAACCTAGTTATTTTCTTTATTTTCTTTCTGCCTGTTTCTCTACCTGATGGCTTTTGGTGTGTTCCTACAGCGTGCTCGTGAAAAGGAGTCGCGTTCCCTTCTCAGCCGTATTTCTCAGGCGTGGACTCGGGTGCGGGAGACTCGTACCTTTCAAAGCGCGAGCCGGCGCCAGAAGAAGTCAAAGGGGGCTGCCCATGACTAGTTTATTTTCTATAAATTTGACATAATGAAACAGTTTAGACTTGGCTTTATTGGGGATATGTAATAACTTTTAAACAACAATTTTTTTTTTGGATGGTTTATAATTTTTATGCTTTATATGAATGTTTCATTTGGTTATCCCCTTGCTTTGATGGTTTCCCTTTTTTGTTTTTTTGTTGGGCCGGGCATGGCACCCTCAATGATGGAGTCGATCTTGCAGGTGATTCTCCGTATATAACCTACGGGTAGTGCGTCCTCCAGGGGCTTCCCACAGGTGTGCAAGTATGCCTGCCTGTGGATTGCCTCGAGATGAAAGAGTGGGCCAACCAAAAAATAAGTTCCTCCTTGGGGAACAAAAATGGACCACTGTGAGAGGGGGCCTTGCCAGCCCCGGCTTTAAACTGGGCATATATATTATATACGCCTGACAAATGTTCAGCAATAATGGCCGGGCGTATATAATATATACGCCTGGTAAATCCATGGTTAAAATGGCCGGGCGTATATATTATATATGCCTGGCAAAATGTTTCAAAATTTTGCCTTGTCGTATATAATATATACGCCCGTTATAATTTGGGCTCAGCGGGCTCTTTATAACCCGAGCCTGGTCCCCCCTTGTCTCCTCCTCCACCTTGGTTTGGCCTTTTTGCCCCTACTTTAATCTTTTCCCTCCCTTTCTTTTTTCTAGTGTGTCCATCGTCATACATTGACTGATTTTATAAAGAACATCTTTGTACGTCGATGGACCCGCCTTTGAAAAGGGGCCCAAGCTCTTATACGAGGGATGGTACACTTCCCTGTTTGGACCCGGGGCCTAATTTTTTGCAAAAATGGCATGATAGCTTGGCTGAGAGCAAGCTTGCTGTTTTGAATTGCCTCGGGTTGTCCCGCCTTTCCTCTCTGCTTGCTATCCCTCTGTTGCCCAACCTACTATAGGCAACTTTGGCGTCATGGGACCATAGGGCCCATGTCTTTAGATTTGGGTCTAGGGAGTTGACCCCAACCTTGGAAGAGCTGGCCTCTATTACTGGCTTGAAGATGCATCGAGGCCTTGCTAAAGTGGTGCTCAAACCGCGGTATGCAAGGGCGGTCCAAGCGGTTCTTGGTTTAAAAAAGGGTGGGTATGAGAAATGTTTCGCCGGAGGGCCCACTAGGTCTTCGATGAAATTCCTGAGAGAACTTTTCGGCAACTCGAGTCTCCGAAAGTTTCCCATTCAAGATCCCTTCAATGTAAAGGCCTTTGCCCTTTATTTGCTGTCGGAAGTTCTCTTCTTTACTGGGGGCGAGAACTTTTCCCTTGGGTCATGATGTCTTGGCCCGAGTTGGAGGGAGCCCGCTCATTGGTCCACCTAGTCTTGGTTTAGATGTATCGGGGCCTAGATGCCTCAGCCTCGGGCCGGGTTGGGATTCTCAGTGGGAGCCTGCTCCTCATTCAGATTTGGCTAGGAGAGCATTTGGCTATCATGGGGCCTGTGCCGAGAATGTGCTTGATAAGAGGGGATGTGGCTCGGGGCTTTCTGATCTGGTGCTCAAGATTGCCTCATGGGAGCGCCGAGGCCGAGTACATGTGCTCGAGATCTGGCTGATTTGGCGACTTCCAGTTGGGAATCTTCCGATTGTCCGCTCTCGAGATTGTGAGGGTATCACCCTATTGGGGTTGACCTGTAGCACATATTATTTCCCATCTCGGGTGCTTCGTCAGTTTAGGTATACCCAACATGTGCCATGCTCTGTGAGGCCACCTTTGTGCTCTCTGATATTTTCTCGGGGTTTTCTCAGTGATCTCGACTGCATAGCCACCCTCTGGGAGACCCGCCAATCAGCGCACATGTTCAGCTTAGTTCAGGGGGGCGTCGTCTCTCCTGATTACGAGGTTTGGCTGGTATCTAAGGAATTACTTACCCCTAGCCTAGTTTCGGTAGATGTGATAGAGACGGGGCCTTGGCCATGTAAGGAAGCAATGCTTCGGACCAGGATCGAGTCTCTTTCTGTAGAGAGGATAGCTTTGACCGAGGCTTTGGGGAAAGAAAGGGTCAGAGCGGAGATTGAAGTGAGAGCGCCACGGTGAGTGAGGTTCTTGGTTGGTGGGCTTTTGAGTCTCGTGGTGTTGAAGCTTCAGGAGAGAAGAGTCTTCATGGTAGGTGGATGTCTGATCGAAATGCCCACGAGGACTCTCTGCTTGCCGAGATTAGCGCTTTGAAGCGTGCTCCCTGCCCTTGACCTGTTCTTGCACATATCATAGATTATATACACGGAGGGGAGGAATGCCCCCTAACAGAGATCTCTTTTTGGGTTATTTTTCTCTTCTTTTTTTTGGTTATATATATACAGATATATATATATATATATATATTTTTTGGTTTTTTATCTGTAAAGAAAGTAGCAAAATAGAAAGTGTGTCATGTCGTTATCTTTTTGGGACGTGACACTCCGCACGTAATACTGTAAGAAATGGAATGAAATCTATAGATACATATATTTTTCATTTTTCGACTTTTTTCCTTTGTACGTTTCGCAATGTAAGGCTTTTTACGAAGATTTTCGCCTCGACAAAGTGGAGCTTTTTATGGGAAAGGGAAATCTATTATCTTTTTTGAAATTTTCTCCTCCACAATGTGGGGTACAGTGTGAGGTTTTTTATGGGAAAGGGAAATCTATTATTTTTTTATTTTTTTGAAATTTTCTCCTCCACAGTGTGGGGTCTTTTATGGGAAAGGGAAATCTATTATCTTTTTTGAAATTTTCTCCTCCACAGTGTGGGGTTTTTTATCGGAAAGGGAAATCTATTATCTTTTTTGAAATTTTCTCCCTTTGGGTCTTTTGTGATGTCGGTAATTTATAAGGCCAAACCAGTGGGTCTTTTTTGAGCACGGTCGAACCCTGTTCATGAGATCTGAGTTTTCCTTTAAGCGTCTGAAGGTCGACTTCCTGAGGATTGGTCTAGTCTTCTGTCTTTCCCTTTGGTCATGCGTTAGATGTCGCGGTGGAGATGACATACTTGATCGGGATCTGATCTAATTTTTACATGAGTGGGCCATCGAAAAAGGGGGGAAAGGGGCTCAAGGGGTTCAAACTGAAATGGGCAGGCCAGAACAGGTCTTCTCCTAATCTCTCTTTCCTTGACATTTTTGCTCATAGCACCCAAGACGGCTTTTCGCCATGCCCGTCATCCCTGTTTTTACCCGTAGGGCCCTTTCGAGTTTTCACTACGTCCATGGGTTCGATTTCTTACCCCAGGCGCCCTTTCAGGTTTTCACTTGGTCCGCGTGGGTTCACTATTTTTACTCGTGGTGCCCTTTCGGGTTTTCATCACGTCCATCTTGCTTTGAACCCAAATTAATTTTCTTTTTTTCTCTTTTTTTTTTTCTTTTTTTTTCTTTAGCACCAGAAGGCCACGACATGGACGTCGATTCCTTCATAGCCGGCTGAATGAAGTTCTGTGTGGTTTGGTAACTCAGCTTGTTCTGATGCAGTAGATGTTATGACCGCTTGTGGACCTTAAAGAGGGCTTTCTTCCGGGTTGTAATGTGGCCGGGGTTCAAATAGGTTGGGTTTTTCTGGGAATTTGGATCTAAGCTTTGAGTGAATTTGGTGACTCCTCTTTCTTTCCAAAGGCTTTTTATGCCCCAGTCATTTCTTTTTACTTGGTCCCCCTCTTTTTTTGCTGGGGGGTTTTACTTTCTTCTTCTTCTTTCTCTTTTTTCTTTTTTTTTTGGTTTTGATTTTCCCTCTCTTCTCTTTTCTCTTTTTCTGGAATTTTGGGAGGGGTATATGAAAGAAATGGTTATTGGCCCGACGTGTGTAGCAAAAAGGGTGAAGGCTTTCAGAGAATATTTCTTTTGGGCTACTTGTCTTTGAAATGATGGCCTCTTCTATGGGGTCCTTAAGCGGTCACGCATCTACTATTATCAAAACTCACCTTGTCTAAAGATCTATTAGTAGAACTTACTGAGGTATCCAGCGTTGATGGGCTTAGGAAAGTGGTCTCCGTCCATGGTGGCTAGGCGAACGGCGTATCCTGGCAAAACCTCTCGGGCAACGTAGGGTCCTTCCCAATTTGGCCTAAACTTCCCTCTTGGATCGGCGTAGAGAGACGAGAAAATTTTCTTTAGTACAGTGTCTCCTACCTTCAGATCTCGACTGCGGACACACTTATTATAAGCACGTGCAATTCTCCTCTGATAGATCTGGGTGTGGCACAAGGCTAGGAGTCTCTTCTCGTCAATCAAGTCTAGCTGTTCAAAATGGGCTCTTTCCCTCTCAACTTCAGGTAGATGGGATTCCAAAAGGATACGGAGCGATGGTACTTCGACCTCAATGGGTAGCACGACCTCGGTCCCATACACAAGGGAGAATGGTGTTTCCCACATGCGATGCGGATAGAGCGTTTAATAGGCCCAAAGTCGAAGGGTTGCTCCTCCAATCTCTATAAGTAACTACCATCTTCTCGGGATGAATCGAGTTTTGTTGGGCGCCTCTCTGACTCCATTAAATTGTGGCCTATGGGGATGATCGATGATGCTTGATCTGAATCTCACCAAAATTAGTGCCATTATCAGTGATGATATCTTTGGGTACACCGAATCTGCAAATGATGTTGTTCTTGATGAACTTCTCGACATCACTGGCCTTAATGCTCGTGTAGGAGGCTGCCTCTACCCACTTTATAAAATACTCTACTGCGACGAGGATGAACTGATGTCCGTTGGAAGCCTTAGGATTGATTTTGCCAATGACGTCGAGACCCAAGGTGGCGAACGGCCAAGGAGTGGCCATGCTGTGCAAATCAATGGTCGGAGCATGTATTAGACTGGAGTGTTCTTGGCATTTGTAGCATACGCGTGCTTGCGTGAATCGATCTCCAAAGTGGTCTAAAAGTATCCTTGTACCTTAGGATTTTCTTAGCAAGCATGTGTCCTTGGCGTGCCTCATTGACCCCTTCATGGATCTCCTTCATGATCTCAACCGCTTCTTTCTGGGTTAGGCATCAGAGCAAAATATTGTCGTGAGACCGTCTATGCAGGAGATCGCCGCAGATGACGTAGTTCATTGCCAATCGCTGGATGGTGCATCTGTCTACCTTCGATGTTCCTTCTGGGATAGTTCGGGTCTCGAGGAAATTCTTGATGTCCGAGAACCAGGGTGGTTCATCATCTAAATCTGTAGGTCCTTCAATCAAGTGATAGAAAGCCGGTTCGTCCCTCTACTCTATCATGATCGGCTTCATCACAACTCTGTATGGAATCTCAACCATAAAGGCCAGGGTGGCCAAGGCATCAGCAAACTGATTTCTTACTCGTGGCACATAGGAGAAGGTGACCTCCTCAAAGCAAGTTATTAGATCCTCAAGATGTTCATGGTATGGGATCAGTTTCTCATCCTTGGTCTTCCAATCTCCGTTGGTCTGGCATATAATTGACTGCAAATCTCCAAACACCCTAAGGTGAGTTATATTTAGATCAAGAGTCACCTATAAACCAACTGTACAGGCCTCATACTCGGCCATATTGTTGGTGCATGGGAAGTTCAATTTGATTGAGATGGGTATATGTGATCCTCTGGGCGAGATAAGAATGGCGCCAACTCCTTGGCCCTCAACATGCGATGCTCCATCAAAGTGCATTACCCAGGACTCCTCTGTTTCCTCTGTATCCTCGTCAGTCATGAACAGAATGTCCTCATCGGGGAATTCAATCCTTAGAGGCTCATAGTCTGGCAGAGGGTTCTCAGCAAGATGATCAGCGAGTGCCTGCCCATTGATTGACTTTTGGGTGACATAAGTAATGTCAAATTCGGATAGGAGTTGTTGCCATCATGCAGTTCGGCCAGTGAGTGCAGGTTTCTCGAATAGGTACTTTAGCGGATCCATCCGTGCTAGAAGTAGGACGGCTTGGGATAACAGGTAGTGTCGAAGTCTTTGAGTAGCCCAAACGAGCGCCAAGCATGCTTTCTCCAAATGAGAATAAGCGGCGTCTAATGTCGATGAACTTCTTGCTTAGATAATAGATGGCCTGCTCTATTCTTCCGGTATCATCATGCTATCCTAACACACAGCCCATGGAAAACTCTGTCGTTGATAGGTACATTATTAGAGGTCTATCGGGTACGGGTGGAACCAATACCAGAGATTTTAGGAGGTAACCCTTAATCTTGTCGAATGCAGCTTTACAGTCGTCATTTCATTCAACCGGTGAGTCCTTTCTTAGTAGTTTGAAGATTGGTGCGCATATCGAAGTTAACTATGCAATGAATCGACTGATGTACTAGATTCTGCCTAAAAAGCCTCTAACTTCCTTCTCTGTAGATGGTGGCGGCATTTCAGTGATGGCCTTGATTTTCGTCGGATCGACCTCGATCCCTCTCCTGCTAACAATAAAGCCCAACAACTTTCGACGACTGGCAGAAAGGCGCACGAGGGGTTCAAAGCTGTACTTTCTCAACCTCTCGAACAGCTTCTAAAGGTTTATCAAGTGGTCCTCCCTTTCTGGTGATTTGGCAATCATGTCGTCGACATATACTTCGATCTCTTGGTGCATCATGTCGTGGAACAGGGCCGTCATTGCTCTTTGGTAGGTTGCCCCAGCATTCTTCAGCCCGAATGGCATTACTTTGTAGCAGAAGGTTCCCCAGGGGGTAATGAACACTGTCTTCTCGCGATCAACCTCTGCCATCTTTATCTGATTGTATCCTGAGAATCTATCCATAAATGAGAGCATTCCATGCTTTGCAGTGTTATCGACCAGGATATCGATGTGGGGTAGTGGGAAGTCGTCCTTAGGGCTTGCCTTGTTGAGATTGCAGAAATTGATACACATTCGAACCTTTCCATCCTTCTTCGGTACGGGGACAATTTTAGCTAGCCACTGCGGTACTTGGATACCATGAGAAACCCCGCATCATACTGCTTGATGACCTCGTCTTTGACTTTCAGCATCCATTGAATTGAGCGTCTCGACCGCAATGGCTTAACATTGGGATAGAGTGGAAACTCATGCTCAACCAGATCGGTATCCAAACCAGGCATGTCTTCATACGACCATGCGAAGACGTCTTGGTATGACCGATGGAAGTCTATCATGCCCTTCCTCTCCGCAGGGGACAGCGATGTTCCGATTTTGGTGATTCTAGGGACCTCTTTGGTGCCCAATTTGACATCCTCCGTCTCTTCGACTATCGGGTTAGGGCCATGCTCAAAATCGGCAAATTGTTTGAGGAGCTCATTGGGGAGCTCATTGGTTTGACCTTCCTCGTCTAGACTCGTGACTCCTACCTCTTCTTGTATTTCTACAGGAAAGGGGTCGGCTTCACGTGGGACGGGTATTACGACATCAACTTCAATCTTATTGGGAATTTTAAAGGACAATATTTTTGGAATTGGTATTTTTTCTATCTTTATGGTCTTTTGCATTTTTTCGGAGGTCAGCCCCTAGCGAGGTGGATCTCTATATATACAAGGTAGAGTGGTCCAGAGGCTACCTTCACTTTTTACAGTTGTTTTTTTGGGAGTCGGTCTTTCATTTTCACGGTATTTGGCGGCTCAAGAGTTGGGGCAAGGATGCCCGATTACTCACCATGAGGCTTACCCTTTACCTCTCTGATTGGGAGTGGCATCGGTAGGCTCTTATAGTTCCTCCCTCAACATATTTATAGAGGGATCCTCTGGGACCCTATCCTCTATGGTTTGGATGGGCCCAGAGTGGCTGGCGCCGGAGCGATGGGTGGGCCGGGGAACTTCTTCCTCGAATAAGGAAAGGGCGACCAAGTTCATTTCGAAGTCTGGGGGGATGATGTAGGGATTGGTGGGGTGGATTGAAGTAGGCTTATGTGGGCTTACCCTCGTCTCCCCATTTAGGTCAATTTTTACTACCTCGGCGCTCAAAAAGGTTTCACGGATGTGGGGGCGACCATGAGGTACCTCTTCCAAGATGATTCCTCTGGCCTTGGCGACTGCTATGACTCTCATCTTTTCCTTGGCCTCTCTGACTTCCTCTTCTCTGGGCCAGTAGCCTAAGCCGAATTTAGTCTGTTGCCCCTTGGCCTTGACGGGGTCTCTTCTTCCTTGGAGGCGTGGGCCCAGCCCTTTCCCTTTTTGATGGCCCCATCTGTGGAGCATGAACACAGCTGCGTCCATTCCTCCTCCAGTTTTATCCGGGATCTTTTTAGTTGATTCGAGGGAGACGGCTGAGAAGTCATACTCGAATCGGTGAAGGTCGGTGTCCTCTATTGTGTGCCGTATGTTCAGCACTTTTGGATTCTCAATGTGCAGGGTGCTTCTTTCCTTGTCTTCTTTCCTCTCGCCGAAGATGGTAATAATTTTTCCTTCTGAGATGAATCAGAGCTTTTGCTACAAGGTAGATGGTATTGCTCTGAGCTTATGTATCCATGGGATTAGCAATGTATTGAAGACTTGATGTCCATCACCTGAAAGGGGGTAGTGAAGGTTTGTGACCCGAGGATCAGGTCGAGGTCTACTTCTCCTATGATTTCTCTTCTGGTGTTGTCGAATCCCCCGGCGCTTGATATGGATGGCCGGAAGGTGTCGGGGTTCGCCCCAATTTTGATTACCATTCTTAGAGGGCATACATTCAATGCCGACACGTTGTCGATTAGGACCAACGGCACCACCAAGTTTCCTACTTCCACTATTATATTCAAGCGCTTAGAGTGGTCATTCCCCTCGATTGGTAGGTACGCATCGGTGAATGAGATGGCATTTGGGGCCAACACTTGCCCTATTATTTCTCCTACTTCATCTGGAGTTACGTGGGTGGAGACATGTGCGTCCTTGAGTGCTCCCATCAGGGCTTGGAAGTGGAGGGGGGACGTGATTAACAAATTCCAAACAGTGATATGTGCGGGTGTTCTCTTGAGCTGTCTCTAATATATGTTCTCTGGCCATTTTTTCAAAGGGATTCCCTATAGCCTATTATTTCCTCTTCTCTTCTCCTCTAACGGCCCCTGATGCCTCCGGCTGTGTAGAAATCTGGCCTGATCGGGTAATAAATTCAACAGCCTCCTCTTAGTTGCACTTGGCATTCATGTCCGTCTATTCATAGCTTAGCAGCACTTGATGCGGGTCATAGGCAGGTTTCGGGATAAGGAATGGAGTGCATGATAATTTTGGGGAGGATTGGGTTGGACACGCCAGTTTCTCGGGTCCTACAAGGTTGACTCAATAGAGGTGGACGATTGGGGGAATTAGCGAGGTTGAATTTGCAGTGGGGAGGGGGCTGTCTGGTGTGCACAGGCATGGTAAGACCAGTGGTGATTGGGAGCAGGTGATAAGGGGATTGGTTGAGGGGTTGCTTGCTTGGGTGGCGGTGGAGTTGGATTGGGGCCAAAATAACGAAGGGATGGCAGGAGTGTGACTAGGATGGAGGGATGGGGAGACATCTGAGGAGTGGGTGATAGGGATATGAAGGGTTTGTATATGGGGTGGCAGGGTGGGATGATACCGGATTCGTGGATTACATATGGTAAATTAGGGGTAATGGAGTTGTGCATGGAGCGGGATGATTGGGACATGGCGGGGTAGTGGGTGGAATAGGGGGATATGAAGGGTTTGTGGCATGGTGGGATGATGATGGGTTGCCTGCTTGGGTGGCGGTGGAGTTGGATTGGGGCCAAAATAACGAAGGGATGGCAGGAGTGTGACTAGGATGGAGGGATGGGGAGACATCTGAGGAGCGGGGTGATAGGGATATGAAGGGTTTGTATATGGGGTGCCAGGGTGGGATGATGCCGGATTCGTCGATGACATATGGTAAATTAGGGGTAATGGAGTTGTGCATGGAGCGAGATGATTGGGACATGGCGGGGTAGTGGGTGGAATAGGGGGATATGAAGGGTTTGTGGCATGGTGGGATGATGATGGGTTTGTGGATGAAATGGGATAAATTGGGGATGATGGAGTTGTGCATGGAGCGGGGTGATTTGGGGGTGACAGAGGGGTGTATGGTATAAATTGGGTGGTGGGGTTTGAAGTTGTGTATGGAATGGGGTAACTTGGGGATGGCGGAGTAGTGTATTGGGTGGAGAGACTTGAGGGTGTGTATGGGGTAGGATACGGGATGGCAGTTGTGTATGGTGGGATGATTTGGGTGTGACTGGAGGTGTATGGGGTAAATTAGGCGTGGATATGCATGATGATTGTATGGCCCGCTTGGATTTGATAGGCGGGAGCAGGGGTGGAAAAATACTGCCCTAAATCTTAGGGCTCCTCTTGGTATGCCGGTGTGGGGAAATAATCGGCTAGATACAACGGCTCGATCACCCCAACAGATAGTTCATCTTCGTTCAACCTGGGGAGTGAAAATTCCTCCTGATTACTGATATAATTCGATGGGTCAAACTCTTCTTCTTCCTCCTCTATCCAATGTATGTTAGGCCTGGGGCCTCCTGGGTGTGGTGGTAGAGGGGCTTGATGGATATTCTGGTTCTGCCTGAGGAAGTGGCGGGGGAATGATTTTTCCTTCCTCTATCAGATCTTGGACCGCGTGCTTTAACGGGAAGCACCGGTCCGTAGGGTGACCCGGTCCCTGGTGGAAATTGCAATGCAGATTTAGATCATAGTTCCTCGATATGGGATGGGGTGGTGGTCGAGGCTAGAGCAGATTGACCAATCCTTTTTGTAGCAACACTGGCAACAAGACACTCAAGGATTGCCCCAACAGTGTGAACACTCGTTCGAATCGTGTTTTCATCTGTTCCTGGGTAAACGGGGCTCTTGGTCCGTTTCTTGGCCTTGATACTTACTCAAAATGGGCCAGGGGTGGTTGTGTAACCTGAAGCTGTATCGGGGGGGCATTGGTATTGGCCTAGGGGTAAATAATGTTCTGTACCTCTGTCCCTAGTCTTCTTTCAAGTCTTGGTTCGGCAGCTTTTCGAACCCCGATGGCCCCGTTGGCCACATTCCTTCCTAACCTGCCCTCTCTAATGGCGTCTTCGCAACGATTGGCATTTCGGACCAGATCAACAAAACTAGACTGCTGCTGATATACTAAAAAATCTGCGATGACTGGGAGGGCTCCTTTGGTTATCAATTCAATTTGCTCATCATCGGGAATCCGGTGAGTTACCTGAGCGGCCAATGCCCTCCACCTTCCCAACTAAGCACTGAATGTTTCATCATGTCTTTACTTTAAACGGGCCAAATCTGACTTCCTTGGCTCTATGTCCATGTTATAGACATATTGCTCTTGATATAAGCGTGTCAGATCTTTCCAATTTTTTATCATGGACAGTTCCAGGGATGTGAACCATCTCAGTGCTGGGCCCGTTAAACTCTTCTGGAACACTTTGATGAGGAGTCGTTCATCTCCGCCATACTGGCACATATCCCCACAGTAAGATTTTAATTGGGTGATGGGGTTGCCAATGCAGTTATACTTATCAAATGATGGCATCTTGAATTTCTGTGGCAGGGGAACATCAGAGAACAGACATAGGTCTAAAAAGTCTATTGAATATAGTTCTATTCCTCCCATCTTCATCAGTTGCTTCTGTATTCTGTCTATTTGTTCTTTCAACTATTCTGGTTCTTTTGAGGATGTAGTGGGGACTGCTTCCCCCTGATTTTGTTCAACTCTAGGTGTGATGATGGTGGGCCCAGGAGTCCCCACTGTTATGGATTTCATCCTCCTCATACTATTGGTCATGGTATTGGTGAGGGGCGAGTTCTGCTATTTGGACTTGGGGGTGAGGGGTTGGATGACCTGGTGGGGCCATATGGTTTGTAGGGGATGAGAAGGGATAAATGGGTGAGCGGTTTATGGGTAAGTGATGTGCTAAGTTGGGTGCACATTTTGGGGGTGATGGGGGTGTGGTTGAGGTGGCGGGATGTTGTGGGTTTGAGGAATGGGATGGATTGGATTTCCCGTTGGAGGTGGGATGGGGGCGTAAGGGGTATAGGTGAATGAAGGGTACTGGTGGGGGGGTATGGGGTTAGTGAATGGGCCTTGATTAGCGTGGGTGGATGGGCCTTGGGTTTGAGGGATTTGGGTTTGATGGTTTTGGAAGGCTTGGATTGATGGGCCTTGGGCTTGGGTGTGGGGGTTAGTATGACTCTGGGTCAATGGGCCTTGTTGGGTTTGGGCTAATGGGTCATGAGAGGGTTGGGTTTGGATCTGAGCCTGATGGGCGTGGGTCCATGGGCCTTGGTCTTGGGCTTGATAGGTTTGGGTCCAAAGGCCCTGGGGGGCTTGGACTTGGGCCTGAGTCCAATCGGTTTGGGTTTAGGCTTGGGCCCATGGGTTTGAGGGTTTCGAGTCTGGGGTTGAGCCTGATGGGTTTGGGTCCATGGGCCCTGAGGATTCTTGACCTGGGCCTGGGTCTGATGGGCTTGGGCCCATGGGTTTTGAGGGTCTTGGGCCTGGGCCTGATGGGCTTGGGCTTGGGCTTGGGCTTGGGCTTGGGCTTGACGGGCCTGGGCTTGGGCCCATGGCTCTAGAAGTGTTTGGGCTTGGGCCCATGGATTTGTATGGGTTTGGGTCTGGAATTGAGGTAGGGGATTTTGGGAGGTATGGACGATGGGTGGTTGGGCGTGGTTAAGAGGGAATGGGGTATGGAGGTTTTGGAGATTTGGATGCAGCGTTTGAGATGTAGGGTTCCGAGAAGCAGCCCACAGGGCGTACATCGTTCTCAGGTCCTCCATTGAGGGCATGGATTCAGGTGTGAGATTGGGGGGTGATGGCTCACTTAATGACGGAGGGGGTTGGGAGAAATTGGGCATGACTCGGGTAAATGGGGGGGTATGTTGGGATGTGGATGGGCCAGGTGGTGGGAATGGTATGTGAGATGAGGTGGATGGGATGTGGGATGTGTTGTTGAATTCTAAGTGTGCATGATTTATTTGTATTTTGAAAACCGATTTACAAATGATGAATTATACTGAATTTGGAAGACTAAAAAGAATAAAGAAATATGAGCACAGAGAGAAGTAAATTAGCCTGCAAGATCAGGGCCAATTGTAGCAAGTTTTAAATGTAAGGGAGTAAAAGATCGTCCACAGAGAATTTATTTAAAATGTAAGATAAACCTTCAGATCTGAGCTACCAGATTTGGCCTCACGATCCTATCTATCTGGAGGTTGAATTTGTCACATTAACTAAATGATAAAAGTACAGATTAAGTTAAGTGATCCAGATCTGAGTTGGGGAGATTTTGATGTAAATTAATAAGAATGGAGAAATAATATCTAACTTTGATTTGGTTCTTGAAACAAAATGAGAATAAATGTAGATCAAATGAGAGATGATCCAAACTTCATCCTACAAACACGGATGCAAGAGGAAGTAATCTAACTCAAGGATTAGAGTTAAACTTATGGCTATGGTATGTCCACTTCAATGGCCTGAGACCATCCAATAGTCTTTAATCTAAACCATCAATTGAGCAGAAATACCACTACAAATGCTGTGAAAGATTAGGTTACAAACACTAATTCCCACAGGGATAATGAATCAAGGGAAATTGCTTGAAAAATAGTAAATCTAAAGGAGTCTAGTGCAATAAGGAGATCACAGGGACCCCTCAACACGAATCCAATTGAGAACGTACGGTTCATAGCAACCATTTCAAATTCACCATTACAATTATAGAGCACAGCTTAAACAGCTCCCAGATTTCTAGTCTTGAATACAATTCTCACGTGAAGTACAGAGACATCTCACAGCTCTCAGTTACAAATAAAGGCTAGGCTATTACAGAAATTTCAGACATGCTATCAGAAATGGAAATGAGGGAATAGAAATGAAACTGAAAATCTGGATACCCAAATTGGGCAAATGGTTCATCTATTTATAGTTTCTCCCAGGTCTAGCTCAGATGTGTATCGACCAATCAGAAGTTCTTAGATCTGTATCAACCAATGGTAGTCGAGCACGAGGATCCAGATCTGTTTTGGCCAATCAGAATTGCTTGATTTGTTTCAGCCAATCAGATGACAGAGGCATCAATTCTGTTATGTAATTCGAAAATCTGTTAGAACTTCTCGAAGTTCCCGCCAATTGATTTCATCTTCGGGTGCTCACATGGGGTGGAATATACCTTTGATTCGTGCTCAAAATCTTCTGGAATGTCCCTGGGTTTTTAAATGCATTGGGGTGCATGCAAAAGATTACTGAATTACCCTTTGTAGATGCTAGGAATCTCCAGAATACCATTTCGCATAGTTTAGGGAACTTTTCGCAAGGTACTGTGACTTCTGAAGCTCTTTTTGCAAAGTTCAGATTCTTTTCGAAATGTTCAGATTCTTTTCGAAAAGTACTCTGTAGTGCATTCTTACAAATTGCTCCACATCTCTTTTTTGGGTTGAGACCAGGTCTTTGCCTCTTCAGTTCAGGCATTTTCATAGCTAGTGAGGTTGTCCCTTCTCTTTCTTCCTTTGGATCAACATGGATTATCCTCTTTTTGGCACTTTTAGGCTGCTTTTATGGTTAAGCCTGTCTTTATTGTTAGCTGTAAGACAAGCACTTAAAACACTTATTTAGTTCTCTCAAGGGTCTATCAAGGCCCAGGTTAAAGGGTGGAGAATGGTATTTTCTAGTTCTCAACACACCCCCAAACCTAAGCTTTGCTAGTCCCTGAGCAAAGACAAAATTAAAAATAGAATAAAAAGCCACTTTTGTAGGGAACACGGTTGCATTTAGCATATGCAACAAGCCTTTTAAACCCCTAGGTGATCCCTAGTGGAGGAGTGAAGTCTCCTGAGGGTTTTCAGTGAAGGTACCCATAAACTTCTCCAATAAATCAGTTAATATCAATGCGCTGTTAAAGGCACTTTTATCCAGTCAGGTTACTCACACCTGCATTAGTCAAGCTGTAAAAAGATCTCCAGGAAAATATTAGTTTATAACTAAAATTCAGCTGTAATTCCTTTTACCATTTACTCAGTTGGTGTCAAAAAGATTTTAAAAGAAAAATTAATGAAAAGCTTGCCTTCTATTTGAAAATTCAGTTTTGATGTTACCCCAAATAATTTGATTTCAAACTCAACTCTCACCAGGGTTTTCACTCATCATGCAAATATGAGGGTTGCACTATTTCATACAGTATGAAGAGAACAATTCATCCTCAAATAGGATTGTAAGCAGGAGCATAGGCTTTGCTTTTTGTTTCTGAATTCATTGCTCTTTTCACCGTAGATTACACAAATCCTTATCTCCATGTGACAGCTCAATCCATCATTGATCAGTAAGGACTTTGACTTGGGTGGTACTGTGGCTTATGAGTGAACTTTATCAAGAATAAAGAGGTGGAATGGAATTCAGAATTGAGAAGTCTGTCAAGGTAAGGAAGTGGTAGACACATCTTCTTTATTTCAGACACAATTTCATCTTCTTCTTTGAATTTTAGCCAAAGTGGCCATCTTTTCTCTTTCTTTTCAAATTCCCAATGAAATGACTTTTTCGACTTTTTTTCTTTTCGAAGCAACATTCTTTGAGTGCAACATTTCTTTTGTTGATACATCATTGCCTTCAATTATTTTTCTTCTTCTTTTACCAATCTGTTACCCAACTCTCCTTTCTTCAGCATCCTTTCCTTTACCTTCTGAATTTTCAGAGTGAGGGTTAGGCTCAATGAGGTTGATTAGGTTACAAAGAAACCTTGGGTTTATAAGGCTCAACTGGTGTGTATCAAAGGCAGTTTCAAAAGGTGGGGCTCTTTTTTTTTTTTGAAGTTCAAACTGTCAAAAGGAGGCCTTACATCATGTCTTTAATATCATGATTGCTGTCAAGTTATTTCAATTTGAATATGTGTAACTTCTAGTGATAGTAAGCAGGTTCAAACAGTCCCTAGAGCAGAAAAAAAATTGCCAATTCATATCTCCAAAGAATACATTTCAAGCCCAAGTCTCACTGGGTGTAGTTTTCTATCAAATTCCTAAGGTATATCATCACTGTTTTCTCTCCTTTTAGGTTTACCAAAACATCAATTTTTATTTTAAAAATTTTCTGGCATTCCCTTCATGAAGGTATTGGGATTACACTAAAAATCAATTTTAAAAGTTTTAACTTCCTCATTTTTTAAGTGTGAAATCACTTTATTTTAAAAAATTCTACTATTTCAAAAATTCTACTGATGATCAGTTGCATTAATGTTAACTCACTTATTTGCATTTCTGCCACACCCCCAAACCTATGGTGAGCAGGGTCCGCACTGGTCCGAAGTGTATTAGCAAAGAAAAGATACAAGCAATCAGAAATCATAATGACAAGAAGAAAGAAAAGAAATGCACAATGTATGTACAATGTATTAACATAAAACAAAAATTTTATATTATAGACTCATAAAATAGATATGTACAATGGATTCTAATAGCTGGGGTCAAAGTCTGTATCATAAGTTGGTTGAATGGGATCAGAACTGGAGTCACTGTCAGAGTCATAATTAGAATCAGTATTGGATTCTGAACTCGATTTGGCCTTCTCCTGGATTGTGGCTTGCAGCTTGGTGTATTCCTCAGCTGTGATCTTTTTGGTGAGGCCAATATACTTTTCAAGTCTAGTAGTCCTCAATTTTTCCTGTTCAAGTTGTGCTTGCAACATGGTCACCTTGTGCTGCTCACTCCTAACCATCTGAAAAGTTTGACCCAGCAGGTCTTGCATCTTCTCTCTCTCAAATTTCATGAATATCTCCAATTTTCGAATCTTATTTTCATAAGGGGTTCGAATGTAAGCTTGCAAATCAGCTAACCCCTTGAGGACATCTCAACAGATATATGGATTCTTTTCCATAGCCTTTTTTAGAGAGGCAAATCTGGGAATGGGAATGGAATGGTAGGGGACCAAAGGTATCCCAGATGTGGGAGTGGGAGAAGGGGGGTTCAGAAGAATGACCTCAGGGTCGGTCTGAGTGGCTTGAGCAGAAAAAATGAGGAGAGGTGAAGGGGACTCAATAAGAACTACCTCAGGTTCTGTTTGGGTAGCATGGGCAGTAGTGGTTAGGGTGGGGGGATCAACCAATACTACCTCAGGTTTTGTTTGGGTAGCATGGTCATCAACAGCGAGCCGTTCTTGGGGAGTCTAGCTCCATTGTGGGTTTTTGGCCTGCCATTGAGGTATTTTATCCTTTGATTTTAGCTTGTCCAATTTTCTTTTATAGCACACCTGTCTTTATCTTCTTGCTTTCTAAGATTTGGGGGTATCTTCACTTCCAACCGGGTCGCCCTCTGCTTCAGTCCGAAGTTGCTACGTTCCCCCTCATGAGTAACTGGCACGTGAGTCGCCGTCGGGACATAGGTATGAAGCATTTGGAGTTAGGGATGTGCTCTCAGTTCAACCTGTTTATCTCAGAGCAGGTAAAATAATTCCCTTTTTATAAATTTGATAGCTCTTGTGTGCTATAGGTTCTGACCAAATGTGTGTATCCTTCCTCTGTTTTCTCTTCTTTTGCAGGTCATCCTCGACCCCTACATAGGATCTCCCTTTTGTAACTTGGCCTCAGTGGGTCCTTCTCGCTTTTTGCTGAACCGTCGCATCATCTTCCTTTACGGGTCCTGGACTAAGGCCTACTATTTAGGGGAGAGAGTGGTTCATCAATATCGCCCTCTCTTTGCCGTGCCCCAAGCTCCTCCCGCCATGTGTTATCTTCAGAAGGCTCCATTGATGAGCTTACTACTCACTTTCTTCACCATGGGGTTCCTATCGATAACGTTCTCCTGCCCGGGGGTTATCAGACGTGGTACGATTCCCTGCCCTATCATTTCTTGTTGCCCCGCTTCGTGCCTAGTGCTAACTTTTTAGCTTTTGGCGGGTCGCGATCTCAGGTAATGCCCCTTTTCTCTTTTTATTTAGCAGCTTCCTTGTGATTACTTTGATTGACCAACCACCTTTAATGATAAAATATTTCTCTCTACAGTTTGAGCAGGGTGGCGACTCAGATGAGGGGGATGAGGCAGCTACTCCTTATGATGCTACAGGTGCTGGACCCTCCGATCCTTCCGGTGGTGCTTGTGCATGGCTTGGTCTTGGACCTCCAACCCTTCTAGTGTCTTGGTGCTTGCGGACTTTCAAATGCTTGGATGATGCCTTTTCATTATGTGCAGTGTGACATGGCCGAGAAGGCATGAATCTCTACTGAAGCTATCTAGGTCCCACCTCCTGAGTTGATTCCTGGGGTAATCTCTATCTCGTTGCTTTGTTCTCCTTCCCTTTGAATTATGCTGATGGCCTGTGTGACTAACACCTCCTTTTTCTTCGCCGTGATTATGAGTCGGCAGTGAGTCAAGCTGAATATTATCGTAACCTTGTTGGGCTTAGGGAGATCGAGGTGGTGAGTGAATGCTGACCCAACCTAGTTATTTTCTTTATTTTCTTTCTGCCAGTTTCTCTACCTGATGGCTTTTGGTGTGTTCCTACAGCGTGCTCGTGAAAAGGAGTCGCGTTCCCTTCTCAGCCGTATTTCTCAGGCGTGGACTCGGGTGCGGGAGACTCGTACCTTTCAATGCGTGAGCCGGCGCCAGAAGAAGTCAAAGGGGGCTGCCCAGGACTAGTTTATTTTCTATAAATTTGACATAATGAAACAGTTTAGACTTGGCTTTATTGGGGATATGTAATAACTTTTAAACAACAATTTTTTTTTTGGATGGTTTATAATTTTTATGCTTTATATGAATGTTTCATTTGGTTATCCCCTTGCTTTGATGGTTTCCCTTTTTTGTTTTTTTGTTGGGCCGGGCACGGGTCGGCACCCCTCCAATGATGGAGTCGATCTTGCAGGTGATTCTCCGTATATAACCTACAGGTGGTCGTCCTCAGGCTTCCACAGTGTGCGAGTATGAAAGTGGGCCAACCAAAAATAAGTTCCTCCTTGGGGAACAAAATGGACCCTTGTGAGAGGGGCCTTGCCAACCCGACTTTAAGCGGGCATATATATTATATCCGCCCGACAAATGTTCAGCAATAATGGCCGGGCGTATATAATATATACGCCTGATAAATCCATGGTTAAAATGGCCGGGCGTATATATTATATATGCCTGGCAAAATGTTTCAAATTTTTGCCTTGGCGTATATAATATATACGCCCGTTATAATTTGGGCTCAGCGGGCTCTTTATAACCCGAGCCTGGTCCCCCCTTGTCTCCTCCTCCACCTTGGTTTGGCCTTTTTGCCCCTACTTTAATCTTTTCCCTCCCTTTCTTTTTTCTAGTGTGTCCATCGTCATACATTGACTGATTTTATAAAGAACATCTTTGTACGTCGATGGACCCGCCTTCGAAAAGGGGCCCAAGCTCTTATACGAGGGATGGTACACTTCCCTGTTTGGACCCGGGGCCCAATTTTTTGCAAAAATGGCATGATAGCTTGGCTGAGAGCAAGCTTGCTATTTTGAATTGCCTCGGGTTGTCCCGCCTTTCCTCTCTCTGCTATCCCTCATTTGCCCAACCTCTGCAGTGCTTTGGCGTCATGGGACCATAGGGCCCATGTCTTTAGATTTGGGTCTAGGGAGTTGACCCCAACCTTGGAAGAGTTGGCCTCTATTACTGGCTTGAAGATGCATCGAGGCCTTGCTAAAGTGGTGCTCAAACCGCGGTATGCAAGGGCGGTCCAAGCGGTTCTTGGTTTAAAAAAGGGTGGGTATGAGAAATGTTTCGCCGGAGGGCCCACTAGGTCTTCGATGAAATTCCTGAGAGAACTTTTCGGCAACTCGAGTCTCCGAAAGTTTCCCATTCAAGATCCCTTCAATGTAAAGGCCTTTGCCCTTTATTTGCTGTCGGAAGTTCTCTTCTTTACTGGGGGCGAGAACTTTTCCCTTGGGCTGTGCGATGTCTTGACTGAGTTGGAGGGAGCCCGCTCATTGGTCCACCTAGTCTTGGTTTAGATGTATCGGGGCCTAGATGCCTCAGCCTCGGGCCGGGTTGGGATTCTCAGTGGGAGCCCGCTCCTCATTCAGATTTGGCTAGGAGAGCATTTGGCTATCATGGGGCCTGTGCCGAGAATGTGCTTGATAAGAGGGGACGTGGCTCGGGGCTTTCTGATCCGGTGCTCAAGATTGCCTCATGGGAGCGCCGAGGAGCTGAGTACATGGCTATCAGATGCGAAGCTGATTTGGCAGCTTCCCTGGTTGGACGGTATCTTTCCGATTGTCCGCTCTCGAGATTGTGAGGGTATCACCCTATTGGGGTTGACCTGTAGCACATATTATTTCCCATCTCGGGTGCTTCGTCAGTTTGGGTATACCCAACATGTGCCATGCTCTGTGAGGCCACCTTTGTGCTCTCTGATATTTTCTCGGGGTTCTCTCAGTGATCTCGACTCATAGCCACCCTCTGGGAGACCCGCCAATCAGTGCACATGTTCAGCTTAGTTCAGGGGGGCGTCGTCTCTCCTGATTACGAGGTTTGGCTGGTATCTAAGGAATTACCTACCCCTAGCCTAGTTTCGGTAGATGTGATAGAGACGGGGCCTTGGCCATGTAAGGAAGCAATGCTTCGGACCAGGATCGAGTCTCTTTCTGTAGAGAGGATAGCTTTGACCGAGGCTTTGGGGAAAGAAAGGGTCAGAGCGGAGATTGAAGAAGTGAGAGCTGCCACAGCCGAGAGTGAGGTTCTTCGGTTGACTGGGCTTTTGACTGAGTCTCGTAGCGCAGCTGAAGCTTCACGGAGATGGTAGAAGAGTCTTCATGGTAGGTGGATGTCTGATCGAAATGCCCACGAGGACTCTCTGCTTGCCGAGATTAGCGCTTTGAAGCGTGCTCCCTGCCCTTGACCTGTTCTTGCACATATCATAGATCATATACACGGAGGGGAGGAATGCCCCCTAACAGATATCTCTTTTTGGGCTATTTTTCTCTTCTTTTTTTTGGTTATATATATACAGATATATATATATATTTTTTGGTTTTTTATCTGTAAAGAAAGTAGCAAAATAGAAAGTGTGTCATGTCGTTATCTTTTTGGGACGTGACACTCCGCACGTAATACTGTAAGAAATGGAATGAAATCTATAGATACATATATTTTTCATTTTTTGACTTTTTTCCTTTGTACGTTTCGCAATGTAAGGCTTTTTATGAAGATTTTCGCCTCCACAAAGTGGAGCTTTTTATGGGAAAGGGAAATCTATTATCTTTTTTAAAATTTTCTCCTCCACAATGTGGGGTACAGTGTGAGGTTTTTTATGGGAAAGGGAAATCTATTATTTTTTTATTTTTTTGAAATTTTCTCCTCCACAGTGTGGGGTCTTTTATGGGAAAGGGAAATCTATTATCTTTTTTGAAATTTTCTCCTCCACAGTGTGGGGTTTTTTATCGGAAAGGGAAATCTATTATCTTTTTTGAAATTTTCTCCCTTTGGGTCTTTTGTGATGTCGGTAATTTACAAGGCCAAACCAGTGGGTCTTTTTTGAGCACGGTCGAACCCTGTTCATGAGATACAGGTTTTTCCTTTAAACGTACGAAGGTCAGCTTCCCAGGGATTGGTCTAGTCTTCTGTCTTTCCCTTTGGTCATGCGTTAGATGCCGCGGTGGAGATGACATACTTGATCGGGATCTGATCTAATTTTTACATGAGTGGGCCATCGAAAAAGGGGGGAAAGGGGCTCAAGGGGTTCAAACTGAAATGGCGGGCAGCAGGTGTCTTCTCTAATCTCTCTTTCCTTGACATTTTTGCTCATAGCACCCAAGACGGCTTTTCGCCATGCCCGTCATCCCTGTTTTTACCCGTAGGGCCCTTTCGAGTTTTCACTACGTCCATGGGTTCGATTTCTTACCCCAGGCGCCCTTTCAGGTTTTCACTTGGTCCGCGTGGGTTCACTATTTTTACTCGTGGTGCCCTTTCGGGTTTTCACCACGTCCATCTTGCTTTGAACCCAAATTAATTTTCTTTTTTTCTCTTTTTTTTTTTTTTTTTTTTTCTTTAGCACCAGAAGGCCACGACATGGACGTCGATTCCTTCATAGCCGGCTGAATGAAGTTCTGTGTGGTTTGGTAACTCAGCTTGTTCTGATGCAATAGATGTTATGACCGCTTGTGGACCTTAAAGAGGGCTTTTTTCCGGGTTGTAATGTGGCCGGGGTTCAAATAGGTTGGGTTTTTCTGGGAATTTGGATCTAAGCTTTGAGTGAATTTGGTGACTCCTCTTTCTTTCCAAAGGCTTTTTATGCCCCAGTCATTTCTTTTTACTTGGTCCCCCTCTTTTTTTGCGGGGGGGGTTTTACTTTCTTTTTCTTCTTTCTCTTTTTTCTTTTTTTTTTGGTTTGGATTTTCCCTCTCTTCTCTTTTCTCTTTTTCTAGAATTTTGGGAGGGGTATATGAAAGAAATGGTTATTGGCCCGACGTGTGTAGCAAAAAGGGTGAAGGATTTCAGAGAATATTTCTTTTGGGCTACTTGTCTTTGAAATGATGGCCTCTTCTATGGGGTCCTTAAGCGGTCACGCATCTACTTTTATCAAAACTCACCTTGTCTAAAGATCTATGAGTAGAACTTACTGAGGTATCCAGCGTTGATGGGCTTAGGAAAGTGGTCTCCGTCCATGGTGGCGTAATGGCGTATCTGCAAAACCTCTCGGCACGAGGGTCCTTCCCAATTTGGCCTAAACTTCCCTCTTGGATCGGTGTGGAGAGACAAGAAAATTTTCTTTAGTACAGTGTCTCCTACCTTCAGATCTCGACTACGGACACACTTATTATAAGCACGTGCAATTCTCCTCTGATAGATCTGGGTGTGGCACAAGGCTAGGAGTCTCTTCTCGTCAATCAAGTCTAGCTGTTCAAAATGGGCTCTTTCCCTCTCAGCTTTAGGTAGATGGGATTCCAAAAGGATACGGAGCGACGGTACTTCGACCTCAATGGGTAGCATGACCTCGGTCCCATACACAAGGGAGAATGGTGTTGCCCCTATTGCGGTACGGATAGACGTTCTATAGGCCCAAAGTGCGAAGGGTAACTGCTCACTCCAATCTCTGTAAGTAACTACCATCTTCTCCAGGATGCGGATCAGAGTTTTGTTGGCTGCCTCTACAGCTCCATTCGTCTGTGGCCTGTATGGGGATGATCGATGATGCTTGATCTGGAACTACTCACACAAGGCCCGGATGCGCCTATTAGCAAAATTAGTGCCATTATCAGTGATGATATCTTTGGGTACACCGAATCTGCAAATGATGTTGTTCTTGATGAACTTCTCAACATCACTGGCCTTAATGCTCGTGTAGGAGGCTGCCTCTACCCACTTTATAAAATACTCTATTGCGACGAGGATGAACTGACGAGGATGAACTGATGTCCGTTGGAAGCCTTAGGATTGATTTTGCCAATGACGTCGAGACCCCAGGTGGTGAACGGCCAAGGAGTGGCCATGCTGTGCAAATCAATGGCCGGAGCATGTATTAGACTGGAGTGTTCTTGGCATTTGTAGCACTTCTGCACGTGCTTGCAGCAATCGATCTCCAAAGTGGTCTAAAAGTATCCCTACCTTAGGATTTTCTTCGCAAGCATGTGTCCACTGACGTGTGCCCCGCAGACCCCTTCATGGATCTCCTTCATGATCTCAACCGCTTCTTTCTGGGTTAGGCATCGGAGCAAAATATTTTCGTGAGACCGTCTATGCAGGAGATCGCCGCAGATGACGTAGTTCATTGCCAATCGCTGGATGGTGCGTCTGTCTACCTTCGATGTTCCTTCTGGGATAGTTCGGGTCTCGAGGAAATTCTTGATGTCCGAGAACCAGGGTGGTTCATCATCTAAATCTGTAGGTACTTCGATCAAGTGATAGAAAGCCGGTTTGTCCCTCTACTCTTTCATGATCGGCTTCATCACAACTCTGTATGGAATCTCAACCATAGAGGCCAGGGTGGCCAAGGCATCAGCAAACTGATTTCTTACTCGTGGCACATAAGAGAAGGTGACCTCCTCAAAGCAAGTTATTAGATCCTCAAGATGTTCATGGTATGGGATCAGTTTCTCATCCTTGGTCTTCCAATCTCCGTTGGTCTGGCATATAATTGACTGCGAATCTCCAAAGACCCTAAGGTGAGTTATATTTAGATCAAGAGTCACCTATAAACCAACTGTACAGGCCTCATACTCGGCCATATTGTTGGTGCATGGGAAGTTCAATTTGATTGAGATGGGTATATGTGGTCCTCTGGGCGAGATAAGAATGGCGCCAACTCCTTGGCCCTCAACATGCGATGCTCCATCAAAGTGCATTACCCAGGACTCCTCTGTTTCCTCTGTATCCTCGTCAGTCATGAACAGAATGTCCTCATCGGGGAATTCGATCCTTAGAGGCTCACAGTCTGGCAGAGGGTTCTCAGCAAGATGATCAGCGAGTGCCTGCCCATTGATTGACTTTTGGGTGACATAAGTAATGTCAAATTCGGATAGGAGTTGTTGCCATCATGCAGTTCGCCGGAGTGCGGGTTTCTGAATAGGTACTTTAAGCGGATCCATCCGTGCTAGAAGTAGGGCGGCTTGGGATAACGAGGTAGTGTCGAAGTCTTTGAGTAGCCCAAAGCAGGCGTAAGCATGCTTTCTCCAAATGAGAATAGCGCGTCTCGTAATCAGTGAATTTCTTGCTTAGATAATAGATGGCCTGCTCTCTTCTTCCGATATCATCATGCTATCCTAACACATAGCCCATGGAAAACTCTGTCGTTGATAGGTACATTATCGAGTCTATCGGTGCAGGTGGTACCCAATACGGAGGATTTAGGAGGTAACCCTTTAATCTTGTCGAATCTTTGCTTTGGCAGTCATCATTCCATTCAAGGTGAGTCCTTTCTCAGTAGTTTGAAGATTGGTGCGCATATCAGAGTTAACTATGCGATGAATCGGCTGATGTACTGGATTCTGCCTAAAAAGCCTCTGACTTCCTTCTCATGATGGTGGCGGCATTTTGATGATGGCCTTGATCTTGGTCGGATCAACCTCGATCCCTCTCCTGCTGACAATAAAGCCCAAAAACTTTCCTGACATAGCACCGAAGGCGCACTTCTGGGGGTTCAACAGTAACTTGTACTTTCTCAACCTCTCGAACAGCTTCTGAAGGTTTATCAAGTGGTCCTCCCTTTCTGGTGATTTGGCAATCATGTCGTCGACATATACTTCGATCTCTTGGTGCATCATGTCGTGGAACAGGGCCGTCATTGCTCTTTGGTAGGTTGCCCCAGCATTCTTCAGCCCGAATGGCATTACTTTGTAGCAGAAGGTTCCCCAGGGGGTAATGAACACTGTCTTCTCGCGATCAACCTCTGCCATCTTTATCTGATTGTATCCTGAGAATCCATCCATAAATGAGAGCATTCCATGCTTTGCAGTGTTATCGACCAGGATATCGATGTGGGGTAGTGGGAAGTCGTCCTTAGGGCTTGCCTTGGTGAGATTGTGGAAATCGATAAACATTCGAACCTTTCCATCCTTCTTCGGTACGGGGACAATTTTAGCTAGCCACTACGGTACTTGGATACCATGAGAAACCCCGCGTCATACTGCTTGATGACCTCGTCTTTGACTTTCAGCATCCATTCGGGTCGGAGACGTCTCAGCTTCTGCTTGACTGGCTTAACATTGGGATAGAGTGGCAACTCATGCTCAACTAGATCGGTATCCAAACCAGGCATGTCTTCATACGACCATGCGAAGACGTCTTGGTATGACCGATGGAAGTCTATCATGCCCTTCCTCTCCGCAGGGGACAGCGATGTTCCGATTTTGGTGATTCTGGGGACCTCTTTGGTGCCCAATTTGACATCCTCCGTCTCTTCGACTATCGGGGTAGGGCCGTGCTCAAAATCGGCAAATTGTTTGAGGAGCTCATTGGGGAGCTCATTGGTTTGACCTTCCTCATCTAGACTCGTGACTCCTACCTCTTCTTGTATATCTACAGGAAAGGGGTCGGCTTCACGTGGGACGGGTATTACGACATCAACTTCAATCTTATTGGGAATTTTAAAGGACAATATTTTTGGAATTGGTATTTTTTCTATCTTTATGGTCTTTTGCATTTTTTCGGAGGTCAGCCCCTAGCGAGGTGGATCTCTATATATACAAGGTAGAGTGGTCCAGAGGCTTACCTTACTTTTTACAGGTTGTTTTTTTTTGGGGAGTCAGTGCTGTTTTCACGGTATTTGGCGGCTCCCAGGAGTTGGGGCAAGGATGCCCAGTTACTCACCCGCGAGGCTTACCCTTTACCTCTCTGATTGGGAGTGGCATCGGTAGGCTCTTATAGTTCCTCCCTCAACATATTTATAGAGGGATCCTCTGGGACCCTATCCTCTATGGTTAGGATGGGCCCAGAGTGGCTGGCGCCGGAGCGATGGGTGGGCCGGGGAACTTCTTCCTTGAATAAGGAAAGGGCGACCAAGTTCATTTCGAAGTCTGGGGGGATGATGTAGGGATTGGTGGGGTGGATTGAAGTAGGCTTATGTGGGCTTACCCTCGTCTCCCCATTTAGATCAATTTTTACTACCTCGGCGCTCAAAAAGGTTTCACGGATGTGGGGGCGAGCATGAGGTTCCTCTTCCAAGATGATTCCTCTGGCCTTGGTGACTGCTACGACTCTCATCTTTTCCTTGGCCTCTCTGACTTCCTCTTCTCTGGGCCTGTAGCCTAAGCAGAATTTAGTCTGTTGCCCCTTGGCCTTGACGGGGTCTCTTCTTCCTTGGAGGCGTGGGCCCAGCCCTTTCCCTTTTTGATGGCCCCATCTGTGGAGCATGAACACAGCTGCGTCCATTCCTCCTCCAGTTTTATCCGGGATCTTTTTAGTTGATCCGAGGGAGACGGCTGAGAAGTCATACTCGAATCGGTGAAGGTCGGTGTCCTCTGTTGTGTGCCGTATGTTCAGCACTTTTGGATTCTCAATGTGTAGGGTGCTTCTTTCCCTGTCTTCTTTCCTCTCGCCGAAGATGGTGATAATTTTTCCTTCCGAGATGAATCAGAGCTTTTGGTGCAAGGTAGATGGTATTGCTCTGAGCTTATGTATCCATGGCCGGCCCAACAGCAGATTGAATATAGACTTGATGTCCATCACCTGAAAGGGGGTAGTGAAGGTTTGTGACCCGAGGATCAGGTCGAGGTCTACTTCTCCTATGATTTCTCTTCTGGTGTTGTCGAATCCCCCGGCGCTTGATATGGATGGCCGGAAGGTGTCGGGGTTCGCCACAATTTTGATTACCATTCTTAGAGGGCATACATTCAATGCCGACACGTTGTCGATTAGGGCCAACGGCACCACCAAGTTTCCTACTTCCACTATTATATTCAAGCGCTTAGAGTGGTCATTCCCCTCGATTGGTAGGTACGCATCGGTGAATGAGATGGCATTTGGGGCCAACACTTGCCCTATTATTTCTCCTACTTCATCTGGAGTTACGTGGGTGGAGACATGTGCGTCCTTGAGTGCTCCCATCAGGGCTTGGAAGTGGAGGGGGGACGTGATTAACAAATCCCAAACAGTGATATGTGCGGGTGTTCTCTTGAGCTGTCTCTAATATATGTTCTCTGGCCATTTTTTCAAAGGGATTCCCTATAGCCTATTATTTCCTCTTCTCTTCTCCTCTAACGGCCCCTGATGCCTCCGGCTGTGTAGAAATCTGGCCTGATCGGGTAATAAATTCAACAGCCTCCTCTTAGTTGCACTTGGCATTCATGTCCGTCTATTCATAGCTTAGCAGCACTTGATGCGGGTCATAGGCAGGTTTCGGGATAAGGAATGGAGTGCATGATAATTTTGGGGAGGATTGGGTTGGACACGCCAGTTTCTCGGGTCCTACAAGGTTGACTCCAGTTTGGGAGCGAGTGGGGAATTTAGGGTTGAATTTGCAGGTGCAAGGGGGGCTTGTACAGGTATTGCCTGGGCTTGGTAAGACCAGTGGTGATTGGGAGCAGGTGATAAGGGGATTGGTTGAGGGGTTGCTTGCTTGGGTGGCGGTGGAGTTGGATTGGGGCCAAAATAACGAAGGGATGGCAGGAGTGTGACTAGGATGGAGGGATGGGGAGACATCTGAGGAGTGGGTGATAGGGATATGAAGGGTTTGTATATGGGGTGGCAGGGTGGGATGATACCGGATTCGTGGATTACATATGGTAAATTAGGGGTAATGGAGTTGTGCATGGAGCGGGATGATTGGGACATGGCGGGGTAGTGGGTGGAATAGGGGGATATGAAGGGTTTGTGGCATGGTGGGATGATGATGGGTTGCCTGCTTGGGTGGCGGTGGAGTTGGATTGGGGCCAAAATAACGAAGGGATGGCAGGAGTGTGACTAGGATGGAGGGATGGGGAGACATCTGAGGAGCGGGGTGATAGGGATATGAAGGGTTTGTATATGGGGTGGCAGGGTGGGATGATGCGGATTAAATGGATGACATATGGTAAATTAGGGGTAATGGAGTTGTGCATGGAGCGAGATGATTGGGACATGGCGGGGTAGTGGGTGGAATAGGGGGATATGAAGGGTTTGTGGCATGGTGGGATGATGATGGGTTTGTGGATGAAATGGGATAAATTGGGGATGATGGAGTTGTGCATGGAGCGGGGTGATTTGGGGGTGACAGAGGGGTGTATGGTATAAATTGGGTGGTGGGGTTTGAAGGTGTGTATGGAATGGGGTAACTTGGGGATGGCGGAGTAGTGTATTGGGTGGAGAGACTTGAGGGTGTGTATGGGGTAGGATAATACGGGGATGGCAGAGTTGTGTATGGTATGGGATGATTTGGGTGTGACGGAGGGGTGTATGGGGTAAATTGGGCGTGGGGTGGATATGCGTATGATTGTGGCGGGGCTGTGCCCGTTTGGATTTGATAGGCGGGAGCAGGGGTGGAAAAATACTGCCCTAAATCTTAGGGCTCCTCTTGGTATGCTGGTGTGGGGAAATAATCGGCTAGATACAACGGCTCGATCACCCCAACAGATAGTTCATCTTCGTTCAACCTAGGGAGTGAAAATTCCTCCTGATTACTGATATAATTCGAAGGGTCAAACTCTTCTCCTTCCTCCTCTATCCAATGTATGTTAGGCCTGGGGCCTCCTGGGTGCGGTGGTAGAGGGGCTTGATGGATATTCTGGTTCTGCCTGAGGAAGTGGCGGGGGAATGATTTTTCCTGCCTCTATCAGATCTTGGACCGCGTGCTTTAACGGGAAGCACCGGTCCGTAGGGTGACCCGGTCCCTGGTGGAAATTACAATGCAGATTCGGATCATAGTTCCTCGATATGGGATGGGGTGGTGGTCGAGGCTGGAGCAGATTGACCAAGCCTTTTTGTAGCAACACTGGCAACAAGACACTCAAGGATTGCCCCAACAGTGTGAACACTCGTTCGAACCGTGTTTTCATCTGTTCCTGGGTAAACGGGGCTCTTGGTCCGTTTCTTGGCCTTGATACTTACTCAAAATGGGCCAGGGGTGGTTGTGTAACCTGAAGCTGTATCGGGGGGGCATTGGTATTGGCCTAGGGGTAAATAATGTTTTGTACCTCTATCCCTGGTCTTCTTTCAATTCTTGGTTCGTGACTTTTGAACCCCGATGGCCCGTTAATACATTCCTTCCTAACCTGCCCTCTCTAATGGCGTCTTCGGAACGATTGGCATTTCGGACCAGATCAACAAAACTAGACTGCTGCTGATATAATAAAAAATCTACGATGACTGGGAGGGATCCTTTGGTTATCAATTCAATTTGCTCATCATCGGGAATCCGGTGAGTTACCTGAGCGGCCAATGCCCTCCACCTTCCCAACTAAGCATTGAATGTTTCATCATGTCTTTACTTTAAACGGGCCAAATCTTACTTCCTTGGCTCTATGTCCATGTTATAGACATATTGCTCTTGATATAAGCGTGTCAGATCTTTCCAATTTTTTATCATGGACGATTCCAGGGATGTGAACCATCTCAGTGCTGGGCCTGTTAAACTCTTCTAGAACACTTTAATGAGGAGTCGTTCATCTCCTCCATACTGGCACATATCCCCACAGTAAGATTTTAAGTGGGCGATGGGGTTGCCAGTGCAGTTATACTTATCAAATGATGGCATCTTGAATTTCTGTGGCAGGGGGACATCAGAGAACAGACATAGGTCTAAAAAGTCTATTGAATATAGTTCTATTCCTCCCATCTTCATCAGTTGCTTCTGTATTCTGTCTATTTGTTCTTTCAACTATTCTGGTTCTTTTGAGGATGTAGTGGGGACTGCTTCCCCCTGATTTTGTTCAACTCTAGGTGTGATGATGGTGGGCCCAGGAGGGTTGAAGCTAGCAACTCCCCACTGGTATGGATTTCATCCTCCTCATACTATTGGTCATGGTATTGGTGAGGGGCGAGTTCTGCTATTTGGACTTGGGGGTGAGGGGTTGGATGACCTGGTGGGGCCATATGGTTTGTAGGGGATGAGAAGGGATAAATGGGTGAGCAGTTTATGGGTAAGTGATGTGCTAAGTTGGGTGCACATTTTGGGGGTGATGGGGGTGTGGTTGAGGTGGCGGGATGTTGTGGGTTTGAGGAATGGGATGGATGGGTTTTCCGGGGGGAGGTGGGATGGGGGGGTGAGGGGTATAGGTGAATGAAGGGTACTGGTGGGGGGGTATGGGGTTAGTGAATGGGCCTTGATTAGCGTGGGTGGATGGGCCTTGGGTTTGAGGGATTTGGGTTTGATGGTTTTGGAAGGCTTGGATTGATGGGCCTTGGGCTTGGGTGTGGGGGTTAGTATGACTCTGGGTCAATGGGCCTTGTTGGGTTTGGGCTAATGGGTCATGAGGGGGTTGGGTTTGGATCTGAGCCTGATGGGCTTGGGTCCATGGGCCTTGGTCTTGGGCTTGATAGGTTTGGGTCCAAAGGCCCTGGGGGGCTTGGACTTGGGCCTGAGTCCAATGGGTTTGGGTTTGGGCTTGGGCCCATGGGTTTGAGCCTGATGGGTTTGGGTCCATGGGCCTTGAGGATTCTTGACCTGGGCCTGGGTCTGATGGGCTTGGGCCCATGGGTTTTGAGGGTCTTGGGCCTGGGCCTGATGGGCTTGGGCTTGACGGGCCTGGGTTTGATGGGCTTGGGCCCATGGCTCTAGAAGTGTTTGGGCTTGGGCCCATGGATTTGTATGGATTTGGGTCTGGAATTGAGGTAGGGGATTTTGGGAGGTATGGACGATGGGTGGTTGGGCGTGGTTAAGAGGGAATGGGGTATGGAGGTTTTGGAGATTTGTATGCAGGGTTTGAGATGTAGGGTTCCGAGAAGCAGCCCACAGGGCATACATCATTCTCAGGTCCTCCATTGAGGGCATGGATTCAGGTGTGAGATTGGGGGGTGATGGTTCACTTAATGACGGAGGGGGTTGGGAGAAATTGGGCATGACCCGAGTAAATGGGGGGGGATGTTGGGATGTGGATGGGCCAGGTGGTGGGAATGGTATGTGAGATGAGGTGGATGGGATGTGGGATGTGTTGTTGAATTCTAAGTGTGCATGATTTATTTGTATTTTGAAAACCAATTTACAAATGATGAATTATACTGAATTTGGAAGACTAAAAAGAATAAAGAAATATGAGCCCAGAGAGAAGTAAATCAGCCTGCAAGATCAGGGCCAATTGTAGCAAGTTTTAAATGTAAGGGAGTAAAAGATCGTCCACAGAGAATTTATTTAAAATGTAAGATAAACCTTCAGATCTGAGCTACCAGATTTGGCCTCTGATCCTATCTACAAAGCACATAAGATGGGAGGTTGAATTTGTCACATTAACTAAATGATAAAAGTACAGATTAAGTTAAGTGATCCAGATCTGAGTTGGGGAGATTTTGATGTAAATTAATAAGAATGGAGAAATAATATCTAACTTTGATTTGGTTCTTGAAACAAAATGAGAATAAATGTAGATCAAATGAGAGATGATCCAATCTTCATCTGGCTACAAGCACAGATGCAAGAGGAAGTAATCTAACTCAAGGATTAGAGTTAAACTTATGGCTATGGTATGTCCACTTCAATGGCCACAGACCATCCAATAGTCTTTAATCTAAACCATCAATTCAGAACGAGAAATACCACTACAAATGCTGTGAAAGATTAGGTTACAAACACTAATTCCCACAGGGATAATGAATCAAGGGAAATTGCTTGAAAAATAGTAAATCTAAAGGAGTCTAGTGCAATAAGGAGATCACAGGGACCCCTCAACACGAATCCAATTGAGAACGTACGGTTCATAGCAACCATTTCAAATTCACCATTACAATTATAGAGCACAACTTAAACAGCTCCCAGATTTCTAGTCTTGAATACAATTCTCACGTGAAGTACAGAGACATCTCACAGCTCTCAGTTACAAATAAAGGCTAGGCTATTATAGAAATTTCAGACAAGCTATCAGAAATGGAAATGAGGCAATAGAAATGAAACTCAAAATCTAGATACCCAAATTGGGCAAATGGTTCATCTATTTATAGTTTCTCCCAGGTCTAGCTCAGATGTGTATCGACCAATCAGAAGTTCTTAGATCTGTATCAACCAATGGTAGTCGAGCACGAGGATCCAGATCTGTTTTGGCCAATCAGAATTGCTTGATTTGTTTCAGTCAATCAGATGACAGAGGCATCAATTCTGTTATGTAATTCGAAAATCTGTTAGAACTTCTCAAAGTTCCCGCCAATTGATTTCATCTTCGGGTGCTCACATGGGGTGGAATATACCTTTGATTCGTGCTCAAATCCTTCTGGAATGTCCCTGGGTTTTTAAATGCATTGGGGTGCGTGCAAAAGATTACTGAATTACCCTTGCAGATGCTAGGAATCTCCAGAATACCATTTCGCATAGTTTAGGGAACTTTTCGCAAGGTACTGTGACTTCTGAAGCTCTTTTTGCAAAGTTCAAATTCTTTTCGAAATGTTCAGATTCTTTTCGAAAAGTACTCTGTAGTGCATTCTTCTGTTCGAATTGCTCCACATCTCTTTTTTGGGTTGAGACCAGGTCTTTGCCTCTTCAGTTCAGGCATTTTCATAGCTAGTGAGGTTGTCCCTTCTCTTTCTTCCTTTGGATCAACATGGATTATCCTCTTTTTGGCACTTTTAGGCTGCTTTTATGGTTAAGCCTGTCTTTATTGTTAGCTGTAAGACAAGCACTTAAAACACTTATTTAGTTCTCTCAAGGGTCTATCAAGGCCCAGGTTAAAGGGTGGAGAATGGTATTTTCTAGTTCTCAACACACCCCCAAACCTAAGCTTTGCTAGTCCCTGAGCAAAGACAAAATTAAAAATAGAATAAAAAGCCACTTTTGTAGGGAACACGGTTGCATTTAGCATATGCAACAAGCCTTTTAAACCCCTAGGTGATCCCTAGTGGAGGAGTGAAGTCTCCTGAGGGTTTTCAGTGAAGGTACCCACAAACTTCTCCAATAAATCAGTTAATATCAATGCGATTACTAAAGCAAACTTTATCCAACAAAGTTACTCACACCTGCATTAGTCAAGCTGTAAAAAGATCTCCAGGAAAATATTAGTTTAAAACTAAAATTCAGCTGTAATTCCTTTTACCATTTACTCAGTTGGTGTCAAAAAGATTTTAAAAGAAAAATTAATGAAAAGCTTGCCTTCTATTTGAAAATTCAGTTTTGATGTTAGCCCAAATAATTTGATTTCAAACTCAACTCTCACCAGGGTTTTCACTCATCATGCAAATATGAGGGTTGCACTATTTCACACAGCTCAAGAGCAATTACAGTCCTCAAATAGGATTGTAAGCAGGAGCCTAGGCTTTGCTTTTTGTTTCTGAATTCATTGCTCTTTTCACCGTAGATTACACAAATCCTTATCTCCATGTGACAGCTCAATCCATCATTGATCAGCAAGGACTTTGACTTGGGTGGTACTGTGGCTTATGAGTGAACTTTATCAAGAATAAAGAGGTGGAATGGAATTCAGAATTGAGAAGTCTGTCAAGGTAAGGAAGTGGTAGACACATCTTCTTTATTTCAGCACAATTTCATCTTCTTCTTTGAATTTTCAAAGCCAAAGTGGCCATCTTTTTCTCTTTCTTTTTCAAATTCCCAATGAAATGACTTTTTCTGACTTTTTTTTTTCTTTTTGAAGCAACATTTACTGGAGTGCAACATTTCTTTTGTTGATACATCATTGCCTTCAATTATTTTTCTTCTTCTTTTACCAATCTGTTACCCAACTCTCCTTTCTTCAGCATCCTTTCCTTTACCTTCTGAATTTTCAGAGTGAGGGTTAGGCTCAATGAGGTTGATTAGGTTACAAAGAAACGTTGGGTTTATAAGGCTCAACTGGTGTGTATCAAAGGCAGTTTCAAAAGGTGGGGCTCTTTTTTTTTTTTGAAGTTCAAACTGTCAAAAGGAGGCCTTACATCATGTCTTTAATATCATGATTGCTGTCAAGTTATTTCAATTTGAATATCTGTAACTTCTAGTGATAGTAAGCAGGTTCAAACAGTCCCTAGAGCAGAAAAAAAATTGCCAATTCATATCTCCAAAGAATACATTTCAAGCCCAAGTCTCACTGGGTGCAGTTTTCTATCAAATTCCTGAGGTATATCATCACTGTTTTCTCTCCTTTTAGGTTTACTAAAACATCAATTTTTATTTTAAAAATTTTCTGGCATTCCCTTCATGAAGGTATTGGGATTACACTAAAAATCAAATTTAAAAGTTTTAACTTCCTCATTTTTCAGGTGTGAAATCACTTTATTTTCAAAAATTCTACTGATGATCAGTTGCATTAATGTTAACTCACTTATTTGCATTTCTGCCACACCCCCAAACCTATGGTGAGCAGGGTCCGCACTGGTCCGAAGTGTATTAGCAAAGAAAAGAAACAAGCAATCAGAAATCATAATGACAAGAAGAAAGAAAAGAAATGCACAATGTATGTACAATGTATTAACATAAAACAAAAATTTTATATTATAGACTCATAAAATAGATATGTACAATGGATTCTAATAGCTGGGGTCAAAGTTTGTATCATAAGTTGGTTGAATGGGATCGAACGAGTCCGCCAGTCGAAATTAGAATCGTGATTGGATTCTGAACTCGATTTGGCCTTCTCCTGGATTGTGGCTTGCAGCTTGGTGTATTCCTCAGCTTTGATCTTTTTGGTGAGGCCAATATACTTTTCAAGTCTAGTAGTCCTCAATTTTTCCTGTTCAAGTTGTGCTTGCAACATGGTCACCTTGTGCTGCTCACTCCTAACCATCTGAAAAGTTTGACCCAGCAGGTCTTACATCTTCTCTCTGTCAAATTTCATGAATATCTCCAATTTTTGAATCTTGTTTTCATAAGGGGTTCGAATGTAAGCTTGCAAATCAGTTAACCCCTTGAGAACATCTCAACTGATATATGGATTCTTTTCCATAGCCTTTTTGAGAGAGGTAAATCTGGGAATGGGAATCGAATGGTAGGGGACCAAAGGTATCCCAGATGTGGGAGTGGGAGAAGGGGGGTTCAGAAGAATGACCTCAGGGTCGGTCTGAGTGGCTTGAGCAGAAAAAATGAGGAGAGGTGAAGGGGACTCAATAAGAACTACCTCAGGTTCTGTTTGGGTAGCATGGGCAGTAGTGGTGAGGGTGGGGGGATCAACCAATACTACCTCAGGTTCTGTTTGGGTAGCATGGTCATCAACAGCAGGTACAGTGGCTAAGGTAGTTGTGTGGGATGTGGAGGCTAAGGTTTGGAGAAGGGCATTGGTCACAGACTGATTGTCTGTGTTGATCTGTAGTTGGGCTTGGATGGATTGGAGAAAGGTAAATATTTGGCTAATTGATTCAGGTGTGGGTGTGGGATGCATAGTAGGGGCTGGTAAAACTGAAGTGGATGGTTGAGGTGCAATGGGTGAAATGGTTGTAAAGGGTGAAGTAGCCAAATGAGTGAAATGAGGAGGGTCAGGTATAGGGACAGATTCAAGCCCAATATTCTCTAAAATAGATCCCATCAGTGATGAATAGGCCTCTGTAGTGAATATCTCAGGTTCAGTTTGGGTATGAGTTACTTCAGGTGTATGAGTTAAATGAGCAGGTGAACCTGAGAAGCTTTGGAGAAGGGGGGTGCTTTGAGATGGTTCAACAAAATCTGGGGCCATATCTTGGTCATTGTTAGGAGAAATTGGTGGTGTGAGTATGGCTGGAGTAGATGGTGTAGAGGAGGAATCTGCAACGGGGATTATGTTGGTTATGGGAGATGGGATTGCTTGAAGGGGTGCAAGCATAGGAGTTGGGCTAGGTGAGGTAAGATGACAATTTCTTCAAGAAGGTGCAATCAAGAGCTGGTCACCACAGGGAGGACAGCTTGCTCAATGTCGGCTGTAGGTAAAATAGGTGCAGCTAAAGAGCTGGTCACCTCAGGGTCTGGCAAAGCAGGTTCTAAGGTAGCTGCAGGGGCAGGTTCACTAGCAGCTGCAGGGGCAGGTTCACTAGCAGCTGCAGGGGCAGGCTCCACTTCCTCCCTCATTCTATTCAACATTGCTTGACTTGTAGTCCAAGCCTTTTTCCCAAAAGCATGAGGAGATATAACTTCAAATGGTTCTTGCTCATCAATATCAAACTTGGCTCTTAGTAGGTCATGATCAGCCTACCAAATGGTATTCCAGCTAATTTCTGCTCCTTTTTCAGCTTGGTACTAATATCAGCCATGGCTTCAAAAATCAACATGGGGGCATTGAAAAATTGTCCTTAAAAAAATGGAAGAGAGCCTCTAAAATTAGTGTCCTCCTTTCTTGGATGTGCCCAGTGACATAAAAACATCCCCTCAAAATAGAATCCATCAGCAAAAATTGAGGTGCTAAGTCTCTCCTCATGATGGATTGTCCAGTTCCAACTATGCCTTGGGTTAAATGTGCAGCCATTTCTCTAAAAGAGGCTATTTCTGGTGCGGCCAGCAGGATCATATTGAAAAGGTATCCCCAAAGCATTCCCAATGTCTTCATAAGTGATAGTTAAATCGCAATCATCAATGAAAATAACAAGAGTAGGGACATCAGCATCCTTCTCTGTCACTTTTACCAAGTTTTGGTACCATAATTTCACCATTCGTGGATAAATTTTTTCTGGAAGAGGGGTTAAGATATTGCTCAGTGAGGCATCCCTAATGTATTTCAAAGATAACTGACATTCAGGTTTGTTGTAGAAAAAAGTTTCATCCACGATAAGCTCTGGGATCAGCTTCTGAGCTTCAATGAATGGGTTTGGCAGTACCAAATGCATAGGGAGAGGAGGGAGCTCAGGCTCAGGACTAGGGTCAGCTGCCGGGATGGGTTCCTCATGTCTAACCTTCTTCCCCTTCTCAATTCTATCTCATCATCCATCGAAAGTTTTCTCTTGGCTGAAGCTTTGGTTTTTCCCTTTTTGGACGGTTTGCTAATTTTCTTAGCAGAAGATTTTTGAAATATTTCAGCCAATGATTTTTTCGCTTTCCCCATTCTAAAGCTTTGTATAAAAAACTCCCACAATAAATGCTGACACCAAATCAAATTTTGCAAATGATAAACAGAGGAAATGCACAGAAAAGTACCGAAATCTAGGGTTTTGGTTGAACTTGTTGCTTGCTCGCTGAAATCCACCAGAACTAGAAGCTAAAATCCCTCTCTTCAAGCTTAAATGATTGAACAAATGTGAAGAAAAGTGTGGCTGAATTCTAAAATCACGCAAGGAAAGAAAGAAATAGGGTTTCTGTGAAACAGGACATTCTCAGAAAGCTTTTGAATATGAAACCCCTGCTTCAAAAGGGTTTAAGTATGCTCAAAATGATTTTCGCAAATATCTTTGAAGTTTTCAAAAAGTTCAAAATAGTCCTTATTTACAAGTGAGAATGGCATCAGTACCATTCGAAAAGCATATGGCTTCAGAAACAACATTTCGAACAGTGAATAGCTTCATAATCAACTTTTCGAAAAGCAAATAGCTTCGGAACTAACTATTCGAAAAGCAAATAGCTTCAGAACTAACTATTCGAAAAGCAAATAGCTTCAGAACTAACTATTCGAAAAGCAAATAGCTCTTTTCGATCAGTTAGTTACCAGGCTAGATCCTTTTCGAACAAAAAATTGAACTTTTCGAAATGAATTTTTTTTTCTTTGCAAACTCATTTTTCACATATTATAAACTTCTCGAATTGAGTGTACACAAGACTAAAAATAGAGAGCAAACAACTATGCAAAAATTATAAAACAAGCACTGACAAAATACATATGATACAGTTGTTTATCATCAGATATGTGGAGGTTCTTGGTGATAGATGGTCAGCACAGGCTCCAGAGTATTTTCAATGCATGGTTTAAGCCTCTGACCATTTACTTTCAAGATTCTCCCATCACTTGGGTCCAAAATTTCAGCAGCCCCAGACGGTGATGCATGAATGACAGTATATGGCCCTTCCCATCTAGATCTCAGCTTTCCAGGAAAAAAATTAAGTTTTGAGTTAAATAGCCATACCTTAGAGCCAGCTATGAACTCTTTTCTCAACAAATTTTTATCATGGAAGGCCTTGACTTTCTCTTTGTAAGATCTTGCAGTGGTGTATGTATCCATCCCTAGCTCTTCTAACTCCTCAAGCTGCAATTTCTTGTGATTACCAGCAGTAGTAAGATCCATGTTCAAGGTTTTAATAGCCCAAAAGGACTTATATGCTAACTCCACTGGTAAATGGCATGCTTTGCCAAAGACCAATCTGAATGGGGACATGCCAATTGGGGTTTTATAGGCTGTCCTATATGCCCACAATGCATCATTCAGCTTAAAGGACCAATCCTTTCTGTCCTTCTTCACAGTCTTTTCTAGTATATATTTGATTTCTCTATTGGAAATCTCCACTTGTCCACTGGTTTGTGGATGATATGGAGTAGCTACTCTATGACTCACAGAGTATTTTTTCAATAAAGCTTCAAAATTTTTATTACAAAAATGGCTTCCCCCATCACTGATAATAGCTCTGGGAAAACCAAACCTGGAAAAAATGTTATCCTTTAAAATTTTCAAAACCACTCTGTGATCACTGGTTTTAGTGGCTGTGGCTTCAACCCATTTGGATACATAATCCACAGCTACTAAGATGAAATTACACCCATTGGAAGGAGGAAAGGGACCCATGAAGTTTATCCCCCAAATATCAAACAGTTCAACTACCAAAATGGGTCAGAAGGCATTGAGTTTCTCTTGGAAATGTCGCCCAATCTCTATAGCTCGACAAGACTTACAGTGCTGCAGTGCATCTTTGAAAAGTGTAGGCCAATAAAATCCACACTGCAAAACCTTTGCAGTAATTTTGTTTTCGCTAAAATGACCTCCACAGGCCTGTTCATGACACATAGAAAGTATGCTATGAAAGTCTTCTTCAGGGACACATCTTCTTATTATTTGGTCTACACAAATCTTGAACAGATAAGGATCCTCCCAAATAAAATGTTTAACCTTTGAGAAGAAAAGATCTTTATCCATTTTATTCCAATGTTGAGGAGTTCTTCCAGTAGCCAAAAAGTTGACTATGTTAGCAAACCAAGGGGTGTGTATACTGATAACAAAAAGTTGCTCATCAGGGAAAGATTCATTGATAGGCAGCCTATCAATCTTAGTAGTTAAAATTCTAGACAGGTGATCAGCCACCACATTCTCCACACCCTTTTTATCTTTAATCTGTAAATCAAACTCCTGTAATAGGAGGATCCACCTGATTAATCTTGGTTTGGTATCCTTCTAAGACAGAAGGTATTTCAGGGCTGAGTGGTCAGTGAACACCACTATTTGTGAACCCAAAACATATGACCTGAATTTCACTAAAGCAAAATCAATTGCTAACAGCTCCTTCTCAGTTGTTGTGTAATTGAGCTGTGCATCAAACATTGATCTACTGGCATAAGCTATGACATTAGGCAGCTTATCCTTTCTCTGCCCAAGAACAACTCCCAAAGCATAATCTGATGCATCACACATCAGTTCAGAAGGCAGTGAATAATCTGGAGATTGTAATATTGGAGCTGAAATCAAACAGTTTTTTAAGAATTCAAATGCCTTCAAGCATTCATTGTTGAAAACAAAAGGGACATCTTGGCACAATAAATGACAAAGAGGCTTGGTTATTTTACTGAAGTCCTTAATGAACCTTCTGTAGAATCCAACATGTCCCAAAAAACTTCTTATTTGTTTAACAGTTTTGGAAGGTGGCAAATGTGCAATTAAATCAATTTTTGCTCTGTCCACCTCAATGCCCTTGTGGGAGACAACATGGCCAAGGACAATTCCTTGGGTGACCATGAAATGGCTCTTCACCCAGCTCAAAACTAGATTGGTTTCTTCACATCTCTGTAACACCAATTTGAGATGATGTAAACACTAGGCAAAATTGTCTCCATAGATTGAAAAATCATCCATAAATTGGTCAATCATATCAGAGAAAATGGAGTACATGCATCTTTGAAAGGTAGCAGGAGCATTACAAAGACCAAAGGGCATTCTCCTATAGGCAAAAGTGCTAAAAGGGCAAGTGAATGTGGTCTTTTCCTGATCTTGTGTATACACAAGAATCTGGTTGTAACCAGAGTAACCATCAAGAAAACAGTAATAAGCTTTTCCTGCTAGCTTATCTAAAATTTGATCAATGAAGGGAAGAGGGAAATGGTCTTTTCTGGTCATTGTGTTTAGTTTTCTGTAATCAATATAGACCCTCCAACCAGTTGTTTGTCTGGTTGACATAAGCACACTAGAATCTGAGGTTACAACAGTGATCCAAGATTTCTTAGGTACCACCTATGTAGGTGCCACCCAAGCTGAATCTGAAATGGGGTAAATGACCCCTGCATCCAACAGCTTAACAACCTCTTTCATGACCACTTCTTGCATATGAGGATGCAGCCTCCTTTGCATTTCCCTAGAAGGCTTTACATCTTCTTCCAAATGAATTTTATGCATGCAAACAGCTGGACTGATTCGTCCCAAATCAGCAATAGTCTAGCCAATTGCTTTCTTATGTTGTTTCAATACAATCAACAGCTCTTCCTCCTACTCCTCAGTGAGGGAGGAAGAAATAATTGCAGGCAATGTTTTATGGTCTCCTAAAAATACATATTTCAAATTTTTTGGCAACTGCTTTAGCTCTACATCCGGTGGGCTGAGAAAAGAAGGTAACAAAGGTACCTTGGTTGTTTGTGGAAGGGGAAGAATAGCAGGTTTCCATGAAGAGAACCTTACTGATTGATCATCAGTTCCTTGCGCAGCATTTACTTCCTCAGACTTTCCCCAAGCATCTTTAAAATATGTGGTTAAATCTTCACACTGCAAAAACTGCGGTAGAGTCTCTTCCACCAGTTCATCCAATAGATCAACAAAAAAACATTCCTCAGAACTGAATTGAGGCTGTGTGACTGCATTATAAACATTTAATTTCACCTTCATATTTCCAAAAGAGACTTCCATAATACCAGACCTGCATTGAATGCAAGCATTTGTCAGAGCAGAATGGTCTCCCCAAAATGACAGGGATGAAAGTTTTGCTTTTTGTAGGTTCCATGTCCAATACCAGAAAATCAGCAGGGTAGAAAAACTTATCTACTCCTACCAATACATCCTCAATAATCCCAACTGGCTTTCTTTTAGATCTGTCTGCTAGTTGTAACACCACATGAGTGGGTTTTAATTCTCCCAAACCTAGTTTCTCATATACAAAATATGGAAGCAGGTTGACACTAGCACCTAGATCTAATAAAGCTTTTTCAATGGTATGTTCCCCAATAATGCAAAGGATTGTGGGGATTCCAGGATCTTGAAGTTTAGGAGGTGTGGTGATGGACAACACCTGATTAACTCTTTCCACAGCAAAGGCCTTCTTGGATAACTGTATCCTAGACTGTCTTTTGTGAGTGCAAATATCTTTCAGAAATTTTGCATATGCTGGAATTTGTTTGACTGCATCAAGCAAAGGTAGATTTATCTTGACTTGTTTGAAAGTCTCCATCATTTCATCTATTTTTGTGCTCCCTTTATCAAAAGGGGATACATATTTCATGACATGAGGAAATGGTAAATGATGAACTAGTCCTTCATCTACAGCTTTAGAAACATCATTTGAATATTTTTGATTTCTCTGTTTTTCATTTTTTTTATTTTTCTGAGGTACATCAGCACCCCCAATGCTTACATTATGCTGCTCCTGCTGCATATCTCTATCATTTTCCTGAATTTTTTCTTCTTCTTTGTCAGTACCCACTTTGTTATTTACAATTCTTCCACTTCTCAAAGTTGTGACAGTTTTTACTTCTTCATGTGAAACAGAAGCCTCTCCAACCATGAACTATCCTTTGGGATTGTTCAAAGGTTCGCTGGGTAACCTTCCTTCCTCTCTTTTAGCCAAAGTATTTGAAAGTTGACCCAATGTTTCTTCAATCTTCTTTATGCTTTGACTGTGAAAGTTCACAGTCTGAGTTAAAGACCCTAAATTCTGGAGTGAATTTAGAACTTGATCTTCAAAAGAAGGGGATCTGGAAGGGGCTTGAACTGGAGCAGATTGCTGTACAGGTTGTTGTGGAATGGGCTGCTGAAAAGTTGGCTTGGTATAAAAATTTTGCTGATAAGGCTGAGCATTTTTGAAAGGTACTTGGTTCTTTGATTTCTGCTGCTGTTGCAATTGATAATTGCCCTGGCTCCACCATAAATTGGGGTGCCCTCTCCATGCATATTCATTTGACTACATTTGTCTAAATGATTGGGCAGCATGAGCTTGTTCCACCACTAGATCTGGGAACTGTGGTGCAGCAGGACATTGATCATATGAATGAGTAGGGGAATGGCATATCAGACATGCCTCCTCTACTCTTGCAAATCAATCTATCAAACTTTGTGGTTAAATTATCCATCTTCCTTTCTAACTCATTCACCCCATAAATCTTTCCTTTGGTGGTTTGCTGATTGTTCAACCTAGCAGGATTCTCAATATCTCTTGACAAAGATTCCTGTTGAGTTGAATTTTCACCAATTACTTCAAATAAATCCCAGACCTCCTCAACTGTTTTTTGCAAGTAAGTGCCTCCACAGGAAGCATCTACCATATTCTTGCCCTTTTGATCAATTCATTGATAGAAGCTTTGAAAAGCTGCCATTGGGGGATTTGATGATGAGGACATTGCCTTAAAAGTTCTTTAAATCTTTCCCATGCTTCATGGAAAGTTTCAGTTGAATGGTGTGAGAAGGAAATAATACTTTGTCTCAACTGGCCTGTTTTAGACATAGGGAAATATTTGGCTAAAAATTGACACTGCAAATCATTCCAAGAAGTGATACTATTTGGTGCTAACATAGACAACCATGCTCTAGCTTTGTCCTTTAATGAAAAAGGAAAGAGCCTAAGCTTGGTTGCTTCTGGACCAAGTCCAGCTATGTTGAATGTGGTGCAAAGAGACAAGAATTCATCCATATGTTTGTATGGATCTTCCTTACTCAACCCATGGAAGGAAGGAAGCATTTGGATAGTTGATGATTTGATCTCATAATTTCCTTCACCAGTATGAAATTGAATGCAAAATGGAGAATTATAGGCACCAGGTGCAAAGTAATCCCTCAAAAGTCGAGGTTCTTCACCCATAGCAGTTATTTCAAAGAGAATTACGTTGTTTGTCTAGTTCGTAGTAGCCTTTCAACTTCTAAATTTAGAGGGACAATCTCAGGGCTGAGAGTCCTCCTACCAAACATACAACACAGAATAGAGAATAAGATTATGTACAGCAAACCTTCAAAATTCCTTTTAAAGTAGATTCCACGCTTCAGAATGTATATGAATAACTGCACAGATTTAAACAACAGAATAGTTTAGTACTGATGTACAGATAAAAACAAAATGAAAACTTAGGTCTACCTATTTTAAAACAAATTCCCTGGCAACGGCACTAAAAACTTGTTGAATTCTAAGTGTGCATGATTTATTTGTATTTTGAAAACCGATTTACAAATGATGAATTATACTGAATTTGGAAGACTAAAAAGAAAAAAGAAATATGAGCACAGAGAGAAGTAAATTAGCCTGCAAGATCAGGGCCAATTGTAGCAAGTTTTAAATGTAAGGGAGTAAAAGATCGTCCACAGAGAATTTATTTAAAATGTAAGATAAACCTCCAGATCTGAGCTATCAGATCTGGCCTCTGATCCTATCTACAAAGCACATAAGATGGGAGGTTGAATTTGTCACATTTACTAAATGATAAAAGTAAAGATTAGGCTAAGTGATCCAGATCTGAGTTGGAGAGATTTTGATGTAAATTAATAAGAATGGAGAAATAATATCTAACTTTGATTTGGTTCTTGAAATAAAATGAGAATAAATGTAGATCAAATGAGAGATGATCCAATCTTCATCTGGCTACAAGCACAGATGCAAGAGGAAGTAATCTAACTCAAGGATTAGAGTTAAACTTATGGCTATGGTATGTCCACTTCAATGGCCACAGACCATCCAATAGTCTTTAATCTAAACCCTCAATTCAGAATGAGAAATACCACTACAAATGCTGTGAAAGATTAGGTTACAAACACTAATTCGCATAGGGATAATGAATCAAGGGAAATTGCTTGAAAAACAGTAAATCTAAAGGAGTCTAGTGCAATAAGGAGATCACAGGGACCCCTCAACACGAATCCAATTGAGAACGTACGGTTCACAACAACCATTTCAAATTTACCATTACAATTACAGAGCATAGCTTAAACAACTCTCGAATTTGTAGTCATGAATACAATTCTCACGTGAAGTACAGAAACATCTCACAGCTCTCAGTTACAAATAAAAGCTAGGCTATTACAAAAATTTCAGACAAGCTATCTGAAATGGAAATGAGGCAATAGAAATGAAACTCAAAATCTGGATACCCAAATTGGGCAAATGGTTCATCTATTTATAGTTTCCCCCAGGTCTAGCTCAGATGTGTATCGACCAATCAGAAGTGCTTAGATCTGTATCAACCAATGGTAGTCGAGCACGAGGATCTAGATCTGTTTTGGCCAATCAGAATTGCTTGATTTGTTTCAGCTAATCAGATGACAGAGGCATCAATTCTGTTATGTAATTCAAAAATCTGTTAGAACTTCTCAAAGTTCCCGCCAATTGATTTCATCTTCGGGTGCTCACATGGGGTGGAATATGCCTTTGGTTCATGCTCAGAATCTTTCAAAATGTCCCTAGGTTTTTCAATGCATTGGGGCGCGTGCAAAAGATTACTGAATTACCCTTGCAGATGCTAGGAATCTCCAGAATACCATTTCGCATAGTTTAGGGAACTTTTTGCAAGGTACTATGACTTCTGAAGCTCTTTTCGCAAAGTTCAGGTTCTGTTCGCAAAGAGTTCTCTTCTTTTTGAATAGGTCAAACATCCTTTCGAAGAGTTCAGGTACTCTTCGAAAACTAAGCCTGGAGCTTTTAGTTCTTTTCGTAAAGTTCAGGTTCTTTTCGAAATGTTCAGATTCTTTTCGAAAAGCACTCTGTAGTGCATTCTTCTGTTCGAATTGCTCCACATCTCTTTTCTGAGTTGAGACCAGGTCTTTGCCTCTTCAGTTCAGGCATTTTGATAGCTAGTGAGGTTGTCCCTTCTCTTTCTTCCTTTGGATCAACATGGATTATCCTCTTTTTGGCACTTTTAGGCTGCTTTCATGGTTAAGCTTGTCTTTATTGTTAGCTGTAACACAAGCACTTAAAACGCTTATTTAGTTCTCTCAAGGGTCTATCAAGGCCCAGGTTAAAGGGTGGAGAATGGTATTTTATAGTTCTCAACAGGATATAGGGGGCATGAATGATGAGAGGGATGGAACGTGGGAAGTAGGCGAGGGATGAGGCTCCCTATGGGGCCTTTGGAAATATGGGGATGCGGTAAGGGTGTTTGGATGGGAGATGGGGATGTATGGATCGGTTGGGAAATGAGGGGTTTCAGTAGGGGATGAAAAGGGGGTATGTTGGAAGAATGTGAGGGAGGGGGATGGGGTGGATGTGAACACGGGTGCCCCAAAAGGACCCGTGATATAGAACCGGGTTTGGGCGAAGGTGTCGGAGATCGGGTCTTCTCCTACGTGGGAATGGGATGGGGATGACGGTGGGGGCGTATCGGCTCTTGACATGATCCGCTGACGAGTGTTGTATCGATGTCGCGGATAAGGGCCGAATACCTTTCTTCTACGGGACAAGTTTGACGTTGCCGTAGTGACGGTCACACCAAAATATACCCTTTTTTTGTTTTTGTTTTTGTTTTTGTTTTGTTTTCTTCTTTTTTTTGTGTTTGTTTTGTTTGGTTTTTTTTTTGGAAAATGATTTTTTTTGTTCTTCTTTTTGAAGAGAGATTTTTTTTGGTTTTTTTTTTTAAGATGATTTTTTTTTTTTTTTTTTTAGATGGAGATTAACTCCCCTTTGCTTAGATGAATAATGACCTAGTGCCCAGGGCCAACTCCCGTCTCAGGCGATATATGTACCTTTAGTAGGTCCCATGGCGAGATCTGACACACTTCGGTAGAGGCGAAAGGGAACCCTTTCGTTCTATTGAAGGTGCGGGAATCCACGCAAACGACCCGATCCCCCGGAGCAAATCAATGAGAAGTCGCCTTCTTTTGATTGGGCGGGGGCATGTTGGGTGTTAGAGGATGTGGGAGGCTACTGCGGGCACTAATACCACTAATCGGAGACTTGGGGTGATGGATTGGGCCTCAGGTCGGGTTGTTGTGGCCCAGTATATACAGGGCGTATATATTATGCACGTCCGACCAAAAAATGTAGATTTTGGCTAGGCGTATATATCATATACGCCTGGCTTAAATCTAGGGATTTTGGCTGGGCGTATATATTATATACGCTTGGCTATTTTCTGGGAATTTTGGCGGGGCGTATGTAATATATACGCCTGGCAAAAATAGTTCTGTCAATTAATTTTGACAGTGAACAGCAAGCCCGAAAGTGGGTCTTTGAACTGGTTTCTTGGGAGAAATGCTCCCGGGGACTGCTGTGTATGTTATCGGGTCCCTCCTTTCCGTTTCCTAGGGATACACGGCTGAATTTTGGGTTGTCTACGCTCTCACCAATGCGGGTTTTACGGCTTGATCAGAATTGGCAACCCAACCGATATACCTCCGGCGCAAGCGCCTTCTCAAGTACTGGAAGGGGTGGTTCTTTTCAGGATCATCACCACTGGGGTTGCCACCTTACTGGGAACCGGGTAAATTTTATCTGTGCCTAAACCCCCTGAAAACTACCGAAAAATGCAAAAATAAATTCAATTATGTCCCCACACTATTGATTCACTTTTAATTACAAATTTTTAAAGGGGAGTGAAATTAAGTCCAAAAAACGGGTCGGGGATGACAAGCCCGTGCCGCCTCAACGGGCCGGCATTCAAAGGTGAGATATGATGACCGAAATAAAGTGCGCAAGTAGGCCCGCCAAATAGCTAAGGCTCGTAAATGATTGAAATTTAAATGACGTGAAAAAGTAAATGCGAGCGGGCCTGCCAAACGGCTAAGGCGGCTTAAATGACAAGAATCGTAAAAGCTGAAATTTAAAGGCACAAGTAGGCCCGCCAATCGGCTAAGGCACTTAAAGGACTGAATCGTAGGGGTGAGTACGTTAGTAAAAAAAAACAAAAAATAAAGAAAAACAGCAACAAATTAGAACAAAAAAACAGCCATGGTTAGTAAAAAAAATAAAATAAAAAGAAAGGCCAACAAGAGGGGAAGTGCTAGGATGAAGTCCCCAGCAGAGTCGCCATCTGTGCGACCATGGATCCTCTCGAACCCGTCGCGGCGATGCACTCGCTTTTAATGAAATGTAGAGTCGCCACCCGGAGCTTTTGGTGACCCGGGAAACCTTCAAAGGCTCTTGGGTGGGGGCTTCCGTTATTGATCAGGAAGGGTTTAGGCACCCGATCAACCAGCATGTAGCGGTCTCTATCTATGGCCAAAAAGAAAAATAAAAGGGCGGAGTTTCCCCTTGCCCGAAGGCAATATGGTCCTATCAAGCTTTGAGCCAAACCAAAATTTTGGCGGCATAACGGCTTGAATCCTTGGACGGAGGAGACACCAAGAAGGTAGAGGAAGAGAGGGGTGAGCCGGAGCTCACGGGCCCTTGTTGCCCCATGGAAGTCCTTCACTTTGGCGTGCTTCTGATGGCTTAAATGGCGTGAAAATGGGTTCTAATGCTAGGATTCAATAAAATAGGAAGTATAGGGTGAGGCCAAAGGCTAGACTTTAGCTAAAGGGAGTGATCTAATGGTTGAAATGGATTGAAAAAGATGAACTAAGCTTGCTAGAATTCTGGAAAATAAGTGGCATTTTCTCTCACTAGGGTTCTCTCTCTTAAGCTCTCTAATCTTTCAACCAAATTTTCAACCCTTTGGGAAGAGGGGGGCCTCTCTATTTATAGAGAAGGGATGGGTTAGGGGCTTATTTAAGAGCTAATGGGTTTAGCAATTAGGTAATCCCCCATCTAAGGTTTTCTAGGTTTTCAAGGTCCTAGGGTTTTGGAGAAACTAATTTCAATGGCAGATGATGGGGTGAGACCAAAGGTGACTTAAGGGTTGCCAATAAGCTTAAAGGGGGTGCAACCAATCTCAAGATACCCATCTTAACTAAGGGGATGGTCAAAGGGTCAAACTAGATGAAGGAAATTCGAGCAACTGATGACAGTTGCTATAGCTAAGCTAGGCGTATATATTATATCGCCTTAGGAAAACGATAAATTTCACCAAAAACAGGGGAGCCCTAGGAAGATGAAGCCCGTGGTGGGTCCCACCTATGCCGGGCATATGTATTATACACGCCCGGCCAAATTTCCCCAAAAAAGCGGTATATATATATATCGCTGACTAATCTGAGCCAAATTGGTCAGCATATGTAATATATACGCCTGAGTAAAAGTTTTATGATTTTATGTGAAATTTCAATCAGCCATAACTTTTACTCGCAACTCCATATTGGATGATATTTAGCTTGTTGGAAAGCTGGAGAAGTCCCCTTTCCAACGGTATATGGCTCATCCTTGGTAATGGTCTGTGGGAAATTATGTAGCTCTCCTCCCATCAACTGCTCAGAAAGGTTCAAGTTAGGTATGGGAAGGGAATCTAGGGTTTAGGGGTGATCTCTAAGGGTTGGGGAATGGTTCTAAAGGGTTCAGGGTGATTCCTAAAAGTCTGGGTGGATTTCTACGGGTTCAGGGGTGCCATCGGAAGCACAGGGGTACATCTCTCCCAAAGTACAGATTGATCGGGCCTTGGGCCGAATTTGGGTTTCTACAGAGCTTAAGACCAATTTCCCTGTGGGACAAACCCTTACTTATCAAAACTTGCTACAACAGGCCCTGTATCTTGCAGGATTGTACATATTTTAGGCTTGCTGCTCTGTCATTTTCAATCCACCTTTCATTCATTTTCATTCACCCCATTCTTATCACTGTCTTCAATAAAGTCAGTAGCAAGCACTCTAAAGTAGCCTAACAAGTTTTTGGCGCAGTTGCAGGGGATGTTGATCTTTTAGTAGACTCTAGATTTTTTTGATTCTTTATTCTTTAGTAGCTATACTTGTGAATAATTGATATTGTTGATTTACATTTGAAATTTTTCTTGCAGATTTGGACCGTAGGAGAGAAGGAGAGTAGAATTGCACTGGGAGTCTAGCTACCTCTGTTTGCACTTCTCTAACCCTCAAAACTCAGTCTATTTCTCATTTGAATATTCCATAGCATAGCAGTTGATTAGGATAGTTGCATTTGTTTTTAAGTGCAATGTGCCTGTAAATAGTCTTCCCTGTTGTTGGTGTGTGTGCATTTTAGGAAGGAGATCCCTCAGTCCTACATTAGAGCCTGCTAACCCTAAGATAGAAAGGGGTAGAAGACCGAGAAGGCATAGACACACGCTTGAGCCCCTATTGAAATTGAGATAGCGATGGGTGAAGAACAACCTAGGACATTGAAGGAATTGAATGCTCCGGATGATTACAACTCTCCATTTAGCATCCAGTTCCCTGATGTTCAAGGAAATTACGAAATCAAAACTTCCATCATCCAAATGCTTCCCTCTTTCCATGTGCTTAGCAAGGAAGACCCTTACAAGCACATTGACCAGTTCTTGGCCCTGTGTACGACATTCTCCATTGCTGGTTTGGGACCAGAAGCCACTAGGTTAAGGCTCTTTCCTTTCTCCCTAAAGGACAGGGCCATGACCTGGTTTTCTACTCTCCCAAACAACACATCACCTCCTGGAAAGACCTCCAGACAAGATTTCTGTCTAAATTTTTCCCAGAGACTAAGACCAGCCAGTTGAGGAAAAGCATACTTTCTTTTGCCCAATCCCCAACTGAAGATTTTAACCAGTGCTGGGATAGATTTAAAGAGATGCTCAAACAATGTCCCCACCACAAGATCCCTGACTGGCAGCTTATCCAGAGCTTCTACAATGGGATTGATGAGAAGAGCAGAGACATGGTAGATGCCTCTTGTGGTGGAATGTACATGCATAAAACAGCTGATGAGGCATGGGACTTGTTTGAGGTCATAAGTGAAAATGCTTTCCAGAAGATGTCCTCTTCTAGAACTATTCAAGAACCATCTCCTAAGCTGGGGGTGGCTAAGATTTCTAAAGGAAAAATATATGAAGTTAGGGGAAATGATGATCTAAGAATGCAGATGGCCAATCTTACTGAAAGATTTGATAAACTTTTGACTGTGGTGCAGCCCAGAATGGTTGCACAAGTGATGGAGGCATGTCTGATATGCAATTCTCCACAGCACACAGTAGAAGAATGTCCATCTGTGGGGCAATACCCTGAGTTTGTAATGGAACAAGCTGCTGGTGCCCAATGTTTTGGACAGCAACAATCTGGTGGCTACAATAAACAACCATATGGATACTAGAACCAAAATGTTGGTTACCAATGGAGAGACCACCCAATTTTAAGGTGGAGGCAAGACAATTATATGCAGCCACAGCAGATGTTTGCCTTACCTCAAAGGCCACAGCAGCAGTTTAACTAGGGTTATGCTCAAAGATCAAATTTCCAACAACAGCAGCCCCAGCAAAAAAATCAATTGATAGTTCCCCCACCTCAGCCCCGAAGTGCTTCTTTTGAGGATCAGGTTTTGACCCAATTGCAAAGCCTTGGACCCTTAAATCAGACTGTGACTTCTCGCGATCAATGCATTAAGAAAATAGAAGAGCAGCTTGGCCAAATAGCCAATGCTCTGGGTAAAAGACAGGAGGGCAGGTTGCCAAGCCAAGCAATTGCCAACCATAAGGGCCAGTATTCCATCGGAGAAGGCTCCTCCAATTTTGAGGGGGCCAATTCCATAACTACCCTAAGGAATGGTAGGATGGTAGACAACCAGGTGGAAAAGGAACAAGGAGAGGTCTATCCTAAGGAAATGTCATGTGAAAGTGATAAAGATTTTGTTAAGGCACAGAGTCAAGAACTGCCTGCTGCCCTTCACCAAGGGAAAAATAAAGAGGTTGTAGTTGAGCCTCAGTAGGAGATAAAAATAGAAAAAAGAAAAAAACAAAAGTTTAGCCATGGGCTTGCAGCTGAGGAACCAGCAGTACCTCAGCTGTCATTTTCTCAAGCTTTGAGTGGCCCTGCCCCTTTTGATAAGGGTCAGGCACAGATAGAGGAAATGATGGAGACCTTTAAGCATGTCAAGATAAATTTACCCCTGCTTGATGCAATCCGACAGGTCTCATCCTATGCAAAGTTTCTGAAGGACCTCTATACTCAAAAAAGGAAAGCCAGAGGCCATTTGTCCAAGAAGGTCTTTATGACATCGATGGAATTCTCAGACAACCATGACAATACCTGAGAAGTTGCAAGACCCAGGGATACCCACTATTCCTTGTATTATTGGGGACCACACGATTGGTAGGGCCCTTTTGGACCTTGGAGCTTGTTAACTCCGCCATACAAAGTATATCGAGCTAGGTTTGGGGAGCCTCACCCCATTGTTCTATTGATGGCTAATAGGTCCGAGAGGAAACCCATGAGAGTGGTAGAGGATGTCCTAGTAGGGGTAGACAAGTTCTTCTATCCTACAGAATTCCTTGTCTTGGACATGGGCTGCAACAAGAATACATCTTCGATACCTGTTATTCTAGGCAGACCATTCTTGGCCACTGCCAATGCATGCATTCAATACAGGTCTGGGATCATGGAGGTCACTTTCGGACATATGAAAGTTGAGCTTAATGTGTACAACAGTGCAAAGCACCGTCAGCTGGACAATGAGGAATGCTTTGCAATGGATGTACTAGAAGAAATTGTTGAAGAAGAACTGCACACTCTGCTGGAGTGGAGCAACATTGCCACTGATTTAACTGAAGTTTGGAACTTGGGGGAGGAACAAAGCCTAGCTTTAATGCCAGGAGACACACCCCTAGTGAAGTCTTCTGTGGGCTTAGTACAACATTCCAATTAGAAACCTACATTGCTGCCCCTTCCTCCATCCAACAATACACCAATCCTGCCATCCATACAACAAGCCCCTAATCTGGAGCTCAAGAAGCTGCCAGAGACATTAAAATATGCTTTCCTCGAGAAAGAAGTGAAACTTCCTGTGATTATCTCCTCTTTTCTTAGTAGTGACCAAGAGGAGGAGTTGCTAACTATTTTGAGGAAGCACAAGAAAGCAATAGGCTGGACCATTGCTGATCTAGGAGGAATTGATGCTTCAATCTGTATGCATAGGATTCATCAAGAGGAGGGCTCAACACCCTCCAGGGAAATGCAGAGGAAACTTAATCCTCACATGCAAGAGGTGGTTCTGAAAGAAATCATTAAGTTGCTGGATGCTGGGGTAATTTACCCCATCTCTGATTCTGAATGGGTGGCACCAATCTAGGTGGTACCCAAGAAATCTGGCATAACAGTGATCAAAACCGACTCTGGAGAGTTGAGACCAGCCAGGGAGACCACTGGCTGGAGAGTTTGCATTGACTATCGAAAACTCAACTCCAAGACCAGAAAGGACCACTTCCCTCTCCCTTTTATTGATCAAATTTTGGACAAGTTGGCTAGGAAGGCTTTTTACTATTTTCTTGATGGGTACTCAGGGTACAATCAGATCCCTGTGCACCCCCTTGATCAAGAGAAAACTACATTTACTTGTCCGTTTCGCACCTTTGCTTACAGAAGGATGCCTTTTGGACTGTGTAATGCCCCAGCCACCTTTCAGAGGTGTATGTATGCCATTTTTTTCGATATGATTGATAAATTCTTGGAAATTTTCATGGATGACTTTTCGGTCTATGGGGATAGCTTTGACCAATGTCTACAACACCTCCATCAAGTCCTACAAAGATGTGAAGAGACCAATTTGGTCTTAAGTTGGGAGAAGAGCCACTTCATGGTAACACAAGGAATTGTGTTGGGCCATGTAGTCTCTAAAGATGGAATTGAGGTAGACAAGGCCAAAGTTGACCTCATTAAAAATCTGCCCCCTCCAAGAACAGTCAAGCAAATCAGATCCTTCCTTGGCCATGCTGGATTCTACAGGAGGTTTATCAAAGACTTCAGCAAAATTGCTAAGCCATTGTGCCACCTGCTCTGCCAGGATGTGCCCTTTGACTTCTCTGCTAAATGTCAGAAGGCCTTTGAAACTTTGAAAATTTGCCTCACCTCTGCCCCTGTACTCCAAACACCTGACTATACCCTGCCCTTTGAGTTGATGTGTGATGCATCTGACTTGGCAATAGGTGCTGTCTTGGGCCAGAGAAAGGATAAGCTGCCTGTGGTCATTGCATATCTCAGCAAATCACTTGCTGAAGCTCAACTGAACTACACAACCACTGAGAAAGAGCTTCTGGCAGTGGTTTTTGCTGTGGACAAGTTTAGACCTTACCTACTTGGGTCTAAAACTATCATCTTCACTGACCACTCAGCATTAAAGTACCTACTGTCCAAGAAGGATGCAAAGCCCAGATTGATTAGATGGATACTCCTGTTGCAGGAGTTTGACATCGAAATCAAAGACAAGAAAGGTGTAGAAAATGTGGTGGCTGACCACTTGTCCAGAATTATGTTGGAGAAAGGTGTTGATGACCTCACTACAAATGATGTATTCCCGGATGAGCAATTATTTGCCATCCAATCTTTAGCTCCTTGCTATGCACATATTGTCAATTATCTAGTTATAGGCAAGATCCCTTCCCATTGGACAAAAATGGATAAAGACCTATTTTTCTCACAGGTCAAATTCTTTTTCTGGGAGGAACCTTGCTTGTACAAGTATTGTGCAGACCAAATTATTCAGAAATGTGTTCCCGAAAGTGATATCCCCAGTATTCTGGCCATGTGCCATGAAAATGCCTGTGGGGGTCACTTTAGTGGGAGAAAAATAGCTGACAAAGTGTTGCAGTGTGGTTTCTATTGGCCTTCTCTTTTCAGAGATGCCCATACACACTACAAGGCCTGTGAAAGATGTCAGAAACTTGGAGGGCTGTCTAAATGAAATTCAATGCCTTTACAGCCCATCCTTGTTGTAGAACTGTTTGATGTGTGGGGTATTGATTTTTTGGGCCCCTTTCCTCCTTCAAATGGTTTTCATTTTATCTTAGTGGCAGTGGACTATGTTTCCAAATGGGTAGAATCCATTGGCACAAGAACTAATGATAATCAGGTGGTCCTCAAGTTCATAAAGCAAAATATCTTCTCCAGATTTGGTACCCCTAGAGCCATTATCAGTGATGGGGGGAGCCATTTCTGCAATAGAAATTTTGAGAGCCTACTCAAGAAATATTCTGTCACCCATAGGATTGCTACTCCCTACCACCCACAAACCAGTGGGCAAGTTGAAATTTCAAATAGGGAGATCAAGCATATCCTTAAGAAGACTATGAGGGAAGTTGGTGACAAGCAATGATGCCTTAATGTGGGGCTTATAGGACTGCCTATAAGACCCCCATTGGTACCCTTTCAGACTGATCTATGGCAAGGCCTGTCATCTCCCAGTGGAGTTAGAACACAAGGCCTATTTGGCCATCAAACATTTAAATCTAGATCTAACTTTTGCTGGTCATCACAGGCTGCTACAGCTATCAAAATTGGAAGAACTAAGGATGGATGCTTATGCCAATGCCAGGATCTACAAGGAAAGGTCCAAAGCTTTCTTTAACAAAGGGCTGTTGAGAAGGAGTTTCAATATTGGTGATAAGGTTTGGTTGTTTAACTCCAAACTTAAATTTTTTCCAGCCAAATTGAAATCCACATGGGAAAGTCCTTATATTGTCATGCAAGTTTCCCCATCTGGTGCTGTGGAAATCAAGGACCCTAAGTCTGGGAGACTCTTGAAGGTGAATGGTCAGAGGCTTAAGCCTTGTTTTGAAAAACTTGCCGACCTTTTCGACACCATTCACTGTCAAGGGGATCCTTCTTCAAACTGATTCCATAGGTGTGTCATTAATGTAACATATGTAGTTAGTTTTTGGTTGATTTATCTTGCTTTCTTTAGTTTCTCTTTTCTAGGATTTGCTAGTGGCCTTATCTGAATTTTGCCCTATCTGTGGTGAACTTTTGATGCTTGGTTTGATTATTACTGCTTATGAACTAATAGCTTCAGTTGAATGCTTAATGTGGGAGGTCGTTTTCATTGTCCTTTAGTGTATGATTGAGTTTACATGTGTCTAAAGACAGTCATAGGAGAGAGTCTTGCCCAAATTCAACCACAACAAAAATGCTAAAGGGTAGAACAGAGAGCGCATGCTCTCTGTTTTATACCTTACTATCGCTGGGTCAAAAATGGAAGCCTGGGAGACTATCGCGAGATTCAAAAAGCTCTCGCGAGGTTAAAGAAGGAGCCTGGAAACCTATCATGAGGCTCAAAAGGAAGCCTAGATGGATGTCGCGCAGTTCGCGTAGAAACATACATTACCTATCGTGAGATTCATGCGTACCTGTCAACCTCTCGTGCGGTCCACATCCAGCCATTCAGTAGTTATCACGAGACTATCAGGCTATCGTGAGGTTCACAAGATAAACTAGGAGAATCTCACGCAATTCAACAAAAATATTCCATTTACTATCACGAGATTCTATGTCTGTCGTGAGATTCAAGATGAACCTCAGAGCTTCTCGCGCAATCCAAGTAGAGCCTTAGGAATCACTCATGCAATTCACATGAATTGATCTCACTCTGTCGCGTGTTCCAAGGTCAACTTTAAAGATTGTCGCACAATCTAGATGTAATCAACACCCTCGTTAGGTTTATTTCCAACCCACACAGATGTTCCAAAGCTGCCGAGCGAAAAAGTATTTCAACCCCGCGCTTTGTCCCTTTTTCATTATCTGCTTCCTTCTTCCCTCTGTGAAACCCTAGCTTCTACCGCTCTCCCTTCTCTCCTCCAGCATCACTCCTACAGCTCATCATTCACTTCACAACTCTACGGAGTTGTTCCTATCATCATCCTCTTCCATTACCCTCTGCTCTGAGATCTTGAGGTGTCCTATGGGTCAAATCAAACCAAACCCTAGATCCCAGTCTCCATTTGCTCACACCCAAAGACAGAGTTAGCTATGGCCCCAAAATCTGCACAGAAGAGAAAAGGGAAGGACAAGGACCCTGCAGCGCCCTCCCTTAAAAAGGCCAAAACTTCAAAGTCCCCCCAAAAAGGAAAGGAAGTGGTTGAGGAAGCAGCGGTACCAACCACAAAGTTCTCTACTCCTTCTGAGCTCATGGAGTCAATTCCATTGGAGCCTAAAATAGCAATTGATGTCCCATTCTTTGAAAAAGAACCTCTCTCTGCCCCGACAATACTATTTCTGAGCAAAGCAGGCCTGATGCCATTGATGAGAGAAATTCTAGCATATCAAGGTCAAGAAGGGCAACAATGGACAAGAGTGCTTGCTGGTAATGATTGACAATTTTGATTTGTTAGTAAGCCCTAAGATGATTGCTGAAGTATTGGGCATCCCAGCAGCATTCAATCCTAGCTGTGGATATGGCCCCCCTCTGCGTGCATCAATTGACGCAATTGCAAGGGCCCTAACAAGAGGATTAAAAGCCACCAGGGACTCAATCAGAAGGAGGGAACTTAGGCCTGAGCTGCTATTCATTGACCAAGTCCTACGGAAGAACATATATTGCTCAGGACATCAGCAGGAGAGAAGAACTCCCATTGTGGATGCTGTCTACTCCTACCACATGGCCCATGGCTTCCATGTAGCCTGGCTGATTTTTGAAGCTATGAAAGACACAGTGGTGAAATTAGGGTCAAACAAGAAGCCTCACACCCTACCCTATACCAGAATCATCACCTTGCTGCTGATCAAGGGGGGCTACAAGATAGGAAGAACCGAGCAAACCACCACCCTTACCCCTACTACCTTTGCCAAGAGGCAATGGGGAATCAGCAGAAGCTTGATGGGGGGTCAGAAAAAGAAGAAAGCTGAAGCTCAGGCCCTGCCTAAGCAAGTAAAAGCATTGGAGAGTCCACCCTCACACAAGAGTGCCTCCAGAGCTCATCACTTCCATCCCTGTAGCAGCATCCACACCCCCTCCACTTTTTATTCCTGCATCCTCTACTCCTCTTGCATCCATCTCTTCCCCCCCTCTGATTTCATTCTCCATGCCTACCCCCCCTTCACCTGTGCTTGGTCCATGGGAGGACTCACCTTCCCCTACCTTACCACAGTACATTGCCACAATTCCCCCCTTCATTCCACCTTCCATTCCAACCAAGCCTGCCAGCCCCCCACTCATCTCCTACAAGAAATAAAAACCTACTCAGACCATTCTAACCATCTCCCTGACCCCACCCTCAATACCTTCCATCCCCATTGACCCACCCCACCTTGAAGAAACCACCACCCTAGCCATATCTACTATATCTCCTCTCCCCGACATTGACTTAACCCTAAACACATCCATAGGCTTCCAAGCCTTCATCTCTACATTCCTTGACACCATGCCTAGCCCAACTACCTCACAAAGACCTTTCCACCACACTCTTCCTCTCCTCCACTTTCCATCATGCTCCTTCCTCCCTTTCCAACCAAGACTCTTCTTCCCAAACCCCGCCTCCTCACTTTGACACACTAACCCTCATCCTACCCCTGATCCAAGACATCCAAGCCTAGTTATCCACCAATAACCACAAACAGGACCAAATGCAGGCTGAACTCACCTCCATCCAATCCACCCTCTACACCTTAACCACTCCACCCATCCCTACCCCATCCACTTCAACCCCCCTGGTCCTGTTAACTGACAATACCACCCAAACAAACTTCCCTCCTGAATCATTACCCCTCCCACCATCACCATCACCTCTTCCCGACCCTTTTCCTTTACCCCTTTTCACCATTCCAATTTTCCATCCCCCATCACCCCAACTCAGGTTGAGCCTATACCCTTCACTTTTCCCCTCTACCCTCCATTCCCTCTTATCCTATCCCCTCCCACCTTCTCTGCCAAATATACCCAAACAGACCCATAACCTGACCCCATTCCCCCACCACTTGACTTCCCTACTCTCATTCCCCATCCCCCCCTAGGACCAAGCACACTTCGGTCCTTCCACCCCCTATCTACCAATTGCACCCAAACATCATTTCTACAACCCTCCTTACCTCACCATCCTACATCACATGCGGGATAATGCTTACCTGAGGAAGGATGTCCTGAGGGGTATGGCCAAGCTACGCCAATCAATTGAGACCCCCCTGCTGGAGAAGATTGATGAGATGATGGAGGCCCACAACGAGCAACTACTGAGAATCTCCTTGGGGTGGAAAAATATGGTGGAGGAATATCGAAAGACGAAAGCTTCAGCTACTTATTATCAGATTAATTGGGAGTATGAAAAATCCAATGCTGCTGCAGCGACTGCCCTAGCAAGAATGCTTGAAAAACGACTTAACAATGCCCAAGAAATCCAAAAAATTCAAAAGGAGATCCATGAGACTGATGCCCTAAAATTTAAAGTCCAGATAGCCGCATTGGAAAAGGCATTGGCCGCTGCTAGAAATGAATTTTACCACCCAACCCCACTCTCTGTTCAAGTGCCTCAGCCTGCGCCAACTACCACTCCAGCTCCACCTGCCCAGTCTGAGGAGGCACCACCTAAGCCCCAAAAATATAAAGGAAAAGCTCCTGCTTCACCTCCAACGGCGCAGCCAACAATTACTGAGCAGCCTCCATCTCCCCAGGCCTCTTCTGCACCTCCCCAAGAACAAACTTATCCACAACAGAGGAAGGTCATAGCCAAGCAGTCTGCTCCTAAAGTTGTCCCCTCAAAATTTGGTAAAGAGCCTGCTGCCCAGTCTGAAGAGGCATAGTCCCCTGCCAAACCTGAGTCCACTGGAAAAGGAAAAGCACTAGTGATCCCCACTGAGGAGCCCAAAGCTAAAGGAAAAGGAAAAGCCCCAGTGGTCTCCCCTGCAGAAGCTGAAGTTAAAGGCAAAGGCAAAGGAAAATCCCCTGCCACCCCCCTGCTAACCGTAAAGGCAAAGCCCCTCAAGAACCACCCAAGGAACCAAAGGCTCCCAAAGCACCAAAAATGAGAGTGAGGGCTCCAAAAGCTCCATCTGTAGTGAAAACACCAGCAGAAAAGAAAAAGGAGAGGGAGGAAAAGAAGAAACAAGACAGAGCAGCCCTTAAGGCACAGGCTAAAAAGATGGGCTGGGATTTCCTTACCAATTCTGATTCCGATTAGGTCCTAGCTTCTAAATTGTATCTTAGGTTTTTCTTTTTGAAATGCCACCTGTAACAATTTTTTCTTCCACTTTAATAGAATTTCTAATTTTGTCTATTTCTCTGTTCTGTCTGTTTATTTATGATTCTTTGGTATTTTTGCTTTTATTCTTTTTTGCCATTCTTGGGAGACCAGTTTTTGAGAGGATCTTTTTCTTTAATAAAGTACTCCATGAAGTGGATGGATGTAGTTGGTGGCTGAATCTAATTCGTGCAATACCTGCATCAGGAAATTCAATGCCTTCCTCTTCACATTGATGTGCCATTTTAAGTGTACCTCGCGAAGATCCCCAGCTCAGCTGTGCAAGAAATGTCCTTTCCTCACCACTTATTGCTCCTCGCGAGGATCCCCGTGCGCTACACATACCTCTTTAAATACCATGCCTCTCTTTGGACATGCATGTAATGCTACTTCTCTTTTCTAAAGAGTCCGTTGTGTATTTTCTTCTTTCCCCACACAACCCTCATTTATTGCCAAGTGTGAAAATGGGCGCAATTTCAATTCCGCCGATTCATGTTCCCTCGTCCTTCTCTTTTTAAACCGGCCCTCAGTCTCTTTTCATCTCATCCCTCCTCTTCTAACCCTAGAAGTCCACACCTCCTCACACAAATGGCAGATGACAGCCCCTTTGGCTTCCCAATCAAATTTTACCCCGTCTGGGACAATCCCCCACCGCCTAAGGAGCCGGACCCCCTGCAATTTCTCTGGGATGAGTATGACGAGGTCATGCGGATCCTCGCCAAGGAGGAAAAGAAAAAGAAAAAGAAAGAGAAGTTAGAGGAAAAGAAAAAGAAACAAAGGGAGAAGCGGGAGAAGAAGAAAAATAAAAATATGGCACCACCTGCATCTCCCCCTCCATCAACCCTCCCCCGGCTTCCCCTTAACCCCCCCATTTTCTCTTTTCTTTTTTTTTTCTCTTTTTGTCATATTTTTTTTTTTTTAATGAAAGTTTTCTTTTCGTTCCATACTGTTCGGTTTTGCATTTTTCTTTCTCTCTCTTCTTCTATATGTGTCTCTGCATGTTTCCTTGGACTATACCATTTATTCTCACCTCTGAACCAGTGAGGACACTGCTCCTCCTAGGTTTGGGGGTGTGGCAGGTAGGTCTGCCAATAACATAGTTAACTTAAAGTGCAGTAGAATCATGTGAGTAACATAGAAATGGAGCCGTGTTCACTTAAGAATTATGAAAATTAAGGAATCTAAAATTTTTTGCAGATCTTTAGACATTATAAATTTCTAAATTTTCACATTTCCATGATGAGAACACCAAGAAAACTCACTAGTATAAGCACTTAGTGAACCATTGAAGAGAGAAAAAGGTAAGGGCATGCTTAAAAGTTTAAAGGAAGACCATCACCAGTGAGAATTGGACCTACAAAATTTTTTTTATTTGAGGAGTGATTGAGGCAAATTTCTTCTAGCTTTAAGGACTGGCTAAGTCAATATGTTCACTAAAAGTTAGGTAACTCCAAGCTGAAACAACTGACAGCACTCATGACACTTAGGAAAGGATCAAGGCCTTCTCTTGAACAATTTGAGCCTAAACAGACCAAACCCTGAAGCAACTGCCCTTGTTCATACACTTTTTGAGCTTCAAAGTCCAATTTTCTTCAAAACACACCTGAGTACTTGTACCTGAACCTATGGATCTGATTTAACCTTACCCTTACTCTGAAAATTCAGAAGATAAATGAGAAAGAGTTAAAGAAGGACTAGCTAGGGTCAACATTGGATGAGTGGAGAAGAATTATCTGAAGTTCTAGCAGTGTAACAACTGAGGAAAAAGGTGGCAATTCATTAAAGCAAAAACAAAAATAAAAAGAAGAAAACTGCATCAGAAAGAAAAGAAAATAATAATGAAGAGGAGTAAGAGAGGAGTCAAGAGGAAACATTCATTGGAAAAAAATCAAACAAGAAGAGAAACTGATCACTTCAAATCTAAAGATTTCAAAGAAGATGAAAGGAGCTGAATTAAAGAAGGTAAAGTCATGAATCACCTCCTCCACCTACTGATTTCTGAATTTCGAACCCCTTTTAAACCTTCCAATTCTTTTTATAACCCAATACCATAAGCCACATTTCAACCCAGTTAAAGCCCTAGTGATCAAAAGTTGAATGAGCTGTCATGTGGAGATAATGAGTTGTCCGATCTATGGTAAAAATCAGCCAATGATGCTAGAACTTGAATGTTATGCATATGCTCATGCTTACAGACCCATTTGGGGATGTAACTGCTCTTGAGTTTGAGAGACAATGAAACCCTCAAAAGTTCTTTGTGAGAGTATGCCCTAGAGAGTTTTGGGTCTGATATTGAATGTATTGGGCATGACCTACAACCTAATTTTTAATTTAATGATTAGCTCAGTGCTGACACACATGTGTAGTTTCCCTTGTTGTGAACTGATTGGAAATGTTGTGGTATCATGTGAAGTTTATGTTGCTTAAACATCTGTGCAGACAATGTATTTAAATTTCCTATATTTTTACTGATTCAAGGGTGAACTGATACTCTATTTCTTGACTACTAACTTGATAATCTTGCACTACTGTTAACTATTTTATTGAGAAGTTTGTGGGTATCTTCACTGAAAACCCTCAGGAGACTTCACTCCTCCACGGCGAGGTACATATGCTAAATGTATCCGCGTGTTCTCACTGAAAGTGGCATTAATTTTTGTACATTTTAGTGTAACTTTCCTAAGGGACTAGCAAACTTTAGCTTTGGGAATGTGATAAGACATGGAAAGTACCACTTTTCACCCCTTAACTTAGCCTTTGATTAGACCCTTAGCCATCTAATAAATGCTTGTTAAGTGTTTTCTGTAGGTAATAAAACAGCAGGGCAATAAGGCCATGAATCCTACTAAGGAGCCTATTTTGGCACCAGAAGTCCCTCAGAAGAATGAACCATAAATCCAGACCATAGAAGAGCCTTGCGCAGCTGACAAAGCTCCAGAGGATTCAGAAAAATCCACTTCGCACAGTCCTAGCGAAGTCCCAAGACTTCACTAACAAGTTATCGCGCAGTAGAGTGACAGAAGAGCTTCAGAAGCCTTGAGTCGCGCAGCTCTCATGAAGTTTAGAAGCTAAAGGTCGTGCAACTCCTGTGCAGTTCAAGAAGACCCCTCTCACCCTTCCGCGGCTCTCTCAGAACAGCTGAGGAGAGAGAGCTTCAGAATCCTACCTCGCGCAACTGTCGCATAGTAGTTGCGAGATGCAAATATCAAGAGAACCCGTCGCACAGTTCAGAAAAGCTTCAACGCCTCGTGAGGATCCTTGCAAAGTTCCATTAAGAAGTGAACTTCTCGTGCAGTTCTCGCGCTGTTTAGAAAGAAAGCAGTCTCGCAAAATCCTGAATTAGCCTCACAAAGTGAAATGGAATGCTCGCACAGTTCCCGCGCTATCCACAAGTATGAATCTAAATGCGCGAAGCCTAATCCAGCGAGAGCTTAACTGTCTACCTCGCGACTGCTCAAAGCATCAAGAAGCTGAAACTACGCGACGTCTGAAGCTTCAATGTTAAACTCAACCACGCGAAGACTAGAGCTACCACGCGATAAGTCTAGGAATCGACTGCAGCCTGGTGAAGCTCTGAACTCCAACTTCCATCATTCTATAGAGGACTTTTTGGGGATTTCCAAGGATTAGGGCGCGCACTCCCATGCTCAAATCTCCGTGCACGTGCCCCGAGGCATCCAAGGATCATTATTTAGCCACGTGGCATCGTTAAAATTAGGGTTTCCTAATCCTAATGCGCCGCCACACCACTGCTATATAAACCTAAGCCTGGTTTAGGTTTAGAGAATGGAGAGGGAGAGTTGGAGTTAGGATTTAGAAGAGGAACTCCTATCTCAGATTTTGTAATTTTTCTTTTCCATTCTTGTTCTTCCTGTAACTGTAAGTAGTTTTTTTTTCTTCTTTTTCTTCTCTCCATGGCTCAGTACTTACTGGCCATGCCTTTGTATGTCTATTGAGGTTAGATTAATAGAGTTTTTGTAATAGGATTTGTACTCTTATGGGATTTGTGTATTTGTGAGCTGTTCTGTGCAAGGCTGCTGCCTTGTGATCCGCCATTGCTTTGGCTGTGTTTCAAAGCAATGGAGGACTGATACGAAGGATCCACTCAGATCTAAGTGACCTTTGTGTCTGGGCTATCACGGTCCTATACAGCCTTAGCCCCACCACAGGACCCATTAGATCTGAAATTCTCATGGGAGCCTGAGCTGGTAGCCTTGTGACCATGGTGGTAGCAGTAATTAACTTGTTTTGTGTTGGGCTCCGTGAGGAGGATAGCCTCTGGGATAGTCTGTGACCATTTAAGTGGACAGACTATAGCCTTAGGGTGAATCCAATCCGCCGATCCAAGATGGATCCTTCTTTCCCGAGTCTGAGCTGTTAAGCCTGGTAGGAGGTTGTGCAGAGGCAGACTCCCCATATATTTGTATAGACCCGCCATCAAATGTTAGATCTGATATGGTTATGGAGATTGTAGGCTTGTGACTGGACCATTACAGTCCCACTCAAGCAATGGACAGCTAGATCTAAGGTGGTACTTAATCTCTTGCTGGTTCTATGTGTCTGGGCTATCAGGTCCTATACAGCCTTAGCCCCACACATAGGGCTTTAGAGGTTGAGGTTCCCTATGGATTCCCGAGCTTGTAGCCTGGATGAAGTAGTGCCTACAATGATTAATTTGTTTTGACCCATCTCTGGACTGTGGTTCCCCTATGGGATAGTCTGTGACCATTTAAGTGGATAGGTTATAACCTTAAGGGATTGGATCATGGCACAGGGATGAGTTGAATTCTTCCTCCTCTTTGGTGATAATGTAGCCATTGGACAGGATTTCCATAACATCTGATCTGAATTTGAGTTACAAAACTCCTCCGATCTAGACTCAATAACCTTCTTCTCACCCTTTTATATTTATTTTCCACAATCCATCCATCTTCTCAACCCTTTCTGTAGTTAACTCATTAGGCTATCGTATAATACATAGAATTAGTGACCTTAAACTCCCCTCCTTTTAGGACTGCCAGATCTGTAGTCAGATCTGGAGGGACTACTAGAGATGGCTCCTTTGGAGCTGTAGATCACCTTTCCCTGTGGGACAAACTCTTACTTATCAAAACTTGCTACAAATGGACCCTGTATCTTGCAGGTCTAGGATTTCTCAGTTGTGCTGATTCCATCCCCTGTTGTACTCTTTCTTTGATTTTAAATTGTTTTTAACACTGAGAGGTCGCAACAGGGCTTCAGAATCATACTTCGCGCAGCTCTCGCGAAGCTCAAATATAACTGCTCACGCAGTCTCGCACAGCCTAAGAAAGTAGCTCTCAAACCTCACACAGTTCACTCAGATCAACTAAGGAGAGAGAGCTCCAGGTATTTCAGCGCACAGCTGTCGCGCAGTGGCCGAGGGATGCAAAACTTCAGAAAAACCTCTCGCGTAATTCAGAGACCAATGCACATCATGTCCTCGCGAGGATCCTCGCGAAGATCCATTGAGAAACAAATTGCTCGCACGATTCCCATGCCATTCAAAAGGAAAGTGCAATCCCGCGAAGACCAGAGCAATCCAACGAGGATTCAATGCTCTATCGCATGACTGCTTCAGCTGCAACTAAGAAAACCCCGCGATGACTAGAAATTCAAGCTAATCCAACCTCGCGAAGACCATGCTACCACGCGACAGACTTAGAAACCAGTACTACCTGGCAAGGCTCTGAACTCTAACTCTCCCTCACCTCTGCAGAGGACATTTTGGGAACTTCTAGCAATTAGGGCATGCATTCCAATGCTCTAAGTTCTGTGCACGTGCCTCGAGGCATCCTAGAGACAATATTAGGCCATGTGGCATAGTTAAAATTAGGGTTTCCTAACCCTAATGCGCCGCCAAACTAACTGCTATATAAACCTAAGCCTGGTTTAGGTTTAGAGGACTCTCTGCTTAGAATAGAATTTAGTCTATCTTCTTCTTCTTCTGGTGGTAGCTGCATATTTCTAGTAAGTTTTAGGTAGTTTTCTTTTTAATTTTTCTTCTCTCCATAGTCCAGCATTTGCTGGCTATGTCTTTGTATGACTATTTGGAATAGATTAATGGAGTTTCATGATAGGGTGTTTTACTTTTATGGGATTTTTGTGAGTTGTTCTGTACAAGGCTGTTATCTTGAGATCCTCCATTGCTAGGACATATTTCAAGCAATGGAGGACTAATTTCATGGTTTATTTAGATCCAAGTGACCTGTGTGTCTGGGCTAACATGCTCCCATACAGGCCTAGCCCCACCACAGGACCCACTAGATCTGAAGTTCCCATGGGAGCAATGAGCTTTTGTAGCCTTGTGAACATGGTAGTGGCAGCAATGTTTCTTGTTCTATCTTGAGCTTTGTGATCAGGATAGCCTCTGGGATAGTCTGTGACCATTTAAGTTGGCAGGTTATAGCCTTAGGGTGAAGCCAACCCACAGACTCAAGACGGATTATTCTTCTCTGAACTTGTGCTTGTAGCCCTGGGAGAGATTGTGCTGAGACAAACTCCCCTGTATGTGTATAGACCCGCCATCAGATAGCAGATTTGGTTTGGTTATAGAGATTGTAGGCTTGCGACTGGATCACTGCAGGCACTCTAAAGTAGTGGACAACTAGATCTAAGGTTGCACTCAAACTCTTGCTGGTTCTATGTGTCTGGGCTAACATGCTCCCATACAGGCCTAGCCCCACACATAGCACTTTAGAGGTTGAGGTTCCCTATGGATTCTTGTGCTTGTAGCCTGGATGAAGTAGTGCCTACAATGATAAACTTGTTCTGACTCATCTCTGGACTATGGTTCCCTAATTGGATAATCTGTGACCATTTAAGTGGACAGGTTATAGCCATAAAGGGATTGGATCATGGCACAGAGATGAGTTGGATTCTTTCTCCTCAGTGGTGATAATGTAGCCGGGCGGGACTTCTATAGCAGCAGATCTGAATTTGAGTCATGAAACCCATCAGATCTGAACCTAATAACATACTTCTCACCCTTTTATATTTATTTTCTCACTCCATCTTCATTCTTTTTCTATAGTTAGACATTAGGATACCTTAGAATTTAGATTTTAGTGACCCTAAATCCCCTTCCATTTAGGATTGCCAGATCTGTAGTCAGATCTGGAGGGCCTACTAAAGATGGCTCCCTTTGAGCTTAAGATCAATTTCCCTGTGAGGCAAACTCTTACTTATCAAAACTTGCTACAACAGGCCCTGTATCTTGTAGGATTGGGCATATTTTAGGCTTGCTGCTCTGTCATTTTCAATCCACCTTTCATTCATTTTCATTCACCCCATTCTTATCCTTTGTCTTCAATAAAATCGATGTAAGCACTCTAAAGCTCGAATTGACTAGTGCCTGAGGGATAGAGAATCCTTGAATTATGGCTGTTAAATATATAGCAGCTAAACTTCCCCGCAATGACTCCTTTGGAAAATTGGCGTCCATGAAAGTGAGGGCTGGTGGTTATGCCTGTAGACACCCCGATTTTTTCCTCTCAGAATATACAAATCTGTTCAGTCAACCTTTGACCATGCTGGTGACATTTCGAAAAGGACTTACCTTCTCTGAAAGCTTCACATCTCGACGTAGGGACCATATAATGAAACAATAGTATATGGCTGTACACAGGCGAAAACAATAGGTTTGTGGCTTAGATCCCTTTACCCTAATGTGGGACCGTATACTGAAACAATAGTATATGGATGAATACAGGCTGAAATAATAGCTCTGTGGCTCAGGCTCCATGACCCTAACCTGGGAATCATACACTGAAACAATAGTACATGGCTGAACACAGGCTGAAACAATAGCTCTGTGGCTCAATCCCAACATAGGGAGACTATATATTGAAACAAGAGTATATAGTTAGAATGCTGATTGAAACCATAGTCTGGCATTTCAGACCCCATAACCCTAAATTGGGAACCATGCACTGAAACAATAGTACATGGCTGAACATAGGTTGAAACAATAGCTCTGTGGCTCAGACCCCAACTGTTGGTGCGCGCATTTTTTGGCTTCCTCTCGTTCCCCATTGAATCAATGGCTCCAATTCTATCCAAGTGAAGTCTAGCGATGCGGTGTTTGGAATGTTGGAAATAAAGGGTTTTCTAGGAACGTTCCTAGTTTATTGTGATAGGCAGCTGCAAACGTCAGCAGCTATGTCTTTTCTTATAATTTAGATAGTTTAGTTTTTCTTCCCTTCCTCTGTTATTATTGTAGTTCTAATTGGTTTAGACTTCCCAATTCTGTTGTGAGTTTAGTTATGTGGAAATTTATTAGGGTCTATTTAATTTAGTATTCTAATTCTATCAGGAATCTAATTAATTTTAGTTTCCTAGGACTACTATAATTCTAATTAATATAGTGCCCTAATACTACCAAAAGTTCAATTAACACCAGTCTCCTAATTGTACTAGGAATGTAGGTGTATTAATTTTAATGAAACTTTAATTAAACCAGGCATGCTAGTTATACTGAAATTCTAGGTAAAGCACGTATACTAGTTGTACGAGGATTCTAATTAAAATAGAGAACTAGTTTTACTAAAACTCTAATTTAAGCAATGAATTAATTTTATATGAATAAAATAGAAAAAATCTAATTGAAGGAAACAAACTAATTTGATTAAAATTCTGATTAGAGCAATGAATTAACTGTACTTGAAATCTAATTAAAGCAATGAATTAATCATACTAAATTCTAATTAAAAATAAAGGACTGATTTGACTAGAATTATGATCAAAGCAATGAATTAGTTATACTAAGATTCTAATTGAAATAAAAGGACTGATTACTGATACTGAGGTCTAATAAAGTGAAGAATTAACTATGCTAGAATTATCTAATTAAAATAAAGGAACTAATTTTATTGGAGTTCTAATCGAAGCAATTATTCTAAGGATTTAATTAAGATAAAGCATGTAAATTGACTATACTAAAATTCTAAGAAGAAATTATAGAATTGATATTATAACTCTAATTAAAGCAACTAAATAATTCTAAAAAAAAGGGATTTGGACCCGCTATGCTAAGGAGGATTGGCCTCGTTCCTGTTGTGCTGCCCACCTTGCAATTATTATATGATTAAAGCAGCCAATTAAAAGGCACATATTATGGATGTATGGAATTGAGGTGTGCAACCAGTCATGCAAGAACCAAGGTTGTTGCAACAAGTTTTAAAAGGTAAGTAAGGGTATGTCCACAGGGAAATGTGATTTAACTATAGTAAATCTCCATATCTATGGGAGATCTGGCACTCTATCCTAATTTAAGCTAAACTAAAACAGGAAAGATGTGAGGTTTTAGGTTTTTTGTCACTTTTACTACAAACTACAAAAGTTAAATGCAAGTGATCCAGATCTGATCAAACACAGAGATGAGGGACAATAGAGAAAATATTAAATTCAAAAGGTGGAGAACATCAGCTAGGGGTTTTGGTCTTTTACTGAAAATCAAAGGAATCAAAGGCAGTGTAGAGGACATATCTGCAACAATCCTCCATCTGGCTACAAGCTCAGATGCTAGGTATAAGAATCCACTCTCCACCAATGGATCAAAGCAATCCTAAGGTTATGATCTGCCCTTCTACTGGACACAGATCATCCCAAAGATTGTTCCAATCTATTGATCTTGATTGGAACAGGTAAACTATTGCAGATGCTGTGGGTGCCAGGCTACAAGCTCTCCATTTCTGGCTGGCATCCACAAGAGTATCCAATCCAGGGAAATCAAATATGAAGAAGTGAAATATAGATTAGAATTACCTCTAAAAACTATAATTACATTGAAATAATACAACTTATAATCTTATTGTGCTCAGATCTACAATCTATGCAACATACAATCCTTTATAAGCCTTTGAAACTCTTGATTTATAGCTCAAGACCTCACCCTAACTACTGAAAGGAGTTTAGCCAACCATGATTGGCTAAAGAGAGAATGGGAGAAGAAGGAAGAGCGAGGGAGTTTTTTTTAGAGGGAAAAATAGATCTTGAACTAAGCTCTGGTTCTCTCAAATTCTGGATGCCCCTTCTGTAAAGCTTCTCTTCTGTTTATACCTCCTCCCTCTATCTCTAATCTGTTTCAGCCAATCAGAGCCCATGAGAATAATTCTATTATTCTAGGCTGCTGATGTGGCTGATTTCTCTTCTAGAAACTCTTCTTCCATTGGTCCACAACCGGTAAATACACGTGAGGCAGTTAGGGTTTCCATTCGTGCTTAGTTTAGTACAAAAAGTATCCCCTAGGGGTCGCTGACGTGCTTTGGGATGTGTGCATGAAATTCAAAAGTTGGCAGTTGCTGGAAAAGGGGCTGAGAAGTTCCTAGTTCGAGTGTCGAGAGGTTCAGGGAACCTCTTGACAGGTTCTTAGCCTGCTTACTCATTATTTTGATAGGTTTGGAGACCTCTCGAGGAGTTAAATTGCACTAGTCAATAGGATTGGATGAGTAGTCGACAAGATCTGTGTGGCTTTGAAAGGATTGAAAACATCTCGACAGGATTGGCAGCCCTTTTCACCGTTTTGTCCATTTCTCTATTCATCCTCTCGACAGGTTATAATCAACCTCTTGACTTGTTATACAATCTACCACTAAGCTCTCGACAAGTTCAATCTATCCTCGTGAGAATGCGGAATGCTTCAAGAGAGTTGTCAATAGGTTGTCTTGGACTGCTCGACAAGTTCAGTTGAATCCTCTCGAGATGCACTTAGAACTTCTCGACTTCTCCTGCGCCTTCAGGTAAGGTGTCGACAGGATCTTTTACTGCACTTCCAACCTCTCGAAAGCTTCTATCATCTTCTCTATCTCTTCACTATTTCACTTCAGAACCTCTCGACAGCTTGGCTCCTGTGTATCACAACTTCTCGACTGGTTATAACATACTTCCAAAACCTCTCGACAGGTACTGGGGAGCTCTCGATAGCTTCGTGTATAACATCCAACCTCTCGACAGTTTCATGGAACCTCTGGATATGTTGGCTTTTGAGCATCAAATCCTCTTGGCAACTAGAGCTGACCTCTCAATGAGTTTACCCTTGTGCTTCCACTGCTAGCACACATCTCTAGTGTGCTATTCTTCCTTTGTTCAACACTCAACCACCTATTAGTGGATTCAATCCTCATTCCTTGCAATTGCACTCAGCCTCAAGCATTCCTAGTTGGGCTAAAAACAATCTCATGAACTTCTAAGGCTCTTGTGGACTATTTGAATGGCTGGCCTTTGGGGCATGAAGGTCACATGTTGAGCAGCAAATTGCTTCTTTGGCTATTTTAAGTGGATGTCTGCACTAAGCTTGTAATTTATTGCTTATCTACAAAATACACTCAAAAAAAATTATTAGTTAGCTCAAAGGTCCACCAAAGGTCAGGTTAGGAGGTGAAAGATGGCATTTTTCATTGCTTAATACACCCCTAAACCTAAGCTTTGATAGTCCCTGAGCAATGGAGAAAGTAAAAATAATTATTGAAAATGAAAAATATGACTTTTATAGGGAACACAGATGCATTTAGCATATGCATCAAGCCTTTTAAACCCCTAGGTGATCCTTAGTGAAGGAGTGAAGTCTCAAGAGGGTTTTTAGTGAAGTTACCCACAAACTTCTCCCATGACTGAGTTAATATCAGCATAGTATGTTAAAACAAAATTCAAGCAATATAAAATTTATTCCACACCTTGTCCATTCTGTTTTAGAGGATTCTCAGCAAAAAAATGACAGTTTAAAACTAAAATTTTGCTGTAACTCCTTCACAGTCAATCAGCTCATGTCAAGGCATTTTGTATGAAAATTAATGCAAAGCTTCATTAAGTTGAGAATCATGTTTTGATAATGCCCTCATCAATCCTAATTTCAGACCCAAAGCTCACCGGGGCTATTACTCAAAATAAAATAGAAGGGTGTATCATTTCACACAGCTCATGAGCAGTTACAGTCCTCAAATAGGACTGCAAGCATGAGCATAGGCAATGCTCCAATTTCTGAAATTTTCTAACTCTTTTCACCATAGATCAAACAAATTCTCATCTCCACATGATAGCTCAATCCATTTCAGATCAGTAAGGACTTTTTATTTGGTTGTAATGTGGCTTATGGGTGAAGTTTATAAAGAATAAAAGGGTGGAATGGGATTCAAAATTTGAGAAATCAGTAACGTAAGGAGGTGACATGTACACCTTCATTTCAACACAATTCCATCTACTTGAATTTTCATATTTGAAGTGATCAGTTCCTAATCTTCTTTTCAATCTTTCAATGAAATGACTTCTCTTTCTCACTCTTTTATTTTTTCTTTTTGGTATGCTTTTCTTTTTTATTTTTCTTCTATTTTCTTTTCTTTTTATGGGCTGGAATGCCACAATTATACATCTGATACACAATTGCCATCCAGTATGTTCTCTTCTCCTTTCACCAACTGATAAACCACCTCTACCTTCTTCAACTTCTTCTCCTTCTGAAATCTTAGGATAAGGGTCAGGCTGCATCAGGTCACTGAGTTTTGGGTTTAAATTCTCTGGCTTTTGTCAAAGAAAGACTTAGATTTTCAAGGCTCAAATGGTGTGTATCAAGGGCAATTCAACGGTGGGAAATTTTAAGCTCAAACTGTCTAAAGGATGGCCTTACTTCATGTCATGAGTGCTGTCAAGTTGTTTCAACTTGGATTTGCCTAACTTCCAGTGAACAAAGGTAGATTCAATCAGTCCTTAGAGCAGAAGAAATTTCCAAACACTCTTCAAAGAAAATTTTTTAGGCCCAAATCTCACTGGATATGGTCTTCCATTAAATTTCTGGGGTATATCTTCACAATTTTCTCTCTTCAAGTTCACTCATCATTGCTTCCGAAAAAATTCCTGACATTTGTTTCACTCCCATGTTAGAGCTACAACATGTTTTAGTTTTTAAAAGTTTTTAATTTCCTCTATTGGGAAATTATTTTTTTTTCTCAATTTCTGTTAAAATCTTGCTGCACTGCCATTAACTATCCATTGGCAAACCTTGCCACACTCCCAAACCTATGACGAGTAGTGTCGTCACTGATTTAAAGATAAAGAGATGTGAGCAAGATAACATATAGACAAAACGAAGGAAGGAAAAGCAGTAAACATGATACACAAACAATTAAGAGAAAGCATGCAAACAAACAGAAAGACAACAAAGCAATCATAGAAAATAGACTAAAGAAAAATTCCATTGATAACACAGATATTTGTACAATGTAAGGGAAAGTGATCTACAAAGAGATTAGGCAAAAACATCCTAACTGTACAACTCTAATCATCTGACTCCTCTGCAGCCTCTAGTGGATCTTGGAGTCCTTTACCCTTTTCTTTTTTTCGAGCAGCAGCAATGGACTGGGACCTTGTGGATGAAGTTTTTCTAGTCCTGGGGGTTTCGATGGGTTTGGTTGGGGCATTTTTCTTGGTGGGGTCCCGAATAATTTAGGGTTTCATTTTTTTTAGTGAAGTTTAAGGTATTTTGTTCTAGTCTTTTGTTTGACTTGAGCAGACACTTGTTAAAAGTTGTGAGTTTTTAAAAGTTTTGGATAGGTGTTAAGTGCTCAAATCTTATCGGCTTGTTTACTTTGCTTTGGGATTTGTGCTTCCTTGAAGGGGTAAGTGTTGTGTGATTATTGGTTCATCTGGGTTTGTCATGGATTGTGGTCTTTCAAAGGGGGGTATGTGTTTGGTTGGACTTAATTAGATTGGAAGGGTTTAAAGGTGTGATACTTGTCATTTGGTAATTCGGGAGGTATAGTTTATAAATGTGCGAGCTAAAAGTTTTGGGTTCTTGTTGTTTTGAATTTTATTCCAAGTTCGGGACTAAAAGTTTTGAGGCATTTTTTTTTGTTTTGGGCATTTTCTTGTTCATTAATGTCTTTTCTTCCTTTCTTTTTGTATCCCGGGTGTTGGACCCGATTGGTTGTGTTTAATGAGTGGATTATGTAGAATGGATGGGATTGGGAATGCAAGGTAGCAGTCGAATTGCTGCCATGCTAAGGGAAGAGGTGGAGGAGAAAAAGGTGGTTTCCTGAATAAATCTGGATTCGGGCACTGCCTGAACGTGCAGATTTTAAGTTTCTTATTTTAAATTATATATTTAGAGGGTATGCCCTCGGTCTGTTTTGTAATTATTTTTTGTTATTTATGAAGTGATTATATTTTTTACTTCATTTGTGGCAATTTCTATTTAGTAAATTTTGGTTTATTTAGTAGCTTGCTTTGACTTGGTTTGAGTGTGATGCTTATTTATTTAAATTTAATCTGATCTTATTTATTTATTTTGATTTGGGGTGTTCTGGGAGCAGTTTCAGTTTAGTTTAGGTTCAAGTGAATGAATGATGGGGGGGCATTTTTTTTTTGGTTTTTGTTTGTTGAGTCTTGGTCGTAGTTGGAGTGTGTAGGTGATGTTGGGGGGCATTATTTTTTTTAGTTTGGGGTGCATATGTTCTTCGTCAGAAGCATTTTTGGATTGGCCTTAACAAAGGCATAGTTTAGGTTGGTAATCAGCGTCAAAAATCTCCTAATTTAGGCTTGTGAACGTGCTATCCTGGGCATTTTTTTCTTTGTGTTTCTGAGGAATTGCGCGCTTCACTTTGAGTGCATAAATTAATTGCGTGCCAGCAGGTGGACGCGCGTTCAGAGCGTCAGAATGTCATTAAGCGCTAGTTTTCGGTCATTTGATCGAGTTAAACGCATGGTACCGAGTGTGTGATTAGGGTGTTGGCTGGTCACTGTACGGGTGACCATGGGCATTCGCGCGCCACTGCGTGGATGGTTGAAGTGATTACACGCTTAGTAGGCTGTGCGCAACCAAATGGTCGGGTTGATTTGAGTGGGGGATGATTAGGTGACGGGCTCAACACCGATCGTGTGATTCAAATTAAGCGCGGTGAGAGTGGTGCGTGATTGGTTTGAGTGCATGAATTTATGTGCGCGATTTTGGCATGTCCTATAAATAGTTCAAAACTTTTCATTTTTGTCGTGTCATCCGTGTTAGTCTTCGATTCTCTGCTTCCTTATTTCTTTGTGCTCTAATTTTCGTGTTTTCATCATATTTTTCTATCTGGCCATCCGTTTTGGGTGCCTTTTCCTTCGTTCTCTTCAATTTTTTGAGCTCTTCATTCTAGGATGGAGGGTGAGAGTATTGGTGGGCATGATCTTACTATTTCTGAGTTGGAGAGGATGTTAGGGGCGGAGATAGGTGAGACTTTCGAGGCTCAGACCAATGTTGTCGAGGAGGTGGTTAGAGAGGAGGTATTGGAGGTTGACTAGTCAAGGGTCAGGGAGGAGGTGCTTGAGATTGAGTAGGGGGTTGCTACGGATGAGGGTTGAGGGTGAGATACCTGAGGGTGCGGCTGATGATCAAGTTATTATGCGGTCAGCAGTAGACCGGCCGAGAGGTGGAGGCCAGCTTACGATCTGAGATTGATCAATTGGTAGGTGTCTTTATAAATATAATTTAGTGTTATTAGCATTATGAGCTTACCAACTGATGTGTTTATTGTTTTTCGCAGAGAGCCAAGCTCGCTGCCGGAGGTCCCGTTCTGACATTTGATCCATCTTCAGTTGCTTCCTCTAGTTGGGAGGATCCAGCGATGGTTCAGCTTCAGGCCGAGCTAGATCATTGGATATGTTTCATTTAATCTTTTATCTTGTTTGTCTCATTGCATTAGTTTGTCGGGTGTTGTTGATTTGCTTTCTTAATAGTTTACAAATATCATGTTGTATTTTAGTGTCGGGGTGCCAAGGATCTTCAGACGAGGGAGGCGACTGCTACCTCTCTACGCTCAGAGAGTCAGGTATAGTTTCTGGTGTGGTGCAATTCTATTTAGGTTATTTCGTCTTTATTTTGTTCTAACATGTTTTGTGTTGGTTTGTTTGGTTCTTTGTGCAAGCTGTTCCAGACTCCATTCCTGAGGCTCCCCCTCAGGAGTCTGTCCCTATCCCTACTCAAGTACGTTTTAGTTATTATGTTCGTAGTTTATTTGTCATTATAGTATTATCTGATGTATTTGTTTGTTCTCTTGCAGCTGCCTATGTCTACTGTTCCTTCCATGCCTCCTGCTGATCCAGTGTCCGCTATGACGGTTGAGCGACTTCTGGAGGAGTGGCTGGATCCGGTATGGTTCTTTTCTTTTCAAAGAATCTTCAATATTCATATATACATGTTGGTTTTCTTTGACTTGGTGTGGTTACGCAGGTTCGTCAGCTTGAGGAGGCGCGTCTAGAGGTGGCGCGAGCGCGCATTACTCCTAAGGCAAGACTGATTCTTGGGGAGATGCAGAGTCGTGAGGACCTGCTTGTTGAGATGATGGTGGCACAGAGGACTCAGACTGAGGCATTGGAGGCGACGCGTCGGACGATGTGGGCAGAGATGGAGGTGACCCTAGATCAGCTGCAGTATCGTCTGATGAGGAGTGAGCGAGGGATACATAGGCTGGCTCGTCAACTTGGTGGGTCAAAGTCAAGGGCTTCGGGTTCCTTGGTGGGGCAGTCTCATCACGCGCCCCATGATCATGTCAGGGGTGATGCTCGTGAGGATTCTATTGTTCATGAGGTTCTTGCGAGGTATCCTCCTCATTTGCGATCGAGGCGATCTGTTAGTCAGGCAAGTGAGGGGGGTTTTGTGGAGGGGCTTCATCGTCTAGAGGTTCCAAGGACTCCAAGTGCTGGGATTATATTTTCAGAGGACCAGTTTGCGGACCTCCGAGCTGATGATACCAGGGATAGCGGTGCTTGTCCATCCCAGTGATAGTGTAGGGAGGAGCAGGGGTATGTGTGTATGTGTTTATTTTGTATTCATTGTCTGTGTGTGTTGTATATATAGGGGGGATGCCCCCGGTGATAAGTTTAAAAAGAAATGAAAAGATTTTGACATATATAGAGAGATTTTTGGTTTAGATGTACCTAATTGGCTCCTTTTCTTTTAGTTACCTTTTCCCTCTACTTTTGCTTTTTAGTTGCTTTAGCACCATCGACCGTCATTGGGACTTGGATGCTTCCTGAGCTGGCCCGGTGATTGTTGAAGGTTGCTTCATATCTACACATGTGAGAGTAATCTTTGTCGATAGTTTTGTTTTCCCCTTTGATAGTTGTCAAGGGGGGTAAGCATCTCAGACCGGAGTCTGATAGCAAAAGATGGATATGTGCTCTTTTTTTTTTTTTTTTTTTTTAAATGACAACAATGCAACAAGAAAAGTAAATAGCTAAGATAGAAATAAATAAAACAATAAAAATAAAAATGCCCAGTGTAGGAGAGTGTAGGATTGGTAGCATGGTATCTTCAATAGCACTTTTCGGATGGTAACTTCGTCGTTCTTCATCTTCTTTGTGGACAAGTCGGCGCTTCTAATATGATTCTTCTTCTAATCTAAAAAAATGCCTCAGTGTCAAGATGCAATGGACCTTTTCTGGATTTTGAGATGAGCACTTTGGGTTTATGAGCAGTCATGGGTATTTGGTGAGTTAGTTTTGAAAAAAAGTTGATCGGTACTGTCATCGAACTGGGGAGGTCTCTTTGATTAGGTCAGTTGTATACTAGGGTCTATCTTACGGTGATGGTTATCCTATCCCGTGGTTATTAGGGAGAAATATGGTAGGTATAGTAGGTGATTCCATCAGTCATCATTCATCAGTTTTCAGTTTCATATCTAGGAGTATCCTACAAGGCTTCTGATTTATCGTCCAAAATAAAAATAGAAGAGGGGAGTAAGGCTCTATGATGCGGGGAATAGTTTGTATCTAATGATTCCCAAAAGGGATAAGTAACAATTTTTTCTCTCGGAGGGGATACAGGATGCCATGATCGAGCTCTTTGTCATGTTTCGGTACTATCAAAATCTCACATTCTATGGTTAGCAGGAGTTTGTCCTCCTCCCACCACCTTATGACGACATCTAGTAGTATGGGGACATCAGGGATGGCCTCGCAGCTTGCTTATACACTTCTAGTAATGTTACCAGGGATGTCCTCACGGTCTACTTCTGCTTCCCTGGGCTCATTGACTTGCTCATTCGTCGTAATGCTCTCACTCAAAATTTTCGATGTATTTATTCTTGAATGCATCCTGCTAGCGTAAGAATAATGAGTCTTGATTGAACCTAATATCTTCAGTTTTTTTTACTCTACCGTCTCCTCCAATGGCAGGGGAAGGGAAATGAGGATCGGGTGTTATTTATGCTTTTGAAAGAGGTTAGATGGGTCACTAGTCCTTTAATCAAATTATCCGAGTGAGAAAAGGTGAGCGATAAATCGAAGGTCTTAAGGATATTCTAAGAATTGAAGGCGTAGGACCAATGAATGGGTCGTGAAGACTACGGGAGTGATAAGTATAAGTATTTAACCATGGGATGTGACGATCACAGGGCTAAGGGTAATATTTTCTAAGGTACATGGCGTTCCAAGGGCTAGGGAGTTCTTCCCCATCTCGGTTTGCCAGTTTGTAGGCATTTCTAGGGTATGCGGCTATTATGACATAAGGGCCTTCCCAGTTCGGTTTCAATTTTCCTTTCGGATGAGTGTGCTTGGAAGGCATGATTTTCTTCAAGACTAATTCTCTAATATTAAAGGTTTTTTCCAGGACTTTCTTATCGTAAGCCCTAGTCACTCTCCTCTGATATACTTGAGCGTGATCAACTTCCCTTAGAAGTGTTTTATCGAGTTGCTCTAGCTGCGTGAGTAGGGCAATTCTCCTTTCGTCTAAGGGTAGCTCATCATCGAGTTGAATCGGTAAGGATGGTACTTGTATCTCATATGGTAGGACTGCCTCCATCCTGTAGGTAAGGAGGTAGAGAGTTTGGCCAGTGGTTATACAAATAGAGGTCCTATAGGCCCAGAGTGCTTTTGGTAGCCATTCAGGCCAGTTGGCTCCATTGCTTATTTCTACTATGCATTTTAGGATTGGAATCAACATTTTGTTCATAGCTTCTGCCTATCCATTACCTTGAGGGTAGAACGGTGATGAGTGGCATAGATCGATGTCATACTTCTTGCATAACTTCTTTGTCTTCTCCATGATGAACTATTGTCCGTTGTTAGTGACAAACATCCTGGGTACTCCAAACTTGGTGATGATATTTCGAGCAATAAACTTTACAAGTGTTGAAGTGGTGATTCTGATATAGGATTCAACTTCTGCCCATTTGGTGTACTATTCGGTCGCTGTAACTATGAATAAATGCTTATAAGTGTTCCCAACAGTGTCTGTGAAAGGTCCAATGACATCAAAGGCCCACATCAAAAATGGCCATGGCGAGGTCATCGTATTCAATACAACTGATGGAGCTTTGACAAGTGCGACATGTTCTTAGCATTGTTTACAGGATTGGATGTAGAGGTGGCAATCTCTGATCATTGTCGACCAAAAGAAACCTTATCGTGTAACTTGATCGGCGAGTCTCTGTCTACCGGAGTGGGCACTGCAGGCACTGGCATGTGCTTCTCGAATGATGTATTATCCTTCGGCAGTCGTGACGCATCGTAGGAGTACTCCTTTAGTGAAGGCCTCTTTGTATAATGTTTCATCGAGTATGTAGAATCGAGCGCATTGGTTCCTTATAGTCTTCCATTCGATCTTCATGGCATATGGAGGGGCGTGTTGATGTTTCAAGAAGTTCCAGATGTCGAAATACCGCAGTTGTCCATCGTCGGCCGGTGAATTTTTAAATCTGAACATAGCGACTTCGGTTTCTGTCTTGACGTGCATTTCTAGGGTGATTGCTTCTTTCGGTCCTATACTTGTGGGGAGGACGGATAATTCTCTTTTAACGGTCCATGCTACCTCATGGGTGGGCACTGTTAGCTTTTCGATGAAGAAGGTCTTGGTATTTTGCTCGATGGGTATTTTGATGACTGAGGCTAGCGTGGCTAAGGAATCTGCGAGCTCATTTTCTAATCTAGGAATGTGCGTGAAAGAGATTCTTTCAAATTTCTTTATTAAATATTAAGCAGTTTCTAGGTATGCCATTAGTCTCATTTCCTTAGTTTTCCATTCTCCTATGACTTGTGAAATTACTAGTTTAGAATCACTGATGGTTTTTAACTGTTTAATACCTAATTATAGTGCTGCTTGTAGTCAAACTATAAAAGCTTCATATTCTACGACATTGTTCATGATAGGAAAATCTAGTTGAAAAGTCTTAGGTATGATAACTCCTTCTAGGCTTAGGAGAACTATCTTGATACCTTTTCCTTTGTGATTTAGAGTGCCGTCAAAATAAAGGATCCATGAGGTCTTATCGAGCTCTTCGTTATGAATTGTGAGTAGGTCCTCATCAGGGAAACCCGCATGCACGGGCTCATCACTCGGCAGCGGGAGATCTGCTAGGTAATCGATGACTGCTTGCCCTTTGATCGTTTTTTGCGTGATATAAGTGATATCGAATTCTTGCAGGAGCATATGCCAGCAAGTGATTTTCCTGATATTGCAGGCTTTTTGAATACGTACTTCAAAGGATCCATTCAGGCTAGTACTAGTATTTTATGTGCTCTGAAGTAGTGTCGTAATTTGGTAGAGGCCCACACCAATGTGAGGCAAGTCTTCTCCATTGAAGTGTATTTTCGTTCATATTCGACCATCATCCTACTGAGGTAGTAGATAGCCTTCTCTCTCTTGCCATCTTCTTCATATTGTCCTAGAATTACTCCCATTACTTTGTCGTTCGCTAAGAGGTATAGAATTAGGGGTCTTCCGGGGACTGGTGACGATAGTATTGGCAGGTTAAGGAGGTACTTCTTGATGTTGTCAAAAGCTTGCTGACACTGATCACCAATTTGTACTCAGTTCCTCCTTTAAGTAGTCTGTACAAAGGATCGCATCTGTCTGAATGCTAAGATATATTCTGATGAATTGAAATCTTCCTATCAGGCCTCGTAACTCTTTGATATTGCTGGGAGGTGGCATCTCGAGGATGGCTCTGACTTTTGCAGGGTCAACTTCGATCCCTCGCTTGCTAACTATGAAACCAAGTAATTTTTCGAAAGTGACCTCGAAGACACATTTCTTTGGGTTCATTTTTAGCTAATATTTCTTAGCTCTTTGTAACACCAATCAGAGTGCTTCAACATGTCCTACTCGCATTTGGGACTTCACTAATATGTTATCAACGTAGACTTCTATACACTTATGCATCATGTCGTGAAAGATAGCCATCATGGCACGTTGATACGTGGCTCCTGCATTCTTGAGCCCAAAAGGCATAATGACGTAATAGTATGTTCCCCATGGTGTGGTGAAGGAACTCTTCTCTTGGTCAGACTCTGCTAATTTGATCTGATTATATCCAGAGAAACCGTCCATAAAGGATAGCATCTTATGTCCAGCGGTGTTGTCGACTAGAGTGTCAATGTGTGGAAGTGGGAAGTCATCTTTTGGGCATGCTTGGTTGAAGTTTCGAAAGTCAATGTAAACCCATACTCTGTTGTCTTTCTTAACGACAGGTACTATGTTGGCGACCCACTTAGGGTAAAGAATGACTCGAATAAATTTACCTTTGTGTAACTTGTCGACTTCCTCTTTAACTTGGATTGCGGTTTGTGGGTGCATCCTATCGAGTTTCTGCTTAACAAGCTTTGCATCGAGTTCTAAGACGAGGTGATGTTCTACTAAACTTGGGTCTAAACCGAGCTTGTCCTCATAGGACTATGCGAAGGAATCGAGGTGTTCTTGCAGGACTTGTGCAATTTATTGGCGTTCCTCGGAGTTGAGTGTTGCTCTAATCAGTAGCTTCTTGGGTTTCTCTTCAATGCCAAAGTTAAGTTCTTCTGTGGGTTCTGCGATCGCTTGGGTTTGCTCATCAAAATGCTTGATGACCCATTGGAAGTCCAGTGCCTCCTCGGCAACTGGTGTTCTTTCTTTGTCCTCGGTATGTTTGTATACTATGAAATTGCTACACTGGGGATCTGAGTTTGTGAAAGGTAACCCTTCATCGGCACAATCTATGACTTTGAGATCTTAGGTAAGGTGAAGGTCAATACTACTAATTCCTCTCTCAAAGTCATGAAGTATCTTGTCTGGTATGATCACTGGCTTGTTGTTTAGCAAGGATGCTTTACGTCCTCGTGCGGGGAATGGGATAGAAACCTTAGGAGAGAAGTCTCCTTGTTGGCCACAAATTTGGTTCGGGAGGAAGAGTTCCCTTTCTTTTCTGGGGTTTTCTGATTTTTTTAGATTTTATATTTTTAAGTTTTTAGGGTTTTTTGTTTTTTTTATTTTTTTTATTTTTGATAATAAATATGGTATAGGGTCGGTCACCTCAAGGGGCGCCAGGAGAATTGCTTCCTCTAGTTAAGGAAGCGAGACGGCTTCTGGAGTCATTAGTTCTTAATCGAACTTGTTGTGAATTTAGCATTCTTTTTTTGTATCCTCAACTGATGAGATCTTTCGAATGAGTGACGCTGGTGATAGTGACAGTAATGTTTGGATTTCTTCTGCCACATTGATCACCTCTTCTTCGAAGAAGCGCTAAAGATCATAGTCAATTAAACTATCATCCTCTGGGTTGTAATAATGTTGTTCTTCCCACTGAGGGGGATCTCCCAAAGGCTCCTCAGGGATAGCGAGTTGTTTTCCTTGATCTTCATAATATGTTAGGATGAGTGTGCATGCTCGTCAGCGAGGTTGATAATGGTGAAGAATGCAGGGGGATCCCCAAGGACATTCCCATCCTTCAAGGTTATAGTCGAAAATGATATCGAATTCATCTTCTTGATCTGATAGTGCTTGAAGTCCTAGATTCGCTCACTCCGCTACCTCGAGTGCCGAGAGGTCTATCCAATAGTCCTCGTCATCACTCAGGTGAGGTTGCCACTCTTCCTCTAGAGATTTCCAAACTATTTGGAGTTGCAACGAATCTGGAGATGTAGAAGTGTCTAGTTTAAGATCCTCTTCAGATTCCATGAGGGCGATGCGAGTGTTTCCCCCCAGGTCAACCGGATGACCGTTGCGATTTTCTGCTTCTTGTGCCGGTAGCTGAGCTGTTGGGTCATTACTGGTGTCAGTGGTCACGAGGTTGGAGTGATTCGATTCTTTTATCGTAGAGTGTCGAGTCCAATTGGCGAAGCGCTCTGATATGCTGGTGCATGCCCTATAGCGGGGTTGGTATGGGTAAGCGATACAAGAGGAGTCCCAAGGGCATTCCCATCCCTCAAGGCTAAGGCCAAGGTGGATGCTATACGAGTTAGTATTTTCTTGTAGAGTATCATCTTTTTCCCATGTTAAGCGTAAGTGCTCTTCACCATCTTGCAAGGCTGCTATGTGAAAATCTTCGTCGTCGGTGGACTCCCAATATTCTACTCGTGGGTCGGGTCCTAGAGGTTCTTCTCTCCTCACTTCTGTAAATTCCTTAGTGTCAAATGTGGGCTTGACTCCTTCGAGCGGTTTATCAATATCATCGTTTAAATTGATTAAATCATTGAATTCTTTAGTCATTCACTCAATTTCCACTTCTTGGGATGTAGTGAAGGACACTTCCTTATGCTTTGGTACATCTACTTTCTCCGTGGTCCCATATGCGAAGTGGTCATATAGAGACCATTTTGGTGAGGGAGGGGGCAAGTCGGCTTGCGGGCCGTCCGATTGGTAACCTAGCCCTATCTTCTTACGTATTTGCGTTGGGACAACCGGTCCTATGCTTATTTTTACCTAGTCCAATGTGGGGAACGTATCCAAGTTGGTACATAAGGTCCCACACTTTTGTCGCGGTGGGGTTAATGGCATAGAGTTTGGCGAGGTCTGGGCCAACCTCTCGCCTCATTAATTTTTGTTGGCGCGTTGGGAGAAAAATAGGAGGGGTAGGGGGACAGACTTCCACAATGGTTGTCTCATCAAGGATTTGAGTCTTTTGAATATGACCCATGTTCAACACATAATCGTGAGTGGGTCTTTTGGTATGCTCACCGCGTAATTAGTATCCATCTATTGGAGGGGTGCATCAGCATATATACGAATAATGGAGTCTTCATTTAGGAATTTGATGCATTGATGGTATGTGGATGCGACAGCCTTCATTGACTCCACCAATTTTCTCTCTAAAATGAGGTTGTACGTACTAGCGAAATTAGAAACATGGAAGGTAACGTCTTTCGTTACAGGTCCAAGGTAAACCTGTAGCTTGATAGTCCTTTAACAAAGCAACGCGACTCATCATAAGCTATGAGTGATAGTGCGTAGGGCCTAACATCCTGCTCCGTGTATTCAAGCATTTTTAGCATGGTGAGACGGTAGATGTTAAGTCCTGCTCCTGTATCAACTAGTGCGTGTGATACGGAGAATCCTCTAATTATGATCGTAAGATATATGGGGGATGCACTCCCGCGGAGTGACTCTTTAGGCATGTCTGCGTCTATAAAAGTGAGCGCCAGAGGTTGTGCCATGCCCGAGGTGAGTTTATGAAGCTCATCTAGGATCGTATCCGCATCCACTTGCGTGTCTTCAAGTGTTCTTATCAACAACTAGTGATGGTCAGGCGATTTCTTGATGAGTTCTAGTATGGATATCTAGGTCAGGAACTTCTGGAGATGCCACAGAAGGTTGTATTCTAGCCCTGGCTTGAGTGCAGTTTCTTTGCCTGGCCGATGGGCCTTAGGTGCAGGTGGTTAGAATGGTTGAGGTGCAAGAATTGGTAGAGGGATGATGTGAGGTGGGGGAGGTGAGTTAACTTCTCCTTCTCCTACATTCCCCTCTGGTGTTTGTATGTTCGTGAACTCCTTATTTCGAGGGAAAGGTGGAGGTGGGTAATTGGTTCTCATCTTAAGAATTGGGCAAGTCGGTTGTTGACCGAACCCAGTGCGGCTTGACTAGAACGTATTTGTAAAATGGGTGAAGTTTGAGGTTGGAACGCGTACCTGAATGGTGCCACTCCAAGGTGGGAGATACTGTGTTTATCTTCCTCTTCTAGGAAAGCAGAGACCAGCGTCTCGCACAGGTCAAGATGTCCTTCTGGCTCACTTTCTTTTAGATTCAGTGAATGCTCGGTGGTTATTTCATTGTCTTGGCTTAGAGTCTTTCGGGTGACACTTTCTACCCATGCAGCAATTAACGCTGCAGTTTCGAGAACGTGATCTCCACACTCGGGTTCAGAATCGGACAAAGGGAACGGTAATGGCGTTGGTTCAGGATTTGGAGGGGTGGAAGGTTCCTCTTCTTCTGGGAAGGCCGAGACTAGTGCCACACACGATTCGAGGTGTTCTTCTCATTCACTTTCTTCTATGTTTAGCAAACACTCAACCTTTGTTCCGTCTTTTGGGTTTGGAGCCTTTTGGGTGACACTTTCTACCCATGCAGTAATCTGGGCCATAGTTTGAAGAACATAATCTCCGTACTCGGGTTCAGAATCGGACGAAGGAAGGGGTGATAGTGTTAGTTCAGGATTTGGAGGGGTTGAAGGTTCTGGTGGGTGACTACGGACGAATGGTCTCCTGGCCCTAAAGGAATGGACTCGTATCTGAGTGAAATTTGGATAAGGAGGTGGATTTGGCGAGGCGATGTGAGTGATTAGGGCCAAGGGATGCGAAGGTGAAGGGGCTCTCACTGGTGTGGCAGAAGTAGCAGGGGGTTGAATGCGAGTGATTAAGGTGGAAGATTGGAAGGGGGATCGATCTAAGTGATCTACGATAGTGACCTTAGCCGGTGTTGCTTGGTTGTGATTGGGCATGGAGTTATTAACGATCCCTAAATTTTATTGGGGTTGGTTATTATTAGGGCTTGGATTTCTAAGTGCTTCCCAATCGATCTAGCTTCGGTCATTCCTGTCATAGATTACGTCCCTGAGGACTCAACAGTCTTCTATATTGTGTCCCGTGTATCGATGGAAGGCACAGTATTTGCTATAGTCTAGATTTGTTGGCCATGGGCGGGGTCTTTCCTGCGAGAATCAGAGGAGATTCTGAGTGTTAAGGAGACAAAAGATATTGAGAATCGTATCTGATAAAGGGGGATAGTGTTCCTGCCTCGGCTGGTAGGGGCCTCTGGCAGGGTTAAAGTTCTGTGGTGGGGGCACACTATTATAATTCGACATGTGGGATGATCGATTCTGCATAGTGTTCGGATTCTGGTAGGTGTTGGGATATTGATTTCTATTCTGATACTGACTCTGATTCTAGTTCTGGGTTTGGTTTTAGTTTGCATATATTTACTGATTAGTGCCTTGGTTTTGGTTGGTGTATCGTTGCTGATTTTGATTTTGCCCAAAGTTTCGTGGGTGGAAATTCCCGTTCCTAGAGTTTTATCCTTGATTAACAACAGTGTTAACCTGCTCGATTCCTAAGGCTTTCTTATTATTTTTTGATTTTGATTCACTAGAAGAGCCCACTTTCGATGTGACTATGGATAGAGCAAGGTCTCCACCTTTAATGTGTTGCGCTAGTCGGGATGCCCGAGAGTGGAGTGCAGTGAAGTCGAGGCAATCACTTATGACGAGTGCGCTCTTTAACGGTTTTCTAATGTTATCTATGATAATGTCCACCAAATTCTTATCTTTCATTGAAGTTCCAGTCCTAGCAGCAAGTTTTATCCATCTGGTGATGAAGTCGGTAAATTCTTCATCAGGTCCTTGCTTAGCTGCCATTAGATCGCTGAGACTAACTGTCTCTTGGATCAAGTGTTTGTATTGGTCTAGGAATTGACCGACTAATTCATCGAAGGCTTCTATTTTATAAAGCAGGAGTCCTGCAAACCAATCTAAAGCTTGTCCTTCTAATGAGAGTTGGAAATAGTGAATGAGAAGTCCTTGATTATCACGTATGGGTCGGCAATCATTACAAAAAAGGGTAAGTGATGATTCGGATTTCCTGTGCCATTATATTTGGTAAATTTCAGTGGCTTAAATCCTATTGGTAATTGAACTCGACATTTCGGCAAAATTTATCCAATCTGAATGAGTGATCGGGGCGCTCTCTCTTGGCCATATACTCGTCGAGCATTTTAGGGAGATCTTCGGTTTTAACAATGCTGTCTTTTGGAGTGACCCGTGAGCAAACCTTGTCTAAAGAGTCATTGTTGAAGAATGTGTGGGTAAGTTTTCTCAATCGTGTGGCGCGGGCTGACACCGTGCTGGGGTAGGGGGTGGCCTCTCTTGTCGCTCTTGTTCTTCTGAAAATTGTCATGACCTAATGGTTTCATATGCGACGGCCAACCCTCGAAGCAATTCTTCGGAGTCGTCATCTCCTCTTTGTATTCTTTGAATACTGAGCTCCACGATCTGTTGAGCGGTGAGGTTTTCTCTGGTGTTACCATCTCTCCCATTATGATTATTACCGGTGTGTGGGGTGCAGAAGGGATTTTCCTGCTCGCCAGCCATATTAATCTCAGGTTGTCGTGGGCTGGAATTGTGAAATGGTTCTTCTTCGTACATGGGGTGTCATGATATCCCCATAATGGTGGGTCTCCTAAACTCACTCTTCGTATACCAGACATCTCGAGTCTTGACGAAGACTCATATATATATATATATATATATATATATAATGGAATCTAAATGACACGATGGAAAGAAAAAAATAGGGAGATAAGATGAAAACTATCTAGAAAAGGAGTTTGCAAAAGTGCCCCATCGCGATTGCCAACCTGTTGATGAGCGCTTTTTCTGGGTTTCTCTCGGTCCCCATTGAATCGGTGACTCCAATTTTGTCCAAGTGGACTATAGCGATGCGGTGTTTGGAATGTTGGAAATAAAGGGTTTTCTAGAAAAGTTTCTTGTTTGTTGCAATCGCCAGCTACAGATATTTAACGATGCTGCAACATGTCAATGATCAAGCTTTAGAGCAAGTGTGAGTTACTTCTTTACTGAATCATCCGCCTGCGAACGTCAGCAGCTATGTCTTTTCTTATAATTTAGATAGTTTAGTTTTTCTTCCCTCCCCCTATTGTTATTGTAGTTCTAATTGGTTTAGACTTCCCAATTCTGTTGTAAGTTTAGTTATGTGGAAATTTATTATGGTTTATTTAATTTAGTATTCTAATTCTATCAGGAATCTAATTAATTTTAGTTTCCTAGCACTATTAGAATTCTAATTAATATAGTGCCCTAATACTACTAAAAGTCCAAATAACATCGATCTCCTAATTGTACTAGGAATGCAGGTGTATTAATTTTAATGAAACTTTAATTAAACCAAGCATGCTAGTTATACTGAAATTCTAGGTAAAGCACGTATACTAGTTGTACGAGAATTCTAATTAAAATAGAGAACTAGTTTTACTAAAACTCTAATTTAAGCAATGAATTAATTTTATATGAATAAAATAGAAAAAATCTAATTGAAGGAAAAATCTAATTGAAGGAAACAAACTAATTTGATTAAAATTCTGATTAGAGCAATGAATTAACTGTACTTGAAATCTAATTAAAGCAATGAATTAATCATACTAAATTATAATTTAAAATAAAGGACTGATTTGACTAGAATTATGATCAAAGCAATGAATTAATTATACTAAGATTCTAATTGAAATAAAAGGACTGATTACTGATACTAGGGTCTAATAAAGCAAGGAATTAACTATGCTAGAATTATCTAATTAAAATAAAGGAACTAATTTTAGTGGAGTTCTAATCGAAGCAATTATTCTAAAGATTTAATTAAGATAAAGCATGTAAATTGACTATACTAAATTTCTAAGAAGAAATTATAGAACTTATATTATAACCCTATTTAAAGCAACTAAATAATTCTAAAACAAAGGGGTTTGGGCTCGCTATGCTAAGAAGGATTGGCCTCATTTCCGAGTACCCTCCGTAAGCTCCCTTAGGCAAATCGGATGGCTGAGATTTAAATATAAATTGGATTTAGGATTGTAAAATAGTATTTTTGGAATTTTCAGCGTCGACTTCGGAGTAATAATTATGAATTAAATTGAGAAATTAAAATTAATATTTAGGATTTTTAGAAATATTAAACTAAGAAATTAAAATTTCTAGGACTAAATTCGAGTCCGAAATCAGAAAATCAGACCATATGATTAAAGACTAGTTCTAGAGTCCAAGAACTAGAACAAGAAATTAATGATACGGCTGAAAATTGAGATTTTAGAACGAACTTAAAGCCTAGGGCCAGTAAATTAAACCGTCAGATTAAGGACTGGTTCTAAATTTGGAGAACTAAAAGCAGATATAAAAAAATTACGATCTAAAAAGGGTGCCACGGTCTCGGACTGAAAAATAAAACCTATAATTAAAACTAAGAGATATATCCTAAGTCTAAAACTAAGATTTTTACCTAAGACCGGGGTTGCGGAGAGAAACCTCGAAAATTTCTATGCTTGAATTTCGAAATCATGGTTAAGTTGCTCTATGTGTTCATTCTCGGTGTTCTCTGGTTTCGGGATCTTAAAAAAAGTCCGTTCTCTCTCGAAAATTACCAGCCTCTTCCGAGGCGAATCAGAAAAAAATCTTTTATAGGTTTTTCTTCAATTAAATGCCCTGTTTCAGGTGTTTAATCAAATTGCGCAAGTCTCTCGATGTTAATTCGCTTTGAGTGACCCAGCTCAGTGAGCAACCGGTTGGCTTGCTCAGCGAGTTTCCTAATTCTAACAGCATTAGAACTAATTGCGCGCCCATTTTAGGATGCGTAATCTAATTAAGCGCTACTCTCGAAGTGTTTAATCGAGGAAACTTAGGGATTAAGGACGGTGAGGCTAGGCCCGGTGTAGGCCAATTGCGCGCTAGTGATGGGGTGCTCAATCCAATTATGCGTCTCATGATAGACGCGTGATCGAGTCTCGAGTTGGTCTAGGAAAAGGAAGGTTGGTCTGAGAAGGGACTGATTACGCGCTTGTGATTTAGCATGCAATCGAATTGAGCGCTTGGTTTTAGGCGCTTAATTCGGGGTTGTCCGGGTCCGGGTCAGGCTTGAAATGCCAGACTATTAATTCAGTCTGTATTTTGACTATATACTATTGTTTCAGTATATAGTCTCTGTACGTTGGGATCTGAGCCACAGAGCTAGTATTTCAGCTTGTGTTCAACCATGTACTATTGTTTCAGTACATGGTCCCGTGTCAGGGGTATGGGGCTTGAGCCACAGAACTATTGTTTCAGCCTGTGTTAAGGCATATACTATTGTTTCAGCATATGGTCTCAAATTAGGGCAACGGGGTCTAAAATGTAAGACTATTATTTTAGTCTGCATTTCGACTATATACTATTATTTCAGTATATAGTTTTCCTACATTGGGATCTGAGCCACAGAGCTATTATTTCAGCTTGTGCTCAGCCATGTACTATTGTTTCAATGCATGGTCCCATATCAGGGTTATGAGGTCAAAGGTTGATCGAACAAATTTGTATATTCCTAGAGAAAAAAATGGGGGTGTCTACACCAACGTAGGGAGTTCATATAATGAAACAATAGTACATAGTCGAAATGCAGGCTGAAATAATAGTTTTGCATTTCAAACCTAACCCGGACTTGGACAGCCCAGAATTACACACCTAAAACCATGCCTGCAATTCTATCGCACGCTAAACCACACACGTGCAATCAGTCCCCCATTCAGACCAGACTTCCTTTCCCATACCACTTCGAGACTCCATCACGCGCCCACCACGGCACGTGCAATTGGATTGAGCGCCACACCACTAGCGCGCAATTGGCCTACGCCCGACCTAGTGTTATCGTCCTTGACCCCCAATATTCCATGATCAAGCGCTTTGAAAGAGATGCTTAATCAAACTGCGCACTCCACATCAAGCGTGCAATTAGTCCTAACATTGATAGAATTAGGAAACTCACTGAGCCAGTCAACCAATCGCTCACTGAGTCGGTGATCAACTCAAAGCGAATAAGCGCCAGCTAACCGGACCATAATTGAATAAATGCAAAAGCATGCGTGTAATTGAAAATTAAGCACATCTCACAGGGCGCGCAATTAGTAAAATACCTATAAAAAGGCCTCTCCATTACGATTCAAACTCTGGCCCCCACAACTTTGAGATTCGAGTTTCGAGTTCTTCGTCTCCAACCTTAGGATTCCGAGATTTCTCTCTGCAGCCCAGGTCGTAGGTATAATTTACTTTCTAGTTTTAATTTCTGATTTTAGATCTTAGGCTCTGATCTCTAGTCCTAGGTTTTAGTTTCTAATCTCTAGTCCTAGTCTTTATTCTTAGATTTAAAACTTAGGTTTTAATTATTAGTTCCTATTTTCAGTCTTCGGCCGTAATACCTCCTTTTTAATTTGTACTTTAATCCCTGGTTCTAGTTCTTAGTTTCTAGAATCACTCTTTAATTCTATTTTCTAACTTTTAGTCTTGAATCTTAGTTTTTATCTCGATACTTTAATTTTCAGTTCTAATATTAATCACTAGTTTCAGTTCTTAGTTTTCTGGGACCAATCCTTAATCCTACGGTCCAATTTTTCTGATTTCGACTCTGATTTCAGTCCTTAAAATTTTTTTAGCCTTTAGCTTTAATTTCTAATTTCTTATAGTTCTAATATTTAGATTTAAATTCTTAATTCTTAAGTTTTAGAATTCAGCCCTTAAGAAATCTCTGCCCAAAATCCTTAGTCTAGAGCCAACTAGGTCTCCCCAACCTTTTCTTCCTTGTCAATCCCGTCACTTTTATATTTGGCTTATTTTAAGATATCAACTGAAGTTGTATTGAGGCAAAATTGTTCACGTTGGAAAGCTTATCGAAGTAGATTTCCAACGAGCCAAAAAATGTACAATTCTGCTATGTATCGAAGAATTATGATCAGTTTTCGGCTGCTATACAAAAAGTGACGTTTTTCAAAACTCCTAGTTAAATTAGGATTAGTATCTTTATTATATTATTTTAGAAATTAAGATTTATGGTAAAAGCCTATAAATAAGACCTTTACCCCCTTAGCCATCCCAACATACAATCCTCCTCTATACAATTCTCCTCTACACAATTTTCCTCTACACAATTCCCCCTACACAATTTTTCTCTATACAATTTTCCCCTATACAATTTCCCTCTACATAATTTCCCTCTATACAATTTTCCTCTGCATGATTTACACGATCCATCATGTAATTCCTTAGTTGTAAATTTTTTGATTCTAAGTCCTTAGGTTCCAGTCTTTTTAAAAAATTTAGGTCGTAGTTCTTACGTTCTAGAATCAGTCCTTAATCTTAAGGTCCAAATTTTCCTAATTTCGATCCCGATTTTGGTCCTTAGATTTTAGCTTTGGTCTTAATTTCTTATAACTCTAAATCCTAAAATTTTCTTTATAGTTTTAGTTCTTAATTCTTTTTTGCCCTAAAATTTTAACCCTTAAATACCAATCATCAATCTTTTATAAAAAATAGTACTTTATAATTCAAATTCAGTCTCTCTCAATTTTAGTCACCCGATTTGCCCAAGGGAGCTTAAGGAGGGCACCCGATAACGGGGCCGATCCTCCATAGCATAGCGGATCCAAACCCCTTTTTTTTAATTAATTCAATTTTTAATTAAACTTAAGATATTTAAGTTAATTAAACTCCTAGTAGGACTAGGAGACTTAATTAATTAGATTTCTAATAGGATTAAGACATTTAAATTAATTAGACTTTTAATAAGATTAGGGGATTTAATTAATTAGATTTCTAATAGGATTAAGATATTTAAATTAATTAGACTCCTAGTAGAATTGGAAGACCTTTTTAAAATTAGACTCCTAGTAGAATTAAGAGACCCTTTCTTAATCAGACTCCCAGTAGGATTAGGAGACCAAGTTAAATAAAATCCCAGCAGGAACAGGAAAACCAAACCAGTTACACTAAAGGGAACCCACAGCTGCTAACGTTCACCGGCGGATGATTCAGTAAAAGAGATCAACCTACAAGCCTGCACTCCCCTTAAAGTGTCATCAGTGATGTGTTACAGCGTCGATAAATATCTGCAACTGGCGATCACATCTTCTTAGGTATTCTTTATTTAGAATTTACCTCTTTAATTTCTGCATTTAATATTTCCTAATTTATTACTCCATCATCGCCATTCCCAGAGTCCGCTTAGGACAGAATTGGGCCACCTATTCCGGGGACCGAGAGGAACCCAGAAAAAATACGTACCAACAGACTGGCGATCGCAATGGGACTCTTTTTCGCTATGGTTGCCCTAGTCTAATTAATTTGGTTTTCTATTTTCCTTGCTTTACTTAATTTAGTTTTTTTTATTATTTCTTAGCTTTACTTTATCACTTTTCTACACACCCGCACGTAGATAAACTTTAAAAAAAAAAATTAAAATTAAAATGGCCGACATCAAGAAATTAAACTTTAATTATATCGACCCACCTGTATGGGCCTCCCATAGCAACCCCGAGTATAACGTTAGGTCATCTCCATGGACAGTCCAGCATCGTGCTCGAGTAAACTTGGTCAGTAAGAGCGAAAAGTACCCCTTCGCTCCACAGAATTCAAATCACAGTGATAGCAGTAGAGAATGTGGTGCTGAGCGAAGCTACCACAGTAGTCAAGTTATGGACCACACTCCCAGTGCACTCACAAAAGGAGGAAAAGAAGCCGATACATTGCACCAGTCCCAAAGACAAGTTACTCCGAGGAACAGACAAAAGGAAAGGACGCCGACTCCTCCACATGCTCCGACTCCCCCGACACATAACACATATACCTCTCACACCTTCTACAACAACAACTGTTGAGGACAACCCTCTCTCAAGGCACCTAGAAAAGACACCGCCATAAACATAAACAACCTCCACCAATTTCTAGATGACTACATGGCTAACAAAGAACGCTCTAGTCACACTTTTGGATTCGACAAATTTTGCCGAGACATCGACTTCACTATACCCGCTGGTTTTAAACCTCCAAAATTCAACAAATATAACTGTACGAGAAACCCAAAGTACCACTTGACCCTATTCTACAATGACTGTCGACCAATCCACACCAATCATGGGCTCCTCATCCATTACTTTCGGAGATCACTAGAAGGAGAAGCCCTTGACTGGTTCACAGCCTTAGCTTTAGCCGAAATCGAGACATTCGAAGACTTAGCTGACAGATTCCTAGATCAATACCAGCACCTGACTCATGAAGAAATTAGTCTCGCTGACTTGATGCACACAAGACAAGAAGACGATGAAGACTTTTCGACATTCGCCAATCATTGGAGAAGACTTACCGCTCGAATGGGGAATCAAATAAAAGAAAGCGATGCGATAAAAATCGTGATTAGCAATACCCGAGAGCCTCTTCGGAGCGTTCTCATCCTAAGTGACTATCACGACCTCGCTAGCCTTTATTAACGCGCCTCATGCATAGAACGTCAACTGAAGATTGGAGACCTCAGTCTTCCTACCTTAACATCCAATGGACCCTCCTCCAACAACCCCGAGACAAACACCCTAATCGAAGCCATAGACTCTGAACAAATCAATGCGAACCAAGAACAAAACCAAACTAACCCTCAACCATACCACCTATATTATCAAGCTCAAGACCTCTACACAAACCTGTACCCTGACTATAACAAACCTCTATACCCTGACCAAGACCAACCACTATACACCAACCAATACATGAACTCGTACTATGACCAAAACCAGTGCCCCAACGACATGCAAACTAACATCACCTATTACAACCTATTGTTCGATCAAACTCAACTCGCATACGAGACTGTACACTCATTCACCCCCGCCCCATTCCATCCAGCTAGCCTGATCCGAAGAATTGAACCTCCCTTAGAGCAAGACCATACTATTCACTTACAACCAACCAACCCTATCCCATGTACCTATAAACGCAAAGTTACCTTTCACCCTGAACCGGTTACCAAGATCACTAAAATCCAAATTATCACCGAATCCACCCCTAAGCTAACTCAAGCCATCACAAAACTCATCGATGAGCTCAACGCACTTATCTCCGAACCAACTTAACCTACCCTTGAATCCGATAACCTACCAACAAACGAATCAATCCCCACACCTCCTGAACAGACACCCAAACCAATGACACAAACTATCCCCGAACAGGCTCACGTGCCGACTCTAGAGGTAGTTTTTGAACCAATCAATTGGTGTTATAAGAAGCCATTCGTACTTGAAATAATCACAAAACTAAACTCTAAACTCAAATCAGTATTCAAATCTACTCCTAAAATCACTCGCTTCCAAATCAACTCCGAAACTAACCCCCAAAACCAAATACATTGCCCCACCAACTTAAACCCGACCCCTGAACTAATCCCTACACCTGCTTTAAAACTTGAACTCGACAACAAACACATCACCCCACTAACCTCAGCATCGACTCTCGAATTAAATTTTATGCCCACTTTGAAACCTAAACTCACTATCACCTCACCAACCACGAAACTGAACCCCAAACTCAAACCTATTATAAGACCTAAACTTATCATCAAACCTAAACTTAGCATCAAACCTAAACCTACTATCAAAACTAAATCTATTATCGAATCTAAACCTATTATTAAACCTAAACCTATCCTCGAACATGAATCTATCATAGAACCTAAACCCATTATCGAACTTGAACCTGTCATCGGACAAGAAGCCAAACCGATCATTGAACTTAAACCAATCGTCGAATCTAGACCCGAACCTATCATCAACCCAGCACCCATCGGCAAGCTCGAACCCTCCATCAAAGGCTAACCCGCCATCAAATTCAAACCCATTGTCGAACCTGAACCTATCGTCAAAACTAAACTAATCACCGATTACAAGCCTGACATCAAGCCTCCGATTATTAGCGAATCTAAATCGATCCTCGAACCTGAAACTACCGTTGAACCTAAACCAATCACCGAACACAAAACTTTCATAAACCTCAAACTATCAACAAATCCAAGCCCATCATCAAACTTGAACCCATCATTGAACTCGAGCCTGTTATTGAACATGAACCCGGTACTAAAATCGAACCTATTCCTACAACGCCAACTCCACTCACCTTTAAGCCTACCACAAAACCTATCAAGAAGTCGATCATCGCTCCCACTTTCGAAATCAAATCAAACTCAAATCTTACGATGCCAATCACCATCCAAATCAATATACCTCAAATCCCATCAAAACACGAAATCAACGTCATAACTAAAATTACTTCTGATCATCAGATCCAAATCTCCGTGGGCCTCACAATAAAACCTTCACCGAACTCCAATCGGCGACAAAACTACAATGTTAAACTTCTGATACACAATCTCCTTAAAAAATTATAAATAAAACTTTAAAACTACCTCACGATAAGCCCAAAGTACAAATCAAATCAAACAAGCATAATCAAACAAAATTGGACTGCCCCACACGCAGGAAAGGTCAACCTTGGCCTACGCCCTCGCGTCTCCTCTTCCTACTCTACCTCTGCCTTATCTTATCACTACCTTTACAACACTACTATCCCTCTCAACGATTTCCACTCCAACTTCACTCGCAAACAACTTTCAACCACTCGCAAATGACCCCAAAGAACTTTTTAACAACTCTATGCTTCATCTCTATGAGATGCCTCACTTCGTTAAAAAATGAAAGAAGGTCCCTCCCGATAAGGAGACCCCGGACACGAAAGACCTATCGAAGGAAGAAATCAAACAACACCACACTTATTTTGATAAACCCTATACCATCCAAAACATAAACCTAAACATAACCTCACTCTCATCCCTCATCGATCAGATTGAAAGGGATCGAGGACCCCGAAATAATATTATCTAATCGAATGGCCACTTCGACCATCCAACATGTCCCACCAAGCGGACTTCCTGAGTCAGTCCCCTGCTTAAGGAACTGATATTGTACCATAACACAATAGTAATAACAAAAAAATAATACAAAAAGAAATAAAATATAGAAAAGTCTAAAAAAAATTAAATGTATAAATGCCCAAAACGTAAATACTCGAAAATAAAAATACTTTTCTATGCTCCAAACCCTTCGTACTCATACTCGATTGAGAACTCGAAATCAATGAGCTACTGCTAAAAAAAGTGCCTATACAACCGCCTCACCTGGAGGAAAACAAACCCATATGAGAAGTACTTATATTATCTCGGCAACATGCTCAGGAAATAACCACAGGGGAAGGACTTTCTGACCCATAGAATCATAATTCAATGAGCATCATGTCTCATAGCTTAAACAAACGTACTTATATACCTATCATCCTCATAGTCATCATAAGGCATTCTCCAGTCGTAGGTCATTATTTTCAAAACCATTTAGGGTATCATCTGACTCATTGACCACCCTCCTACTCAGGCGAATTGATCGAAAGGACTAGTGGATCATGAAACTCTCTTTCTGAAATATAGAAAACTCTGGATTCTCATACACCCTCTTTAGCCATTGGAGTCGATGTTAGAGCCAAAAAAAATAAAAATATAAGGTTCCATCAAACCTCATAATTCTTGCTTCAGCAGGTTGTTTAAAACATATATATATGAATAAGAAGCACAACCGAGCGAGAGCAATACGACGAATGAACAATCAATGAATTCAAGAAAGCATAAGCAAATTGTGAGGGCATTCCTCATATTTTCATTAGGAGAGCATAAGCAAACTACGAGGGCCTCCCTGACATCTTCACACTACTAGATGTCATCATACGGTGGCAGGAGGAGGACAAACTCCTGCTAACCATAGAATTTGATGATTTGATGGAGCTGGACCATGACGGGAGTTCAATTCTGGCACCACATTATCCATCCGAGAAGAAAGTAATTGACTACTATTTCAAAATTTGGTTGAATAAGAAGCTACCCTCAGATCAATAAACCTTACCTCTTCTTCACCCTTTATTTTCTTTTCAGACAATGAGTCAAATGATTTTTAAAATCTCTTTCAGAATAAAACCAAAAACTCTCGAATGATAAGTGATGCAATCACTATTTATCTACCATTCCCCTCAATCCTTATTGAAAACTATGATACATGATGATCGTTCTGCACTTACAAAATCAAGCCTGTCATGTGGCCGAAATAATCGAACTACTTCCCAACATGGGATCGTTACTAATACACTAAAGGACATTTGTGAGGCCGATAAAAGTCCCACCATCACTTCACACTGGGACATTTTTTTTTAAGTGCGCTAGCACCTTGATAGCGATACTCAGGTCACAGGATTGATACCCCAAACTGGGGTATTTTTTTTAATCTTCAATTTAGTTTTTGCTTTTCCACCGCGGATACCCCAAACTGGAGCAATTTTTTTATTTTTTATTTTTTTAGTTCGTACTTTTCCGCCATGGGACCCCAAAACGAACACCTGAAACTGAACAATAGAGCTACATTCAAAAAAATAACACCATACTCTAATACTACCCATTCCCCCTCCAACACAACATACAACGACAAACATAAACAAATATAAATGAAACAAACACAATAAGAGAAAAATATCGCTCATTCTCAACAATAAAGAAAAAAAAATAATAATAATTACAAACCTCTTAGGATTTAATACCCGGGATGAAAATAAAAAGGAAGAAAAGACATTACAAACTAAAAATGCCCCAAACTTTTAAATCTTAAGTTTAAAAATAAAATTCAAAACAAAATCAAGCCTCTTAGCCTCTATTGATAACATACACCTCCTAAATCACAAAACAACAAGTGTCACCCTCACAAATATCCTCTATCTAATTAAATCTATGGAAAACATAGATGAGCCAATGATCATACAACACTTAACCCCCTAAGAAACACCAATCCACTCAAAAATAGATGAAGCAATAGGATTAAAACATCTAACACTCATCTAGAATATTTAAAAAATTAAATTCAAACTTACACCTATCTAGCAAGTGTCATCCTAAATCCAAACATGAGAACAAAATAAACAAACCTTAATCCTAAACACAGGACTCATTCTCTCATCATGACAATAAAAGTTGACCAATCACTAAATTAAAGGAATAAACCAAACATAATAAATAAAATAACCTTTCATTTAATAAGCTTTTTTTATACAATATCACCGGAGGCATACCTCTTAAACTTATAATCCAAAACGAAAACCTATAACCTAACTTACAACCCAAAACAAAAATTGAAGACCCGAAATCAACACTAAGCGAGGAGCAGAACGTCCTATTAGAGGCGTCAGAAAGAATACTGCCAGACTTAGAGCGTCCAATCAGAGGCTTCAGGGAGGATTGGTTGGGGAACACATCCCTCTACTTGTAACCTCGACTCTTCCGCCATTTTCACCTCCTCCACTGCTGCCTCCTCTATCTTGCCTTCACTGCTCCCTAAAAGGGATCGATGTGAAGACTAGCACCCTCATTCCCAATACCAAATAATACCATCCCCAAGCATCACCTCAGGATGAAGATCACACGAAATAATAAACATAGGAAGAAATGACATCTCAATCAGACGGTTAGATTGCCTGATATCGCTAAAACACGAATTTTAAAATATAAGAGATCCAGAAAAAGTAAAACTCGAGACTAAATCGAGGAATGAAAAGCAAATGAAGGCTCCCTCACTTATATAGAGTACGACCTTAATCATGTGCCAATACACATGCGCTTAAATAAGTCACGCGCCACACACACCCCGCTCAATCCAAAACACGCACTTTGGGCCAGCGCCACCGGCGTGATGCTCCGATCACACGTAAACTATGAACTGTGCAACCTCATTAAATGACTCACTCAAGCCGTATAATACGAAAGGTCACCCGCACAGTGACCTGGTGATGCCTCGATCAGGTGCTATAATTAGAGCACATAATACAATCACACGCATACGTCCATAAGCATAAACAACCCCTCAAGCCTGAGATTGCACTCCCTCAAGCGGGCGTGCAATCATATTGAATGATCTAAATCAGGCGCGCAATGCTTGACTTTGGACAAAATTTATACCTTCACATCTCTTTTATCTCATCTCGATCAAAATCCTCTTATCTCATCACATAACCCCGTCACGCACGTCCCATCATGATAAGATGCACACATGACACCACCTCAATATCCAGTCCCATCATGATAAATCAATCATGCCACCACACCTCCTCTCATGAGAAGCCAAAAGACGAAGCCAATCACGACACAACCATAACATGACCTTACATAACCCAAGATCTGCCAAAGAAAGAAACAAGACGCGCCTATCACGCAAATATAACATCACTAACCAAAAACCAGACTCAACCCCACCACACATTCATGAGTATGTCCCTTCGCAAGCTGACTACAACTTGTTCTCAACACGAACAGGCCCCATCGTGACACAGAAATTTGATCTCATCTTACATCAATCACACCTCCCTGAAATCCTCGTTACAAAATAACTCAAGGAGTCAAACCTTTTGAAAATCCCATTACTAACCATGCTCAGCCAATATCCCATCGCAAAAATAGAGGGACTCCTCCCACTTCCCATCACAAACATCACTATCTGAAAAGCTTGAACGACACCTGCCATACCATATAATGGAAAGGGAGAAAGCTTGACCGCGTCACATCGCTAAAGTAAAAAGCCCTCCTCCCAAATTGATCTCTATGTAATAGTTGTCAGATACCACTACCGCAGCAGGAATGCATGAAGAATCAAGACTCCTCCCATGTCCCATCGCATTCGACCAATGTCGAGGTCTAGCGTGAACATCCTGTCAGATTCCCCACGTCCCACCAGGACTCATCCAACATGCAGCCAAAGAAAGGAAGAACCCCCAAGTCCCATCGCGACATCACACCCAAGACATTGCATCACAGTAATGGCCACCATGTCCCTACTGCAGCAAAAAAAAAAGGAACAAATCTCCAAAGCCCCAACATGCAGCATCACTCCAACAACCCAAAGTCCCATCACGGACTACACAAGCTACGCATAATTCAGGTAAGTATCACCCCTAGGTAAGTACTACCCACTTTTCAATTACTCGATATTCCTTGTAAACTATAGTTAGCTATGATTAAATAAAAAATATTTTCAAAACCCATCTCTCTCAACTCACGAATCACTGTAGTCCTCCCATAAGAGACAATCATCAGTATTCATCGAGAAGATTAGACTGAGTATTAGACATGCCAAGTGTCGTCTTGACAATCACATAAATGGTAGGGTCCACAAATCCCGTACTGGTGGATATGCTCAGCGACGTCTCGAAAGCCACATTTTTCGAAGATTTACCACTGAATTGATCTTAAGTTAAAAAATCCCAAAATTTCTAAACCCCTTACTTCCAAAAAAAAAATCTCTTATTTCTTACTTCCAAAACCAAAAAAAAAATAAAAAATCTCTTACTCCCAAAACAACAACAAAAAAAAGAAAGAAACCAAAGGAAAAATGAACAAAGAGACTTACCTACCAAAATTCACTTCAATTGCCAGCCCAATTACCAGCCCAAACCTGCCATTCTCTTGGGAAATCGAACAATGAGTATATTTAATCTAAGAACTTACAAACGCCTATTGGAAAAGGAACGCCTGACGCGTATTGGTGTGAGCAATGATGCGCCTAGTCTGACATGACTTGCAAAAGCCTTCGACATTATATTATATTTTTATTATTAGTCCCTGGACCTTATTTATGGATATTTGTATGACGCCCCTCAGTACCTCGACTACATCATATCCCTCTGTTTGACTGCCCCTTACAGCAGGTTGCGACATACGACGGGATGCTCCTTGCACCCACAGATTAGGATATGGTGATTCTCCTTTCCATTTGACTATCACTCGTAGAAGATTGCGCCACACGACGGGATGCCCCTTTCACTCGCAGAATAGGATATGATGACTTCCCCATCGACTGTCTATGACAACGGGTCGCGATACACGACGGGATCGCCCCTGGGCATCCACGACATGGAACACACTTTTTGACTGCTACCATTGGACTCCCGAATACTCCATTTTAGCTTGCACTGATAGATAAGAAAGTCAAGCATGTTATGTCAGCATCCCCAGTTCACATTTGCAAGAGCGTGCCGAAGAGGGGCATCTGTAGACACTCTCATTTTTCCCTCTTAGAATATACAAATCTGTTCAGTCAACCTTTGATCTCGCCCATGACTTTTCGGAAAGGACTTACCTTCTCTGGAAGCTTCACATCCTGATGTAGGGACCATATATTGAAACAATAGTATATGGTTGAACACAGGCTGAAACAATAACTCTGTAGCTCATATCCCTTTACCCTAATGTGGGACCATATACTAAAATAATAGTATATGACTAGATGCAGGCTGAAATAATAGCTCTGTGGCTCAGGCCCCATGACCCTAACGTGGGAACCATGCACTGAAATAATAGTACATGGTTGAATATAGGTTGAAACCATAGCTCTGTGGCTCAGATCCCAATGTAGAGAGACTATATACTAAAATAAAGATATATAGTTGGAATGCAGACTGAAATAATACTTTGGTTGGTATTTTAGACCCCCTAACCCTAAATTGGGAACCATGTACTGAAACAATAGTACATGACTGAACACAGGCTGAAACAATAGCTCTGTGGCTCAGACCCCAACGTAGGGAGATTATATACTAAAATAATAGTATATAGTCAAAATATAGGCTGAAACAATAGTTTTGCATTTCAGACCAGACCTGGACTCGGACTGTCCCGAATTGGGGGCCTAAAACCACGCGCGCAATTTGATCGCACGCTAAACCACACATGTGCAATCAGTCCTCCTTTCAGACCAGACATCCTTTCTCAGACCACTTCGAGACTCGATCACGTACCCACCTAGGTCGGGATTGGTGGCGGAGGAATAATGTGAGGTGGAAGGAGGTTAGCTTCCTTATCTCTTGTCGTTTTCTCCAACAGCTTGGAACTTGTACCTTCTTTCTCTCGGGGGAGTGGTCACGACGGATAGTTGGTCCCTGACTTAATGATCGGGCATGCTGATTGTTGATTATTGAGCCAGGCTGTGACTTGCGCCGATGAGCTTCCTTGAACGTTCATTGAGAATGGAGCAAAGTTCGAGGAAGGGATGTAAACCAAGGCGATGTTGTCCCACAAGGGGAGATACTGGGTGTAGTCTTCCTCTTCGAGAAAGGTGGAGATTAGTTCTTCCTTCTTACTTGGGTCCTCATCTTCTTCTAGTTGACTCGTACTCTTGTTTGATTGACGTTCGACAGTGCGTTCTTGACCTGAGGGGCTGTTTTGGGTAACTTTCTCCACCCGTGCCGCTATTTGTGCTATGGTCTGAAGAATAGGGTCTTCCTCTTCAAGCTCAAAATCAGACAAAGAGAATGGTAATGGAATTGCCTCGGGATTTAGAGGGGTTGATGGCTCTAATAAAGGTTCATGAAGGTTTGGCCTTCAAGCTTTGGAAGACCCTAGTAGAATTGGAAGACATTTAAATTAGACTCCTAGTAGAATTTGGAGACCCTTTCTTAATCAGATTCCCAGTAGGATTAGGAGACCAAGCTAAATAAAATCCCAGCAGGAATAGGAAAACCAAACCAGTTATACTAAAGGCAACTCACAGCTTCTAACATTCGCTGGCGGATGATTCAGTGAAGGAGTTCAACCTACAGGCCCTCGCTCCCCTTAAAGAGTAATCAGTGATGTGTTGTAGCGTAGATAAATATTTGTAACGGGCGATCGCATCTTCTCAGGTATTCTTCATTTAAATTTTGCCTCTTTAATTTTAACATTTAATATTTCCTAATTTATTACTCTATCATCGCCATTTCCAGAGTCCGCTAAGGACAAAATTGGGCCACTTATTCCGGGGACCGAGAGGAACCAAGAAAAAGCGCGTACCAATAGTGCCATGACCGAGGTGATTTGGTGTAACTCATCCAAAGTAGCATCTTTGTCTATTTGTGTTTCCTCCAGCACCTTCATCAGGAGCCGATGATGATCAGGTGACTTCTTGATAAGCTCGAGTATTGATATTTGTGCGGGAATCTTTTAGAGATGATAGAGGAGATCATACTCCTGGCCTGACTCAAGTGCTGGTTCCTTACTAAGTTGGTGTGCTTTGCTTGGATCTGGCTGGAGTGGTTGAGGGGTCGGGATTGGTGGCGGAGGAATGATGTGAGGTGGTGGAGGGAGGTTAGCTTCCTTATCTCTTGTCGTTTTCTCCAACGGCTTGGAACTTGTACCTTCTTTCTCTCGGGGGAGTGGTCGCGACGGATAGTTGGTCCCTGACTTAATGATCGGGCATGCTGATTGTTGATTATTGAGCCAGGCTGTGACTTGCGCCGATGAGCTTCCTTGAACGTTCATTGAGAATGGAGCAAAGTTCGAGGAAGGGATGTAAACCAAGGCGATGTTGTCCCACAAGGGGAGATACTGGGTGTAGTCTTCCTCTTCGAGAAAGGTGGAGATTAGTTCTTCCTTCTTACTTGGGTCCTCATCTTCTTCTAGTTGACTCGTACTCTTGTCCGATTGACGTTTGACAGTGCGTTCTTAACCTGAGGGGCTATTTTGGGTAACTTTCTCCACCCGTGCCGCTATTTGTGCTATGGTCTGAAGAATATGGTCTTCCTCTTCAAGCTCAAAATCAGACAAAGAGAATGGTAATGGAATTGGTTCGGGATTTAGAGGGGTTGATGGCTCTAATAAAGGTTCATGAAGGTTTGGCCTTCAAGCTTTGAATGACTGGACTCGAATTTGGGTGAAATTTGGATAAGGAGGAGGGTTTGGAGTGTGATTCGAGTGATCATGGCTGAAGGGTGTGGCCGAGTGGCCGAAACTCTAGGAGATTCTACTGGACCAACCGAAGTGTAAGGAAGTATGATACGGGTGATGAGAGTGGAAGGATGGAACTGAGACCGGCTAGGGAGATCTACCGTAGTAATGTGGGACACCGCTCCTTGATTATGATTAGGCATGGGATTGTTGTTGATCCTTAAGTTCTGCGGAGGTTGATTATTATTGGGGTTGGAACTTTGGAGGGATTCCCAGTCAATCTGGTTTTGATCATTCTTATCATGGATCACATCCCGAAGGACCAGCAGTCTTCTAAGTTGTGGCCGGCGAACCGGTGGAATGAGCAGAACTTACTGTGCTTTATATTTGCCAGCTAGGGCCGTGATCGTTCTGGTGGGAATCTAAGGAGGTTCTAATTACTGAGGAGGTGGAAAATGTTGGTGAAGGTATCGGACAATGGAGGATAATGTTCGCCTTTCAGCTGATAGGGACCTTTGGTCAGCTGGTTGTAATTATGAGGTGGGGGCACGTTGTTATAGTTATGATTGTTGGTTGGCCTATTTTGTGCCGCACCCTGGTTCTGGTAGGAATTCTGATATTGATTCTGGTTCTGGTTTTGATTCGAATATCGTTGCTGATTTTTATCATGATTTGGGTATCGTTGTTGGCCCTGATTTGGTCCAAATTTTTTTGGCTGAAAGTTCTCATTTTCGGAGTTTTGCCCTTGGTTTTTGATCATGTTGACATGCTCAGTCCCTGAGGCTTTCTTTATCTTCTTGGCCTTCGAGTCGTCGGAAGAATTCCCTTTTGATGCTATTATGGATAGGGTGAGGTCTCCGCCCTTAATGTGTCATGTCAGACGAGAGGCTCGAAGGTGAAGTGCGGTGAAATCTGGGTAGTCACTTATAATAAGTGCACTCCTTAAGAGTTCTCTGGTGTTGTCGATGATGATATCTATCGAGTCTTTTTCTTTCATTGAGGTTCTAGTCTACGCAATGAGTTTTCTCCATCTTCTGACAATGTTGGTGAATTCTTTGTTAGACTCTTGCTTTGTTGCCATTAGATCGCTGAGACTGATCGACTCTTGAACCAGGTGTTTATATTGATCGAGGAATTGGCTGGCCAAATCTTGGAATGTACCAATCTTATGTAGTGGTAATCCAGCAAACTAGTCGAGGGCTACTCCTTTGAGTGACCTCTGAAAGTAGTAGACGAGGAGACCTTGGTTGTTGCGTATGGGTCGACAGTCATTACAGAAGAGTGATAGGTGATGATTTGGACTCTCGGTGCCGTTGTACTTGATCAACTTGGGTGGCTTGAATCCTGCGGGTAGGTTGAATTTGAGATCCCGACAGAACTTGTCGAATCCGAATGAGACTCCAGGGCGTTCTCTCTTAGCCATGTACTCGTCGAGTATCTTAGGAAGATCTTCGACTCTTATGGTGGCGTCATTTTTTATTGCATGAGGGTGAACCCTATCTTGTCGGTTGTTGCTGAAAAGGGTGCAAATCGTTTGCCTTGGTGGTGATATATGAGGTGATATCGTGCTTAGAGTGGACGGCGGTTTCTCTTGTCGTTGTTGCTCTTGGTCCACCACGTCTCATCATTCTTCAATGGCTTTGTATATTGCGTCCAGGCTCTGAAACAGTTCATCAGCTTTGCCTCACCCTTTTTACAGCTTTTGGACGCTAAGTTCCATGATTTGTCGGGCTGTGAAATTTTGTATGATGCCACTGGTGTCGTTGTTGCTTGTGCTTGGGGGAGTGAGGGGAGGTTCCTCACCGCCAGCCATGTTGATCTCGGGTTGTTGCGGGGCTGATTCGTAGGATGGCTCTTTGTCATAGATGGGGTTATCGTGGTATCCCCATAATGGTGGGTCACCCAGCTTCAATCTTCGTTTATCAAACATTTCAAGTCTTTGATAGATGTTCATGTACTCTCGGGACTCCCCCATTAGTACGAGCGTGTGAGAAAGTAAAGCAGGAAATGAAAAAGGAAAATTATCTATATGCAATAAACGGTGATTAACTAAATAAAAGAGACTTTAGAGATAAAAGGTCCCATCGAAATCGCTAGTCTATTGGTACGTGCTTTTTCTGGGTTCCTTTTGGTCCCCGGAATAAGTAGCCCAATTCTATCCGAGTGGACTCTGGCAAGGGCGATGAATAATAGATTTAGGGATATTAAGTACTGAATATAATGAGGTAAATTCTTAGCGAAAAATATCTGGTTCATTGCGATCGCCAGCTGTAGATATTTGTTGACGCTGCAACACGTCACTGATCACGCTTTTTGTGGTGTAGGTTCCCTCTTTGTTGAACGTCGGCCAGCCGACTCCAACAACTTTAGGTCTATTGAAAGTTTAGTTTGTTTAGTTTTCCTAATTCTATTCTAACTCTGATTACTTTAATGTAACTAGGAATGTACTTAATTTAATGTCCTAATCCGATTAGAAGTCTAATTACTTTAATAACTTAGTCCTATTGGGAATTTAGGTTTCCTAATCCTGCTAGGAGTCTATTTAATTTAGTATTCTAATCTTATTAATCTAGTATCCTAGTGCTACTAAGAGTCTATGTAAATCTAGAATCCTAATGCTACTAGGAATCTAAAATAAAAATAAAAAATTAAATAATAAAAAAGGGGTTTGTGGCTCGTTATGCTAAGGAGGATCGACCCCATTCTCGAGTACTCTCCGTAAGCTCCCAAAGGCAAATTGGATGGATAAAGGTTATTTTGTAAATATTTGAGATTAAAGATTGGATTTAAATAAGTAGTTGAAATTTTAAGATTTAGAATTATGAATTTAGAGACTGAAAATTGATAACTCAAATTAAGAATTTGAGATTAGAACTAAAATTAACAACTAGAGACTAAAACTAAAGACTAGGATTAGAATTAAAACCAGAATTAAGATCTAGAAACTAGAACTAAAATTAGGATCTAAAAATAAAAATTAAACCTAGAAAGGAGATTAGAATTTAGAATAGGTTCTAGAAACTAATACCTAAAGGTGAAAATCTAAGATCTAAAACTGGGCTTCTTTTAAAAATTAGAACTAGAAATTAAAGACCAAGGCTAATAGTAAGGACTAATTCTAGAAACTAAGAACTAGAAGCTAGAATTAAAACTAGATTTAGAATAAGAAGATTAAGGACTGAAATCAAAGTTACGGACTGGTTCAAGAGACCAAGACCTAGAACCAAAGAATTAAGAATAGAGATTAAAAATTCAAAAGCTAAGAACTAGTAGCTAGAACTATGAACTAGAAACTAGAACCTAATGATCTAGAACTAGAAATTTAAGAACTAGAACTAAAGACTAGAAGAATATTACTTGAAGCTGAGTGGTGCAGAGAGGAATCTCGAAGTCCTAAACTCGGGAGAGGAATTCGAAAATTCGATTGCTGGATGTTGTTGTTATGTGATGTCCTTTTTTGGGCGGAGCAGGGAGGTTTATTTATAGGTATTAGGAAAAATTACACGCCCTTTGGGAGGTGCGCAATTGGTCAGTCGGAACCAATTGCGCGCCCGGTACAGAGCGTGTAATTCAATTGCGCCCCCTTTCTGGGGCGCTTAATCAGAATTTGAGTCGGTCAGGGACTAGGGTAATCGGGTGACCAGCTCGGCTAAGACTCCTAGTCCCAAACTACTTGGGGCTAATTGCACGCCCTATGAGGCACGCACAATCGATTAAGCATGCCAGTAAGGACGTTTAATCATGGAGTTCAGGCGGTCATGGGAGTTAGAGACCAGGTCTAGCTGGGGACCATTAAGCACGAGTGATGGGGCGTGTAACCGATTGCGTGTGCTGGTGAGCGCGTAATCGGGTCTCAAGACGGTCCGCGGAAGGGTTATCCCTGGTCCAAGTGGGAACAATTGTGTGTTGAAGGTTGGGTGTGCAATTGAATTGCGCGCTCTTGTTAGGGCATGGAATTCGAAGCCTTCCAGGGTCGGGTTTGGTCCGAGCTGCAGAGCTATTGTTTCAGCCTGTGCTTCGACCGTACACTATTGTATCAGAATATGGTCCCCTCGTTTCAGTTTTTGAGGTCTTCGAAGAGGGTTAGTCCTTTTCGGAGATCGTGGGCAAGGTCAAAGGTTGACCGAATGAGTTTGTATACACCGAGAGGGCAAAATTGAGGTGTCTACACTACTACAACACACTTATTGTTCACTAAAGATTTGTTGTATGTCTTAAACCGTCTAAGGCGAATTGCCTAACCACATCTCTTTCTCTCTCTTCTGTGCTCTTTTATTTTCAATCCAAGTCTTTCTTCTCAATACTGATTTTATGTGCTTAAGTCGTTTATGATTCAGATCAAATGATTAAAATAGTATCACGTCCCAATATTTTATAACAACGGATCTTGAGATCATCGTCTTGCCATCAGATGATCTGATTTTGTTTGCACCTGACGTACATCCCAAAAAGTGATTCGTGAATAATATTTTATGTACAATCATGATCATGTCTATATTTTGATATGATTGACTCATAGAATCAAATCTTTTCGTCTGTCTAATGATTGACTAAAAGTGTTTTCCACAGCTCATTCAAAACAGTTAGCACATTAAGTAAATGTCATTCGTGTTAAGAAAGAAAAAAGCTTAGGTTGCAAATTAAGGTACCTTAATCCCAATCCCTTTCTCTACTTTCTTGTGTTTGTATTCCAAAATTCTCTCTCAAACCGTCTAAGACCAATTGCCCAACCAAGTCTCTTTCTCTCTCGATTGTCTCTTACTCGTTCCTTTATTTTGAACCTAACTCTTTCTTTTCAACGCGAATTTCAATATATAACTAAGTGCAAGGAAGAAGCTAATTGCCATCACCACAAACAACTAATAAACATAAGATTCTTATAAATAAAAAATAAGCATACGATTACTTCAACATTCTTACATTGTTTCAATCCAAAAAGGTTTCAAAAGGCAGTCGTAACTAAAAAAATACTTTGATGTGTTATCTTGGTAGCCATACCAGTACTCTCATACACCATGATCTATATAGGCTTATAGCATTGGGTCTGGTTTAGAATCATAGAGGCACAGAGATGACAGATCAAGCGCTATGCCATTAAAAAGAACACATTGTCATGAATTTATAACTTATTTATTTAACCAACTATTACAAACAATGGACAATTTATAACTTATTTATTTAGCCAACTATTACAAACCATGGGAAATGGTGATCGATGGCAGTAACAACTCTAACGATCTCTCCTCATTTCTCAACATAACTTTTCATGTGGGTTGGCCCTCCTAAATGATAGGGGTCTCATATTTTTCATATATTATAAATATAATATTTATATGTAATTCATATTTAAATTAAAAATAAATTGAAATATTTTATATTTTTCATTTAAAACTAACTCTACCCTACCAAACCGCTAATTACGAACCCAAATTCAAACGAAGAGAACTAGTAAATTAGGTAACATTGGAATGAACCTAAATATGTAGCTTATGAACTGAACAAAATTACATGAATCCAACAACAACATATTTAACACATCAATAAATAGCATACAAATATAAATTAGCTAGGGTTTGATCCCTTATTACTTACTCGTACGTTCCTTCCGCAATTTGCTCTAACTTCACAAAAAAATCAATGCTCCGCGATCCCCTTGAAGGAGATTCATCGAGATTGAGTTTCTCGGGCACCACCATTGACCAATCACAGATTCAAAGATGAAAAAATGAAGCCTAAAAATGCTACGGGCATTAGAGAGGAAACTTGAAAACAGAGAAGTTTGGGATGTAGAACATAGATGCGTTGATTAAAGTTCCAGAAAACTAGGATTTCTGATATTCAAGAGAGAGAGAGAGAGAGGAAAATAGGAGTCCTCCATATGGTTGGAAGTAATTGGACGATCTTGGCATATGTTTATGCGTCCATATGATTGGAAGCTATTCGACGATGTTGGCATTTGTTTAGGCTTAGTATTAACAATACGCATAATATGGCACGGCGGGATTGAGCTTTAGTGTGACAACCCGGATTTCCTAACCACGAAACCCAGACTGTTGGATCGCTGATAAGGCCAATCCCCGAATGGAACACTTGGTACGCCCACACAAAGCAGACATCAGAGCTGACATCTCTAATTAGGCATATAGAGTCATCATAAATAGTAAAAAAAATCTCCAATTCTATAGATCAAAATAAGATCAAAATGATGGTTCTAATTCCATGTGAAACCACATGGACAAAAAATCGAAATGAACCACTGGTGATGGCCGACCATCGCCGAAACATGATTCACAAAACACTATTTATCTGCTACAAATCTAATCAAAATGGTTTGATGTACCAAGCCTAAATCTCACAAAATACTAACAAAACTAATGCAAATGTCAACTATCAGAAAAACTCTTCTGGAGGGGGTTCAGTCTTCTCATCGAGAACGTAATCCGGATCACTTTTCGGGTCAACTTCTTTCTCTAGCTCGGCACCTGTGACGTACAGTCGAGGGATGAGCTAACAGTCTAAGCTCAATAGGAAAATATCAATAGCATGCATATCATCACATCACACATATATCTCATTGCATAATTAGAATATACTTTTTATCTAAAGACTCACATTTTACAGGTATTTGAATGAAAGTAAAATGATTATGATGCAGATTTTTAAAGCTTATTCACATGATTTGCACATCTTGTTCTTCTAACACAATTTTCTAACACAAGGAAAACTTAAATCGATCACTTAAATACAATCCTGAGCATATATAGCATTGAGAGTAACACATATACCAATTAGAATCCCAACCATCGCCGTTCAATGAATCATTTTCATGATGCCCAAACTCCCAAAAATGATGGATGCTTGTGTCGAACGAAATTACCGCAAATCGGTAAGAATGAACGGATATCCCGTCATACCGGAGCACAAGGAATTCGTTTTCTCATGAATCTCAAATCATAGTCCAATTCTAACTTATAGTTTATCACCGTGTAATGTGGTATTTTATAACTAATTTTGGGAGTTTGAAATCTTAAAGTTCACACGCACACACATACTCACACATTCTTCAGAGTTCATACACACACACACATTTTAGTGTTTTGAATCTAAGCACAAAACTCATGCTTGTTAGAAGATGAATTCGTAATTCACACATCATATCACAATTTATATGCTAGTGGTATCAAATACACATGGTATGGAGTTTTCCCTATCTCAAATCGAAATTCTCACACGCACAATACAAATTAGACCACACAAAGTTGTTTGAGAGTTCCCGCATACAATCATCGACTTAACGTACATTTCACATAATCTAAAAACACCTTAGAAATGTCTATGAAAGCCTAACAGTCAAAGTCTCTGAAAAGCTCGTGAGAAAACAATGCAAAAACACCCAAACTCTGTATCTCACTTGCGTGAGGTACAGGGTCGGGCGCATGACTCACATAGCACCCATCCTCTCGAGCGCGTGAGGCACAGAGGCTCACTGGAGTCTCTTTTTCTTCTATCTTTTTAGATGTGCGAAGCTCAACCAACATTTCTTAAGGGTGCTCGCGTGAGTGATCTTGAAAGCTTGGGCGCGTGAGAGCCAGAGGATCACTGGAGCCTCATACCTCGGTTGGTCCTTGGGCACGTGAAGCTCTCAAAAGCCTTTCTGAAGGCCTCGCGCACGAGCGAGATTTGAAGCTCGAGCGCGCGAGAACCAGAGATTTCTTCAGATCTAAGTTTTTCTAAGCTCAATTCTCTCGCCAATCCTTCCCACACATCACACAAAATTCATATACATCTTACTCTACTATTTTAGGTTCTTAGCTTTCAATCCAGTAAAATCATGCGAGGATCAGAGCGATTCTCTTCTTGACGCGAAATGGGTTTCAAAACCCAATCAGCTACGCTTCATGCTCCAACATCCTTAATTGTTGCGAAACGTCGGCAACTACTTCTACAATGATATCGCAAAATAACACCAAGCTTAGGAGCTTCGGGGTTCACAAATCCGGTGGATTTCCTCTTCTCCTTCACAATACCTTTCACTCTCTCTAAGAAAATAAGGGAAACCCAAAAAAAATGCAAATGGCTTTTGCACATGTTGTCCCCCTCACTTATCTCAAAGTGTGTTTGCTTCCTTGTGAAGCACTCACAGACCACTTGTGTGTGCCTATCCACTTAACTCTCTAAGTGTGAAGCACATACACACATGGGTGTGTTTGTAGTTGGTTTGGTTCCTATGCAAACCCCACACAACTAACTCATTACACATTTGTTCTCACTTGTTCACTAGTCATTACACACACACATTTTGATCCCGAAATTTCCAAAATGGTACAGTGCACCACACCTATCTGTGCATCCGTTTGACTTACACAGTGTCCTAATTTGGGGATATTACATTTAGAGTTATTACCAATGTATTGGTAATACAGCTATATGGTCAACAAAGTGGACTTTCAAATGGTTGCGTGATTCAACCAACTTGTAGCTGTAATACATTACCTATGTGTCATATGGTTGTTTGATAGCAATTGGAATTTTCTTTGTAAGTGTTATAAGTTAAGCGTGTTACTAAATCATGGATATCATCCGAGACCGCTAGCTTCTCCAATTTACCTAAAAATTTGATAGGTTGCAATCCAAATGGGGCTTAACATTTGTAACCATTTTTTTATATGAACACAATTGATTGTGTAGTGTTTGACCAACATTGGATTTATACTTGTTTGTCCCTACTAGTGAATCATCTAATTTGTGACTGCAATCAGTGCCTGTGCGATTGTTAGATTTGCATAAAATTTTGAGAGATCGCAGTCCAAAGTGGGTTAAACAATTGTAACGGTTTTTTTTTTGTCCAAATAAGTGATCACATAGTTTTGTTATTTAGATTTGATATCTATGGCCATTTGGGTATCTCTGTTTGCGCCCACGTCTCAGAACCCTTTAAAACCTTTTATTACTTCAGATAAGATGATGAGATTGTGTTTCATCCCAGCTCGTATTTATATAAGGGAGTCGGTTACTTAAAGGTACCGACGTGGAATTATCTAAAATTTTCTTAATAAATCTTATTTATTACCTACTAAAGCACAATTATCGTTCACTAAAGATTTGTTGTGTCTTAAATCGTCTAAGGCCAATTGCCTACCCACATCTCTTTCTCTCTCTTCTGTGCTCTTTTATTTTCAATCCAAGTCTTTCTTCTCAATACTGATTTTATGTGCTTAAGTCATTGACTGATTCAGATCAGATAATTAAAATAGTATCATGTCCCAATATTTTATAACAACGGATCTTGAGATCATCTCTCGCCATCAGATGATTTGATTTTGTTTGCACTTGAAATACATCCCGAAAAGTGATTCGAGAATAATATTTTATGTGCACTCGTGATCATGTCTATTTTTTGAAATGATTGACTCATAGAATGAAATCTTTTCGTTTGTCTAATGATTGACTAAAAGTGTTTTCCACAGCCATTCAAAATAGTTAACACATTAAGTACATGTCATTCGGGTTAAGAAGGAAAAAAGCTTAGGTTGCAAATAAAGGTTGACTAAAAGTGTCAGAGGTCAGCATCGGCCGGTATACATAGACGTCCCCTAAATAATAACGATCCATCCTCCTTGATGGAGAAATCTGGTCAGGTGTTATCTGCTACACCTTGTCTAATTTTCAATAGCTCCCCATCTTTCATCTACAACTTGTAGATCTGATTGAAGATCGTCGGTCGGACTGTGATGTTTGCCAACAAGATTCCAGAATTCTACACTTCGATCTTCGTATCATACAATAAAATATCTTCTAACAATTTCCATCTATGAATTCCCAAAATAAGGATGGATAATTGAGTTGAAGTCTTACGACTTAAGGTGTAACGTCCCTAAATTTTTTTTAAACCAAGAACTGTACATCTCGGTGTGCGTGCCTGATTATTCGCACGATGAGGACTGCATCGATAGACTATGTAATGTCTATAGATCAAATCCAACAGAGCAGATTTGGTATATGTAGGTTAGGCTATGGGTTACTGAACCACATACACCCAACCTTGGTGTAGTCGTTTGGTACCTAAGCCTAAGACTGGCTATAAGAGAGATAAATACCATTAAATGGTCTTTATTCAATACCCTTTACTGCTTATGATTTGAAATTAAGAGGAGAGATAGGGATTCGAGGGTATTGATTGTGGTTGAATGTGAGATCGAGTTGTTCATGTAGTGTGAAGCGAGAAGTTCGATTGAATCGGAACTAACGCAGCTCACTTACGAAACCCTAGCGGTGTGTGCGCGTTCATGGATCATTGGAACTGACAAATCAAAGGTAAGAAATGGATGCACAATGTAACTCTATGTTAGTCTTGTTCAGTTATCGATTTGATCAAAAAATGATAAGGAAATGATTTGATTTGAGAAAAGAAACGAGAAAGAATGCGAAAACCCTAGAACAGATAAAATCTGTTCATTTCGACCGATCAAAATTTAGTTAGATCGATCAAAATGGACTTAAGAGGGAAAAAATCATAGTTTGAAGAAATTCGTTCGATCAAAGTTAGTTTCGATCGAACGAAATGTGTTCGACCGATCAATTCTCACACTCGATCGATCGAAATGTATAGAATAGAGTTTTTGAAAAAGCTTGCTGTGAGGATTCGACCGATCGAAAATTCTTCGATCGATCGAATCAAAATTTGTTCAATCGAACTATGTGGATTATTATTTAGCTTCTGAGGAATTCGACCGATCGAAATATTTTTGATTGATCGAATTATGTGTGTTCGATCGACCGAATGAGGATTCGTTTGATCGAACTGTGTTGTGGTCATTTGACTTCTATCGGATTCGACTGATCGAAATTATTTTTGATCGATCGAATTTGTGATTCATTTGATTGAACTGAGAAATTATTTGATCAAACTGAGTACCGTGTATGTTTTGTGGGATTCGACCGATCGAAATAGGGGCTCGATCAATCGAAATAGCCAGATTCGAAATTTTGTTAAACTTTGACTATGAGATTTTGAGGGAAGTTGTCCTTGCATGTTTAGCATTGTTCTAATGAGTGAACCATGGATTTTATATATTAGGTGACCTGGTGTTGTGTGATGAAGGGCAAACCCAAACGGCAGATTGAGCATGTGCAGGTTAAGATTTTGAGGTAGGGAAAACTTGATATCATGTGCATTTACTACATTAGCATGTGTGTTATGTTATGATGCACTCTCCGATTCAATCATGCGAAATTATTTATGACTCAAATTTGAAAAGGCATGCGTATCTGTATGTTTCCGAATTGTGCAAGAGTTGTGGAATCTTTCAAGATTCAATCCAATATATATGTGCGTGTGTGGTCTTCACACTTCATTCCGACCTTTGACCTAAACTATAGTTATCACTTTACACGACGATAAGCTATATGTATGCACTTCGATTTAAGGTTCTATGTGAATACTCGACCGACGCAGTGGTATAACCGTGACTGACGCGATAGGATATCCGTGACCGGTACGGCGGCCAATCTGTACACCCTTTGTGCTATGTGTTTTGTGACTCCTACCATATAACGCTAATTTTGTTTAGCCAGGTGTCCAATTTTATGAGACCTTGGATGTATAAGAAAATTGTTCATATGAGCGACGATGGTGGGTATTCCAACGGGGGCTTGAGGCTATAGTTCCTCATTCAAATACTTTAAGTAAAGCACTTTTAAGTTTTCTTTTCATATGTCGGGATAGAAATGTGAACATGTTCTATGAATTCCAAACAAGCATCGTATATGTATGGCAGGCCATGATACTCACAACTGTGCATGTGTTTGATTAGCTTCATTTCCATTATGCCATAAGATATATGTTTAATGTTCTTAATATACATGCTATGAGTTTTTCCCTACTGAGCTTGGATGAAGCTCATTCCTCGACTAAATATCACAGGTTCAAGTGGAGATGTTGAAGCAGGGATCTCAGAGAGAGAGGATTCAGATTTTTCTCCGGGAAAGGAGGGTGAATAATCTCATCCCGAAGATTGTTTCATTTGTGCTAGGCCAGGGTAGGTCTAGCCTTGGGCTATAGAAGTGTTTGGGCTCCCTTTTTATTGTAAAGAATGTTAATTTTGGACCAGATATTGTAATTCTTTTTGGTGAACCATGTTTCAGTTAGGAATGGTCCTTACCGGTGGTTCTTGTCAGTTCTCTTTCCATAGGTTTTCATATAGAATTAGAACTGTCATTTTAAGCTTTTGAGAGATAGTATTAGTTCTCTGTATGTTGTTATGATAAGTAGTTCAATATGGTTCTGCTTTGTTTCCGTTGTGCAAATGATATGCTACGTACTTCGTTCAGGGTTCGACCTTAGCGCCAAGCCCACTGACGATGCAGGTTTCGAGGTGCCAAAATCCGAGCTGTCACAGTTGGTATCAGAGCATGGCTTTAGAGACGTCTGACAAGTCTTAAACCATTTTGAGATTGAGATTTTATTGGATACTAGGGACCGTCTATTAATGAGACTTTTGTTTCATTGTAACAGATTCTAATGGATCAACGAGGAAGAGGTCGACCTAGAGGAGGTCGCCAAAGAAGTGAGAGGCGTATAGATGATATTCCTTCGGGATCCGAAGGAGAGCAGAGACCACCTCCTAAGGCGGAGAGGGGCCATCGTAATGAATCTACAGATAGAATGGCTAGAGCTATGGAAACTATAGCCGCTGCTATGGCTCAGCAAACCCAACAAACCGCTCTTTTGGCTGAGCAGACGGCGTTGTTAGCTGCCAATAACACCAGCCATTAGCATCGGCCACCACCACCTCCTCTTACTTTATTGCCATCATCTTTTGTGGATTTCAGAAGATTGAGACCACCTATTTTCCAAGGGCAGACCGATCCGCTTGAAGCAGAGAAATGGTTGAAGCAAATGGAGAAGTTACTTGAAAGACTCCAGAGCCCTGAACACGAGAAAGTTGGATGGGCTTCCTTCCAACTAGAAGGTGACGCCGATGCTTGGTGGAAATCGGTGTTAAGAAAAAGGGAAGTTGAGGGTCCATACAATCCATGGACATGGGCAGAGTTCGTAGGGGTATTTAAGAAGGAATATTTTCCTAAATAAGTCTGGAATTACTTGAAGAAAGATTTTACTAATCTCGTACAAGGGAGCATGACCGTAAGTGAGTACAACAATGAGTTTGTGCGGTTGTCGATGTTTACTCCAAAATTGGTAGCTACTAAAGAAATGAAGGCCGGTAGATTTGAAGAAGGCCTGAGACCAAATATTTAGGAAAGGGTATCTATATTTGAGCTTGAGACTTATGCTGACGTGATGGGAAAGGCCATCATTGTAGAAAGAGATATAAACAAGAGGCGTGATTGGAAGAATAAAATAAGTCTAGGGGAGTGAGTGACTATGACTCAGGGAATAAAAAGCCAAGGTTGTCAGCACCTGCTCTAGTTTCAAGACCTGCCTACACAAATTATCAGAGGTCTAATGCATCCACTCCTACGATATCGTTCCGCAGAGAGGGCCCTACTTAGACTCAGGCATCTGGGGCATCAGTCACACAGGGACCTTCAAGAGCGACATCTTCAAGTCCACAAGTAAAATGTGCCCGTTGTGGCAAACCGCAGAAGACATCGGACTGCAGAAGGGACACGGGGGGATGCTATAAATGTGGGAAAGTAAGCCACCTGATTCGAGACTGCCCCGAGATGAGAAAGGAGGGCATTGTTTCTACTGCTACGGCACAGAGACCTATACATTCCACCCGACCTATTGTCTAAGGTCGTGCTTTTGCCGTAACAGCTAAAGATGCCCTGATGAGCAACGATGTAATTCAAGGTATAACTTTCTTTTATGTTTGAATTCAGTTACTTATTTTCTAAATGAAGAAAGTGCATTGATAGGAAAAGATCTAGGTGCATTTTTAAAATTGTGTGGTCATGACATGCATATCTGAATATAGTATATGTATTAAATTATATAGGTACACCACAACTCTATCGAGAAAACGACGGCGATCGTTGTGTTGCATGAGTTCTAATAGACCTTGGGTCTACCCACTCGTATATAACTCTGGAATTTGCTGGGAAATTAAAGATTATTCTCGAGGAGTTAGATTTTATATTAGATGTGTCAGTTCCTATGGGAAGTGCAGTAACCACAGATACGTGTTACCGATCAGTTATTGTTCAAGTGGAGGATCAAGAGACTGTAATAGACCTCATTCTGTTAGCATGCAAGGACTTGATATACTCCTTGGCATGAACTGGCTATCCACATACCATGCAAGCATGGATTGCTGAAAAGTAGTCACTTTCTGTCAACCAAGATAAATCTTTTCGGTTCATGGTTGAGAAGGGAAAGGTAGCACCGATCATCTCCGCGGTACGAGCTGAGCGGATGATGAAGAATGGATGTGAGGGATATCTAGTGTTCCTTGAAGAGCAAAAGGAAACAAAGAATATTATCATCAATATCCCAATTATTTGTGAGTTTGAGGATATATTTCTCGACGAGCTACCAGGATTACCACCTGATCGAAAGATTGAATTTGCAATCGAATTAGCTCGAGGCACGGAACCTGTATCCATAGCTCCTTATAGAATGGCTTCGGCTGAACTAAAAGAGTTGAAGGAGCAATTGTAAGAATTGTTGGATAAGGGCTTCATAAGACCAAGTGTATCCCCTTGGGGAGCACCGGTCTTGTTTGTTAAGAAGGATGGGTCGATGAGACTTTACATCGACTACCGTCAGTTAAACAAGCTTACAATCAAGAACAAGTACCCTTTACCCAGGATCGACGATCTATTTGACCAGTTGCAAGCGGCAAAATTCTTAATGAAGATCGATTTGAGATCTGGGTACCATCAGTTAAAGGTGAAGGCCGAAGATGTGTAGAAGACGACATTCAAAACTAGATATGGGCATTACGAGTTCTTAGTGATGCCTTTCGGCTTGACGAATGCACCAGCCTCATTTATGGACCTCATGAATTGGGTCTTTAAATAGCACCTTCATACATGCATAGTGGTGTTTGTGGACGATATTTTAATTTATTCGAAGACCAAAGAAGAACATGAATGTCATTTGCGCATCGCATTGCAGACCCTACGAGAACACCAGTTGTATGCCAAACTCAGGACGAAGATTCACAGTTTCCTCAGTCTCACTGGGTATTACCGACGATTTGTGGAAGGATTCTCTAAGATTTCAAGACCGCTCACTGTTAAGTAGTGAAAAATACCATTTTTCACCCCTAAACATGAGCCTTGAAAGACCCTTGAGAAGACTAAATAAGTGCTTTAGTGTGCATTTTACAGCTAACCAATCAGACAGGTCCAAATCCGAAAAGCATCCCAAAAAGATCAAAAAGCTGACAGCTCATGTCAAGATTAAAGGAGTGAAGAAACAGCCTCAGCAATGGCTAAAGAGGGTCTAAAAGAGCAGACAAAGACCTGAAGCAAGAAAGAGAGCCATTCGCAAAGAAAAAATCAAGTTAAAAGTCAATTCGCAAAGAAGAATGGGAGCCTAGAGTTCAATTCGCAAAGAACTTCTACTATTCGCAAAGAACTTTGAACTTTGCGAAAAGAAGAAAACACTCTGCGAAAAGAAGAGAAGTCCTTTGCGAAAAGATCTCCTGAAGCCAAAATGCTTTGCGAAAAGATCTCCTGAAGCCAAAATGCTTTGCGAAGAGAGCTTCTGGAGCCAAACTACTTTGCAAAGAAGCCCTTAAACTATGCGAAATGGCTTTCTGGGGACTTGCAGCTCGTCCGAAGGGTATTTCAGGAAACTTTGCACGCGCCCCAATGCATTTTAAAACCCAAGGACATTCCGGAAGATTCTGAGCATGAACCAAAGGCATATTCCACCCCATGTGAACACCCAAAGATGAAATTACTTGGCGGGAACTTCTAGAAGCTCAAACAGATTTTTGAATTACATATGTAATTGATGCCTCTGTTTCGATTAACCGGATCAAGCATTTTGATTGGCGTAACAGATCTGGATCCCGGTGCTCGACTCCTATTGGTTGATACAGATCTATCCAATTACGATTGGTTGATACACATCCAGCCGGCTTAGGGAAAACTATAAATAGACGAACCATTTGCCCAATTTGGGTATCCAGATTTTAGAGTTTTCATCTCTGTTTCCCTCATTCCTCGATAGCTTATCCGAACCCCCGTAATCCTTCTTGTAGTTTACCTTTGAGAGCCATTGTGAGTGATTTGTACTTCCAAGTTCGGATTCAAGATCAGAATCGAGGGCTCTCGAGAAGCTCGATCAGAAGTCCGAGGGCTCTCTAAGAAGCCGTGCTCAGTAATTGTAATGTGGATTTTAAAAGGTTCTTTCAGTAATTTGTGTCTTCTCCATTGGAGTCATGTCGAGGGTTACGAATGATCACCTTAGTGCATTAGACTTCTTTAGATTCACTTATCCTCATCCAACTTCCCTTAATTCATCATCCCCGCGAATTAGCGTTGGTAACCTAATTCAAGCAAGATTTACGATGATGTTCATGTTCAACTAAAGAATAGGCTACAACTATGGCAGATCTGTGACCATTTAAGTGGATGATCACAGCCATAAGTCTAAACCTATTCCTTAATTCGGATTTATTTCTCTTACATCTGTGCTGGTAGCCAGATGAAGATTGAATCTGCTCTGTTGAACTACAGATTCTCCATTAAAATTCAGAGGCTAAAGTACATGAAGCTATTATTTCTGCATTTATCTTATTTTAAACATCTCCCCAACTCGGATCTGGATCATGTAGTTAATTCTTTTCTTTATTTGCTTATAGTTAAATGTGACACAATCCAACACTCTCTTTTATCTATTATTCTTTTTAGATAATTATAGAGCCAGATCTGGTAGCACAGATCTGGAGGTTTATCTCTCAGTTTAGACAAACTTCTCTGTGGACAATCTTGAAATACTTACTTTTAAAACTTGCTACAATTGGCCCTGATCTTGCAGGCCAGTGTTAGCCCCAATGTGCTGATATCCCTTTCATAAGTTAACATCCATATAACTTAGCATTCTTTAATTCTTTAATTTTTGATTCATAATGCACACAATTATGGCACACTTTGAGCGACAACACTCACCCGACTTACAAGGAAGAACATTAAATTTGAGTAGACCAGGGAATGTGAAGAGAGCTTCCAAGAACTCAAGAAACAGCTTACCTCTGCTCCAGTGTTGGCTATTCCATCAGGTAGTGGGGGTTTTACTGTTTATAGTGAAGCGTCATATGGTGGTTTGGGTTGCGTGTTGAATCAGAACAGTAAAGTCATAGCCTATGGGTCAAGACAGTTGAAAGAGTACGAGAAGAACTACTCGACGCACGATTTAGTGTTAGTCGCAGTGAAATTTGCTCTTAAGATTTGGAGACATTACATGTATGTTGAGACCTTCGAGATCTTTATAGACCACAAAAGCCTTAAGTACCTATTTAAGCAGAAAGAATTAAATATGAGGCAACGGTGGTGGATTGAATTTCTCAAGGACTACGACTGTACTATACAATATCACCCAGGTAAAGCAAACATCGTGGCTGACGAGTTGAGTAGGAAGAATGCGGCTCAGTTGGCTAGTCTCATTGCGAGACTTCGACGATGGAAATTATTGGAAGACCTTTCTTTGTATGATAAGAATATTAAGGTCAAGGATAATGGGGTACTATTGGCAAATCTCATAATCAAACTATTTTTTATCGCATATATGAACTTCATATGAAAGACATAGAGCTCATCAAGATTCGACAAAGACTGATTACTGGGGAAAGTGGGGACTTTTCCATCAAAGAGGATGGATCATTGCTATTTTGTGGAAGGCTGTGTATACCAGTTGCTGTCGAGTTGAGGCAAATCATTTTGGACGAAGCTCATAAGTTCAAGTATGCCATTCATCCTGGGGGTACTAAGATGTACCAGGATTTGTGAAAGTGTTATTGGTAGAGAGGATTGAAGAAAAACATCGCAGAATGTGTCGAAATGTCTGGTGTGTCAATAAGTAAAGGTGGATCACAGACACCCAGCAGGTCTATTGCAACCTCTGCCAATACCGGAATGGAAATGGGAGTCCATCTCCATAGACTTCATTGTGGGTTTACCGAGAACATTGAGACGCCACAATGCTATATGGGTAATAGTGGATCAACTGATGAAGTCGTCTCACTTCCTGCCCTACAACACGACATACACTACAAGTAAGTTCGCGAATTTGTATATGAAAGAAATTGTCCGACTGCATGGTATTCCTACGAGTATCGTGTCCGATCGTGACCCGTTGTACATGTCCATATTTTGGCAAAAATTTCAAGAAGGTATGGGCACGAGATTGGACTTTAGTTCCGCATTCCATCCACAGACTGACGGTCAGACAGAGAGAGTCAATCAAATTATTGAAGATATGCTTCGAGTGTGCATGATTGATTTTCAGGGATCGTGGGATCAGCATCTTTTGTTGATCGAATTTGCATATAATAATAGCTTTCAGCAGAGCATTGGGATGGCTCCGTATGAAGCACTATATGGGCGGAGGTTTAGGTCTCCAATCAACTGAGAGGAAACAGGTGACAAATTTGTGTTGGGACCAGAAGTCATAAGGAAAATTGCCGAGACCATTCTTATTGTATGAGAAAGAATCAAGATAACTCAGAGTCGGTAGAAGAGCTATGCAGACATCAAGAGATCGAGCGTGGACTTTCTAGTGGGAGATCATGTGTTTGTGAAGATATCCCCAATGAAGGGTGTGATACGCTTTGAAAAGCGTGGAAAGTTGAGTCCTCGCTATATTGGACCATTCGAGGTATTGGGAAGGGTTGGTGAAGTTGCATATAGGGTTGCATTACCCCCGCAGCTTGATAGAATGCACGATGTATTTCACGTCTCTATGTTGCAAAAGTATGTGCGAGACCCAACTCATATCCTCGATGAGACACCAGTTGAAGTCTACAGGGATCTGACGGTCATAGAGGAATGTTAAGCTCTGAAAAGGACCACTTTTTAGCCCTTAACCTAGCCTTTGATGGACCTTTGAGCATATTAAAAATGTGTTTTTAGTTGTGTTTTTATAGAAAATATGGAATAAGGACTTAATGCTGCAATCCATCTTTTTAAGCCAAGAAGAGTGAATTTGAGGCCAATCTGTGGAGCTGAGGCAACACCAGAGAATGCACCATGGTGGCACACACCATGGTGACCATATCACATGCCAAGGAGGGTCCTAGAAGTCCAATAGATGAGTGGAAGGTGAACCCAAGTTAAGGAGGCTGCTGCAACAGAAGCATGTACATAATAGTAGAGGAGCCATGGACCTATCTCGCACAGCTGAGGCCCTGCCTCGCACTGTTCAAAGTCATTGGCAGAGCTCCCTCACACAGCTAAGACATGCAGCATAATAGAGATCGCGAAGAAGTCGCACAGTTCAATTGAAGAGTTACTACAAAGAAGCCTCTCGCGTAGCAGTCGCGCACTTCAGCTACAAGCATTATATGGAGAAACTCGCAGACCTTTCATGTACTAAGCCTTCACGAAAATAGCTCACACAGTTCTGTTGTGGCTCTGGAAGAGAGAGACACCCATGAATTCTCTCGTGCAGCTCACGCACCCCAAAAAGTCCAAATCTATACTGAGCGAGATGCAAAAGCATCTGCGCGAGTACATCGCGAAGGAAGTTTCTAAAGCTCTTCTGCGCCAGCAACTATTGCACCAAAAGTTCTTCTACATGAGTGCATTCACAGCTGAAGCAACTGCACTATCATCCAAAGTGCCACAGTGCGAGACAGTAATATTCCATGCCAAGGTCTATCCCGTGAACACTCTGCAGCTGTGCGACAGAAGTGAGATGTAGAAACCACCCTCCCAAAGCTCGAGATTCCAACTTCTCAACCACCTGTTTCCAAGTCTCAGGGACTGTTTGGAGAATGATTTGAGGAAAATCACTAATCGAAATGGGATTTCGATTAATCGATTTTAGTTTTTGATTAATCGATTTGGGATCGATTAATCAACTTGTGAAACTCGAATCGCTCGAATCGAGAGTCGATTTTGGCGAAGAAGAATTTCGATTAATCAAATTGGATTCGATTAATCGAATGAAAACTCAATCGCTCGAATCGTGAGTCTACTTTATGAAGAAGAATTTCGATTAATCAAATTGGATTCGATTAATCGAATGAAAACTCGATTTTCGAATCGAGGATCGATTTATGAAAGGAGAATTTCGATTAATCAAATTACTTCGATTAATCGATATTGACCTTCGATTAATCGATTTTGGAATTCGATTAATCGACTGAGATAAATTATGTTGACTTTTGGGTTTGGCTTTAAGATTCTTGGAGGGTCTTATACCTTCTTTATTGCATCCTTTGTGATGTGTTTCACCTGTTATGTGGTACCATAGGTGGTACGTAGGACTAGTGCACAAGGAGCCACGTGGGACCTTGATGCATTGATCAAATGAAGACTTGAGGTAGGGAACACCTTGAACATGTACTTTATTTTACAAGAGCATGTATGTAGTGATATAGATTTCATTCAAATGTTTAATTGCTTAAGAATTGTGAAAAGTGTGTGTATGACATCCATAAGAGAAATTTAATAAGCCATCCCTGTGGATGAAGAAGTAAGAGAGGAGAGCATCGTGTGTGATGTAAGTAAATGGATACATCCTGTGGATGTATCCAAGGATTGAATCATGTTTGATAGGGCCTAATCGATATAAGATAGCACATTTACACGGTGAATAACTATATGTAAGGCAATCTATTTTTGTTATTTGAGGTTTGATAGGGTACCCCACCGACGTATGGATATCCACGATCGACACGGCAGGATATCCGTGACCGATACTGCTAAACCGTAGGCTGCCATGAGGCTTATCCAGAGATAGTAAGCACACCCTGTGGGTGTTGATTGAGACAAGTGAAACCCGCCACCAATCCTCGGGGAAAGGGATTGGTACTATTTGTATTCCTGTGGAATACGGTTAAACTGCTCATATAGATGACGATGAAGGGTATCTCATCGGGGCTCGATGCTATATTGCTCGGGGATTACTTAAGTTGAAAGTTTAAGTTTTGCTTTAGGCCTTTTCAGCATCATTCATGAGTAAATGAAAACATATGTAATCAACAGTAAAACAAAATGCTTTTTAACTGTTTTATCAATAATTGCATAGACATATCATGCATGGCATATCATGGAATATATGTGAGTCATAATTTATATGTTCAACTGTGTTTGTTCCCTATTGAGCTAGGATGTAGCTCACCCTATAGACTATACGTCGCAGGTCCACTACTAGCAGCTGCCGAGGCTTCAGGAGACGCTGATCCCATGAGTCGGACCTTGCGGTGAAGAAGAGTTGGAGCCACCTCCGCAGGACTTCTTCTAGAGGACTCACAGCCACTTTGAGGGATTTTGGAGAGAGTTTTTGTACGGCTTGGTATGTCAAGCCTTGATTCTGTTTAAACCATGTATATATATATATGGGATTATTCTTTTGGGGCGAACCATCCGTGATGATTGCTATCATCGATGGTTCGAATTGGTTCTCCATTCATGTAGAGGCATGAGGGTAGAACTGTCTTTTGGAGAGTTAATTAATATAGATTCAAATTCCGCAATTTCGTTTATTATTTTATTGCAATGCTTGATATACCAGTGTTCCGTGCTTAGCTAAGGGGCACGGTCAAGATGATCGTGCTGATGGCACGGGTTTCGGGGTGCCGAAATCCGGGCTGTCACAAGTCTACTCCCCTGGATTAGACTGGCAAATTTCTGGTTTAACTAATGAGATTTGAAAGACTCAATCGGATACCCTATGGCTGTTGGAGTGTACAGAGTATAGCCCTAAGAGCGACCCAAATGGCATGGGTTAAAGTGAGAGCTTATACCTTGTTGAGGCTATTACTAGCGTCTCGGCAAGGAACATTGCAGAGATAAACTAAATTTGAGTTACATCACTGCTCTAAATCTGAACTTAGCCTGCTAACTTCCCATCCTTTTATCTTTATTTTAACACATATCATCTTCTTTATCCCTTTTTTTAGCTGTAGTTTATTCCTATTTTTCTTAGTTTTTAGTATAGCTTAGTGACACCTAAACACCCTTCCTTTAGGATTGCCAGATCTGTAGCCAGATCTGGAGACTACTATACGACCCTCGAGGTTTCAGATCAATACTCTCTGTCGGACAAACTCTTACTTATCAAAACTTGCTACAATAGACCCTGAATCTTGTAGGTGTAGCATTACTTTGGTTGTGCTGAATCCATTCTTTTATATTACTTTGTTTTCAATTTATTTCCACCACACAATAATATAAGCACACATTTTCACACCGAGGAAACCTACAACTAGTTTTTGGCACTGCTGCCGGGGAGTTTTGATCTAGTATAGTAATCTGTATTTTTGTTGAGCTATATTCTTTGTAGATGTAGTGTTTGAATAAATGTCGGCTTTAGTGTTTTTTGTGTGATTTTTGAAGTTTTTCTTCATTTTCTGTTTTAGAACTTTGGTGTCTTTGTAATGTTTGAATAAAGTACAACTGTAATCAGAAAAAAAAAATGATGTGTTAGCAGATGAGAACCAGCAATACCTCATCTGCCATTTCCTCAAATTTTTTAAAAGGTCCTCCTTCTTATAAGGGGAAGGATATGATGGAGGAAATGAAATTTGTTAAATAGTTGCAGTTATTGGTGAGATAGTGGATGAGACCTTGCCCAACCTGCTGGACTTGCGCTGGGGTATTTGCTAAAATTTTTTGAAGTATGGACTGAGGAGGCCCCCACTTGTGTGCTGCAAAGTACTCATTTTGGGCTTCTCAGTTGGGTGAGTGCACCACTTCACTTGGACAACTGCCCTCCACCATCTAAGGCACCTTTGCTGCCTGTTATTGCCTCTCCACCTGATGTGGAGCTAAAGTTGCTCCCTGTATCTCTCATGCAACTGCAATTCTTGAAATGGAAAGGACCCCAGGTTTGATGCAAATGCAAAGATATGGCCTTTCATTTTTGCTTTTCAGTTCCTTCCAATTCAGCTAAGTTCCAGATTGATGACCTAAATTTTTGTCATTCATGCACCCCAATCTGAACTGTTTGTATATATTATGTTTGATTTGATTTTGCTTGAATCATGCTTTAAACTTTATAATGTTCATGTTGATTTTTTTATTTTCCATATTTTAGATTCAAACTCAGATCATGCTATTCGTGTTTAGTATTTTAAGGAATCAGTTTAGTGCCTATTATATATATATATATATACTCTCTGTATTTGGTTTACTTTCTATTCTATAGTTGCTGTTTGTAGGATTTAGTATAGTTGTTTTATTTTCTTAGTTGTCATTTTCTGTATATTTTCTCTTTTTCTCTTACATAGTTTAATTTTTTGCACTTTTAGCTTAGTTTTCTCTTTACTTTTCTGCTGTAATTTGGTTTAATTTCCTTTTCCCAACCCTGCTGCCCCTACACATTTTGCATGAAATAGTGAGGACACTATTTAACTTAGGTTTGGGGGTGTGGCAGGTAGGTCTGCCAATAGAATAATTAACTTTAGTACAGCAGTGTTGGTTTAATTGGAATGAATAAAGTCAATTCCCACCTAACTTGTTAGAATGAGGAAATTTGTAGAAAATTAAAAATTTTTACAGACCTTTTGAAACTAAAAATTTTTAAAAATCTTTGCTCCACCATGAAGCTAACATCCGAAAATTTTTCAGTTAGTACTTAGTGAACCTAAGAGGAGAGAAAAAGGTGAAAATACACCCCATGGGTTAATTTGAGGACCATACCTAGTGAGATTTGGGCCCATCATGTTCTTTTGAAGAGTATTTTTGGTATTTTTTCTACTCTAAGGACTGATTGAGTCACGACCTTTTCACTAGAAGTTAGGCACCTCCGAATCAAAACTAATTGACAGCACTCATGGCACTAAGGAAATGATCCAAGGCCTTCATTTGGATAGTTTGAGCCTGAAAATCCAACCTTTTAAAACTTCCCTTTTGCATACACTCTTTGAGCCTTAAAAAATTCTTATTTTTCTTCACAAACACCGGAGTACTTGCACCTTAACCTCATGACCTGATTCAACCTTACCCTCACTCTGAGAATTCAGAAGGTAAAGGAGGAGTTGAAGATAGTGAGAGTGGTCCAACATTTGGTGGAAGAAGAAGAACAGCAACATATGAACAGCAGTGTATCAGTTGTTTTTGTGTGGCAGTTCATCATAAAAATATTTAAAATATTAAAAAATATATATATATAGTAATAAAAAGGGAAAAAGAAAGAGAAGTCAAGAGAAGAACATAATCTGGAAAATTGAAAAGAAGAGAAGAAGCTGGCCACTTTGACTCTGAAAAAAAAAACACTAAAGAAGATGAAGTTGTGCTTTAATGAAGGTTGTGAAGTCATGAATCACTCCTAACCTTGCTGATTTCTCAATTTTGATCCATTCTATCCTTTTATTCTTTATAAACCTTACCCATAAGCCACATTACAACCCATCAAAAGACCTTGTTGATCCTAAGTAAAATGAGCTGTCATGTGGAGATGAGGGAGTGTCCAATCTATGGTGAAAAGTCATGAGGATGTCAGAAATTAGAAGCTTTGCCTATGCTCATGCTTGCAGGCCCATTTGGGGTCTTTAACTGCTCTTGAGCTGCTTTGAATGTGAACACTCTCAGATTATCAATGTTGAGAGATAGCCCTGGTGAGAATTGAGTCTGAATTTTAACTTCATTAGGGTTGTATCCAACCTGATTTTTGAATTTAAGGCAAGCTTGATACTAATTTTTGCACATTGAATTTCTGATGTAAAATGATTAGTGGTGATGCAAACACATGCTAATTTTGAGTTTTATATGGCTTGCATTACTACTGCCATTTCCTCTGAATTTTAAAGAATGGGTGTAGAATGAAGCTTTATTTATTCAAATTCATTTTATCATTGACTACACTATCTTTAATTATTTTATTGGTGAAGTTTGTGGGTGTCTTCACTGAAAACCCTCAGGAGACTTCACTCCTCCACTAGGGATCACCTAGGGGTTTAAAAGGCTTGGTACATGTGCTAAATGTATCCGTGCTCCCTACGAAAGTGGCATTTCCTATTTTTATTAACTATTTTAATTTTACTTTTGCTCGAGGACTAGCAAAGATTAGGTTTGGGGGTCTGTTAAGCTTTGAAAAGGACCACTTTTTAGCCCTTAACCTAGCCTTTGATGGAACGAAATGTGTTCGACCGATCGATTCTCACACTCGATCGATCAAAACATATAGAACAGAGTTTTTGAAAAAGCCTGCTGTGAGGATTCGACCGATCGAACCAAAATTCGTTCGATCGAACTGTATGGATTATTATTTAGCTTCAAAGGAATTCGATCGATCGAAATAGTTTCGATCGATCAAATTATGTGTTTTAGATCGACCGAATGAGGATTCGTTTGATCAAACTGTGTTGTGGTCATTTGAATTTTATGGGAATCGACAGATCAAACTTAATTTTGATTGATCGAATTTGTGATTCGTTTGATCGAACTGAGAAATCGTTTGATCGAACTGAGAAATCGTTCGATCAAACTGAGGAGTACTATGTATGTTTATTGGGATTCGACTGATCAAAAGGTGTTAAACTTTAAACTAGGATTGGGCAAAATAGGGGCTCGATCGATCGAAATTGCCAGATTCAGAATTTTGTTAAACTTTAATTGTGAGATTTTGAGGGGAGTTGTCGTCGCATGTTTAGCATTGTTCTAATGAGTGGAGCATGGATTTTATATATTAGGTGACCTGGTGTTGTGTGACGAAGGGCAAACCCAAACGGTGGATTGGGTGCGTGCGGGTTAAGATTTTGAGGTAGGGAAAACTTGATATCATGTGCATTTACTATATTAGCATGTGTGTTATGTTATGATGCATTCCCTGATTCAATCATGCGAAATTGTTTACGACTCAAATTTGAAAAGGCATGTGTATCCATATGTTTTTGAATTGTGTAAGAGTTGTGAAATCTTTCAAGATTCAATCCAATATATATGTGTGTGTGTGGTCTTCACACTTCATTCTGACCTTTGACCTAAATTATAGTTATCACTTTATACGGCGATAAGCTATATGTATGTACTTTGATTTAAGGTTCTATGTGAATACCCGACCGATGCGGCGGTATAGTCGTGACTGACGCGACAGGATATCCATGACCGGTACGGCGGTCAATCCGTACACCCTTTGTGCTATGTGTTTTGTGACTCCTACCATATAATGGTAATTATGTTCGGCCAGGTGTCAAATTTTATGGGACCTTAGATATATGTGAAAATGGTTCATATGAGCGATGATGGTGGGGTATTCCATCAAGGGCTTGAGGCTATAGTTCCTCATTCAAATACTTTAAGTAAAGCACTTTTAAGTTTTCTTTTCATATGTTGGGATAGAAATGTGAACATGTTCTATGAATTCCAAACAAGCATCATATATGTATGGCAGGCCATGATACTCACAACTGTGCATGTGTTTGATTAGCTTCATTTCCATTATACCATAAGATATATGTTTGATGTTCTTAATATGCATGCTATGAGTCTTTCCCTACTGAGCTTGGATGAAGCTCATTCCTCAACTAAATGTCACAGGTTAAGGTGAAGACATTGAAGCAGGGATCTCAGAGAGAGGATTCAGATTCTTCTTCGGGAAAGGAGGGAGAAGAACCTCATCTCAAAGATTGTTTCATTTGTGATAGGCCAGGGTAGGTCTGGCCTTGGGCTATAAAAGTGTTTGGTTCCCTTTTTGTTGTAAAGAATGTTAAGTTTGGACCAGATATTGTAATTCTTTTTGGTGAACCATGTTTCGGTAAGGAATGGTCCTTACCGGTAGTTCTTGTCGGTTCTCTTTCCATAGGTTTTCGTATGGAATTAGAACCGTCATTTTGAGCTTTTGAGAGATAGTATTAGTTCTCTGTATGTTGTTATGATAAGTAGTTCGATATGATTCGGCTTTGTTTCTGTTGTGCGAATGATATGCTACGTACTTTGTTCAGGGTTCGGCCTTAGCACCAAGCCCACTAACGGTGCAGGTTTTGAGGTGTTGAAATTTGGGCTGTCACATAAGGCATCTGCAACCACATTGGCTTTACCTGGGTGATATTGAATGGAGCAATCATACTCTTTAAGAAACTCCATCCAACGTCTCTACCGCATATTTAGGTCTCTCTGTGTAAATAGATACTTGAGACTCTTATGGTCTGTGAATATTTTAAAGGTTTCTCCATAAAGATAGTGTCTCCATATCTTCAACGTAAAAATGATTGTTGCTAGTTCCAAATGCTGTGTTGGATAATTTCTTTCATGATCCTTCAATTGCCTCGACCCATAGGCAATCACTTTTCGATTTTGATTGAGTACACAACCTAGTCCACTATGTGAAGCATCACTATACACAGTAAACCCTCTACTGCCTGATGGAATAGCTAACACTGGTGCGGAGGTAAGTCTCTTCTTAAGCTCCTGGAAGCTTTCCTCACATTCCTTGGCCCACTCAAACTTAACATCTTTCCTTGTGAGTCGTGTAAGTGGCCCTGAAATCTTGGAGAATCCCTCCACAAACCGTCTGTAGTACTCGGCTAAACTGAGGAAACTGCGAATCTCAGTCACTGTCTTCAGTTGCTCCCATTCTACTACAACTTCAATCTTTGCTGGAACAACTGTAACACCTACATCTGAGACTACATGCCCCAAGAAGCTTACTCGTTCTAATTAGAACTCGCACTTGTTGAGCTTCGCATAAAGCTGGTGTTCACATAGTGTCTACAATGTGACTCATAGATGTTGCTCGTGTTCTTCCTTTGACTTGGAATATATAAGAATATCATCTACAAACACCACCATGCAAGTATCGAGATGTTGCTTGAACACTTTGTTCATGAGATCCATGAAAGAAGTTGGTGCATTAGTCAAGCCAAAGGGCATCACTAGGAACTCATAATGCCCATATCTGGTCCTGAAAGTTCTCTTCTGAATGTCTTCGGCTTTCACCTTCAGCAGATGATATCCAGATCATAAGTCAATCTTAGAAAAGAACTTCGCCCCTTGTAATTGATCAAAGAGATCTTCTATTCCGGGTAAGGGATATTTATTCTTGATCATCATCTTGTTCAATTGATGATAGTCGATGCACAACCGCATCGACCCATCCTTTTTCATGACAAACAAGATCGATGCTCCCTAAGGAGACACACTTGGTCTCATGAACCCCTTGTCTAGCAGTTCTTATAGCTATTCTTTCAATTCTTTCAACTCAGCTGGAGTCATTCGATAGGGTGCTTTAGATACTAGCTCCATACCTGGTGCTAAGTCGATCGCGAACTCCACTTCTTGATATGGTGGTAATCCTAGTAACTCCTCAGGAAATACGTCTGCAAACACACATGCAATCGGAATGTCGGATATGACGTTCTTCTCTTCCCGTTGCTCTTGCAAAAGTGCAAGGTATCCACTACATCCGTTCTTCAATAATCGTTCAGCTCGAACTGCCGAAATACTCGGTGCAACGCTACTCCTGACACCTTGAAATCGAAACGACTTCCCTTTTGAAGGACGAAAAGTCACTATTTTCCATAGGCAATCAACACTTGCATGATAAGTGGATAGTCAATCCATGCCAAGGATCACGTCAAATCCTTGCATCTCAAGCAAAATGACATCTGCCTTAGTTTCACGATCATCAACAAGAATGATGATCGATCGGCAACACATATATGTGCTCACCAAACTTCCCATAGGAAATGACACGTCCAAAATAAAGTCTAAATGTTTCGGAATGATGCTTAACTCAGTAGCAAATTGTGGAGTCATGAACGAGTGTGTAGAACCTGGGTCTATCAACACTCGTGCCTCATGATAAAAGATATCTTTACTTTGATGTAAGCATAGTGTACCTACGTGTCAAACATACAACTCAATTTAGAGTCTACTAGTGTGTGCTATGACATACATGAACTTTAATCTACTTATAACAATTTTTAATTATATTTATCAATGAAATAAAATAAATACTTATCATTCCAAGGAAACGTACCTTGAATGACATCATTCGATGTCAGAACATCATAGGCAATCACTGCATATGCACGACCTTGTACAGTGGGTCTTATAGGTCGCATAGGTCTAGGTGTAATAGCTGATGTTCTGCCCTCCTTCCTCAGTTCTGGGCAATCCCTAATTATTTGCCTCATTTTTCCACACTTGAAACACGCTCTTGTACCACATCTAGAGTCTGCGATCTTATGCGACTTGCCACTAGGTGCACATGTCACCTGAGGGGTAGATGATGTAGCCCTTGACAATCCCTGAGTAGGTGATACTCCTGTAATAGTAGCAAGGCCATCCAAACGGAAAGGTTTAACTGATGTAGGCACATGTGGCCTAGAATAAGTAGTGTGGGTAGGTTGTCTTGAAATTGGAGTTGTAAATCTCAGCTTTTTATTCACGGATTCATAGTTACCTTAAAATCTTGTAATATCCCGAGCTGATCTGCCTCTGTTCTGCTGGTCCCTTCTCTTATATATATCTTGTAATATCCCAAAAAAAAATCACGTTAAATAGTGACCTCGGGATCCGTGCCTGATTGGTCACAAGTTTGACCAATTAGGAGATCAAGGGTTAGCATAGAGTATGATGAACGAACAAGATGTGATGATATGAGTGATTGTGTGGTGGGTGATGTGAATGGGAAGTCGCATGCACCTATCCCGGTGCATGTGCTCAACACACAAGTGAGAGGAGAGATAAAAGGGTTTAATAACCCTAAAATCAATGGTTTTGGTTGTTGAAGGAGAGTAAAGAAGAGAGAGAGCGAGAGAGAGGAGTAAAGAGAGGAGTTATTGCAACTGATTGGAAGGGGGGATTCAAGCGATAAAAGCCAGATTCAACACGGTTTGGATCCGTTAGAGCCAAAGCTGGAACCCTAGCCTTTCCAACCACTAGATCAAATCAAATCAAGATTTGATTGAGGTAAATTTCTTGTGGATTAAATGCATAAGTTATGGGAGATTAATCGTAGTTAGGAATGGTTAAAATCATAGATCAAAGGCTTAGAAAAAGAAAGAAAATAAATGGAGAAAGATTTGGAAGAGCAGCCAGAAGGAGACAAAATCTGGCAATTTCGATTAATCGAAATTGGGTTTCGATTAATCGAAATTAGCCAAGAAGTTGAAAAGTCAGAGGACCCCGATCTCGATTAATCGAATTGGGTTTCAATTAATCGACTTTGGATTTCTATTAATCGAATTGAGGATCGATTAATCGACTGGGAGCCTACAGTGGACTCCAGTGGAGAAAAGAAATTAGTTTGATGAAATCGACTAATCGAAATGATAATTCGATTAATCGATTTATAATTTCGACTAATCGATTTGGGATTGATTAATCGATTTTGAAAATTCGACTACTCGAATTGAGAATCGACTTGATAGAGCAGAGAATTTAGATTAATCGAATTGGATTTCGATTAATCGAATGGGAATCTCGATTAATCGATTTGAGAATCGATTAATCGATATTGACTTTCGATTAATCGATTTTGGAAATCGATTAATCGACTAGGCCAGTTGATGTTGACTTCTGAGTTTGACTTTAAGATTTTTGGGGGGTCTTGGACCTCCTTTATTGCATCCTTAGTGATGTGTTTCACATGCTATGTGGTACCATAGGTCGTACGTGTGAACTAGTGCACAAGGAGCCACGTGGGACCTTGATGCAGTGATCAAACGAAGACTTGAGGGAGGGAACTCCTTGAACATGTACCTTATTTTACAAGAGCATGTATGTAGTGATATAGATTTGAAATTTAAAATGTTTTATTACTTAAAGAGTTTGGGAAAAGTGTGTGTGTGTGACATCAATAAAAGTAATCATAATGAGCCATCCCCAGGGGATGAAGAAGTAAAGAGATAAGAGCATCAGGTGTGATACAAGTGAATGGATACATCCCAGGGATGTATCCAAGATTGAATCATGTTTGATTGGGCCTAACTGATATAAGATAGCACATTTACACGGTGAATAACTATATGTAAGGCACCGATATTTTTGTTATTTGAGGTTTGATAGGGTATCCCACCGACGTGGCGGGATATCCATGACTGACACGGCAGGATATCCGTGACCGATACGGCGGCGAAACCGTAGGCCAGTGCGGAGGCTTATCCGTACACAGTAAGCACACCCCAGGGGTGTTGATTGAGATAAGTGAAACCCCGCCACCAATCCCCAGGGGAAAGGGGCTTGGGCACTATTTGTATTCCCAGGGAATACGTTTAAAACTGTCTATATAGATGACGATGATGGGTATCTCATCGGGGCTCGATGCTATATTGCTCGGGGATTACTTAAGTTGAAAGTTTAAGTTTTTCTTTAGGCCTTTTTAGCATCATTCATGAATAAGTAAAAGACATGAGTAAGCTACCAGTAAAACGTGATGCTTTTTAACTATTTTTTTTATCAGTATCTGTATAGACACATCATGCATGGCATATCATGCAATATATGTGAGTGATAATTTATATGTTCAACTGTGTTCTGTTCCCTATTGAGCTAGGATGTAGCTCACCCTATAGACTATACGTCGCAGGTCCACTACTAGCAGCTGCCGAGGCTTCAGGAGACGCTGACCCCGGTGAGTCGGACCTTGCGGCCGGTGAGGAGTTGGAGCCACCTCCTGAGGACTTCTTCTAGAGGACTCCGTTGTGCCGCTTTGAGGGTTTTTGGGGAGATTTTGTACGGCTTGGTATGTCAAGCCTTGTTTTGATTAAGCAATGTATATGTATAAATTTGTGATTTTTCTTTTGGGCGAACCATCTGTGATGATTAGCTATCATCAATGGTTCAGATCGGTTCTCCATTCATGCAGAGGCATGAGGGTAGAACTGTCTTTTGAGAAATGCTTATATAGCAATTAAATTTTGTAGTTTCATTTACTATTTCAATTCTGTGCTTGATATACTAATGTTTCATGCTTAGCTAAGGGGCACAGTCAAGATGATAGTGCTGATGGCACGGGTTTTGGGGTGCCGAAATCTGGGCTGTCACATATCTTCAATGTCTTTTTTGACGACCAATGCCTTACCCATCACGGCTCCATACATCACTAATTCAAATGCAGATATTCTATCTCTGATATTCGGCCTCAAGCTGAGTTCAAACTTATTAGCCTTCATTAACTCCGTAGCTACGTACTCTGGAACAAACCTTGATAATCTCTTGAACTCCATACCATATTCCCGTACGAACATTCCTCCTTGTTCTAAGTTCATAAATTGGACTACCAACTGACTTCTTACTTGCTTGGGAAAATATTCCTTATTGAATACTTCTACAAACTCTGCCCAAGTCCATATCCCTGAAGGATTATCATCTTCTCTTGTCCTTAATACTAACTTCCACCAAGGGTCAGCTTCACCCTCTAACTGGAAGGAAGCCCAACTTACCTTCTCTTCTTCGATATATGCTAACCTCTACAGAAGTTTCTCAATCTGGCTTAGCCATTTATTCGCTTCAAGCGGATCAATCTAATTAAAAAAACTAGGAGGTTTCATCCTCCTAAACTGTACAAATGTAGATGACATAGGTGTTGGTGTAGGTGGCGGTGGTCATGGCTGCTGATGGTTGTTTGCATTATTAGCGGCCATCAACGTGGCCTATTATGCCATCGCATTGGTGTTATTCATTGAAAAGTACCACTTTTCACCTTTTAACCTAGCCCTTGCTAGACCTTGAACCTGACTAATAACTCTTGTTTAGCTTTTTTTATAGATTAGAAATAACTTGTGCAGCTTAACACAAAGTCCATGCCTTTGGTGCCGAGAAGAGAGAGAATTCAAGCCAAGAATGACAGCTAAGCCAGAGATTGATGGAACACCATGGTGGTACACACCATAGTGACTATTTTGCATGTCATGATGGACCAAGAAAGTCCAGCAGATGACCCAAGCATAGATGAAAGTGGAGGAAGCTGCAACAGAAGCATGTGCATAGCAGCAAACGAATAAATGACCTATCACGCATAGTTGAGATACTGCCTCGCGCTGTTCAAATTCACTAGTAAAGCCTCCCTCACGCAGCTAAGACATGCAACATACTAGAGCTCGTGAAGCAGTCGCGCAACTTAGTGAAGGCATTATCACAAAGCAGCCTCTCGTGCAGCAGTCGCGCACTTAAACTATAATCAACATGTAAAGAAACTTCTGAAGTAGTCGCACACTAAGCCTTCAGAAATACAGCTTGCAAAGTTCTCGCGAGGATCAAGGCTTAAAGTAGCCGCACGCAGTACCTCGCAAGACTAATTTGTGTGAATAGCAGCCAAGACCTCGTGAAGTTCTCGCATGGCTTTGGAGGAGAGAGACGCCCAGAAGTCCTCTCACGCAGCTCTCGCGCGATTGGAAGCTCAACCCTTTTATCGAGCGAGATGTAAGAGCATCTGCGCAAGTACCTCGTGATAGTAGATTCTGAAGCTCTACTGCACGAGCAAGCCAAGTACTGCAACCTCTTCCGCATGAGTGCATTCAAAGCCAGATCAACTACGCAATCTTTCGAAGTCCACCTGCGCGAGTGAATAAACCTTTTAAGCTAATTCATACCTCACGAGGACTCTGCAAGCTGTGCGAAGTAACTAAAGAGCACAAATCATCTGCGTGACAGAAGTAATATGTAGAAGGCACCCTCGCGAAGCTCGGGCTCTCCACTTCTCAATCTTAACTTAAATAACTTTTGGGGATTTCCCCAGGTCTAGGGCACACATCTTGAGGCCTGGATCCTGAGGCACACATCCCAAGACATCCAAGGGTTGTAACAGTGCCACATTTGCTAAAAAAATTAGGGTTTACTCTTTTCTGAGCCAAGGTATTAGGACAAAGTATATAAGTTGTGCTTATAACTTAGAATCTATCAATCTCCCCTTCAACCTCTATCGGCTGGGAGCTCAAGCAGATTAGGGTTAGGGTTAGGGTTTGATCACTTCCTTTTCTATTTTTCCTTCTCTCTTAGCCCAGCACTTGCTGGCTAAATCTTTGGTAAGCAATTAGGTATAGTTTCATTTAGTTTTGTAATGGGTCATTTAAACATTAGGATTTTGTGAGGAGCTGTTGTGCGCAAGGTTGCTGCCTTGAGAAATTACATTGTGGCTAATTTAGATCAATGGAATTTGTGCTTCAAATATTCATTTAATATATTATTTTCCTATTTTCCTGTAGTTTTGTTCAGGCTATAGCATACATTTAAGATTTGAGCTGATTGAAAGGCCCATGGAAGCTTGAGCTTGTAGCCCTGGCACTATGGTGGCAGCAGCAGTTTACATGTTCCATCTCAGTCATCTGTGGGTAAGGCAGCCTCTGTGGATGGCCTGTAACCATTTGAGTGGACAAACTATAACCCTAGGGCAAGTCTTTGTCACAGATCTGGGAAGGATTCTTCTCCTCTGCACTTGAGCTTGTAGCCTAGTGAGAGGTTGTTGTAGGAACAGACTCCCCTCTATTTTACTTTACCACTATCAGATGTTATATCTGGTGTCTCTGTAGTGATTGAAGACTTGTGAGCCGAGTTATTGTAGGCCTTTTGTAGCAATCATCAGCTGAATCTAAATCCTCATTCAGCCTGAGATACCTTGTGGTTTCCCCTAGGTTTTCAAGGTCTGTTTGCTCCTATGAATGTCTGTCAGATCTGTAGCAGATCTGGGGTGCTTGTAGCCTGGCAAACATAGTGTCTGTAATGGTATTCATGACTTGATTTAGTTCTTTGGTTGGAGGAAATCTTTTGGATAGTCTGTGACCATTTAAGTGGACAGATTGTAACCTTAAGATCTGTCCACTCCTTTGGATTAGATTTGTTTTCTGATTTAATCAATATGATTTGACAAACTCTATTGGATAGTCTATGACCATTTAAGTGGACAGATTATAGCCTTAAGAGCAGTCTAAATGGGATGAGTTAGGTTGGATTCTTCTACTTTGTTGAGGTTTTTTATAGGACTTCAGTAAGGATTTGGTACAGAGACAGCCCTAAATCTGAGTTATATGACTGAATTAACCTTAGCCTAAACTGCTTACTTCCCATCCTCTTAGCTTTATTTTAACACATACCATCACCACCTTCTTCATAACCCTTTCTTGGGATAGGACTGCACTTTATTTCTTTTCTTTTAGTAGGTAATTTAGTGTGGTTGTGACACCCAACACTCCTTCTTTAGGATTGTCAGATCTTTAGCAAGATCTAGAGACCTACTATTATATCCCATTTTGGGTTCTAGGTCAATTTATCTGTGGGACAAATTCTTACTGATCAAAACTTGCTACAATAGCCCTGTATCTTGCAGACTATGTGTACTTTAGGTTGCTGATTTCATAGCAATTTTACTCCATCTTTGTATTCTGATTGTACCATCTCACCATTTTGAATAACTTCAGCACTTATACACCTAAAGATAACCCCATTAAGTTTTTAGTGCCGCTGTCGAGGATATTGATCTTTTTAGTAGACCTGAGTTATATTATATTTTAGTTTAGAAAAATTCTTTGTAGTTGTGGCATAAATAGAATAAAAAGTACTACTGATTTTTTTCGAATTTTGTAAAATTGGACAATAGTACATAGGGAAAAGCTAGAGCTGCAGCTGAAGTTTAGCTAGCTCTGTTTGCACTTCTTTTACCCTGAAACTCGGTCCTTTAATGTTGAATTCCCTGTAATTAGTCTAGTTGTAAAGTTGTTTAGTTTTTAATTTAGTTTGAAAATTCTTTATGTGATGTGAGCATTTTCCTTACTTGCTGAAGTTGTGTGTGTATGCTTGGAAGAAGGTCCCTTAACCCTGAGTTGGAACGTCCAAATCCTGAGGTTGAAAGGGTCCTTAGACCAAGAAACATCACAAAAGGCCCTACTGTTGAAATCGAGCTAGTAAACATGGCTGAGAGGTAAAGAACCTTGAAAGAATATAATGCACCTGGGGATTACACATCTCCCTTCTACATACAATTCCCTTCTGTTGAGGGAAACTATGAAATCAAGTTCTCCACCATCAACACGCTGCCATCTTTCCATGGGCTCAGTAAGGAAGATCCTTACAAGCACATTGGCCAATTTTTAGCACTTTGCACCACTTTCACTACTGCTAGCCTGAGACCTGAAGCCACCAAACTGAGGCTTTTTCCTTTTTCCCTAAAGGATAAAGCCAACACCTGGCTCTCTAAGCTCTCAGCCAATAGCATTCAAACATGGAGTGACCTCTAAAGCTAATTTCTGGCTAAATTCTTTCTCATGAATAAAACCAGCCAGATGAGGACAAGCATTTTATCATTTACTCAGTCCTCAACTGAGAATTTTTATGAAGCATGGGAGAGATTTCAGGAGATGTTAAAACAATGCCCCCACCATCAAATTCTGCAGTGGCAACTAGTGCAAGTATTTTACCAAGGATTTAATCCCAAGAGTAGAGATATGGTGGATGCGTCATGTGGTGGTAGTTGCCTCCACAAGACAGCTGATGAGGCTTGGGAGTTGTTTGACATCATAGGGGAAAATTTCATGCAGCAGGAATCACTATCTCGCAATGACAGTCAAACCCCTGCTAAATTGGTGAAAGAGTCCACCCCTAGAGGTGGAATGTATGAAGTTAAGGTGCAAAGTGAGTTGGAGAGGAAGGTGGAAAATCTAAGGTTAAAGTTTGACAAATTGATGAATGTGATGCAACCTAGAATGGTTGCACAAGTGGAGGAGGCATGTCTGATATGCCAATCTCCCACACATTTACTCCAAGATTGTCCATCAGCCAACCAATTCCCTAATTTTGTAATGGAGCATGTCAATGCTGCCCAAGCATATGGGTAGCAACCTGCTGGGTACTCATGGAGAAACCACCCAAATTTGAGGTGGAGACAAGATGCATACCTTCAGCCCCAGCAGCAACAGTTGGCAGCTCCATAGAGACCCTAGCACTAGTTTAACCAAGGATACCCACCAAGACAAAATTTTCAGTTGCCTGCCCCACAGCCTAATAAGTTGGTCTTGCCCCTATAGCAACCCAGATCCTCTTTCTTTGAAGAGCAAATGCTTGCATCTATGCAGAATTTGGGGAACTTAGTCCAAACTATAAACTCTCATGGGTAAAGAATTAAGAAAATAGAAGATCAGTTGGGTCAAATCTGTAATACTTTAAACAAAAGAGAGGAGGGCAGATTTCCTAGTTAGCCCTTGGCCAACCCTAAGGAGCAGTACATGATTGGAGAAGCATACTCTACGCATGAGGAGGCTAATGCAATCACTACCCTGAGAAGTGGCAGGGTGGTTGATAATTTAGTAGGGCAAGGCAACTGAGGAGGTCATAGAGAGTGAAAATGAAAAGAAGGTGAGTGGTGAAGAACCAAAGAATGTGTTTACCATATGTGTTGAATGTGTCTTCTTGTTTGGTGTTGCTTAGAAAATTTTCAATTACTGCTTTTAGGGTGATGCTTTGCTTGGTTGTTAGATTTTGTTTTGTTCTATTTTGTTTTGAGTACATGTGCATATCTGTCATCTGAATTTGATGTTCATGTCTGTTGCTGATGGTTGGGGTGCTCTCATTTTAATATCATGAATTTGATCTGAAAGACTATCTTTAGAACTCTACATTTTTTTTGAATAGATGCTGATAATGAGCACCCAATGATAATGATGAAATGGAGTACATGTGAAGTATTTGATGCTGATGCACAATGGAGAGGTGCATAACAGTATGGATGCACTGGCTAATGTGCAGCACTAAGTCAAAGGGCTAAAATGTTGTTTTCTCACGAGGCTAAATGGCAGAAATTACACACTTGCGAGCCACTTAAAGCTTTCTCGCGAGGTTCTGATGAAGATTTTCTACCGCGCGAGAGCTTCGTGAGAAAAAATGTGCCTGCTAAAGCCTGATAGTGAACCTTGTAAGGTGCCTGAGACTCACATTTTAAACCTTGCGAGGCCTTGCTACTCTAACTGTGTGAGGGATGCAAGACTGCCTCGCGCGCTAAGGCCCAGTTTCATCTCCGCAAAGAGACCTCGCGAAGCCCAGATTTAGAGACTTTATGACCTCGCGAGGCTCCGTTCTTCTCCGTGACAGAACTTCTCCCGAGGTTGGAAGTTTAGTGCGCGAGAAATTTACTCCGCGAGAACTTGGCGACAGCTGCGCGAGGCACGGGCTTAACCCTATAAACCCTGCGATTTTCTCCATTTTCTTCAGTCTATCTCTTTACCCTAGCTTTCACTGTGGATTTCTGAGCTCCCTCTTTTCTTCTTTCTTCTATACAACCCTTTCCACTCAACCTCAGCTAGTTTCCTCATACCATTTTACTCCCCATCACCTCCTGGTCACTTTGAGCTAGGTTTGGGGGGATTTGAACATTTGTGCAATGTGTGAGGTGAAACCTTAGCTATCAATTGGCAAGATTTCTCACTCTCCCTCAGTTGATTTAATTGGGCATTACTTTAGTATAAGTAGAGAGCAATTTGGGGTCTGTTTTATTTCTGAAGTGTGCATTACACCTGCTGAGAGTTTCAAACCCTAATTTGAAGAAATTTAACAGTTATGGCCACGGGTTCAAAATTCACAGACACCTTGTATGCTTTGGTAACCCCACCACCTGCTGGGAGCCCTGTGGCCACTTAAAAATCTGTAAGGATTACAGAGGCCTCCAAGTGGAGACCCCTGTGGTAACTGCACCCACTGAGGAGCCCCAAATTGAGCAAATTGGGAAGAAAGGAAATGGCGTGGCCTCTGATGCCCAATGTGCCAAAAAGAAATCTTCTCCTAAGAAGAGGGCCAGAGAGCACCTACTGGCTAAAAGCCCTGAGAAATCAAAGAAGAAATAGAAAATGGGCCAAGAAGTAGCCCTTGAAGTTCATGAGGATGAAGAGGAAGAAGATCATGAATACCTCAGTGTCCGCTCTGAATTTATTGCAGCAATTAAGCTGGAGGCAGAGACAATTTTTGATAAAGCCTTCTTTGAGGAGCTACCTGAGACAGCTGCCTCCATGGGGTACCTCACCAAAGCCTCATTGTTGCCCCTACTACGACCCCCAATGCAGTTAGTCTTCCCTACACTAGTGCAATTGTTCTACCAAAATATCAGAGTCAAGACTGGAGATGATGGGAACCAAGCATTGCTGGTGCTAATAGACAAATTTGAGATGTTGTTCAATAAGGATGCCATTGCTAGAATACTTGGGATACCAGACAAGTATAGCCCTGAATGTGGATTGGGTCTCCCTTTGACAACCACCATCCTAAAAATTGCTAAGGAGCTGACTGGAGGAGTCACTGCATCAGGGGTATCAATCAGGAAGAGGGATCTGCACCCAAACCTCAGATTTATAGATGGGGTGTTGAGGAAGAATGTGTATTGCTCTGGCCATGAGCAGGAGAGGAGGTCTCCCATTACTGATGCACTCTTCTCCTTCCACAAGAACCACTACTTGGATGCTGCCAAGTTAATTTTTGAGGGGATGACAGACATTGTGGAGAAGGTGCAGACCAAGAAGAAACTCCACTCACTTTCATACTATAGGCTCATTACAGGCTTGCTGAAATTGGGGGGGAACCAATTTCACATGGATGAGAAGGCCATCCCCTTGGCCCCCTGAAATTGTGGAAAAAAGTAATGGGAGATCAATGGCACTCTCATTGAGAACAAGAAAATGAAGAAGGCAGATGTACTAGCAACCTCTTATGTTGCTGCCTCTATGGCTCCATCCTTTGCTGCCCTCTCTCACGTAGCCCACTCTTATGTGCCAGCCAGCACCACCTCTACATTTGCAGCCACTACCTCACCAGCCACCCCTTCACCTTCCATACCAGCCACTACTCCCTCAACCCCAGCCTCACAACATTCAATAGTCCCTTTACCCATACCTGTACCCTTGCCTACTTACCCAACTCACCCTAGCCCACCTATGAAGGCCACCTATCAAAAGAAAAGAAAATTAACGCCAACCCACACAGAGCGAACCCACCTATATATCTCAAACCATCCCAATTCCTAAATCCTCCACTATCCCAGACCCAACCATTGATCTACCACCACCCTCACCAGCCCAAGCCTCTGAACCTAAGCCTTACACCCTTGAAATCCCTTATAGCTCTTCAGCTACCCTCTCTCAGCCCATTGAACCCTGCCCACCTTTTGAAGCTGTTACCTGTGAGCCTTTAGGCCACTCCATCCCATTTCCACCTACCCATGACCAACTCCCTTTTTCAGAAGAGGGATACTCAACCATGATGTCCTCTATCATAGGGGACATCAACTATGTTACCCCTCTCCCAGATTCCCCACAGCCCCATCATTTTGTCCCTACACCTCCATCTCCACAGGCCACCACCTTCACTCATGCACCCACTTCCCCATTTCAACCAATTCCACCCACCACCCATGATTTCCTACCTTAAATCTCCCTTCAAGCCCAAGTGTTGGCCAACTCCCCAACCTTGCGGCCAATCTTCACTCCCTCACCTCCACCCTCCAAAATCATACCTCAATCCATACTGCCCTATAAGCCATCCAATCCACATTGTCCCTTTTATCCCAACCCTCAACCATAGCTGAAACCACACCTATACCCATTGAACATGTTCCCATTACCCCTCTAACTACATTTACCAATGCCTCCACACAAATTGACCTTGAACCTGAACCTGAACCTATCCCTATCCAGTTGCCCAGTATTCCCCTACCTGATCTCCCACCTGTTGTAGCAACCTCTGATGTTGCAACAGATGTGGAGGAATTAATACCCACCTCCTCCACACCAACCCAAACAGAAGCCCAACCCAAGCCTAAATCTGAAGTACCCCAGCCCATTCCTTCTACTCCCACCCCACCCATGCCATCACCCATCCCCTCTCCCTCCCTAGCTGGCCCTTCTTTCACTAATGAGCAACCCCTCCTACCTACCTCATCCTTTTCCCTTCCTCCATACTCCACTCTACTCCATGCCATGTAACAGAACCCTTACCTCAAACAGGATGTAATTAAAGGCATGGCTACCCTTAGGACCTCCATCAGACAGCCCTATGAAGATAAAATCAATCGAATGGAGTTAGATTACAGAGTGCAATTGCTAGGTATATCAAAGGTATGGGGTCAAATTTTGATTCAGTATGAAGCTGAAAAGCATACAGCAACAACGGAGAAGATGAGAGTAGATGGCCTAGAAAAAAGATTAGCTGCCTCCAAAGATGTCGCAAAGGCCACCAAAGAACTCTATGAAACGAGAACTCTGTATGCTAAAAAGAATGCTGAAATCCTTGAAAGGAAATTTGCCGAACAAACTGGCGCAACTCCTCCACAAGTAGCTAAGCTTGCCCCTCCTGCTACTTCTTCTGCTGCTACTAAAGCGAAAAGGAAAGGATCCTAAGTCAAGACTGAGCCAGCAGATAATTAGGATGTTTAGATATGCACCTGTAATTAGTTAGGATATACTTTTTGTAGCTCACTATTCCCTTACAGTGTACAAATTTTTGTCTATATATGAAATGTCTTTTTGTTATGTTTTGTTTGGTTTACTTTCTGCTTCATATCTGCTTAGTTTGTTTTAGTTGTTTGTGTGTGCTTTGTTTCTTATTTTTCCCTCCTGCACATGCCCTTTTCTTCTTTGAATCAGTGAGGACACTGCTCCTCATAGGTTTGAGGGTGTGGCAAGGATTGCCAATGGTATAGTTAACCTTAGTGCAATAGTCTTAACTAAGTGAGGAATAAATAGAATGAACTTCACCTAAGCAATATTGAAAGTGAGGAAATTTAAACACTGTGCAGACCTTTTTAATACTAAAATCATTTTAAAATCAATACTTCTATGAGATGAACATCAAGAAATTTTCTATAAACAGTAGTTAGTGAACCAGTAAGGAGAGAAACAGGTGAAAGCATACCGCTTTGAGTTCAATGGAGACCATACCCAGTGAGCTTTGAGCCTGTAAAATTTTTATTTTTTTTAAGAGTGTCTGTGGCAACTTTTTTCTCTTCTAAGGACTGACTGGGTCAAGCCCTTTTCACTAGAAGTTAGACACCCCAAGTTGAAGCTGTTTGATAGTAATCATGACACAAAGGAAAGGATCAAGGCCTTCATTTGGACAGTTTGAGCCTAAACGATCAAACCTGTGAAACTACCTTTGTGCATACACTTTTTGAGCCTTAAAGCCCCATTTTTCTTTAACAAACACCAAAGTACTTGAACCTCAACCTCTTAACTTGATTCAGTCCTACCCTCACTCTGAGAATTTAGAAGGTAAAGGAGAGGACGTTGAAGATAGGTGAGTAAAGTTTAACATTTGGTGAAGGAAGAAGAAGAGAGGAGGAGATCTGTAGATGTGTGACAACCATCATAAAAAAAAAATATAGAAATACAAGAAACAAAAAGGGAAGAGAAAAGAAAGAGTAGCCAAAAGAAGAATATCATTGGAAAAGTTGAAAAGAAGATAAGTGGTTGACCACTTTAGCTCTGAAGTTTCAAAAGAAGATGGAGTTGTGCTGAAATGAAGAAGGTGAAGTCATGAATCATCTCCTACCTTTGTTGATTTCTAAATTTTGAATCCCTCTTTAACCTTTTTTTTCTTTACAACCTACACTAATAAGCCACATTACAACCCATGAAAAGCCCTTGTTGATCTAAAGTCAAACGAACTGTCATGTGAAGATGAGGGAATGTCTAATCTATGGTGAGAGTACTTTATCACGTCAGAAATTAGAAGCACTGCCTATGCTCATGCTTGCAAACCTATTTGGGGTATGTGATTGCTCTTGAGCTTCTGTGAAATGGTACACCCTTAAATTTAGTTGTGAGAGATAGCCCTAGTAAGCATCGGGTCTGAGATTGAAATCATTGGGGCATTGTTTGAACCTGAATTCTGATGTACTGGTAAGCTTAGTACTATTTTGCACATATTGTTTTCTTGGTGTCAGCTCATTGGATGTGATGAGTATGCATGCATGACTGAGGTGTTAAATCGTTTGCATACACTACTTTGGAACTCCTTTAATTTTGATAGAGCAAGGATGGAATGAACTGTATATATTTCAAACTGACTTGACAATTTTGCACTTTTGTTAACTATTTCATTGAGAAGTTTGTGGGTACCTTCACTGAAAACCCTCAGGAGACTTCGCTCCTCCACTAAGGATCACCTAGGGTTTTAAAAGGCTTGATGCATAAGCTAAATGCATCCATGCTCCCTACGACAGTGGCATTTACATTCGTAGAGTAACCGTTTAAATTTTGTTTTGCTCAGGGACTAGCAAAGATTAGGTTTGTGGGTATGTTATTCACTGAAAAGTATCACTTTTCACCTCTTAACCTAGCCCTTGCTAGACCTTGAAGCTGACTAATAACTCTTGTTTAGCTTGTTTTGTAGATTAGTAATAACTTGTACAACTTAACACAAAGTCCATGTCTTTGGTGCCGAGAAGAGAGAGAATTAAAGCCAAGAATGACAGTTAAGCCAGAGATTGATGGAACACCGTGGTGGTACACACCATAGTGACAATTTTGCATGTCATGATGGACCAAGAAAGTCCAACAGATGAACCAAGCATAGATGAGAGTGGAGGAAGCTGCAACAGAAGCATGTGCATAGCAGTAGAGGAATAAATGACCTATCTCACACAGTTGAGATACTGCCTCGCGCTATTCAAATTCACTAGCAAAGCCTCCCTCGCGCAGTTAGGACATGTAGCATACTAGAGCTTGCAAAGCAGCCACGCAGCTCAGTGAAGGGATTATCACAAAGCGGCCTCTCACGCAGCAGTCGTGCACTTAAGCTGCAATCAACATGTAAAGAAACTCGCGAAGTAGCCGCACACTAAGCCATCAAAAATACAGCTCACACAGTTCTCGCCAGGATCAAGCCTTAAAGCAGCCATGCGCACTACCTCGCGAGACTAATTTGTGTGAACAACAGCCATGACCTAGCAAAGTTCTCACTTAGCTCTAGAGGAGAGAGACGCCCAGAAGTCCTCTCGCGTAGCTCTTGCGAGATTGGAAGCTCAACCCTTTTGTCGAGCGAGATGTAAGAGCATCTGCGCAAGTACCTCGCGACAACCGATTCTAAAGCTCTATTGCGCGAGCAAGCCAAGTACTGCAACCTCTTCCGCGCGAATGAATTCAATGCCAGATTAGCTATGCGATCTTCTGAAGTCCACCTGCACGAGTGAACAAACCTTTCAAGCTAATTCCTACCTCGCGACAACTCTGCAAGCTGCGTGAAGTAACTAAAGAGCACAAATCTTATGCACGGCAGAATTAATATGTAGAAGGCACCCTCGCGAAGCTCAGGCTCTCCACTTTTTAATCTTAACTAAAGGACCTTTTGGGGATTTCCTCATGTCTATGGCATGCATCCCGAGGCCTAGATCCTCAGGCACACACCCCAAGACATCTAAGGGTTGTAACAGTGCCACATCTGCTAGAAAAATTAGTGTTTACTCTTTTCTGAGCCAAGGCATTAGGACGAAGTATATAAGTTGTGCTTGTAACTTAGAATCTATCAATCTCCCCTTCAACCTCTGTCGGCTGAGAGCTCAAGTAGATTAGGGTTAAGGTTAGGGTTTAATCATTTCTTTTTCTATTTTTCCTTCTCTCTTAGCCTAATACTTGCTGGCTAAATCGTTGGTAAGTAATTAGGTGTAGTTTCATTTAGTTTTGTAATGGGTCATTTAAACATTGGGATTTTGTGAAGAGCTGTTGTGCATAAGGTTGTTGCCTTGAGAAATTACATTGTAGCTAATTTAGATCAATGGAATTTGTGCTTCAAAAATTCATTTAATCTGTTATTTTCCTATTTGCCCGTAGTTTTGTTCAGGCTATAGCATGCATTTAAGATTTGATTGAAAGGCCCATTGAAGCTTGAGCTTGTAGCCCTGGGACCATGGTGGCGGCAATAGTTTGCATGTTCCATCTCAGTCATCTATGGGTAAGGCAGCCTCTGTGAATAGCCTGTGACCATTTGAGTGGACAGACTATAGCCCTAGAGCAGGTCTTGGTCATAGATCTAGGAAGGATTCTTCTCCTCTGCACTTGAGCTTGTAGCCTAGTGAGAGGTTGTTGCAGGAATAGGCTCCCCTCTATTTTATGTGACCACTATCAGATGTTAGATTTGGCTTCTCTGTAGTGATTACAGACCTGTGAGCTGAGTCATTATAAGCCTTTTGTAGTAATGATCAGCTGAATCTAAATCCTCTTTCAGCCAAAGATACATTGTGGTTCCCACCAGATTTTTAAGGTCTATTTGCTCCTATGAATGTCTGCCATATCTGTAGCAGATCTGGGGTGCTTGTAGCTTGGCAAACATAGTGTCTGCAATGATATTCATGACCTTATTTAGTTCTTTGGTTGGAGGAAATCTATTAGATAGTCTGTGACCATTTAAGTGGATAGATTATAGTTTTAAGATCAGTCTACTCCTTTAGATTAGGTTAGCTTTCTGATTTAATTAATGGGATTTTACAAACTCTATTGGATAGTCTGTGACCATTTAAGTGGACAGATTATATCCTTAAGAGCAGTCTAAATGACATGAGTTAGGTTGGATTCTTCTACCTTGTTGAGGTTTTTTATAGCACTTCAGTAAGAATTTGCTACAGAGACAACCCTAAATATGAGTTACATAACTGAATTAACCTTAGCCTAAACTGCTTACTTCCCATCCTCTTATCTTTATTTTAGCACACACCATCATCACCTTCTTCATAACCCTTTCTTAGGATAGGACTGCACTTTATTTCTTTTCTTTTAGTAGGTAATTTAGTATAGTTGTGACACCCAACTCCCTTTCTTTAGGATTGTCAGATCTGTAGCTAGATCTGGAGGCCTACTATTATAGCCCTGTATCAAAACTTGCTACAATAGCCCTGTATCTTACAGGCTATGTGGACTTTAAATTATTGATTTCAGAGTGATTTTACTCTACCTTTGTATTCTGATTTTACCATCTCACCATTTTCAATAACTTCAGCACTTAGACACCTAAAGATAACCCCAACAATTGGCCATAGCCTCCATAGCTTGAGCCATTCTCTGCCTCTCATCACTTTCTTGATTTTCCCTTTCCGTAAAATTCCTCTCACCAATTGGAATACGGTTTGAACTCGTGGGAATTTCTTCATCCCCACGTATTCCTCCTCCTCGATTGCCTCTCAGTTGCCCTCTTCTTCTAGTAGACATTTTCGTTTTTCTTTGTCTGTTAATCATGAAATTCAAGTTTCATTAACAGACGATCCCTATATTCTGACAATATCTTAAACACTTATACACACACTACAAGTCTAAGTCTAAGACTTATCAAAAGTTTCTAATGCTGAAACTTTGATACCAACAGTGACAGCCCAATTTCCTAACCACGAAACTCGAATCGTTAGGTCACCGATAAGGCCGATCCTCGAACGGAACACTTGGTACGTCCACATAAAGCAGAAATCAAAGCTGACATCTCTAATTAGGTAGATAGAGTCATCATAAATAGCAAAAAAAATCTCCAATTCTATATATCAAAATAAGATCAAAATGACGGTTCTATTTCCATGCGAAATGACATGGACAATGAACCAAAACGAACCACCGGTGATGGACAACCATCACCGAAACATAGTTCACAAAACAATATTTATCTACCACAAATCTAGTCAAAATGGCTTGATGTACCAAGCCTAAATCTCACAAAATACTAACAAAACTGACGCAAATGTCAACTATCGAAAAAACTCTTCTGGAGGGGGTTCAGTCTCCTCCTCGAGAACGTAATCCAGATCACTTTCCAGGTCAACTTCTTTCTCTAGCTCGGCACCTGTGACGTATAGTCGATGGATGAGCTAACAGTCTAAGCTCAATACGGAAACATCAATAGCATGCATTTCATCACATCACACATATATCTCATGACATAATTAGAACATACTTTTTACATAAAGACTCACATTTTAAAGGTATTTGAATGAAAGTAAATTGATCATGATGCAGATTTTTAAAGCTTATTCACATGATTTGCACATCTTGTTCTTCTAACACAATCTTCTAACACAAGGAAAACTTAAATCGATCACTTAAATACAATCCTGAGCATATATAGCATCGAGAGTAACACATATACCAATTAGAATCTCAACCATCGTCGTTCAATGAATCATTTTCATGATGCCCAAACTCCCAAAAATGATGGATGCTTGTGTCGAACGAAATTACCGCAAATTGATAAGAATGAACGGATATCCTGTCATACCAGAGCACAAGGAATTCGTTTTCTCATGAATCTTAAATCATAGTGCAATTCTAACTTTTAATTTATCACCGTGTAATGTGGTATTTATAACTAATTTTGGGAGTTTGAAATCTTGAGGTTCACACGCTTACACATACTCACACAATCTTTGGAGTTCATACACACACACATACACATTTTAGTGTTTTGAATCTAAGCACAAAACTCATGCTTGTTAGAAGACAAATTCGTAATTCACACATCATATCACAATTTAAATGCTAGTAGTATCAAATGCACATGATATGGAGTTTTTCCTACCTCAAATCGAAATTCTCGCACGCACAATACAAATTAGACCACACAAAGTTGTTCAAGATTTCCCGTGTACAATCCTCGACTTAACTTACATTTCCCATCATCCAAAAACCCTTTATAAATGTCTATGAAAGCCTAACGGTAGAAGTCTCCAAAAAGCTCGTGAGATAACAATTCAAAAACTCACAAACTCTGTATCTTTCACGCGCGAGGTACAGGGTTGGACGTGCGAGTCTCATGGCACCCATCCTCTTGGGCGCGCAAGGCATAGAGGCTCACTGAAGCCTCTCTTTCTTCTGTCTTTTCGGGCGTGCAAGGCTCAACCAACCGTTTTGACGGTGCTTGCACGAGCAAGCTTGAAAGCACGGACGCGTGAGAGCCAGAGGCTCACTAGAGCCTCATACCTCGGTTGGTCCTTGGGCACGCGAAGCTCTCAGAAGCCTTTCTGAAGGCCTCTCGTGCCAACAAGATTTGAAGCTCGGGCACGCGAGAACCAGAGATTTCTTTCGATCTGAGTTTTTTTAAGCTCAATTCTCTCGCAATCTCTCGCCAATCCTTCCCACACATCACACAAAATTCATATACATCTTACTCTACTATTTTTACACCTTTGAATTTAGGTTCTTACCTTTCAATCTGGAAAAATCATGCGAGGATTGGAGTGATTCTCTTCTTTACGCGTAATGGGTTTCAAAACCCAATCGGCTACGCTTCACGCTCCAACCACCTCAATCATTGTGAAATGTCGGTAACTACTTCTACAATGATATCGCAAAATAACACAAAGCTTAGGAGCTTCGGGGTTCATGAATCCGGTGGATTTTCTCTTCTCCTTCACAATCCCTTTCACTCTCTCTCTCTCTCCCTCTCTCTAAGCAACTAAGGGAAACCAAAAACAAATGCAAATGGCTTTTGCACATGTAGTCCCCCTCACTTATCTAAAAGTGTGTTTGTTTCCTTGTGAAGCATTCACACACCACTTGTGTGTGAAACCCCTATCCACTTAACTCTCTTAGTGGGAAGCACATACACACATAGGTGTGCTTGTAGTTGGTTTGGTTCCTATGCAAACCCCACACACCTAACTCATTATGCTTTTGTTCTCACTGGTTCTCTAGTCATTACACAAACATTTTGATCCCGAAAAGTCCAAAATGATACAGTGCACCACACCTATCTGTGCACCCGTTTGACTTACATGCTCCTTTATTTTCAACCTAACTCTTTCTTTTCTACCCGAATTTCAATATATAACTAAGTGCAAGGAAGAAGCTAATTGCCATCACCCCAAACAACTAATAAACATAAGATTCTTATAAAAAAAAATAAACATAAGATTACTTCAACACTCTTTCAGGGTTCCATTCCAAAAAGTTTTTAAAAGGCAGTCATAACTAAAAAAATACTTTGATGTGTTATCTTGGTAGCCATGCTAGTACTCTCATACACCATGATTTGTATGGGCTTATAGCATTGGGTCTGGTTTAGAATCATAGAGGCACGGAGATGAAAGATCAACTGTTATGCCATAAAAAAAAACACATTGGTATGCACTTATAACTTATTTATTTAACCAACTATTACAAACAATGGACCATTTATAACTTATTTATTTAACCAAATATTACAAACCATGGGAAATGGTGATCGATGGCAGTAACAACTCTGAGGATCACTCCTCATTTCTCAACATTACTTTTCATGTGGGTTGGCCCTCCTAAATGATAAGGGTCTCATAATTTTCATATATTATAAATATAATATTTACATGTAATTCGTATTTAAATTAAAAATTAATAAAAATATTATATATTTTTCATTCAAAAGTAACTCTACCCTAGCATACCGCTAATTACAAACCCAAATTCAAACAGAGAGAACTAGCGAAGTAGTTAACATTGGAATGAACTTAAATAAGTAGCTTATGAACTGAACAAAATTACATGAATCCAACAACAACATATTTAACACGTCAATAAATAGCATACAAATATAAATTAGCTAGGGTTTGATTCCTAATTACTTACCCATACGTTCATTCCCCAATCTGCTCTAACTTCTCGAAACAATCGAAGCTCCATGATCCCCACAAAGGCGATTCATCGAGATTGAGTTGCCCGGGCGCCTCCATCGATCAATCCCAGATTCAAAGATGAAAAAATGAAGCCCTAAAAGAGTAAAAAGGCTACGTGCATTAGAGAGGAAACTCAAAAACAGAGAAGTATGGGCTGTAGAACGTAGATACCTTGATTAAAGTTGCAGAAAACTACGGTTTCCGAAATTTAGGAGAGAGAGAGAGGAAAATAGGAGTCCTCCGTATGGTTGGATGCAATTCGATGATGTTGGCATCTGTTTACATGTCCGTATGATTGGAAGTAATTCGACGATGTTGGCATTTGTTTATGTGGCAGCCCGGATTTTTTCCCACCTTAAATTTTCTGAGATATTTTATTTTTTTCTAAAAAATTACCAATTTGGGAAAAACCCGTGCCATCAGGATCGCCGCCACCGATGATCCCTGAACAGATCACATGTCTTATCCATTCACACAGCGAAAATCAAAACAGATATCTCTATTAAAGCAGATAGATTCATCATATATGGCAAAAAAAATAATTATGATTCTATACAGAATGTCTAAAATAGATTAACCAGGTAAAACCACCGGTGATGGCCGGCCATCACGTAAACAGTGGTATACAATTATATACAAAACTGAATCTCGACAGTGCACCAAGCACATAAGCTAAAGAGATCGACTGAAATTATATCAGGTCAAATCAGCAGCACTATGATGCTTCTCTCTCACGTATGAAATTCCGAATTCTCCTCAAGTTCAGGATCTTGATCCAAATGCTATACCTGTGACGTAAAGTCAAGGTGAGCTAACAATGTAAGCTCAATAGAGGAAGACAAAATATAATTTCACATCTCATCATATCAGTACAAATATCCATGACAGAGTTGCATATATATCCTTAAATCAAAATGAAAGCATAATTAACTTAGATTGTCACATAGTTTCCAAGATTCATTCACAATTCCCTACTTCACATCTTATACTTATTCTTATCCCAGGCTCATATGTCACAGTGTTCACATTCTTATCCGCATATCACATTGCTCATGTGTCTAACTTTACTGAAGCCAGCTTACGCACGCGGTTGTTGAATCTTGCGCGCGCGAGACTCAAAATCTCCACAAATCTGGGTTTCTTAACCCATTTTTCTCGCAGTTTTCCCCCTTTTTCACTCACACTTCCCTCAACATTTCCACAACAGTTAGATCTACGAATTTAACCCAGTTGGGTTGCGATTACTTACCTTTCTAGATTGGTCTCGCAACTTGAGATGATTGAAAAGAGAAAGGGGTTTTGGAGTCAAGTTTGTGGCGTCAAATGGCGATCATGACCAAACGAAGCTCCACATGTACACGTATTAACCTTCACCTCCTAAATCACGCACGTTTTTCTTACGATGGCCGATTCGAGTCCATTCAAAGCTACTCTCTCTCTCTTTTTCCTCAATCTAACAGATATTAAGCTCGGGAGGTTTCTAGTGGTCGGAGATCGCAAGGAGCGTTTGGAAGCCACAACAATCCTTGTGAAGAAGATGCAATCTATGGCACAATCTTGCAGCTTGGATCTTTACTAGAGGCTTTGAGGAGAGGAATGGGAGCTCTCTTTCTCTCCTTCCTCACAAAAACCCAAAAGCCCTAAAATTTCAAACGAAAGAAGCTTCCCAAGGAAGCTTTGTCTTTTTATGTGAAAATATTTTGCTTCCGCGTGAAGCGCATACGCCTAAGCTAGGTGTTAATTATTACACAAAATAGCTTTTAATTCAGTGTGGGGCTTGCACACCCAAGTTGGGACTTAGCTCTCCTACTCAAAGGCCCAACACATAACTCTTTTATTCTAACGTCTAGGTGGCATTGGTCGCCATGCCGATCACGCACACCTAATCGGGCACATACGGGTCCGGCGGGCGTGAGCTTTAGGGTTACAATTTAGGTGTAGTATGAACATTACACATAATATGGCATGGCGGGAGTGAGCTTTAAGGTTATTACCAATGTATTGGTAATACAACTATATGGTCAACAAAGTGAACTTTCAAATGGTTGATTGATTCAACCAACTTGCAACTGTAATACATTACTTACGTGTCATATGGTTGTTTGAAAGCAATTGTTATTTTCTTTGTAAGTATTATAAGTTAAACGTGTTACCAAATCGTGGATGGCATCCGAGACCGCTAGCTTCTCCAATTTACCTAAAAATTTGACAGGTTGCAATCCATATGGAGCTAAACATTTGTAATCATTTTTTTATATGAACACAATTGATTGCATTGTGTTTGACCAACATTGGATTTATACTTGTTTGTCACTACTAGTGAACCATCTAATTTGTGACTGCAATCAGGGCTTGTGCGATTGTCCAATTTTCATAAAATTTTGAAAGATCGCAGTCCAAAGTAGGCTAAATAATTGTAACGATTTTCTTTTCTGAGCGAATAAGTGATCACATAGTTTTGTTGTTTGGATTTGATATTTATGGCCATTTGGGTATCTCTGTTTACGCCCATGTTTTAGAACCCTTTAAAACCTTTGATTACTTCAGATAAGATGATGAGATTGTGTTTCACCCCAACTCGTATTTATATATGGGAGTCGGTCACTTAAAGGTGCCGACGTAGAATTATCTAAATTTTTTTTAATAAATCTTATTTATTACCTACTAAAGCATACTTATCGTTCACTAAAGATTTGTTGTGTGTTTTAAACCGTCTAAGCCCAATTGCCTAACCACGTCTCCTTCTCTCTCTTTAGTGCTCATTTATTTTCAATCCAAGTCTTTCTTCTCAATACTGATTTTATGCGCTTAAGTCATTGACTGATTCGGATCAAATGATTAAAATAGTATCACGTCCCAATATTTTATAACAGATCTTGAGATCATCGTCTTGCCATCAGACGGTCTGATTTTCTTTGCACTTGACATATATCTCGAAAAGTGATTCGAGAACAATATTTTATGTATGCTCGTGATCATGTTTATATTTGAAATGATTGACTCATAGAATCAAATCTTTTCTTCTGTCTAATGATTGACTAAAAGTGTTTTCCACAGCTCATTCAAAATAGTTAACACATTAAGTACATGTCATTCAGGTTAAGAAGGAAAAAAGCTTAGGTTGCAAATAAAGGTACCATAATTCCAATCCCTTTCTCTACTTTCTCGTGTTCGTATTCCAAAATTCTCTCTCAAACCGTCTAAGACCAATTGCCCAACCAGGTCTCTTTCTCGCTTGATTGTCTTTTACACGTTCCTATATTTTCAACCTAACTCTTTCTTTTCAACACAAATTTATATAACTAAGTGCAAGGAAGAAGTTAATTGCCATCACCACAAACAACTAATATACATAAGATTCTTATAAAAAAATAAACATAAGATTATTTCAACACTCTTACATTGTTCCAATCCAAAAAGGTTTTAAAGGCAGTCTTAACTAAAAAAATACTTTGATGTGTTATCTTGGTAGCCATGTCTGTACTCTCATACACAATGATCTGTATGGGCTTATAGCATTGGTTCTGGTTTAGAAACATAAAGGCACAGAGATGACAGATCAAGCGTTATGCCACTAAAACAAACACATTGGTATGAATTTGTAACTTATTTATTTAACCAACTATTACAAACCATGGGAAATGGTGATCGATAGCAGTAACAACTCTAATGATCTCTCCTCATTTCTCAACATAACTTTTCATGTGGGTTAACCCTCCTAAATGATAAGGGTCTCATAATTTTCATATATTATAAATATAATATTTACATGTAATTCGTATTTAAATTAAAATTTAATTAAAATTTTTTATTTTTTTCATTTGAAACTAACTCTCCTCTAGCAAACCACTAATTACGAACCCAAATTCAAACGGAGAGAACTAGTGAATTAGGTAACATTGGAATGAACATAAATAAGTAGCTTATGACCTGAACAAAACTACATGAATCCAACAACAACAAATTTAATAAATCAATAAATAGCATACAAATATAAATTAGCTAGGGTTTGATTCCTTATTAATTACCTGTACGTTCCTTCCCCAATCTGCTCTAACTTCTCGAAACAATTGATGCTCCGCGATCCCCATGAAGGGGATTCTTCAAGATTGAGTTGCCCGGGCGCCGCCATCGATCAATCACAGATTCAAAGATGAAAATCCAGATTCTTACTAGGAATTACCCAGTAAGAACCCAGACAAAATCCAGCCCGTTTCAGGCATTGGTTCTTTTAAATTGCCTAAGAGGCAGGCTAGCATGATATGGTCAGGTATGGGCTAACTTAAGTAGGCTGATATCATAAATAGGATTACCATGATTTTCTATTCGAGTGTATATGGATTAGGTTCATAGAGACCGAGTAAGTGGCGATTGTTCAACGTTACATTGAATCGTATGATAAAGATGTTGTTTTGTGCCACCAACATCGAATATATTTAGATCTTGACCTTAAAATCGTACTGCTTAGATGCTGTTTCAAATGAGACAAGTCCCCAAAATACATAGTCTTTATGTGTAACAGGCAATTTCTCTTGAGAAGTAATGGCTCCTTTTTTTTTAAAGGGTACATCTATTTGCAACCAGTAAATTACTAAGTGAACTGACTTAATGAAAGTGCGCACTAGCACCCATCACTGTGTTGGGCATCATTAAGTGGGCACTTTCAGTAAATAAGTGAGTTCGAAGAAGTTTCCTTTTTAAAAAAATTGTAATTTTTAGTAATATTTTTTAGAATTTTTCTGAATATTTATTATTTCTCTTGAATTTTGTCAAATTATTTTGAGTTTTGTCCTTTTGAATTTTTCCAAGCCATTTATTCCCGAACCCCAACATGGTCGTCATATTTTATTTAAGGGGTGATGGTTCGGGAGTCATGACTGACATTTAAACACCAAATGGTGTTTAAATGATCTTACACTAATTTACTTAGACTTTTGATCTTATACCATTAAACTATGATTAAGAGTTAATTAAGAGAACCCAATCCACACCTTGTAATGACCTCATCCCTCACAATAGAGGGAGGTTACCAACCGGGCTAATGCCTTTTTTGTTGAATGATATTTCACCCTTACAATATTTGTTTCATCTTATAACATTAAAGAATATTTCACTTTTATGTAACGTGTACGTATATGTTGGCTGCCCATAATTAAAGCATATCTTAGTTAAAAAATCAGACCTAAAAGTTAATTGCATGTCGTCGGATTAATGTTTCAATATTAGCTGTTAAAAACATAAAAATAATAATGGGTATCAGGGTACACAGGTTTGGGCACACCGTGATAACCGCTCACCACGCTAGTTCACGAAATCATGATATAACAAGATGTGGCAAGGTAATACAGTGTCATGTGACCGATGAAAAAAAAATGTGTGCAAAAAATAATGATTCCGATGGTGAACTAGCCAAAATCCTATATAAATTAAAATATAAACTGAATATTTTTATACTGTATATCAGGGCAAACTCAGTTAAATCCCCTCTTGTTGAGCGGGAAGACGTCTTGTCTCGGAGTAGATTTCAAACCATTGACTACGATTGTGTCAATCTATATTAGGGATGCAAACTTTGACCCACAACCTGAAACTGAACTGAAAAATTGAGGGAACCGAATCAGTCTGAATCGGCGCGGAAACCGATTCGGATTGATCCTTCTGGTTGGGTTTGGTTTTGGTTTCGAGCAATATTACCTGATTCGTTGGTTCGCTCGGTTCATAACTCACAATTCGCTACCTCTAAGCGAACCCAATTCCCTAGGGGTAGGATGAGATTTAGATTTTTTTAAAAATTATATTTATTTTCAATTTTTTATTATATATAATCTGCATTTTATTTATGAAATTCAGACCTTGTCCGACTAGTTAAGTGGATGCTTCTTAACAGTAGTAGACAAGGTTCGAATCTTACTACTGTAACGTGAAGCCGTTCGATCAAACCGCGTTCACATTCGCAATTTGCATGGGTAGTTGACAAATTAGGTAACCCTGATTTTGACTGGAAAAAACTGAAAACCAAAGGTATTAGGGTTTTGGTATCGGTTTCAAATAAATAAACACCAAACCGAAATCGAATTGCTTCATTTCAGTTCGGTTTCAGGTCAAGACCAAACACCGAAATTTCTGGTTCTGTTTCCGTTGGGTACACTGAATCTGCAACCCTACTCGAAACCAGCTCTTACTTAAACTTTGGTTGTCACTTTGTCCTATGAATTGGTTTTAGGTTCACAGTCCAAGTAATGCAAGCATGGTTCAATGGGCCATGCTTGAGTTCGACTTAGCCTGTTATCAAGCAAGTATGGGCTAAACACTATAACCCTGAGTCATTTGGCTGGCCCAGCCCAACCTGATTAACTTTTTGGGCTGGACACAGTAGCTCTGACAGCCTGATTAGGAATTACCCAGTAAGAACCCAGACAAAATCCAGCTCGTTTCAGGCATTGGTTCTTTTAAACTGCCTATTAGGCAGGCCGACATGATATGGCCGAGTATGGGCTAGCTTAAGTAGGCCCATTTCATAAACAGGATTACCATGATTTTCTATTCGGGTGTATATGGGCTAGCTTTCATAGAGTCCGAGTAAGAATCAGCCCGTTTAAGGCCCGGCCCAACCCAAGTCCATCCATTAACAGTCGTAACTGCAAGGGATTTATGGACCACTCTCACTGAACCTGCCCAAAATTTTAGGGCGCGTCCAGATTTTAAGTTGCATGCGTCTGCATGAGCTAGTTGACTCTTTGGCTGTTATTCTCCCTCTTTATTATTAATGAAGACCTGTGGTTCATGTGATTGGGTTCAACTGGGTTAGGTCCAACCAGCTGAGACCTGTGTAGGTTATTCCGGGTACGTTCAACTGGTAGGACTTGAACACGGCTGCATGCATTGGTATAACCAAACTTTGGGATGCATGTAACTAGGGCTACAACCGAGCCGAGATCGAGCTTGGGTTAGCATTAGGAGCTTAAACTCGGCTTAAGGCCTCTTGAGCTTGAAAATTATGAGCTCGCGATCGGATCTATCCAACATAGTCAAATTACATATGCGACCCTATGCGATGGCATAAGCCCATCACATATACATTTATGCTATGACAAACAAAAAAAATCAACAAAACCTAAAAAAATCCTCAAAAATCTCTAAAATTCCTCATATTGCTAGTAATATGTTTTGTGTTAATTTTGTGCTCTATTAATTTTGTAATGTCTAAAATGTGAAATTAAAGTATATGATATAAGTATATAATCCATAAGTTAGAAGAGAAAATATAAATTTAATTGATGTTAAACAAAATAGATCATTAAAAACTAAAAAAAAAGACAGAAAAAAAATCAAATTATACCTTGGATGGATGTGATATAGATTAGGAAGAGGAACCTCCCATTTATAGACTTTGGGAAACCTTAAAAAGCAAAATAAAAATAAAAAAAACTCCAACGGTTATAAATATAATCGCATACAATCAAGATTGCATATCCTATCATAACATATGTAAAAATGTTTTCCAGGATGGCATATGTTATTGCATATGACAACAGTGGGTCTATCAAGCTCAAGCCCAGTCGACCTTCGAGCCAAATAAATTTTATTATAAATAATTTTTTTGCTGTTATTTTTAGACCTCATGTGCGCTTTTAAATCGATGAAAGCCCTAATCTCTCTCATTTTGTTCTTTTTTGTGTTTAATGACTGATGGAAACTAAGATGGATTAATTGGGGAGATATTCTAGAATCACAATTTTGGATTGATTGAAGAGAGATTCTAGAGTCACAATTTCTCTCATCAAGTTTTGTATTCACAATTTCCCTCACCTATAAGAGAAAATAGCAATTAATTATAATGTCAGAGTTGTAACGGTCATTTTACCCTTAACTTATCACTTAACGATAAATGTTAGTTTCCAACGTGCACAATGATGACAGGCATAAAGACCAAAATACCCTTTGGACAAATATCAAATGACATCATCGAAATTCTTTTTTAATTATTTACTCCAAAAACACTCCCTCAAGCAGATAGAAAAAGATTGAATCAATCATTAGACGCTCAATTCACTCTCTTTTCGACGCTGAATCAAGTTTTATAAGACTGAGTCGATAAACTGTGTAACATCTCGTGATTGATTCGGTACCCGAGTTGACCTCCTATAGCTTGTTCATTCGGCATGTTTGACAAGTCGGCTTCAGGCAATCAGCCCTAATTCGAACTTTTAATGCCCGATGCAGTTTATGGAAACCCCAATTTGGTACACCATTTAACTTTTAAGAAAAAAAAAATTGAAGTACAAATAAGACTTTTAAAGTCAAAATGGGCTTTTGAAGACCCAAACGAGCTTTTGAAGACCCAATCAGGCTTTTGAAGACTATATCGAACTTTTAAAGAGCAAGTAGGGCTTTTGAAGTCAGAATCAAAACTTTTGAAGCCCGATTTTATATATTTTATTCGTTTTACATATTTTTTTATATAAATCCATTGCAAGTCTGATCGGGCGGACTTTTGGTCATCAATCAGACAACGAATTAGACTCTTCAAGCCCGATGGTGACCAATCATTTTTCTTCCATTTTTCGAACGAGTGCAGTCGATCAATCAATCTGATGGAGGCCGATTGATATCATTCAATCCTCGATTAGTAAACGAGCAATTCAGTCTTTCAAATAATATACGACTGAATGGTAAATAAAAAAAAAGTAAGGGCCTTTTGTCATTTTATATTAAAAGTGGTAGTTAAAATTGGTTTTAACAGGTGGGTGAGAGATTCTGTGAATTTAAAAACCTTTTGTGGGAATCACGACTTAAGAAACGTGGATAAGGGATCTTGCAAATTGCCCATAAGTTCGTTTAGATACGGATGCAAATTAGAAACCGAAAATCGACTGAAAAATTGATCCGTCCAACCGACTCAAAATTGGAAAAAATGAAACCAGTCACTATCGATTCAGTTTCGGTTTTGGGTGGCCATAACAGAAAACCGGTTCGGTAGGTTTAAAAAACCGACCAAAAATCATTTGAAAACAGAAAAAAGAAAACCCCAAAAATAAAATAACTCAAAAAGAAATGAATGAAAAAAAAATGAAAAGGCGAAACTGTAGTGTAACGAACTGATTTTTTTTGTTGAGTTATCAAAATTTAACCAAACCGAATTTTTCTGGTTCAGTTTTGGTTCAGACTGAACCAAACAAAAACCGGAATTTTCAGTTTCTGAACCACGAGTCGCCCGAATAGTATGGGAACTGTACCATAGTAGCAGGTATTTATTTGGAAAGTTGAGAAGTTAGCTTATGGTTGTGCATGTGAGTATACGTACCTAAATCGTTGAATGAGGTGACATGCCTATTATCTACTGTACCACATGTAAAGACCCGTATTTTTAGACTCAAATCAGACCGACCCTGTGTACGTATTCGGCTCGGCGACCAACGTCGCCATTTGTTTTGGATTGTTATTTAAATGTGATTGTGCGGATGGATTTTGATTTAGAACGCGTTTAGACCCTCGTGCGAAAGTCGTGCACCGATCTTCGGTGTGACCGCTCAACACCGGAGTGAAGTCATTGAAATTAGAAAGTTTACACACTTAGGGTGTGTGTGTGCTTAACACTTTAAGCAACCTCATTATAAGAGAGAAAGTTCTCTTCCGTTTTGTATTAGGTTACGTCTATTAGTTTTGGTTGCTTTAGAGAGAAGAAGACGAGAGCCCTATTGTTGGGATCCTGCCTTGTGTTCAAAATGGGGTTTAAAATCAGACAATTAAAGGGTCTTATGGATAGTACACACCAAGGCAGGCTCACACACAGTCCTGCAAGTATTCAGGGCCTGTTGTAGCAACTTTTAAAAAGGTAATTAAGGGAATGTCCACAGGGAAATGTGAGTCAAAATTAGGTAAATCTCCATATCTATGGTAGATCTGGCACCCTTCCTAATGCTAAGATAGTAAAAGAAAGAGTAGAGATTTAAGGGGTTGTCACTTCTAAATTAAACTAAAAATAAGTAAGATTGCAGAAATGGATGTTAGGATCAGATCCAGAGTACAGATCTTGCAGTGAGGGGAAATTAAACACAGAGAATGGGAAGAAGCAACTGGGAGTTTGGTCTTGTTGCAATTAGGTTGAGCTGCCAGGGTTACAGAGAATTTAGAGTGCACCAATCCCTCATCTGGCCATAGGCACAGCTGCAGGATAGAAGAATCTACTCTAAACCAGAGGCTTGAACTGATCTTAAGGGTATGATCTGTTTACTTTAATGGTCATAGATCATCCTATAGACTTCATCCAATCCAAAGGATTAAGGTAGAAGAATCCAATTTAGACCAGAGTTTTGGATTGATCTTAAGGCTATGAACTGTCCACTTTAATAGTCAGAGATCATCCTAGGGATTTCCTCCAAATCAAAGGTTTCAATTAGAGCATTAAAACCACTATAAATGCTGCAATTGCCAGGCCACAGACACAGACAATTGCAGGAGTATCAGATCTAGAGATATCAAATGGCATCTAAGAGGTCTACCAGTTAAGTGCGTGAGTTATTCTCATCTACACAAAGCCGATCGAGTACCAAATGAAATCAGATGAACTATAGATCTAATTACAACAATTAAACCAACATTGCATTAAATTAAACTGTCCATACAATGAAATGCCCTCAGATTCACAGTCTGTGCATCATCTAACCCTCAATAACACTCTCAGCTCTCCCTAATTACAGATTCGACCTCCCTCTTTGCTGCTCTCAAGAAATTAGCCAACCATAGTTGGGCTAAAGGAAAGAATTAGAGAATTTCGCTACAAGCTATGGTTTCCAGGATTGATCCCTTTTTCTAACAGCTTTCCCTCCTTTTATATCTTTCTCTTTAGTCTCAGATCTATTTTTCCCACCAATTGTAGCTTCTAGAATGATTCTGTTACTCCCTCTGTTATTCCCCTTCTAGAAAGCTCTTCCAGTTCATTAGCGTTGAGGGAGAGCACGTGGGTCGGTTAGGGTTTCCCAAGGCACTTCTAGAAGCCTCGTGTCAGTCACCAAGTTGCCTCGATTTACGTGTAGCAGGTCACCAAGTCGCAACATGTGCATAGCAGTTTTTCTGGGAAATGTTTAGATCGATTTCGATAAGTTGTTGAAGCTTTCGATAGGTTCCAAGCAAATATTTTGTTCCTTTCGCTAGGATTCAGGATCCTATCAAAAGGTTCCGATAGGTTGAATCCTGCAATTTAGAGCTTCAACATATGTAGCCTTCATTTGATGTTTTCGATAGGTTGAGGGATCCTTTCGACAGGTTGAGCTCTTGCACAATTGATTTTGATAGGTCTGCTCTCTGTGCCATAGGTTTCAATAGGGTCTCTTCTGGCTCCTATAGACAGGTTCTCAGACTTTTCGATAGGTCTGCTCTCTGTGCCATAGGTTTCAATAGGTTCTCTTCTGGCTTATGTTAAGACCTGAAAAGTACCACCAAGTAATAAAAGTAGTTGCACAAGGCCTTAATCATTTAATAAAGAACTTTTTGCCCCAAGTCTTTCAATAAGAATGGAAGACAGAGAGCCTGACTCCATGAAGGCAGAGCACAATAGTAGCAAAGAAAGAAATGAGCCTCGGGCAGCTGTTGCAAGGTTCACATGACTCAGAAAGCCTGTCTCGCCCAATCCTCGCGAGTTTCCCATAACATCATACCAATTGTCCACGCCGTTCTCGCGCAGTTTAGTGATAGAAGAGCTCCTGTAGCATAGTTCGCGCAGGTCTCACCAAGCTCAAATATAAATGATCGCGCAGTCTCGCGTAGCTCAAGAAAGTAGCTCTCAAACCTCGTGCAGTTCACTCAGATCAGCTGAGGAGAGAGAGCTCCAGGTATATTTGTGCCCAGCTGTCGCACAGTGGCCGCGGGATGTAAAACTTCAGAAAAACCTCTCGCGCAGTTCAGAGACCAATGCCCATCACGTCCTCGCAAAGATCCATTAAGAAACAAACTGCTCGCGCGATTCTCGAGCCATTCAGAAGGAAAGTACAATCCCGCGAAGACCAGAGCAATCCAACGAGGATTCAATGCTCTATCGCGCGACTGCTTCAGCTGCAACTAAGATAACCCCGCGATGGCTAGAATTTCAAGCTAATTCAATCTCGCGAACACCGTGCTAACATGCGACAGTCTTGGAAACCAGTGCTACCTGGCGAGGCTCTGAACTCTAACTCTCCCTCACCATTGCAGAGGACATTCTGGAAACTTCCAGCAATTAGGGCACGCATTCTAATGCTCTAAGTTCCGTGTACGCACCCCGAGGCATCCAAGAAATAGTATTAGGCCATGTGGCGTCGTTAAAATTAGGGTTTCCTAACCCTAATGCGCCGCCAAACTAACTGCTATATAAACCTAAGCCTGGTTTGGGTTTAGGCGTCTCTTTGCTTATAATAGAATTTTGTTTATCTTCTTCTTGCAGTAGCTGTAGATCTCTAGTAAGATTTAGGTAGATTTCTTTTTACTTTTTTTTTTCTCCATAGTCCAGCATTTGCTGGCTATGCCTTTGTATGACTATTTGGAATAGATTAATGGATTTTTATGATAGGGTGTTTTACATTTATGGGATTTTTGTTTGTGAGTTGTTTTGTACAAGGCTGTTACCTTGAGATCCTCCATTGCTAGGACGTATTATAAGCAATGGAGGACTGATTTTATGGTTTACTCAGATCCAAGTGACCTGTGTGTTTGGGCTAACATGCTCTCATACAGGCCTAGCCCCACCACAGGACCCACTAGATCTGAAGTCCCCATGGGAGCAATGAGCTTTTGTAGCCTTGTGAACATGGTGGTGGCAACAATGTTTCTTGTTCTATCTTGAGCTTTGTGAGGAGGATAACCTCTGGAATAGTCTGTGACCATTTAAGTGGACAGGTTATAGCCTTAGGGTGAAGCCAACCCACAGACTCAAGACGGATTATTCTTCTCTGCACTTGTGCTTATAGCCCTGTGAGAGATTGTGCTGAGATAAACTCCCCTGTATGTGTATAGACCCGCCATCAGATGGCAGATCTGGTTTGGTTATAGAGATTGTAGGCTTGCGACTGGATCACTGCAGTCTCTCTAAAGCAGTGGACAGCTGGATCTAAGGCTGCACTCAAACTCTTGCTGGTTCTATGTGTCTGGGCTAACATGCTCCCATGCAGGCCTAGCCCCATACATAGCACTTTAGAGGTTGAGGTTCTCTATGGATTCTTGTGCTTGTAGTCTGGATGAAGTAGTGCCTACAATGATAAACTTGTTCTGACCCATCTCTGGACTGTGGCTCCCCAATTGGATAGTCTGTGACCATTTAAATGGACAGGTTATAGCCATAAAGGGATTGGATCATGGCACAGAGATGAGTTGGATTCTTTCTCCTTAGTGGTGATAATGTAGCCATTGGACAGGACTTCTATTGCAGCATATCTGAATTTGAGTCATGAAACTCATCAGATCTGAACCTAATAGCATACTTCTCACCCTTTTTATTTATTTTCTCACTCCATCTTCTTTCTTAACCCTTTTTATAGTTTAGACATTAGGATACCTTAGAATTTAGATTTTAGTGACCCTAAATCCCCTTTCATTTAGGATTGCCAGATCTGTAGTCAGATCTGGAGGGCCTACTAAAGATATCTCCCTTGGAGCTTAAGATCAACTTCCCTGTGGGACAAACTCTTACTTATCAAAACTTGCTACAACAGGCCCTGTATCTTGCAGGATTGTGCATATTTTAGGCTTGCTGCTTTGTCATTTTTAATCCACCTTTCATTCATTTTTATTCACCCCATTCTTATCACTGCCCCTAATAAAGTCAGTAGCAAGCACTTAAAAATAGCCTAACAAGTTTTTGGCGCCGTTGCCGGGGAGATTGATCTTTTTGTAGACTCTAGATTTTTTGATTCTTTATTCTTTGGTAGCTCTACTTGTGAATAATTGATACTGCTGATTTACATTTGAAAATTTTCTTACAAATTTGCACCGTAGCAGAGAAGGAGAGTAGAATTGCACTGGGAGTCTAGCTACCTCTGTTTGTACTTCTCTAACCCTCAAAACTCAGTCTATTTCTCATTTGAAGATTCCATAGCATAGCAGTTGATTAGGGTAGTTGCAATTTTAATTAAGTGCAATGTGCCTGCAAATAGTCTTCCCTGTTGTTGGTGTGTGTGCATGTTAGGAAGGAGATCCCTCAGTCCTACATTAGAGCCTGCTAACCCTGAGATAGAAAGGGGTAGAAGACCGAGAAGGCATAGACACAGCACAGTTGAGCCCCCTATTGAAATTGAGATAGAAGTTATGGGTGAAGAACAACCTAGAACATTGAAGGAATTGAATGCTCCGGATGATTACAATTCTTCATTCAGCATCCAATTCCCTGATGTTCAAGGAAACTACGAAATAAAAACTTCCATCATCCAAATGCTTCCCTCTTTCCATGGGCTTAGCAAGGAAGACCCTTACAAGCACATTGACCAGTTCTTTGTCCTGTGCACGACATTCTCCATTGCTGGTTTGGTACCAGAAGCCACTAGGTTAAGGCTCTTTCCTTTCTCCCTAAAGGACAGGGCCATGACTTGGTTATCTACTCTCCCAAATAACATCACCTCTTGGAAAGACCTCCAGACAAAATTTCTGTCGAAATTTTTCCCAAAGACCAAGACCAGCTAGTTGAGGAAAGGCATACTTTCTTTTGCCCAATCCCCAACTGAAGAATTTAACTAGTGCTGGGATAGATTTAAAGAAATGCTCAAACAATGTCCCCACCACAAGATCCCTGACTGGCAGCTTGTCCAGAGCTTCTACAATGGGATTGATGAGAAAAGCAAAGACATGGTAGATGCCTCTTGTGGTGGAACGTACATACATAAAACAGCTGATGAGGGTTGGGACTCGTTCGAGGTCATAAGTGAAAATACTTTCCAAAAGATGTCCTCTTCTAGAACTGTTCAAGAACCATCTCCTAAGCTGGGGGTGGCTGAGACTTCTAAAGGAAAAATGTATGAAGTTAGGGGAAATGATGATCTAAGAATGCAGATGGCCAATCTTACTGAAAGATTTGATAAACTTTTGACTGTGGTGCAGCCCAGAATGGCTACACAAGTGATGGAGGCATGTCTGATATGCCAATCTCCACAGCACACAGTAGAAGAATGTCCATCTGTGGGGCAATACCTAAGTTTGTAATGGAGTAGGCTGCTGCTGCCCAATCTTTTGGACAGCAACAATCTGGCGGCTACAATAAACAACCATATGGATACCAACACCAAAATGTTGGATACCAATGGAGAGACCACCCAAATTTGAGGTGGAGGCAAGACAATTATATGCAGCCACAGCAGATGTTGGCCTTACCTCAAAGGCCACAGCAGCAGTTTAACCAGGGTTATGCCCAAAGGTCGAATTTCCAACAACAGCAGCCCCAGCAACAAAATCAACTAGTAGTTCCACCACCCCAGCCCTGGAGTGCTTCCTTTGAGGACCAGGTGTTAGCCCAATTGCAAAGCCTTGGACCCTTGAAAATAGAAGAGCAGCTTGGCCAAATAGCCAATGCTCTGGCTAAAAGAGAGGAGGGCAGGTTGCCAAGCCAACCAATTGCCAACCCTAAGGGCCAGTATTCCATTGGAGAAGGCTCCTCCAATTTTGAGGGGGCCAATGCCATAACTGCCTTAAGGTCTGGTAGGGTGGTAGACAACCAGGTGGGAAAGGAACAAGGAGAGGTCTATCATAAGGAAATGTCATGTGAAAGTGATAAGGATTTTATTAAGGCACAGTGTAAAGAACTGCCTGCTGCCCTTCAACAAGGGAAAAATAAAGAGGTTGTAGTTGAGCCTCAGCAGGAGATAAAAATAGAAAAAAGAAAAAAACAAAAGTTCAGCCATGGGCTTGCAGCTGAGGAACCAGCAGTACCTCAGCTGCCATTTCCTCAAGCTTTGAGTGGCCCTGCCCCTTTTGATAAGGGTCAGGCACAGATCGAGGAAATGATGGAGACCTTTAAGCAGGTCAAGATAAATTTACCCCTACTTGATGCAATCCGACAGGTCCCAGCCTATGCAAAGTTTCTGAAAGACCTCTGTACTCAAAAAAAAGGAAGGCCAGAGGCCATTTGTCCAAGAATGTCTTTACGGTAATAGATGAATTTCAGATTAACCATGACAATACCTGAGAAGTTGCAAGACCTAGGGATACCCACTATTCCCTGTATTATTGGTGACCACACGATTGGAAGGGCCCTTTTGGACCTTGGAGCCAGTGTTAACCTGCTGCCATACAGTGTATATCAGTAGTTAGGTTTGGGGGAGCTAAAGCCCACCCCCATTGTTCTATTGATGGCTGATAGGTCGGAGAGGAAACCCATGGGAGTGGTCAAGGATGTCCTAGTGGGGGTAGACAAGTTCTTCTATCCTGCAGACTTCCTTGTCTTGGACATGGGCTGCAACAAGAGTACATCTCCGATACCTGTTATTCTGGGCAGACCATTCTTGGCCACTGCCAATGCATGCATTCAATGCAGGTCTGGAATCATGGAGGTCACTTTCGGACATATGAAAGTTGAGCTTAATGTGTACAACAGTGCAAAGCACCCTCAGCTGGACAATGAGGAATGCTTTGCAGTGGATGTACTAGAAGAAATTATTGAAGAAGAACTGCACACTCTGCTAGAGTGGAGCAACATTGCCACTGATTTAACAGAAGTTTGGAACTTGGTGGAGGAAGGAAGCCTAGCTTTGATGCCAGAAGACATACCCTTAGTGAAGTCTTCGGTGGGCTTAGTGCAGCATTCCAATTGGAAACCTACATTGCTGCCCCTTCCTCCAACCAACAATACACCAATCCTGCCATCCATACAACAAGCCCCTGATCTGGAGCTCAAGAAGCTGCCAGAGACATTAAAATATGCTTTCCTCGAGAAAGAAGAGAAACTTCCTGTGATTATCTCCTCAGAAACTTCCTGTGATTATTTCCTCTTCTCTTACCAGTGAGCAAGAGGAGGAGTTGCTAACAGTTTTGAGGAAGCACAAGAAAGAAATTGGCTGGACCATTGCTGATCTGGGAGGAATTGATGCATCAATCTGTATGCATAGGATTCATCTAGAAGAGGGCTCAACACCCTCCAGGAAAATGCAGAGGAAACTTAATCCTCACATGCAGGAGGTGGTTCTGAAAGAAATCATTAAGTTGCTGGATGTAGGGGTAATTTACCCCATCTCTGATTCTGAATGGGTGGCACCAATCTAGGTGGTACCCAAGAAATCTGGCATAACAGTGATCACAACCAACTTTGGAGAGTTGAGACCAGCCGGGAGACCACTAGCTGGAGAGTTTGCATCGATTATCGAAAACTCAACTCCAAGACCAGAAAAGACCACTTTCCTCTCCCTTTTATTGATCAAATTTTGGACAAGTTGGCTGGGAAGGCTTTTTACTGTTTTCTTGATGGGTACTCAGGGTACAATCAGATCCCTATGCACCCCCTTGATCAAGAGAAAACTACATTTACTTGTCCTTTTTTACACCTTTTCTTACAGAAGGATGCCTTTTCGACTGTGTAATGCCCCTGCCACCTTTCAGAGGTGTATGTATGCCATTTTTTCTGATATGATTGATAAATTCTTAGAAATTTTCATGGATGACTTTTCGGTCTATGGGGATAGCTTTGACCAATGTCTACAACACCTCCATCAAGTCCTACAAAGATGTGAAGAGACCAATTTGGTCTTAAGTTGGGAGAAGAGCCACATCATGGTAACACAAGGAATTATGTTGGGCCATGTAGTCTCTAAAGATGGAATTGAGGTAGACAAGGCCAAAGTTGACCTCATTAAAAATCTGCCCCCTCCAAGAACAGTCAAGTAAATCAGATCCTTCCTTAGCCATGCTGGATTCTACAGGAGGTTTATCAAAGACTTCAGCAAAATTGCTAAACCATTGAGCCACCTGCTTTGCCAGGCTGTGCCCTTTGACTTCTCCGCTGAATGTCTGAAGGCTTTTGAAACTTTTAAAATTTGCCTCACCTCAGCCCTTGTACTCCAAACACCTGACTATGCCCTGCCCTTTGAGTTGATGTGTGATGCATCTGACTTGGCAATAGGTGCTGTCTTGGGCCAAAGAAAAGATAAGCTGCCTGTGGTCATTGCATATCTCAGCAAATCACTTGCTGAAGCTCAACTGAACTACACAACCATTGAGAAAGAGCTTCTGGCAGTAGTTTTTGCTGTGGACAAGTTTAGACCTTACCTACTTGGGTCTAAAACTGTCATCTTCACTGACCACTCAGCATTAAAGTACCTACTGTCCAAGAAGGATGCAAAGCCCAGATTGATTAGATGGATACTCCTGTTGCAAGAGTTTGGCATCGAAATCAAAGACAAGAAAGGTGTAGAAAATGTGGTGGCTGACCACTTGTCCAGAATTATGTTAGAGAAAAGTGTTGATGACCTCACTACAACTGATGTATCCCCAGATGAGCAATCGTTTGCCATCCAATATTTAGTTCCTTGGTATGCACATATTGTCAATTATCTAGTTATAGGCAAGATCCCTTCCCATTGGACAAAAATTGATAAAGACCTATTTTTCTCACAGGTCAAATTCTTTTTCTGGGAGGAACCTTGCTTGTACAAGTATTGTGCAGACCAAATTATTCAGAAATGTGTTCCCGAAAGTGATATCCCCACTATTCTGGCCATGTGCCATGAAAATGCCTGTGGGGGTCACTTTAGTGGGAGAAAAACAGCTGACAAAGTGTTGTAGTGTGGTTTCTATTGGCCTTCTCTTTTCAGAGATGCCCATACACACTGCAAGGCCTGTGAAAGATGTCAGAAACTAGGAGGGTTGTCTAAATGAAATTCAATGCCTTTATAGCCCATCCTTGTTGTAGAATTGTTTGATGTGTGGGGTATTGATTTTATGGGCCCCTTTCCTCCTTCAAATGGTTTTCATTTTATCTTAGTGGCAGTGGACTATGTTTCCAAATGGGTAGAAGTCATTGCCACAAGAACTAATGATAATCAGGTGGTCCTCATGTTCATAAACCAGAATATCTTCTCCAGATTTGGTATCCCTAGAGCCATTATCAGTAATGGGGGAAGCCATTTCTGTAACAGAAATTTTGAGAGCTTGCTCAAGAAATATTCTGTCACCCATAGGATTGATACTCCCTACCACCCACAAATCAGTGGGCAAGTTGAAATTTCAAAATAGGGAGATCAAGCTTATCCTTGAGAAGACTGTGAGGACTGATAGGAAGGATTGGGCTGACAAGCTTAATGATGCACTGTGGGCTTATAGGACTGCCTATAAGATCCCCATCGGTATATCCCCTTTTAGACTGATCTATGGCAAGGCCTGTCATCTCCCAGTGGAGTTAGAACGCAAGGCCTATTGGGCCATCAAACATTTAAATTTAGATCTAACTTCTGTTGGTCATCACAGGTTGTTGCAGCTGTCGGAATTGGAAGAACTAAGGATGGGTGCATATGCCAATGCAAGGATCTATAAGGAAAGGTCCAAAGCTTTCTTTGACAAAGGGCTGTTGAGAAAGAGTTTCAATGCTGGTGATAAGGTTTGGTTGTTTAACTCCAAGCTTAAATTTTTTCCAGGTAAATTGAAATCCAGATAGGAAGGTCCTTACATTGTCATGCATGTTTCCCCATCTGGTCCTGTGGAAATCAATAATCCTAAATCTGGGAGACTCTTGAAGGTGAATGGTCAAAGGCTTAAGCCTTATTTCGAAAAACCTGCTGACCTTTTGGACACCATTCACTGTAAAGGGGATCCTTCTTCAAACTGATTCCACAGGTGTGTCATTACTGTAGCATATGTACTTAGTTTTTGGTTGATTTATCTTGCTCTCTTTAGTTTCCTTTCTCTAGGATTTGCTAGTGACCTTATCTGAATTTTTGCCCAATCTATTTTTAAACTTTTAATGTTTCGCTTGCTTCCTACTATTTTTGAATTGATAGCTTCTATTGAATGCCTAATGTGGGAGGTCATTTTCGTTGTCCTTGAGTGTATGATTGAGTTTACATATGACTAAAGACAGTCATAGGTCATGCCCAGGATTCAACCACAGCCAACATGCAAAAGGGCAGAACAGAGAGCACATGCTCTCTGTTTTATACCTTACTGTCGTTGGGTCCAAAATGGAAGCCTGGGAGACTATCGCGAGATTCATATGCTCTCGCGAGGTTAAAAGAGGAAGCCTAGAAACCTATCGCGAGGTTAAAGGAGGGAGTCTGAGAGAAGTTCGCACAGTTCACCTGGACACATTCTATTCGTTGTCGCGAGATTCATGTGTAGCTGAGAGCCTCTCGCGCAATTCATATAGAGCCATACATTACCTATCGTGAGATTATCAGATAAATTGGGAGAATCTCGCACAATTCAACAGAATTATTCCATTTACTGTCGCGAGATTCAAGATGAACCTCAGAGCTTTTTGCGCAATCCAAATAGAGCCTTAGGAACTGCTCGCGCAATTCACATGAATTATTCTCACTCTGTCGCACGCTCCAAGGTAAACTTTAGAGACTGTCGCGCAATCCAGATGTAATCAACACCCTCGCTAGGTTTATTTCCAACCCCGTGACCAGATGTTCCAAAGCGCGCCGAACTTCGCGATAAGTATTTCAACCCCGTGCTTTGTCCCTTTTTCATTATCTGCTTCCTTCTTCCCTCTGTGAAACCCTAGCTTCTGCCGCTATCCCCTCTCCCGTCCAGCATCACTCCTATAGCTCATCATTCACTTCACAACTCTATAGAGTTGTTCCTATCATCACCCCCATCCATTGCCCTCTGCTCTGAGATCTTAAGGTGCCCTGTGCGTCAAATCAAACCAAACCCTAGCTCTCCGTCTCCATTGCTCATACTAGAGGACAGACTTAGAAATGGCTCCCAAAATTGCACAAAAGAGAAAGGGGAAGGACAAGGACCCTGCAGAGACCACCCCTAAAAAGGCCAAGACTTCAAAGTCCCCCAAAAAAGGAAAGGAAGTGGTTGAGGAGCCGGCAGTACCAACCACTAAGTTCTCTACCCCTTCTTAGCTCGTGGAGTCAATCCCATTAGAGCCTGAAACAGCCTTTGATGTATCCTTTTTTGAGAAAGAACCTCTCTCTGCCCCTGCAGTACAGTTCATAAGCAAAGTGGGCCTGATGCCATTGATGAGAGAACTTCCAGCACTAGCCTACTAAAGGCTATTGCAGCTGTTTTACCAGCACATCAAGGTCAAGAAGGGCAACGATGGACAAGAGTGCTTGCTGGTGATGATTAACAATTTTGATTTGATAGTGAGCCCTAAGATGATTGCTGAAGTATTGGGCATCCCAGTAACATTCAATCCTAGCTGTGGATATGGCACCACCTGCATCTCCCCTTCCATCTTCCTCCAACCCTCCTCGGCTACACCTTAACCCCCCCCCCCATTTTCTCTTTTCTTTTTTTTCTATCTTTTTGTCATATTTTCTTTTTCTTTCAATGAAAGTTTTCTTTTAGTTCCATACTGTTCAGTTTTGCATTTTTATTTCTCTCTCTTCTTCTGTGTTTGTTTCTGTATGTTTCCTTGGATTCTATCGTTTATTCTCACCTCTGAACCAGTGAGGATACTGCTCTTCCTAAGTTTGGGGGTGTGGCAGGTAGGTCTGCCAATAACATAGTTAACTTAAAGTGCAGCAGAATCATGTGAGTAACATAGAAATGGAGCTGTGTTCACTTAAGAATTATGAAAATTAAGGAATTTAAAATTTTTTGCAGATCTTTAGACATTATAAATTTCTAAATTTTCACATTTCCATGATGAGAACACCAAGAAAACTCACTGGTATCAGCACTTAGTGAACCATTGAAGAGAGAAAAAGGTAAGGACATGCTTAAAAGTTCAAAGGAAGACCATCACTAGTGAGAATTGGGCCTATAAAATTTTTTTTTATTTGAGGAGTGATTGAGGCAAATTTCTTCTAACTTTAAGGACTGGCTGAGTCAATGTGTTCACTAAAAGTTAGGTAACTCCAAGTTGAAACAACTGACAGCACTCATGACACTTAGGAAAGGATCAAGGCCTTCTCTTGGACAGTTTGAGCCTAAACAGATCAAACCCTAAAGCAACTGCCCTTGTTCATACCCTCTTTGAGCTTCAAAGTCCAATTTTTTTTCCAAAAACCCACCTGAGTACTTGTACCTGAACCTATGGATCTGATTTAACCTTACCCTCACTCTGAGAAGTCAGAAGGTAAAGGAGAAAGAGTTAAAGATGGACTAGCTAGGGTCAACATTGGATGAGTAGAGAAGAATTATCTGAAGTTCTAGCAGTGTAACAACTGAGGAAAAAGGTGGCAATTCATCAAAGCAAAAACAAAAAAATAAAAAGAAGAAAACTGCACCAGAAAGAAAAGAAAACTATAATGAAGAGGAGTAAGAGAGGAATCAAGAGGAAACATTCATTGAAAAAAAAAAATCAAACAAGAGAAACTGATCACTTCAAATCTGAAGATTTCAAAGAAGATGAAAGGAGCTGAATTAAAAAAGGTGAAGTCATGAATCACCTCCTGCACCTACTGATTTCTGAATTTCGAACCCCTTTTTCAATCTTCCAATTCTTCTTATAACCCAATACCATAAGCCACATTACAGCCCAGTTAATGCCCTTGTGATCCAAAGTTGAATGAGTTGTCATGTGGAGATAATAAGAGTTGTCCAATCTATGATAAAAATCTGCCAATGATGTCAGAACTTGAATGCTATGCCTATGCTCATGCTTATAGACCCATTTGGGGGATGTAACTGCTCTTGAGCTTGAGAGACAATGAAACCCTCAAAAGTTCTTTGTGAGAGTACGCCCTGGAGAGTTTTGGGTCTGATATTGAATGTAATTGGCATGGCCTACAACCTAATTTTTAATTTAATGGTGAGCTCAGTGCTAACACACATGGGTAGTTTCCCTGTTGTGAACTGATTGGAAATGCTGTGCTATCATGTAAAGTTTATGTTACTTAAACATCTGTGCAGACAATGTATTTTAAATTTCCTATATTTTTACTGATTCAAGGGTGAACTGATACTTTGTTTCTTGACTGCTAACTTGACAATCTTGCACTACTGTTAACTGTTATATTGAGAAGTTTGTGGGTATCTTCACTGAAAACCCTCAGGAGACTTCACTCCTCCACTAGGGATGACCTAGGGGTTTAAAATGCTTGGTACATATGCTAAATGTATCCGTGCTCCCTACGAAAGTGGCATTTAATTTCTGTAGATTTTTAGTGTAGCTTTGCTAAGGGACTAGCAAAAATTAGGTTTGGGGGTGTGTTAAGACCTAAAAAGTACCACTTTTCACCCCTGAACTTAATCTTTGTTAGACCCTTAATCATTTAATAAAAGTACTTTAAGCCTGTTCTGCAGGTAATAAACAGCAGCTACAATAAGGCCTTAATCCTACTAAGGAGCCCACTTTTGCCCCAGAAGTCTCCCAGAAGAATGGAAGACAGAGAGCCTGATTGCATGAAGGCAGAGCACAACAGCAGCAAAGAAAGAAATGAACCTTTCACAGCTGCCACAAGGTTCACATGACTCAGAAAGCCTGCCTCACGCAATCCTCACGAGTTTCCCATAACATCATACCAATTGTCCGCACCGTTCTCGCGCAGTTTAGTGATAGAAGAGCTCCTGCAGCATAGTTCGCGCAGCTCTCGCGAAGCTCAAATATAAATGATCGCGCAGTCTCGCGCAGCTCAAGAAAGCATCTCTCAAACCTCGCACAGTTCACTCAGATCAGTTGAGGAGAGAGAGCTCCAGGTATCTCTGCGCGCAGTGGCCGCAGGATGCAAAACTTCAGAAAAACTTCTCGCGCAGTTTAGAGACCAATGCACATCACGTCCTCGCGAGGATCCTCGCGAAGATCCATTGAGAAACAAACAGCTCACCCGATTCCCATGCCATTCAGAAGGAAAGTGCAATCCCGCAAAGACCAGAGCAATCCAGAGAGGATTCAATGCTCTATTGCACGACTGCTTCAGCTGCAACTAAGATAACCCTGCGACGGCTATAATTTCAAGCTAATTCAATCTCGTGAACACTGTGCTACCATGCGACAGTCTTGAAAACCAGTGCTACCTGGCGAGGCTCTGAACTCTAACTCTCCCTCTCCTCTATAGAGGACATTCTGGAAACTTCCAACAATTAGGGCATGCATTCCAATGCTCCATGTTCTGTGTACGCACCCCGAGGCATCCAAGGAATAGTATTAGGCCATGTGGCATCGTCAAAATTAGGGTTTCCTAACCCTAATGCACCGCCAAACTAACTGCTATATAAACCTAATCCTAGTTTTAGTTTAGGCGTCTCTCTGCTTAGAATAGAATTTTGTCTATCTTCTTCTTACAGTAGCTGTAGATCTCTAGTAAGGTTTAGGTAGATTTCTTTTTACTTTTTTTTCTCTCCATAGTCCAACATTTGCTGGCTATGCCTTTGTATGACTATTTGGAATAGATTAATGGAGTTTTATGATAGGGTGTTTTACATTTATGAGATTTTTGTTTGTGAGTTGTTCTATATAAGGCTGTTACCTTGAGATCCTCCATTGCTAGGACGTATTGTAAGCAATGGAGGACTGATTTTATGGTTTACTCAGATCCAAGTGACCTGTGTGTCTGGGATAACATGCTCCCATACAGGCCTAGCCCCACCACAGGACCACTAGATCTGAAGTCCCCATGGGAGCAATGAGGTTTTGTAGCCTTGTGAACATGGTGGTGGCAGCAATGTTTCTTATTCTATCTTGAGCTTTGTGAGGAGGATAACCTCTGGAATAGTCTATGACCATTTAAGTGGACAGGTTATAGCCTTAGGGTGAAGCCAACCCACAGACTCAAGATGGATTATTCTTCTCTGCACTTGTGCTTGTAGCCCTGTGAGAGATTGTGCTGAGACAAACTCCCCTGTATGTGTATAGACCCGCCATCAGATGGCAGATCTAGTTTGGTTATAGAGATTGTAGGCTTGCGACTGGATCACTGCAGTCTCTCTAAAGCAGTGGATAGCTGGATCTAAGGCTCCACTCAAACTCTTGCTGGTTCTATGTGTCTGGGCTAACATGCTCCCATACAGGCCTAGCCCCACACATAGCACTTTAGAGGTTGAGGTTCTCTATAGATTCTTGTGCTTATAGCCCGGATGAGGTAGTGCCTACAACGATAAACTTGTTCTGACCCATCTCTGGACTATGGTTCCCTAATTGGATAGTCTGTGACCATTTAAGTGGACAGGTTATAGCCATAAAGGGATTGGATCATGGCACAGAGATGAGTTAGATTCTTTCTCCTCAGTGGTGATAATGTAGCCATTGGACAGGACTTCTATAGCAGAAGATCTGAATTTGAGTCATGAAACTCATCAGATCTGAACCTAATAGCATACTTCTCACCCTTTTATATTTATTTTCTCACTCCATCTTCTTTCTTAACCCTTTCTATAGTTTAGACATTAGGATACCTTAGAATTTAGATTTTAGTGACCCTAAATCCCCTTGCATTTAGGATTGTCATAACTGTAGTCAGATCTGGAGGGCCTACTAAAGATGGCTCCCTTGGAGCTTAAGATCAACTTCCCTGTGGGACAAACTCTTACTTATCAAAACTTGCTGCAACTGGCCCTGTATCTTGCAGGATTGTGCATATTTTAGGCTTGCTGCTCTGTCATTTTCAATCCACCTTTCATTCATTTTTATTCACCCCATTCTTATCACTGCCCCCAATAAAGTCAGTATCAAGCACTTAAAAATAGCCTAACAGCTCCTATCGACAGGTTCTCAGGCTTTTCGATAGGTTCTGTTCAAGCTCAGGCAAGCATTCGATAGGATGCTCCCTTGTTGCTTCCGATTGCGCGATAGGTTCTGGTAACTATCGAATTCTCCCCATCTTCACGATCTCTTCCTTTTTCAGGCTTAGGTCCTTTCGATAGGTTACAGTAACCTATCTACAGGTTGTTTTCAGCCTTTTTTTCCTGCTTCAATGCTGCTTTGCTGTTGCTGCATGCCCCAAGTGGGCATTGGTGTGGGGCCCTTTTGTGTGCCACAGTTGGGCCAGAGCTATAGTGAGAGATGGATCTCCTTATGGAGCACTTTAGGATGGATTTCTACACTATGACTACTTATTACTACTATCTATAAAACATGCTCAACAAGCACTTACTAGTCAACTCATAGGTCTATCAAAGGTCAGGTTAAAGGGTGCAAAATAACATTTGCACTGATTAACACCTATACGCTGGAAACCCTAGCCACTTTTTGGCACGTTTGATCATTACAAAACTTTGCCTTTATCGTGCCACCGATTGTGAGATCTATTTTGTGAAACCTTTTCGGTGTGAATCGTCGAGAAAATCTACCAGTTTTGTTCTGAAACTCCGTTTGCGTGACTCATTTCAAATCGTGGAATCCTTAGATCAAAGGTATGTTTAAGAAAGATTAATTATTAGAATCAATAGATTAAACTTGGGATTTATTTTGAAAATGTGTGGGATTCGATTCAGGTGAAAACGAGGCGAAATAGCATCGCTCGAGCGAGGACAGAACTTGGTTTTTGTCTTCGTTTTCATTTTCTTTCCGATACCGTCTTGGTATTTTATCCGTAACATTTTACTCCAAACTCCGATTAAATGATTCTTTTTGCGTTGGAAAGATAACATCAATCTCTACAACGTTTATGTTTTGACTAACTCATGAATCAATCATTTTGAAGGTCAAAAAATTAGGGGAAGGTTACGTCAAATTGTCTTCATTTTCGATTTCTTTCCGATACTGTCTTGGTATTTTATTCATAACTTTTTAATCCTAACTCTGTTTGACATGATTCTTTTTGTGTTGAAAAGAAAATAGCAAACTCTACAACTTTTATGTTTTGACCAACTCGTGAATCAATTGTTTTAAAGGTCAACAAATTTGGAGAAGGTTATATCAAATTCTAAGATTGGCACAAACTTGCCCGTTTCAACTCGTTTGTGAGGAAACACTTAAATAGGTTTAAATTATTAGTGATTAGAGTTAACCTTAATGTATAATGGTATATTTGTGATGTAGATTAAGGGCGAGAGGCCATCAATAGGATTTTTCTTGACTTAGCGTAACTCCAAGTTTTGGTAGGAGAACCTCATCTTTACAGTATTTTATTTTAATTTGCATGGATAATTTGTATTAGATTTTGAACTTGCATCTATCATCTAAAAATACATCTGTAAACTAAAAACCTGATATAAACTTTGAAAATCAGAATCTGCTTGAACTCCGAAATCTGAAATTTGAAATCTGAACTATGCATAAGATACTTGCATCTGAACTATATTGTATTTGCATCTACTTTATGATTCATCTGAATGACCCCTCAAAAATTCCTGAACAACTTTCTTGCGCAAGTTACCCTCCGAGTGTAGGGGCTTGATCCATCCTGAAATCATGAACGACGATGGTAGGTAGGGATTCCCATCGGCTATATTCCTGCTCTCGAGATATAGTTTACTCGGGGGGTATTTTAAGTTGAGGATTAAGTCATGAATTACTGAACTTTGCATGTAGAAGTTAGAAATAATAAGACACTAAGACTCTGCATCTATTCTTGAAACTGTTTCCACCTATTTAGAAATTAATTTTACATATGATTTCCGCACTTAAATTCAATTTATTATCTGCATATATGTTTGACAAGCTATATTTCGGTATTTTTTTTGAAACCATGCTAGTTAAAATAAAATGTCGTGGATGTGTTTCTTCTACTGAGCTTTGTTGGTAGCTCACTCCGACTATACGTCACAGGTCCAAGTACTGACGTGGCTGTTCAGGGCTACGAGACTGATCCTGATTACGTACCTGAGGAAGAGCCTGAGGTTCCTCCTGAGGAGTTTTTCCAAGTATAGGACTTATTTATTTTCTTACTTTTGGTGAGAGTTAGACTTGGATTTGTGGGCCCATTTTAGTTGGATATCATAGTTTTATACTTGATTTTGATTTCTGTTATGAGCCATGTTTCGATGATTGTCGGCCATCATCGGTGGTTCTTTACTTTTAATTATTTTCCAATTTATTTTCTTAGCTTTGGATTATTTGTTGCGCTTTACTCTGATATGTGCTCTATTTGTCCAGCTTATCGTTTAACCGATAGGTTGGCAAACCGTCCTTTCCTATACTTGAGGGAATGGAAAAGTCGAGTTGTCACAGTTGGTATCAGAGCCATGCAAATAGATCCCATGCGCTACCATAAGAACGGGTCAACTGTGACATCATGTGTCATAGTTGGTATTAGAGCCTAGTTATTAGGTCTTGTTGGGACTCGAGACTATAGCTGTAGGTTCTGTCAGGACATAAGAGACTCAATTAGGACCTTGTCAAAGTTAGTAGAATTTTTTGCTTTAGGCCTTTTAAGGGACTCATAGCTATGGTTGTAGGTTATGTTTGGAATATGAGTTGTTGATCTCGCTATCACTTGGAGTAGAGATAATTGACAATCGTGATAGAAGTGCAGTTACAGTAGGTGAATAAAGTTTAGATTTTTGTCGAAACATAGGGCCATGGTGATCACAATCTTTATTAATTGGAACCTTATGTCATGTTGACAGATCAAAGTGGCACAACGTAAGAGATCGAAGATTGTACACATGCTTAGAAAATTTTAATTGAAACGCTTGTCTAAACCAAGGTACCCTTTTTATGTGTTGGGAGAGCGACGTAAGCAAAATCGAAGCGTGAGTGTTGATAGACCCCGGGTCTATCCATTCTTTTGTCACTCCATTGTTTGCTGAGAAGTTGGGCATCATTCTCAAGGCCCTTGATGTCATCTTGGCAGTGTCAATTCCTACGGGTAACTCAGTGAGCACTAATACCATGTGTCAATCAGTGATTGTGATGATCGAAGACCACGAGACGGTAGCTGATTTGATCATTTTGAGCATGAAAGGGTTCGACGTGAAACTAGGGATGGATTGGTTATCCGCTTACCACACGAGCGTGGATTGTCTTCAAACAATTGTGACATTCCGCCCGCCGAAGAGAAACTCTTTCTGATTTTACGGAGTCAAATCCTGCGTGGCACCGTTTATCTCCGCTATACGAGCTGACCGTATGATGAGGAACGGGTGTTGTGGTTATCTAGCATACTTGCAAGATCATTAGGAGGAGAAGAAAAATATTGCTAATATTACGATTGCTTGTGAGTATTCAGATGTTTTTCCTGAAGATCTACCTGGATTACCACCTAACAGGGAGATTGAGTTTGTGATTGAGTTAGCGCCGGGTACCGAACCTGTATTAAAAGCTCCGTATCGAATGGTGCCTGTAGAATTGAAAGAGTTGAAAGAGCAGCTTCAAGAACTGCTAGATAAAGGCTTTATTAGATCGAGTGTGTTACCCTGGGGAGTACCAATTTTGTTTGTGAAGAAGAAAGATGGTTCAATGTGGTTTTGCATTGATTACCGCCAACTAAATAAGTTGACGATTAAGAATTATCATCCGCTTCCAAGAATTGTTGATCTGTTCGATCAGTTATAAGGAGCAAGGTTCTCCTTGAAGATTTACTTGAGGTCAGGCTACCATCAGTTGAAAGTAAAATCTGAAGACATTCCGAAGACAGCGTTTGGAACTCGATATGGGCACTACGAGTTCTTGGTCATACCATTTGGATTGACGAACGCACCTGCATCATTTATGGACTTGATGAATCGAATATTCAAACTATATTTTGATTAGTCTATAGTAGTTTTTGTAGATGACATCCTCATCTATTCAAAGACACGAGAAGAACATGAGCAGCACTTGCGAGTTGCTTTACAAACCCTCAAAGACCATCAGTTCTAAGCAAAACTCAGCAAGTGTGTGTTTTCGCTTGAACAGGTCAATTTCCTGAGCCATGTTGTGTCTGAGACTGGTATCATGGTTGACCCAGCAAAGATTGAGTCGGTGATGAATTGGGAGCAGCCGAAGACGGTTACATAGGTTTGTAGTTTCCTCAGTTTGGCAGGTTACTACAGAAGGTTTGTGGAGGGCTTCTCCAAGATATCAGGTCCACTCGCACAACTTACGAAGAAGAATACTAAGTTTGATTGGATGGAGCAGTGTGAGCAGAGTCTTCAAGAACTCAAGAAACAATTGACTACTGCACCAGTACTTGCTATACCGTCAGGCAGGGGAGGCTTTGCAGTGTACAGTGACGCATCGTATGGGAGTTTAGGCTATGTGCTTAACCAAAATGAGAGAGTCGTTGCTTATGGGTCTAGACAGCAAAGAGACCATAAGAAGAATTATCTGACACATGATCCTGAGTTGGTAGCAGTGATTTTTGCTTTCAAGATCTGGAGGAATTACCTTTATGGGGAGACCTTCGATATATTCACCGATCATAAGAGCCTCAAATATCTCTTCTCGCAGAAGGAGTTGAACATGAGACAACGTCGATGGATGAAGTTCTTGAAAGATTATGATTGTACCATCCAGTACCACCCCGGGAAAGCAAACGTAGTGGCAGATGCGTTAAGTCGAAAGTTCTCTACTCATTTATCACATCTCAGTGCAAGGGTGCGACGATGGCATCTATTGGAAGATATGGCTTTAAGTAGCATGAGACTTGGCGTAAAAGGTTCAGGTGCGTTAATGGCTATGCTATTGATACGTTCTACTCTCTATGAGAACATTCGCAGACTTCAGATGATGGATGATGAATTTATGGCTATCAGATGTGATTGGGGGAGGTAAAATAGATTTTTCTATCAAAGATGATGACACTTTATTGTTTAGAGACCGGGTATGTGTACCAACTAGTACTGAACTTCGGGACACCATTTTGGAAGAGGCTCATAAGTCTATGTATGCTATTCATCCTGGCAGTACCAAGATGTACCTGGACTTAAAGAAAATCTTCTAGTGGAGAGGGTTAAAGAAAGATGTCACTGAGTATGTCTCGAAATGTCTAGTGTGCCAGCAGGACAAGGTTGATCACCGAAATCCGACAGGACTGTTGCAACCCCTACCAATACCGGAGTGGAAATGGGAAGCCATTTCTATAGACTTCATTTTGGGGTTGCCAAGGACATTGAGGAAGCACGATGCCATCTGGGTCATTGTGGATCGATTGACTAAGTCTGCACACTTCCTACCTTATAATACGCCGTATACCGCCAGCAAACTTGCAGAGTTATACATCAAAGAGATAGTTAGGTTGCACGATATACCGGTTAGTATTGTTTCAAACAGAGACCCACTATACACATCACAATTTTGGCAGAGATTTCAAAAAGGGATGGGTTCCAAGCTCAATTACAGTACGGCACTTTATCCTCAAACCGATGGGCAAACTGAGAGGGTGAATCAGATTGTAGAAGATATGTTACATGCCTGCATGCTGGAATTTCAGGGGTCATGAGACCAACATTTACCACTGATTGAATCCGCTTGTAATAATAGCTACCAGGCTAGTATCGGCATGGTCCCCTATGAGGCCTTGTATGGATGGCAGTGCAGGTCTCCGCTTAATTGGGAAGAAGTGGGTGAGAACCTCATTTTAGGCCCCGAGATCATGGAGAGTACGACCGAGACAATTTGATTAATCTGCGAGAAGCTTTGCGTTGGTCAAAGTCGTCAGAAGAGCTACGCTGATCTTAAAAGGAACCATGTTGAGTTTCAGGTAAGCAATAGAGTATGGTTCACTTTCTTGTTACGTCGAGAGAAATAAGAGAGAAAGTTCTCTCCCGTTTTGTATTAGGTTAAGTCTATTAGTTTTGGTTGCTTTAGAGAGAAGAAGACGAGAGCCCTATACATCGGAAACCCTAGCTGCTTTTTGGCATGTTTGATCATTACAAAACTTTTCCTTTATCGTGCCACCGATTGTGAGATCTATTTTGTGAAACCTTTTCGGTGTGAATCGTCGAGAAAATCTACCAGTTTTGTTCCGAAACTCCGTTTGCGTGACTCGTTTCAAATCGTGGAATCCTTAGATCAAAGGTATGTTTGAGAAAGATTAATTATTACAATCAATAGATTAAACTTGGGTTTTATTTTGGAAATGTGTGGGATTTGATTCAGGTGAAAACGAGGCGAAATCGCATCGCTCGAGCGAGGATAGAACTTGGTTTTTGTCTTCGTTTTCATTTTCTTTCCGATACTGTCTTGGTATTTTGTCCATAACATTTTACTCCAAACTCTGATTAATATGATTCATTTTGCGTTGGAAAGATAACATCAATCTCTACAAAGTTTATGTTTTGACTAACTCATGAATAAATCGTTTTGAAGGTCAAAAAATTAGGGGAAGGTTACATCAAATTGTCTTTGTTTTCATTTTCTTTCCAATACTGTCTTGGTATTTTATCCATAGCTTTTTAATCCTAACTCTGTTTAACAAGATTCTTTCTGTGTTGAAAAGAAAATAGCAAACTCTACAACTTTTATGTTTTGACCAACTCATGAATCAATCATTTTAAAGGTCAACAAATTTGGAGAAGGTTATGTCAAATTCTAAGATTGGCACAAACTTTCCCGTTTCGACTCGTTTGTGAGGAAACACTTAAATTGGTTTAAATTATTAGTGATTAGAGTTAACCTTAATATATAATGGTATATTTGTGATGTAGATTAAGGGCATGAGGCCATCAATAGGATTTTGCTTGACTTCGCATAACTCCAAGTTTTGGAAGGAGAACCTCATCTTTACAGTATTTTATTTTAATTCGCATGGATAATTTGTATTAGATTTTGAACTTGCATCTATCATCTGAAAATACATCTGTAAACTAAAAACCTGATATAAACTCTGAAAATCAGAATCTGCCTGAACTCCAAAATCTGAAATTTGAAATTTGAACTATGCATAAGATGCTTGCATCTAAACTATATTGTATTTGCATCTGCTTTATGATTCTTCTGAATGACCCCTCAAAAATTCCTGAACAACTTCCTGGCGCAAGTTACCCTCCGAGTGTAGGGGCTTGATGCATCCTGAAATCATGAACGACGATGGTAGGTAGGGGTTTCCATCGGCTATATTCCTGCTCTCGAGATATAGTTTACTCGAGGGGTATTTTAAGTTGAGGATTAAGTCATAAATTACTGAACTTTGCATGTAGAAGTTAGAAATAATAAGACACTGAGACTGCATCTGTTCTTGAAACTGTTTCCACCTATTTAGAAATTAATTTTACATATGATTTCCGCACTTAAATTCAATTTATTATCTGCATATATGTTTGACAAGCTATATTTCGGTATTTGTTTTGAAACCATGCTAGTTAAAATAAAATGTCGTGGATGTGTTTCTTCTACTGAGCTTTATTGGTAGCTCACTCCGACTATACGTCACAGGTCCAAGTACTGACGTGGCTGTTCAGGGCTGCGAGACTGATCCTGATTACGTACCTGAGGTTCCTCCTGAGGTGTTTTTCCTAGTATAGGACTTATTTATTTTCTTACTTTTGGTGAGAGTTAGACTTGGATTTTTGGGCCCATTTTAGTTGGATATCATAGTTTTATACTTGACTTTGGTTTCTGTTATGAGCCATGTTTCGATGATGGTCGGCCATCATCGGTGGTTCTTTACTTTTAATTGTTTTCCAATTTATTTTCTTAGCTTTGGATTATTTGTTGCGCTTTACTCTGATATGTGCTCTATTTGTCCGGCTTATCGTTTAACCGATAGGTTGGCGAACTGTCCTTTCCTATACTTGAGGGAATGGAAAAGTCGAGTCGTCACACCACATAATATATCCGTCTAATGTATTCTACTTACAGTTCACATACTACATACAAAACCACTTACAGTTCACATACCATATACAAAACCAACATTTTTTTTCCATTTCCTTAGCCAGCCTCCACAGGCTCCACAAATCTCAACCTTTGTTTCGAGATGGTTCTGAACGAAACCTGCAAAGATATTAACCCTATCGGAACTAGTTACTAGGAGCTAAAAGCATAGATACTTTTATGCTTTTATATAGAGTTAGGTTGTGTTTGGCATTGCTCTTCGCTACTCTTTGTTGTTGGAAAGAAATGTAGGGAGAGAGAAGAATTGGAAGAAGATAAAAGAGAGGCTGCTCTTTCAAGCTCTTTTAAAGAGGGATGTTTTTCATGTTTCAAAGAGCAACCTCCCTTTTTTTCTTCCTCCAATCCTTCTTTCTCCCCATATTCATTTGCAAAAATAAAGAGCAGCAGCCGCTCTTTTCTACTCTTCCACAGAGCAATGCCAAACATAGCCATAGTCTATGATGAGTGTCCGCCCATGATGTGCATTAAAGTAGTCCACACATTTGTGTGACTGTTGTTGGAGATGTTATTTCTATTGTATGAGTGTGTAGTAAGTAATTTTGGATGTGTGTAGTTAAGTGAATTTTAAGTTGTACAATTCACTTAACTCGGGAATCATGTAATACGTGAACATGCTAAGATGATATAAATAATATTTTACATTGGGATTTGAGTCACATTGACTCAACCCTAATATTTATTCTTTTCTCTTCCTCTCTCTTCTTCTTCCTCCCTATTATTAAATCCTAACCCAAAATTACAGTTTTGTTTTATTCTTTTCAATTTCTACTTGGTATCAGAGAAAGGTAACTCAGACCTGATCCATCATCATCCTCCAACTTGCTAACATCAGCATGACATCATGCTGACAACAACCAAGTCAACCCTTTTGACCTCGGTTTGACTCGAAAAATACATGCCCAAAATCAGTTTTTCTTTGTGGTTCTTTTGTTCTTTTGGAGCTTTGAAGATGGAGTACAACTTATAGGAGTATCAAGCCCTTTTCCATTGTTGGTTTCTCGCTCCAAATTTATGATTTTCTGAAGATCTACTTATCGTGTGATCTTAGATCTGAGAAAGGTTGTTTGGGGATGGATCAGTGTTAATCTCTGAAAATTATTACTTTTCACCCCTTAGCCTAACCTTTAATAGACCTCTGAGTAAGTCAATAATGATTTTGAATTGTGTTTTTGCAGATAGTAGGAAAATAAGAGTTTAATGCAGCAATCCATCCTTTTAAAGCCAAGAAGATGAAATTTTAAGTCAAGCTATGGAGCTAATGGGTTTACAATGACTAAACCATGGTGGTTGACACCATTGGGGTAGTTTGGCATTGTTTGGTGTCCTAGAAGACCTGTTGTGGGTGAGAAGTGGAGCCAAAGTCTTGGAGAGCTGCTGCAATGGGATAAATAGAATAGCATGTCAAGTGGCACAGCAGAGAGCTCAATGAAGTGTGAACCATGCCAAGCTTCACAACTGATGCATTCCACTTGCTGAGCTGTTACTGTAGTTGTGACAGCCTGGATTTCGACATCCTGAAACCCGTGCCATCAGCACGGCCCTCCAAGCTGTGCCCCTAAAGTCCATACGGAACATTGGTATATCAAGCAACTCAAGTAAAATATGTAAACTGAAACAACATGAAATAAAGACATGCTAGTCCGGAGCAAAAGCTCAAAAGACAGTTTTACTTCCATGCCAACGCATGAACAGACGAACCGACCTGAGCCATCGGTGATAGAAAGATCACCCCAGATGGTTCACCCAAAAGAATATATCATTTAAATTATAATTTCCCAAAATCAAGGCTTGACATACCAAGTCGTACAGAATGCTCTCAAAAACCCACTCTCAAAGTACGCACGGGTCCTCTAGAGGAGGCTCCAACTCTTCCTCGGGCACGTAATCCGAATACCCCGGATCTCCGTCTCTCGAAGCCTCGGCAGCCGTAAGTAATGGACCTGCGACGTATAGTCTAAAAGGGTGAGCTACATTGTAGCTCAATAGGGAAACAACAAGTGAACATATAAGTCAAGCTCTCACATATATTCTAAAAGAATTTAAAAGCATGATTTATTAGACGGAATTTATTGGGAAAACAATTTAAATAACTGAATGATGTACTAGATGCAACTGTTACTTTACATGTATTTATTCATTCTCAACTTGCTGGTATTAGATACTGATTCGGCCTAATCACTTAAATCTTAACTTAAATATTTCCCAACTTACTATAGAGTCAGGCGCCCAATGGAATACCCTCCATCGTCGTCTAAATAGACAGTTTTTATATCTGTTTCTTTTTTGAATACTACCCAGGTCCCTTCTCATAGGCGACGGAGTTTCTAGTCTCATACACACATCCCTGGGATGTCAAACTAGTGTACGGATTGGCCGCCGTACCGATTACGGATATCCTGCCGAGTCAGTCATGAGTATCTTGCCACGTCGGTGGGGTATTCTGTTCAAACCTTAAATATCAAGTGCACTACATATAGTTATTCACCGTGTGATCATGCTAGTTTTAGTATATTAAGCCTTATCAACTTTTCTTTTACTTCACTGACAGATTTCATCTGCATCCCTGGGATGCCACTGGCTCAACGCATCACTTAGATGCTCATTATCACAATTTCACGTCCCCTGGGGACCTTACATGTTCATTTAGTATTCACACACACACACACTCTCTTAGAAATCACTTTTTGAGGCATAAATATTCATTTGAATCACTCTACATACATGCTTTTGAAAATTGAAATACATGTTTAAGGTGTTCCCAACCTCACGCGTTCGAATCACTAAGCATCAAAGTCCACACAACTCCACATGCTCACATTTTGTTCATACCACCTATGGTACCCCATAACACAAGCAAGACATCAATAAAGATGCATTAAAGAAGATATAAGACCCTCCCTGAACCTCAAAGTTCAATTCAAAAGCCAATAAAAACTGTCAAAATCAATTAATCGATCTCCCAAAATCGATTAATCGAAATCTCAAATCGATTAATCAAAAATCCTAAATCGATTAATCGATCCCAAATTGATTAATCAAAAATCCACACTTCGATTAATCGATTACCAATCGATTAATCAAAACTCCAAACTCGATTGATCGATTTTAAAATCGATCAATCGATTTTTCCCAGTCTCCATTTTCCGACCACTGGAAGTGCTCAGGCGATTAATCGATTTTAAATCGATTAATCGAATTTCCAGAATCGATTGATCGATTTCAAATCTATCAATCGATTTCGGGCGATTCTGCCCAGCTTACTTCTGAACCAAAATTAATTAATCGATTAATCGATTTAGTCAGAAACTCAGCCCTTTTTCGAGCATTTCTTTCAAATCTCTTCCTTTTCATTTCCCTTCATTTCCATTCTTTATTTCTTTACTTAAACCTCATTTAATTACACAACAACATGTTTCAAACAATCTAATTATAACTCACCTTAAATCCACCCTTGGTTGATTCAATGATTTGGCTTGAAGGCTAGGGCTCCTAGCTTTAACTTCAACAGTTCCAATCATGTTGAACGCGACCTTAAATGCTCAAACCCGTCTTCATTTCAAATCTGCATTAACTCCTAGCCATTACTCCTTCCTTGATCTCTCTCTCTCTCCTCTTAACTCTTCTTACCAACCCAAAACAAGAGAATTAACTTCTCTTAGGTTATTAAGTCCCTTATAACTCCCCTTGTTTCGGTGTTAGGCATATACACCCAAGATAGGTGTACATTGTCACTCACTAAGCTTTAAACTACACGCACTTGCACACTTACTTATGACATCAACCTAAGTTGTAAACACAGTCATCGAGTTGACTTTCACCCGATTAACCTATGATCAGTCAGGCACACATCCCGAGGTTACTGTTCATTGTTCAAATTTCGGGGACGTTACATTCTCCCCACCTTAGAAATTTTCATCCTCGAAAATGAACCTGAAGGTGTGTCGATGGGGTTTCCCCCACACACACATAGACACACTAAGGTACAATCTAAAAGAAGTGCACATCCTACACGAAATGAATTGCACGTAAAACGAGCCTAAAGGAATCAACACAAGTGAAGGAAATGCAAAAAAAAATTTTGATTTAAGTCACTCTCAATACAAAACAGTGTAATCCATCACATAATGGCATCCATGCCAAACTAGTTTCATCCATGAGATTTCAATAAATTTCCATCTAAAATTTACAATTTTCAACAAAAATTTATAATTCACCAGTCAATTATAACAAAACTCCCAAAATGTAATCTCCTCCAAATGAAATGTCATGATTGCGAGCTCACGCGGTCCCCTCTCCTAGCTGGTCTACTACGTCAGGCAGCTGTGGCCCCCAACTCGACGTGCCAGCACCAGAAGTATCCTTAGCAGGTGCGTCGGGCATCCAAGTCCGCTCCTCCGTGAGGCGCTACTGGGAATCTGTGGGATAGATGTACCGCATAGTGTGGTACATCAAGAAATCCAAACGACACTTCATCTGTTGATTGTTGGCCTCTATGTGGGTCAACACATCGTCGATAGTGGGGGCGGGGTGAGTGGCTCGTCGACAGTAGGATGACGTAGGTGTAGAAGTAGCCGGAGGCGATTGTGATGTAGTAGGAGGTGGCACTATGGGCTGCCCCTCCTGTTGCACTGAGCCATGAGACAGTGCTCCCTCAGCTGGTGGATCCTAATGTGGTGGTGGGGGTGGTGGTGGTGTTGGTCCCTATACTGGTAGGGCCTTCTTTAATAGCCTATAACTACGGCCCCACAAAGCAATGGAGTAATGCTTCACGTGGTTCGTAGCCTTTCTCTCAATAGGTGAAATGGCATACTCTGCTGCGTCAGAGTAGCATTCCAACATGCTAGATATAAGGCGAGCGTATGGCATATTTTCCTTGGGTCTCAAAGCTCCCTTCATCATCTTTCCTTTGATGTAAATCATACCCTCAATGACGAGTTTGGTAGCGTCGAACCAACGCCCACGGTATGCCGCGTAAAGGGCTTGCTGGACCAACTCTACCCGCTCAGTGTCGTGGCGCATGGGATAAAGGTTACACTTGAGTATAGAATCAAGCATCCACATATAAGGAGGTAGGTCCACCCTCCTTATGGACTTTCCCGATCCTTTGCTCCCCCTGGTCATTTTGGTCATAATTTCTTCAAATTTGACTTCCTTGGTAAAAGGTGGAAAGAGGGTGGTCTCGGGTACAAAATCTAGATAGAACTCTAGGGATTCGTGCACATGGCGACGTGTAAATGTGTAGCTACGACCGTCAATCTCGGTCGTAACGGTGTCATCAACTCGTCCTGCCTTTAGGTTTTGATAAAATAGGCGTACGAGTTGAGGGTAAAAGTGTCCGTGCAATGGGTTCAAAAGGTTTCCGAAACTCGCCTTTTGAAGGTATTGTCGGGCCCATTAGGTCTCGCCCTTGACATCGCGGTCGGTAAATAGAACTTCATCGATGATGTACTCATCTTCAAACTCCTTTGCGACCCACCACTCATTTGATTGGCGCAAATTTCTGGGTGGTGGTTGGGTATCGGCGATGGCTCGTGTGAAGATGTGTCCGTCGAATCAGATTCAGAATTAGATGAAGAAACTGGTGATGATGGGGGTGATGGTGATGGTGGTGGCGGTGCGGCGTTCTTATGCCGTACCAGGAGCTTGGACGTCGATTGCTTCATGGTCAATCACGTTCGAGGTGGCATTGTGTACTTAAACTAAGAGGATTTAGAAATTTAGGGCTAGAATCGACTCAAATTGAAATGAAAATAGAGATTTAGGGTTTACTGATCGCGATTGATCCAAATGGCTAGGGTTTCTATCTGACAAACTATCCAAAAAGCCCTAAACCCTATCTGTTACAGTTGCCAAAGGAAGGAGAGAAAGTGGCACCCAAAAGAAAAACAAAAACTGATTTTCAAATGGGAACCAAAAATCCCAAATCTATTATATATAGGCCAAAATCGATTAATTGATTTTCCTAACTTAACTCAGCCACGCGAAATCGATTTTAAAAATCGATTAATCAATTTTCAAAATCGATTAATCAAATTCAACCCAATTAATTGAATTTTGCTGTTATTTAATTTCCAGGTTTGTCATCTCACTGGCGTGTGCCAGTCGTTTAATCGACCAAAATAGATTGATCGATTTCCAAAATTGACTAATCGATTAATCGGTTTTAACAGATTCCTCAAAAATAATTCTACTTTATTTTTCCTTCATTTTCTTGGTAGTACCTGACCAGTTGGTCATTGGCTTTACGGAGCATGTCTCCATTAATCATTTTGTGACATAAAAATTTTAGCCATGCATTCGTCATCGTATCACGACACGGTTTTGATTCACACTTTTTCCACTGAATAGATTGGCCAAATGCTCAACATTTGATTACATGATCGATTTAGATTTAAAAACATGATTGCGATGACATAATTAAGCTCTCAACTTGCCGCAAATAAGTCCGAGTATTGCTCTTTTACGTCGGCCTCTCTTTCCCACATAGCTTCTTCGGTCGGATGATTTTTCCATCTAACAAGTACTAATGGGATCACTTTTGTGCACAATACTTGTTCTTTTGGATCCGATATCGCTGCCGGTTCCTCTATCATGCTCATATCTTCATGTATTTTCAAAGGTTGACCACCTAAGATGTGGGAAGGATCATTCACGAACTTTCTGAGCATAGATACGTGAAAGACGTTATGTACCCGATCGAATAACGGTGGCAATCCAATGCGGTAAGCAACTTCCCAAACTCAACCCAAATCCTCGAAGGGTCCAAGATAGCGGGGACTCAACTTGCCTCTCTTTCCAAATCTCATCACGCCTTTCATAGGCGACACTTTTACAAATACGTGCTCACCCACCTTATAGTCTACACTGGTCCGCTTGATATTGGTGTAGCTTTTCTGCCTGCTCTGAGCCACTTTGAGTTTTGCTCTGATCATACGAACACAAGTGGCATTATCTTCAAGTATCTCGAGTCCCAAAACAAATTTCTCACCGGTTTCTTCCTAATTGATTGGCGATCTATATCGCCGTCCATAAAGAGCTTCATATGGTGCCATTCCAATGCTCACTTGAAAACTGTTGTTGTATTCAAGCTCAATCAACGGTAGGTGTTGATCCCATGACCCTTGTAATTCAAGCATACATGCTTTGCGCATGCCCTCTATCATGGTTCACTCGCTCTGTTTGCCCATTAGTTTGCGGATGGAAAGCTGAACTGAAGTTTAGTCGCGTTCCCATTCCTTCTTGAAATTTCTTCCAGAACTTTGATGTATATAACGGGACACGATCAGAAACGATACTGCTTGGAATCCCGTGTAGGCGCATGATCTCTTTCATATACAACTCTGCAAGTCTTCCCGCCGTGTACATCGTGTTGTGAGGTAAGAAGTGTGCTGATTTGGTCAATCGGTCTACGACTACCCAAATAGCATTATATCTCTTTGCAGTATGCGGTAATCCCATGATGAAGTCTATAGAGAGCGATTCCCACTTCCACTCTGGTATGGGTAGAGGCTGCAATAACCGCACAGGGTGTCTATGATCGACCTTCACCTACTAACATGTCAAACACCGTGACACGTATTTAGCCACGTCTTGCTTCAAGCCTCTCCACCAGTAATTCTTTTTCAAATCTTAATACATTTTCGTGCTACCAGGGTGGATTGCATAATTCAACTTGTGAGCCTCATCAAGGATAGTTTGTCGTAGATCGACATTGTCTGGAATTCAAAGACGGCCCTTGAACAATAAAGAATCATCTTCTTTCACTGAGAACTCAGGTTTGATGCCTTTAATCACATCTTGACGAATCTTGGTTAGCGTCGGGTCTTTCATCTTAGCTCGTCGATATGCTCAAATATCACTGGTCTCACTGATATGTTAGCCAAAAAGGCTCATGTAGCTTGCGACTCGATATTCGCATCATACAGTGTAAGATCTTCAAATAACTTTCATCGGTGCATACCCAAAATCAGACTAACCAACTGAGCTGAACCCTTCCAACTTAAGACATCGGCTACTATATTAGCCTTGCCTGGATGGTACTGTATGGAACAGTCGTAGTCTTTTAGGAATTCCATCAATCTGCGTTGCCTCATATTTAACTCTTTCTGTGTAAACAGGTATCTGAGGATCTTGTGGTCGATGAAAATCTCAAAGATTTCACCGTACAAATAATGTCGCCAGATCTTGAACGCAAATATGACCACTGCTAGTTCCAGGTCATGTGTCGGATAGTTCTTTTCATGCTCTTTCAATTGTCTTGATCCGTAAGTTATAACCTTTTTGTGTTGGTTGAGCACACAGCCAAAACCATTATATGAAGCATCACTGTACACCGCGAACCCTCCATTGCCTGAAGGAATCGCTAGCACTGGAGCTGAAGTGAGCCTCTTCTTGAGTTCTTGAAAACTCTTCTCGCACGCTTCACTCCATTCAAACCTTGCATCTTTCCTTGTAAGTCTCGTGAGAGGTCCCGATATCTTTGAAAACCCCTCAACGAAACGTCGATAATAACCCGCTAGTCTAAGGAAACTAAGGATGTCAGTCACGGTCTTTGGTTGCTCCCAATTTACTACTGCTTTGATCTTAGCTGGATATACCGTGACACCATACTTTGAGACGACATGTCCCAAAAAAGCTAACTTCCTCCAACTAAAACTTGCACTTGCTGATCATGGCATACAGTTGGTGTTCACGTAAAGTTTGTAGAGCGACTCTCAGGTGTTCTTCATGTTTCGCCTTTGATTTGGAGTATATTAGGATATCGCCAACGAATACTACGATGCAGGAGTCAAGGTGTGGTTTAAACACCCGATTCATCAAGTCCATAAAAGACGCCAGAGCGTTCGTCAACCCAAATGACATCACCAAGAACTCATAGTGTCCGTACCGTGTCCTGAATGCAGTCTTCTGGATATCCTCTGCCTTGACTCTCAACTGGTGGTATCCATATCTCAGGTCGATCTTGGAAAAATACCTCGCTCCTTGTAGTTGATCGAATGAGACGTCTATCCTAGGCAACAGATATCGGTTATTTATAGTGAGTTTGTTTAGTTGGCGATAGTCAATGCACAGTTGCATTGACCCATCCTTCTTCTTTACAAACAGGACCGATGCTCCCCATGGAGACACGCTCGGTCTTCATTCTTTTTGCAAACCTCGGAGTAACAAAGGAGTGGGTAGACCCTCGGTCTATCAACACTCTTGCTTCGCATGCTACATAGCACCCTTTCTCATACACTCGTAACGTACCTATAACATACATATATACATATATAGCACATATTTTATTTAGAATTTAACGTACAAAAGGAGTCTACACGCTTTTTTAATGAATGCACCTTCTCTATCTAAAATTGTAAGAAAAATAAAATTCTTTATTTAAAAGGAATCTCACATTGGATGACGTCATGTACGTTCCCTGCTTCTTGGGCTGTGACTGCGTAGGCTCTCCCTTGCACGACCGGCTTCCTTGCTTGTATCAGTCGTCGCATTGAAGCAGAAGCCGTTTTATCTTTGGTCACCTTAGGGCAATCTTTAATCATGTGACCCGCCTTGCCACATTTGTAGCAACACCGTGTTCCCTGCCTACAATCTGCCGTCTTGTGAGACTTGCCACACTTGGCACAAGTCTCCCTAGGTGTGGAAGAAGCAACTCGTGAAAAGCCCTGTGTAACTATAGCTCCTGTAGAAATAGCAGGGCTCTCATATCTTAATTTCCTCCCTAACGTAAGCACAAGTTGTCGCTGATAATTTGCATGTTGCGCCGGTCTACCAAAACCTGGTTGGAATAGTTACCTCTGAGTGTTGGCTACGAATCTCAGCTTTTTGTTCACCGACTCGTAGTTCCCAGTTCTACTCTGATTCACATTTCCTCTCCCCTGCTGTTACCTTCGGCGGTATCGGTCATTATTCTCTTCTTCAACAACTAGAGCTTTACTCATGACCTCTCCATAGGTCTTCAACTGAAACGGTGCTATTCCCCCTCTAATATCTAGTCTCAAGTCGTGTTAAAACCTCTTTGCTCTCATCACATCAGTAACCACGTAATTGGGAGCGAAGCGAGTAAGCCTCATAAACTCCACTCTGTACTCCCTTACTATCATTCGTCCTTGTAAGAGCTGTAAAAATTGTATCTCCATCAGATTCCTCACTACCTCTGGGGAATACTGTTTATTGAACTCGTCCACAAACTCATCCCACGTCCAGGGCAATCCTAGGGTCTCCTGAGCCCTAGTCCTAGAAACGGACTTCCACAAAGGCCCAGCCTCCCCATCTAGCATGTAAGCTACCCAACGGACGCTTTCATCTTCCGTGCACGTAAGCACACTGAAAACCTTTTCCATCTCACTTAACCAATTCTCAGCAGCCATCGGCTTCGCTTGCCCTAAAAATCTAGGAGTTCGCATCCTCCTAAACTCGATAAATACAGAAGGCACTAACTGTGCCAGACCTATTGGAGGCATAGGTGGCTGATGCTGATCACTGGCATTGTGGGTCACCAAGGATACTCCATGTTATGCCATGGTTGTTGCCATGGTTTCCATGGTATGCGTCATCCGCTGATGCTCCTCTCTCTCCTCATTTCTTTCTCTAACTCTCTCATGTTCCCTTTGATCCCTTTCCTGACGGTCTCTTTCTCGGCTCTCTTCCTGATCTTCGCTCTCTTGGCCACCACTGCCTGAAGCCCCTCTGCTTCCATAGGTACTTTGTTAGTAGGCGAGATGAAGTCATCTCTACTACGTAAATTCCTCTCATGACCGCCCCTGGGTCGGCCCCTTCCCCTAGAAGACATAATGGTCTACACGTGAAACCAAAGTTTCATTAGCAGATGTCCCTATGCTCTGACAAAAGTAATGATTATCAAAATTTCTAAATGAAAATGCTCTAATACCAACTGTGACAGCCTAGATTTCGACACCCCGAAACCCGTGCCATTAGCACGGCCCTCCAAGCCGTGCCCCTGAAGTCTATACAAAATATTGGTATATCAAGCAACTCAAGCAAAACATGTAAACTGAAACAACGTGAAATAAAGATATGCTAGTCTGGAGCGAAAGCTCAAAAGACAGTTCTACTTCCATGCCAATGCATGAACAGAAGAACCGATCTGAACAATCGGTGATAGCAAGATAACCCCAGATGGTTCGCCCAAAAGAATATATCATTTAAATTATAATTTCCCAAAATCAAGGCTTGACATACCAAGCCGTACAAAATGCCCTCAAAAACCCACTCTCAAAGTATGCACGAGTCCTCTAGAAGAAGCCCACTGGAGGAGGCTCCAACTCTTCCTCGGGCACGTAATCTGAATCCCCAGGATCCACGTCTCCCGAAGCCTCGGCACCGCAAGTAATGGACCTGCGACGTATAGTCTAAAAGGTTGAGCTACATCCTAGCTCAATAGGAAAACAACAAGTGAACATATAAGTCAAGCTCTCACATATATTCTAAAACAATTTAAAAGCATGATTTATCAGACGGAATTTACTGAGAAAACAATTTAAATAAATGAAAGATGTACTAGATGCAACTTTTACTTTATATGTATTTATTCATTCTCAACTTGCTGGTATTAGATACTGATTCGGCCTAATCACTTAAATCTTAATCTAAATATGCCCCAACTTATTATAGAGTCGGGCGCCCGATGGAATACCCTCTATCATCATCTAAATAGACAGTTTTCATATCTGTTTCTTTCTTGAATACTACCCAGGTCCCTTCTCATAGGCAACGATGTTTCTAGTCTCATACACACATCCCTGGGATGTCAAACTGGTGTACGGATTGGCCACCGTACCTATCACAGATATCCTTTCGAGTCAGTCGTGGGTATCCCGCCATGTCGGTGGGGTATTCTGTTCAAACCTTAAATATCAAGTGCACTACATATAGTTATTAATCGTGTGATCGTGCTAGTTTTAGTATATTAGGCCTTATCAACTTTTCTTTTACTTCACTGACTGATTTCATCTACATCCCAGGGACGCCACTGGCTCAACGCATCACTTAGATGCTCCTTATCACAATTTCACCTCCCCTGGGGACCTTACGAGTTCATTTAGTATTCACACACACACTCTCTCTTAGAAATAATTATTTGAGGCATAAATATTCATTTGAATCACTCTACATACATGCTTTTGAAAATTGAAATACATATTCAAGGTGTTATGTACCTCACGCGTTCAAATCACTAAGCATCAAAGTCCACGCGACTCTACATTCTCACGTTTTGCTCGTACCACCTATGGTACACCATAACATAAGCAAGGCATCAATAAGGATGCATTAAAGAAGGTATAAGACCCTCCCTGAACCTCAAAGTCCAATTCAAAAGCCAATAAAAACTGTCAAAATCGATTAATCGATCTCCCAAAATCGACTAATTGAAATCTTAAATAGATTAACCGAATCCAAATCGATTAATCAAAAATCCAAAATCAATTAATCAAAAATCCACACTTCGATTAATCAAAAATCCACACTTCGATTAATCAATTCCCAATCGATTAATTGAAATCCAAACTCGATTGATCGATTTTAAAATCGATCAATCGATTTTTCCCAGTCTCCATGTTCCAGCCACTGGAAGTGGTCAGACGATTAATCAATTAATTGAATTTCCAGAATCGATTGATCGATTGCAAATCGATCAATTGGTTTCGGGCAATTCTTCCTAGCTTACTTCTGAATCAAAATCGATTAACCAATTTTCCAAATTGATTAATCGATTTGGTAAAAAACTCAGCCCTTTTTCGGGAATTTCTTCCAAATCTCTTCCTTTTCATTTCCCTTCATTTCCATTCTTTATTTTTTTATTTAAACCTCATTTAATTACACAACAACATGTTTCAAACAATCTAATTATAACTCACCTTAAATCAACCCTTGGCTGATTCAATGATTTGGCTTGAAGGCTATGGCTCCTAGCTTTAACTTCAACAGTTCCAATCACGTTGAATGCAACCTTAAATGCTCAAACCTGTCTTCAATTTAAATCCACATTAACTCCTAGCCATTACTCCTTCCTTGATCTCTCTCTCTCTCTCTCTCCTCTTAACTCTTCTTACTAACCCAAAATAAGAGAATTAACTTCTCTTAGGTTATTAAGTCCCTTATAACTCCCCTTGTTTCGCTGTTAGGCATATACACCCAAGATAGGTGTACATTATCACTCACTAAGCTTTAAACTACATGCACTTGTACACTTACTTATGACATCAACCTAAGTTGTAAACAGTCATCGAGTTGACTTTCACCCAGTCAACCTATGATCAGTCAGGCATGCATCTCGAGGTCACTATTTATTGTTCAAATTTCGGGGACGTTACAGCAGTGAAGTAAAGAAGACAGCAGTTGAGCACTGTGCTAATGCAGCCATCTAGTCTACCAAGTAGCTTCAGAGCAACCCATAAGAGCAGTGTGCAGCAGCAGTGGAGCCAATAACACTCAAGCAAATCAGCCACCCATAGGTGCTGCAGCATTTTATGGACAGAAAAGGGTCACACATGAAGACTCGGGAAGCTCTCGCGCAGGTGAAATAACTTAGAAAGTTGCAACTCGCGAGGATCTCGCAAGGTCAGGACCTACAGTTCATAAGTTGCTCGCGCATCTTAATGGAGGATGGGCTTCAGAAAGTAAGCTTGTGTAGTCCTCGCGAGGATCAAAGCTTCAGAAAAAGCTTTCGCGCAGTTCTCGCGAGGCTCAGATAGTTCAGGCGATACCTGCTTGCATAGCTCTCGTGCAGTTCAAAGATGGATCCAACCACGCGAGTAGTTCAAATTCCCTCGCGAGCTGGATTAGCTGAACCTCGTGAGCCCTCACTCAGCAACTAATCCATCCACGCGAGATGTAAAATACTGCATTCATCCATGCGAGGCACGGGCTCCGGACTTCCCATTCGAACTTCAAGGATATTTTTGAGATTTCCCAACCTCTAGGGCACATACCCCGAGGTGATAGGGCCTGATAAACCAAAGAATAAGGAAAGGCAGTGGATTGAAGGAAGGGAGAGGGGAGCCACCATGTAGCAAAGAAAATGGGGGGCAGGAAACTAGAAGACTTTAGGCCTATTAGCTTGTTGGGAAAAAAAAAGTCGATATAAACTATCGTTGACAGTGTTAACTAAAATAATCAAAACGGTGAAGTTGAGGGTCATCTACCAGAATTAGAGTGCATTTTTGTCATGAAGCAAATTTTGGATGGGCGGTGAGAATTAATTTTAGATCTAAAACTCGCATATTAGGCTTAATTTGCAAGTTGGACATGAAGAAGGCATATGACAAGGTGAACTGGGAATTCCTATATAAGAAGAATTGATTTTGGTCAAAAATGGGGGAAGTGGATCAAAGGATGTGTTTTGTCAACTTGGTTTTCAATTATGGTTTTAATGGGGCAACCAACGGCTTTTTCAAGAGCTCTAAGGGGGCAAGGCGGGGGGATCTGCTACTGTCGTTCGTCTTCAATATCATGAGGGAAACTTTTACCAACCTTATAAAAAAGGCATAAATCATTCCGTGAGGGAACCTCCAAACCTTGTTAATTTCCTTCCATATTCTTTGGAGAGTGCTACTATCGGCAATATTTGGGAAATTTGGAAAGAAAGAAACAAGAGAATTTTTTAGTAGTTTGCCACTCATGGGTTCACCAAACATACGATATTAGAGAGATTAATCTGGTGGCATCTGAAATTTCCATGTTGTTCGCCCATTTCAACGATAGAAATCCCAGGGTAGGCCATAAGCTACCACAGGCCAATTTTTTGTTGTACCATTGTTCTTTTGTATTTTGGCTTCACTTTAGTTTCTATTTTTATGCTTTTGCGTTTCCTTTCTATTTTTCTATATTTATTTTTTTATAGCTTCGGCGAAGCACAAAGTTACACCCTTTGCTGCACCTTTTTGATCAGTTGTAATGCTCATTATCTTTGACGAAAGTTATGGGAACCTTTAACTGATTGAAAAAAATATATCAAAGGAACAGGTAGAACAATAAGAAAAGTTGGCATGCGCCAAAGCATCTTTTAAGAACACATTCACCCTACTAAATTTTGAAAAAAGAAGAACCAAATGTAGTTTAATACTACCATCGGCAGAATATAGTTGTACAGGTTAGACACAAGAAAAAAAAGAAAAAAGAAAAAGAAGCTTGCATGATTGTGTGTATCTTCTTAATTATACAAGCAAATAATTTTCATCAAAATATTTATGAAGTAATCCACAGTTCCAAACAAAATATAGGCTTTACAACTGACATGACGTTGTAATTTATGCTAGCTAAAGATAGAAACCAGCAACAACCATGGGTCAAAATCTGGGCCGATACCAGTATGTACCGGCCATAAATACCAGTATTGGCTAGCTCCGGTACAATACATTGGTTGGGACTCGCCCAGCCAATGTAAAGTTCAATGTATCACCCGGTACAGCCCACGTACCAGTCGTACCGGGTGATACATAGAATGTATCGTCCGATACATTCAAAATAAAATTCAAGCCCCCTTTTTTTACTAGAAAGGGACCCATGAGCCTTTTCTTGTCTTCTCTCTTAAATGCTTCTCTCTCCTCATTGTATCTTCTCTCTTTTTGTCTTATCTTCTCTTCTTTTCCCTTCGGTAGCCAAGAATGCCTTCATAAACATATAAAAAATTATGTACAAAGCAAAAAAATTAGGTACAAAGCTAAAAAAAAATAAGTACATACCTTAGAAAAAAAATTGAAAATATTTTAAATAAATAATACATTTTTAAAGATTTTTTTTTTTTTTTCAAAATTTTTTGAAAATAAAAAATATTGGCCGATACATTGAGTCAATGTATCGGCCAGTACGGCCTGTACGTATCATTCAAGGCCCTGAGCGATACGTATCGATAATCCAAGATTCTGACCCCATGCTTATGCTTGTACCATCTCAGTCCTTCATAAACCATCTCAACATTCCATGATTTTCTCCATTATTGGAGCCACCCTAGATTTTCCATTACATACTTGTTCCTAATTTTATCCTTTCTTACTACACTACCCATCTATCTTAGCACGCATTTCAGCCATAAGTATTCTATCTTCTTATCACTTCTATGCAGCACAACATTTTGCACCATAAAGTAGTGTAAATCTTCCTGTCGTCTTATAAAAATGTTCCTTTAATTGAAGTGGAACTCTTAGATTGCACAATACCCCGCTCGACCGTCGCCATCTTGCCCAGCCTTCATTGATCCTATTTTAGATGTCTCTCAAAACCACCACATGATTGTATAGTAGGACCTAAACATCGAAATCTATAACAAGGCAACACAAAATGGTTTGCTATTTTAACTGAATCGTCTTCCAAGCTATCTTGTTCACTGACGTTACACTCCAAATATTCCATCTTTGTTCTACATGGCATACATACCCATGAAAATTTCATGTCATGACAATGATATACCAAAGTAACAAAGTACGGAAGAGAAGTAATATATTTTCTTAAGAAGTAATATATATGTATCATCAAGTATAGTTTGGGTAATCATTAAGAAAAATTTATCTAGCAATATGACATTAATTTGCCACAATAAATTGCTACATTCTGTCGAACCAAAGTATTTTTTCAATAAACCTCCACCATCACAAAAATTAGCAATGAAACGATCATGAGGGATTTGCTTCTAGCACCACCTTTGGACTAACCTATCCAATAGAAGAACTGAAGGCCTAGGTCTAGGCAAACATAACTTCAACATCACCGACTCCAAAGGCACCAAGAAAACACTACGCCTCTTGGGAAAACTATTCAATAGCCACATAAAAAACATAACCACATAGAAAAGATGGTCAGGAAATGAACTCTTAGGGTTCAATATTGGTGCCAAATCTTCGTCGTCTGAAAGGCCAAAATCTTGCCCCAAGCCTTTATCAAATAGTGATCTCCCACGATCAAAACCTAAGCCTCCACACCAATAAACTTGTCTATAATGAGAATAGAAATTTACTCCATCTTCTCATTATTCCTTACAACCCTATTCTTGTATGCATAAACTCCCATTTTTAATGCTTTTTTTATAAACTCCCATATTTTTATATGCTTAATTTCATAAATCTGCATGATTCTGAACTAAATGCTTGAATATATGCACATTCCTTTGCTACAAGAAACGAGTTGTTATTTGGATCCACCTAATTACGTTACTTTTCCCTAATTTTGTGTGAATCTTTTCATCACAACAATAGATAAAGCAATGTTTTCCACACATCTAGGAACCTTAAAAGAATTAGGGACTCTTCCGAGGCTTTCAGAGAAATTAAAATTTCCCTCTTTCTCCCATATTCTCATGAGCTACAATGAAAATCTCCACTTTTGTTCCAGAAGCTTCCAAAAACGGATGTTCGTCCTCTAAGATTGAGTTTGCAAATAAAAAGGCATTAGTGTCTCACAAATTTTCGATACAAAAGCTTCCCAAACCATCCTCGGCTACTAACTAAAAAGGAATGAGTGGAGTCTTCTTTAAGGGAGTTTACCAACCTTCACCGCCTCAATAGGAGAATGGAGAACTAGAATTGACCATTCCAGGAGAGGCCTACATTTTCGGCTCCCTGTGAATTGTCCAAGCCACATAACCACTAACCATAAAAATCAACAAGATTTTTGTCCCCAAGAAGTTCAAGAGCACACATTAGAGCTTAAGAATCCTCTTTTGTTCTATGGTAGAGTTCATGAATAAAAATTAATAGGGAGGGATCCCACATGCCAATGAAGTATGGTCTCAAGGTCGAAGGAAGAAAATAGAACATAGCTATCCAATAACAATATCACAAGGAAAAGTTGTTAGTAAAAGATAGCCATCATGAAGAACAACACATGAATTTATTAGAGAAGATCCTTTTTCTTCTAGAACAATCAAACAATTCTCTTTTCTATTTTTTATCTGATGATTTATACATAATGTAACATGATTTAATTTGTATTGAAACCAATGCTTCATGGACTTCCACTTGAATTATCTCTACTTAAAATAATGACTTGCGGGCATGGAAGCATCCTTATCAACGCCTTGTCCCATCTATTTGGGGGTCAGTTTTGCCAGTCTTATTTCTCCACTCAATTCAGTTTAGGGCCAAACTTTTGCTCCACAATCCTTCATGTCATTTCTCAATACTTATTTCCAAGTCTCTATTGGTCTTCCTCTTCTCCTCCTTCCTTAATCTTCTGTTGTTTCAATCTTTCATACAGGGGTTGTCTCGAGACTTAGGTAGGCATTCCCAAACCATCTCAAGCGACATTCTTTGATGATTCTCCATAATTGGATCCACTCTAAACTTTCTCTTATATAGTTGTTTCAAGTTTATCTTTTCTAATCCATGCATCAACCTCAGCATATGCATCATAGCCACATGAACTCTGTCTTATAGTCACTTCTTCATAGCCCAACTTTATGCATCACACAGCAATGCAGGTCATACTATTGCATCCTTCGATCTGTGGCAATCATTGATCACATAACTACTTGCTTATCTCCACTTCACCCACCTTTCATTAATTTTGTTTAAGATATCCTCCTCGAATGTATCACCAAGTTGTATCGAGCCCAAATATTGAAAGTTATGGCATAGTTTGGCACTTGGTGGTTCTCTCTTTTGATCAAATCATCCTTCTGACACTTGTGTTCATTAAACTTTCACCCCATGTATTCAGTCCTTGAAATAATTTTTAAATCCTTCGATCCTAAGGCATTTCTCCAAAATTGCAATTATCATTTACTAGTTTCCTTGTATGTCTAAACAGTAAGCAACATGGGACCTCATCTTGTATTACTTATGTAAGTTCATTCACAAGAAATGGAAACAAAAAGAAAAAGACTCCAAGCATGTCCATAGTGTAGACCAATCCCAATGTCGAACTCCATTGTCTCTCCACATGTAGCTCTAATACAAGTTATTGCTCCGTTTTATTTTATTAACAATGCATTTCCTCCTTAGCGTCCACTAGATTATCCACCATAGGCTTTCTCCAAATAGATAGAAACCCTATGTAAATTTTTCTTCAACTCTCTGAACTTTTCCATAACTTGTCTCTGCAAGAAAATGGCTTTAGTTGTTTATCTTCTTGGCAATAATCCAAACTAGTTCTAAAAAATAGTTGATACTTGTCTTAGACGTTGCTCTACTATTCTCTCCTAGAGTTCCCTAGCATGACTCATAAGTTTAATATATTAATAATTACCACAATTTTAAATATCCCTTTTATATCCTATAAAAAGGACAGTAGTGCCATTTCTCCATTCTTTGGGCATTTCTCAATATCTTGTTGAACAAATTGATCAACCGAAAAAGCTCCCTTTCATCCATCATAATCCAGACTTCGTAGGTATCCCATCTAGTCCCCAATGCTTTCTGGAAGACATGGAAGCAAGTTATATAAAGCATTGGGTTATATAAGTAGTACGCCAAATTATTTAGAGTGAATCATAGTAAAGGTATCAAACGTGACGAGTCCTGAAAATATGATGTGGCAGAACAAATTTATTTAGAATGGATCCTAGTAAAAGTATCAAACATGAGCAGTCCTAAAAATCTGATATAATATAACAGCAAAAAATTAACAATCAATCCAACAAGAAGACAAAAAAAGGGATCAATAAATTCGTAACTTCCCAGTTTAACCAATATATGTTCAGGGACACAATACCTTACCTCATTCTTTCCTGGTACAATTGGTTTCCCATGCACAAAATTAAGGATCAATCCAACAATAAAACCAAAAAGGGATCAATAAATTCTTAACTTCCCAATTTAGCCAATATATGTTCAAGGACACAACACCTTACCTCATTCTTTCCAGGAATAATTGGTTTCCCATGCAGAAGCTCAGCAAAAATACAACCAATAGACCACATATCGACAGCTGGACCATACTTTGTAGTTCCAAGCACCAACTCTGGAGGTCTGTCCAAACCATTACGACCATTAACCAATTAAAATTGGAAAGCAATGCATATTTCTTGGAGAAGAAGAAATGTTTAATTACATGAAATCAACATTTCTACCTGCCAATAATCAAAGCATGACATTTTACCTATACCACAAAGTAATAACACGATTAGTAAGATTGCCATTGTGATCATTGGAAAATGAGCGAGCAAGGCCAAAATCTGCAAGCTTTAAATTCCCCTCATTATCAATTAGAAGATTAGTTCCTGCACAGATGGACACAGAATAGATATCACCTCGGCTTCAAAACGAAAAAATTTGATGTAGTAAGAAATGTAACTTGATATTTGATGTTAAACCTTTGATGTCACGATGAAGTACTTGGTTAACATGACAATAATGAAGCCCTGTCAACAGCTGCCTCATATAGCACTAACAAGGCAAAATAAAAAAACAAATGTTTCAAGAATCAAATCAAAGTGTATGATCAGATGAATTGAAATTGCTTTAAGCCATATGGAGTTGGTGATACCTTGATTTGGGGAACTGTAAAGTGCATCCCAGGACGGTCTGATAGACCAGTCAAGTCATGGTCCATGTATTCAAAAACCATGTAGATACTAACTTTATACTTGTTACCATCTGATTTTCCCAAGAAAATATAAGTAACATGAGACCATTTACCAGACCAGTCAAATCATGGTCCATGTATTCAAAAACCATGTAGATACTACCTTTATACTTGTTACCATATGAATTTCCCAAGAAAATATAGGTATCTTGAGACCATTCCTTCCAAGAATAAATGTATATTAAGCAGCAATGCTAGGGAAACTTAAAAAGAAATATTTAGTCATGTGTGGCCGCTAAATCATACAGTAGTCCTAGAAGATTATCATACACTATATATTATGTATGACAAGGAGAAATGCACAAATTGTATTAACACCTTCATCGGATTCATAGGGTTATGAGGCGTCCTTTATCCATCGAACCCTGTTAAAAGCTGATATCTACAGATTTAAGAATCCAAAAATCCATGCTCGTAGTCAGCTTTTGATATGATTCGGTGGCTAAACGATCACTTCATAACAGTAAAATTAGTAAAACTGAATTGCATGTGATGTTTAAAAACGCACCTGGTCTTCCTTGCTCATTTATTCGGGGCCTGAAAAGACATTTTCAATAACCATTAATAAGCTCTGTAAGGCTTATGTTGGACCTAAGTTACTTGTTGAGTGGCTGTTTAGATGAACATTCATTATGCTTGTCATCCAAAATGTGCCCCAGCCAATCGAGGTTAAAATCATTAAGTTCTCATAAAAACATGAGAACCAGCTCCAATTCAGAAATTTGACAAAATGTTTCATCTCCTTCATGACATGGGGTACATCTAAACAGCCCCTTAGCAAAGGAAATGAAAAGGAAAACATGAACAGTCAAATGGAACCTGGAGAAGTTATAATCTCTTTCAACTGAATTAAGTTCTCATGATGCAACTTCTTTAAAATTTTGATTTCGCGTATGGTAGTTATGGGGAATTGCAGAAAAACATAGAAGGCCAGTCATATGATATGGTAATACAAAATATTTACCCATTGGATGAAACAACTATTGTTTGTAGTCTCCCAATTCTAACTTTTCCACAGTGGGCCATAATTAATAAGTACTAACTGTAGTAATAATATGAATAGGAAAAGAAGAGAGCATACCCCTTCTCTTTCATTGTCCATTCATATCTTCTTCCATGCAACAATTTCCCCTGTCATGATTTCCCTAGCCATATATACTTGACTACAATTTCAGACAAGGCACATTAGAAAACACTCTTTAGGATAGCACTAGAGTTCATCAAATTCACAATCATCCATGAATAGCACAAAGAAATTATTATAAATGGAGCTAAGTAGTAATCAAGAAAAAGATATAGAGCTCCATGTAATTGCTAAAACAAACCCTTTTATTAAGCAAAGTGAAACTACCCATGCCCCTTTTTTTACAACCACTTCACTTAAAAGAACCCTCCCTCATTTGGAAAGTTTTACCACTGAGTTATAGTGTTATACTCCTTTATGCCGGCACACCAAATTTGTAAAAGCTTTAATCGAGATTTTTTCCCCACAGGGTAACGTAAAAAATCCTCCCTCTCTCATTCTCTCTCTATCTCCCTCTAGGGTTTATCAGTCAGGCCTTGACACTAAACATTTGATGCTTTGTACACCGATGGTTGGTGATTCGGTGTGATTTCTTTTTTTGGTCGGAGTCGGTGTGATTTCTAAGGTTGTTCAAGTATGCAACGTATTTTCCGAGTTCGAAAGAGTTGGAATTTGAACGGACGGATGTGTGGGTACATTTCAATTGGCTAGATTGGAGATGGATTGTTGTAAAGTAGGTAATTGGTGTTCTACTGAATCTGTGTTCGATTTGATCATATTGTGTATTGGTTGGAGGGAAGGGCATTGAAAGACTAATATGGGTTTTGGTTTAAAGAGTTTTTTAGTTGTTCTCAAATTCTCTCCTTCTCTCTCGGCTGAAACCTCTACCCAACTGAAAGCTCTTCCCACCTCATTCTACGTAACACATTTCCTTCTCTCTTTATCACTCATTTTCATAATTTTCATGTGGGTTTCTTGATTTTTTTTTCTTGGGCAAGGATTGACACCTACTCGATCTTATGTCTCATGTTTCAGAAAATTCTTGGAATCCTCTCTCCAACAACCCCCACACGATGGCCAGAGGGTTGATCTTCCACACCACCCTATCTTTGGAACATAGATGACCAGTTCCCCAGCTCGATAGAAGCTCTCCGCAGGCGACCTAGAAAGCAATAATCAACTCCAAATTTATCCATAAAATTATTATAAATGACTTGGGCCAATGGGCAGAATACATGTTTGACGGACTCCCCATCCCCATTAAATATGAAGCATTTATTTGTACTACTTCACCTTTAGACATCAAGTTATCATCTGTCAATACTCTACCCCAAGCAACACACTAGCCAAAGAATTTTATCCTGAAAGGGATTTGCAATTGCCAAATACATGCCCAATGCTTAAAAATTAGAGGCCATCTGCTCATATAATGAAATAGGGTTATGTAATACTAATAAAAGGGTTACTGTGATACAAATTATAAGGTCTCAGAATCCGGTAGTGATTCTTGCAAGAAACAAAATAGGGTGAAACATCCAATAGAAAGGTGTCTTATGTGATTGGGGGGAAATAACCAGGGATGGGAGGGATTGGATTGGATTCGGTGGGGGCTTCGGGAGGCAATGTGGTTGCCTGAAACAACTCCATTATAGGAGGGACTGAGGCTGAAGTGCAAGACTTGTCCATTTCTGTTATGTTGAGAAATAAATCTAATGGAAAAGTTCAGGCTTTTATAGGGTCATTTTCATATAAAATGAAATATACAAAGTTTAGAGCTCTGACTAGAACCTGTTGCGTGAATACACGGCGGAGGGCTCTGCCGGATTCAGGTTAGACGTGAAACTCATAAATTTGAAGAACTCAAAGTGTGGAATGTAGAAAATGACAGGGACGCCAACTTTGTGGACATCGAACCTGACATTATCGACATCGATTATGGACCATATCGAGTGTATCGGCGGCGGAAGAAACGAGACGAAAGCTAGAACCGGGCGTGAAAGCAATCAGAACCGAGCATAAAGGAGGACATGAAGAAATGCACAGTCGATCGATCGACGACAAGCTTCGATTGATCTATTGTGACTAGCGAGATTTAAATTTTGGCGATGTTCTAGTTCATATATATATACTCAATCAATCGAAGCTTCACATTGATCTATCGAATTTACATGAAATAGATCTCTGCCAAAATACAAAAATCATTTTAGGGGCATACTTGTCCTCTTCTTAGTATTTATTTTAGCATTTTCTTTTGTTTTAGAGGCCTCCTAAATAAGGTATTTTAATAAAGAATGTAGTTAGTTTATTGATTATTAAATGAAAGAGCTTTTTGCTTTTGCAATTGAGATGAGTTTTCTCGAAGAGTGAATCTTCTTTCCGAGAAGGGTTTGGTGTTAAGCCAAGGATATGAAGCCCACAATCTATTATTTACTATCTCTTTGATGTCTTTCTCTGTTTTATTTTGCTTCCCATAAACGCTAAATTCAGCCATTACTCTTTCAAATATTCTGAAAATTAAAACCCTAGTTTTTATCTAAACCGTTGAATTGACCCAATTCAATACACCTTGAACCTCACCTTAACCATAATTCATTCCGCATCAAAACCCCGGAGAAAATCAGTGATCTTATCATTGAACTACAAGTGCCCTAATCTGAAAATAGCTAGAGTTTTATATCTACGGTCTTCCTTCCATGAGGTTAACAGATCTAGTGCATGGACTGAACCTTACCCAAATTTACACGATCTTCTCATAGGAAAACCATGAACCTTAAGATATCACGATTATGTATTGATTTTTTCTTAACTAATTTAGATTAATTTTGGCAAAACATGCATTTCATATTTATTCACGTAGTTTAGGGTCTTGTCCCGCGTCAGATTTGGTATCAGAGCCTATGTTCTAGGTTGGGGCATATTGTGTGACATTTTAATTTATTGCATTCTATTTCAGTTTTGCATGGGCATATCTAGTATTTGATAAAATTCTTCTTTCATTATTAGTTAATATTTCCGTGCAATTTTAAAACCCGTACTAGTAGTCGTGATCACTATGGATATGAGAGAGGTTGTCGATGCCCTTAAGGACGTCAAAGCTGAATTGAGTGTGATCAATGATCAAATGGCTGTCATGGAGCAAGCCCAAAGAAACCTTAAAACTTCTAATGGTAGGTTGTTAAACCGATTCAATCGATTAGAAGAGGAGGATGAACACTTTAAGCAACACTTGGAGAGTGATAGCCCACACTTCAAGTGCAATGGTCATCAGAATGATCGAAATCGGAACCATCGGGTAGATCATTGTAGAGATGACTACGACCCTGATGGGAAACTCCTAAAAAATGTTCGAGTTGAGTTTCCAGCCTTCGATGGGAGAATGAACCCTAAAGTCTTTCTCGATTGGTTGTCTGATATGGATCATTACTTTGAGTGGTACAACATGCGTTAGGCTAGCTAAAATGAAGCTCATTGGTCAAGCTCGACTTTTTTAGGTCAACGTCAAGCGTATAAGGATGACTGCTGGTTGTGCTCCCATTTCCTGTTGGGAGGACATGAAGGAGCGACTCACAGAGAAGTACATTCCATCATCATACTACCATCGCCTCCTTGTTCAATTAAAGAATTTACGCCAAGGTAGTATGCCCGTAGCCGATTATATTGACAAATTTGAAGAATGAAGATGAGAGCCAAGGTATCGAAAGATCCTCAAGTCACTCTCTCCCAATTTCGCACCGGATTGCGATTTGATTTACAAAAAGAGTTGGTCTCTCACCCCATTGAGACCCTCGATCAGTGTTACACCATCGTTCAAGACCTTAAACGATATTTGAAAATGATGGTGGTGAGACAGTCCGAACCTTATACCGGTCACCATCATACCAAAGAGGTGAGACTTAATGCAAGAAATCCACCTCCCAAACCCACACAATCCACTTTCACCAATGTCCGATTTGACAAAGGAAAGGATATGATAGGAGAGTCCTCGAAGGGGGGTTCTCAAGTCAAATGCTATAAATGTCAAGGATTGGGACACTTTGCCACCCAATGCCCCACGAGAGACCCTCAAAGGAGTCTCTACATTGAAGGAGACAGGGATGAAGATGAAGCAAATTTTGATGAAGAAGTCATTGAGCCGGATGTCACACCTAGTGATGAAGAAGGTGATGGCAGTGGTTGTGCTCTGTGAATCAGAACATGATCACCTATTTGAAATTCTCTGAAATGCTTATGTGCATTTGTCGATATTTTGTATTGCTCATTGCTGAAATTAATTTTCTGTCTAATTTCAGCATGCAAATTGTGAATATGTTGTGCGAATGCGTTTGCGGACTCAGATACTCGATGTAATGCGGACATGAGTATTAAATCAAGTGGTGTTCTAGGCCTATGACTATATACGACCTCAAATGGACTCATGCCTATAGACCTATTGATAGAATTATTGTACGCGAATTCAGATATTAGCAATGTAGAATCTCTAGTCCTAACATGATCACCAACAAGACAATGTAGGAGATTACCTAAGCTTCTATTGGTGGCTGCCGTTTGGCCATCAGTTTTAGGGTGATAGGTCAATGAAAATTGAAGCATGGTACCCATCATGTGCCATAATGTTTTCCAAAACTAACTAATGAACTTTATGTCTCTATTAGTCACGATGGTTTTGATTAACCCATGGAGATGCATAACCTCCCCGAAAAATAGCTTTGTGATATGAGCTGTATCGGAGGTTTTAGAGCATGGTATGAAGTGGGTCATCTTAGAAAATTGGTCCACTACCACAAAAATGAAATCGGGCTTCTGCAGAGTCTGACCACAAAGTCCATGGAGATGTCTTGCCACGGGGTGTGTGGCACAGGAAACAGGACGTACAGACCAATCTTACTCCATTTGGCTACTTGGCATGTACGACATTGTTTCACAACCTGCGAAACATCTCTCATAAGGTTAGGTCAGTAAAACATATCCTCAACGAGCGCAATGGTCTTGTTGCGGTCAAAATGGTTGGCAATCCCTCCGGCATGTAACTCCCAAATGAGGAAGTCACACAACGAAGTGAGAGTCTTTGAATAAATACTCATCTTGCAGGGTATAATTGGAGCTAGTCTTGGTTGGATTATCGAGGAGAGTAACACATTCCATCTCAAAATCTGGGCTCTCAGGATACTCTTGTTTCAGTTGCTCAAATCTGACAACCTCAGTGCTCATAGTGTGCAAAGTCGTAACCCGACGACTAAGCGCATCAGCCGCTTAATTCTCAGCATCGGCCTTGTACTTTATTACAAATGTGAACCCTTAGAGGTATTTGAATGCCTTGGGCTCAACTTCTTTTGGAAGCCAGGAAGCGTTAGGCTTCATGGTCAGAAAACAACACAAATTCTTACAGTCTTAAGTAATGCTTCTAATACCTATGACATCTAACGACCACATAGAACTCCTTATTTTTGGTTCAACTCATTAAGCTTCTCGCTAACGTAGGCCACAGGGTTTCCCTCTTGGATAAGCACTCCCCCTATACCTACACCCGACGCGTCACATGCTACTTCAAAGACTTTGGAAAAGTCAAGTAGAGGCATGACAAGCGAACTGGTCATTCTCTCCTTAATCTCGGCAAAGGCCTTCATCGCGGCTTTGCTCCATTAAAACTCCCCTTTTTTATGCAATCGATAATGGGGGCCATGATGGTGCTAAAGTTTCGGATAAAGCGACAATAAATATGGCCAAGCCATGGAAGCTATGAACTTCATGAATATTTCGAGGTTCGGGCTACTCCACAATGGCCTTAACCTTTGCGGGGTCCTCAATCATCCCGTCAGCCAAGACAATGAATCCCAAGAAGACAATGGATCGTTGCATGAATGTGCACTTCTTGAAATTCGCGTATAACTATTCTGTAATGTCCTGAAAATTTGAACCCAAACGAAACCGATCTCGGTATGCATGCCCAACATGAATAACGAGACCATTCAATTATTTTAATGATAATATGGTATATAAGATTTAAAGATATGAGTGCAAACTGAGTGCCATGGGTGGCAGTAAGTTATAATTCGAATTAGGAGTTAGATGGGGTAGTGCACCGAGGTGCGGTATGCGAGCTTAACACCCAGGTATAAACCATAGGTTTATAAAGCCAAGGATAAGAGAAATTTCATCTCTTGCTCTACCTTGCTTGTTAAGAGATACAAGAAAGAGATACGCTACTCATCTTCTTCTTCTGGTTGGATAGTGAGAGTGAAGGATCAAGTGTGGGTGGTGAAACTATGTTGCTAGCTTTGCCTCGTTTGGATATAATCACCAGAGGAATCGGCATTTCTCGATTTCGAAACCCTCTTTGGCAATTTAACTCGAATGTCGTGTGATCGATCACGATGAGGTAAGTTTTGTGTATTATTTTGTGATGTATGGTTGTGTTAAGTTTTAGTGAATATGTTAGTGAATTTAGAAGTTTTAAGATAGGTTTTTGAGAGAAAATGGGTTTGAGAAGATGAAGCCCGTGCGGCAGAAGAAATCTATCAAAACCGATCGATCTAAATTAGATTCGATCGATCTATTTTGACAGGATAATGAAATGAGGGTTGCCAGGGAAAATTGATCGATTGAAATGATATTCGATCGATCTATTCGAGCACTGTTCGATCGATTTGAGCACTCAGCCGATCGAATGGGGAAAACCAGTGTGCAGTATAAGGTGAAACCGATCGATCTAAAGGTAATTCGTTCGATCGATTATGAGACCCGATCGATCGAATTGAGAATAGATCGATCGAATGTGACTGAATGAAACTGGTGATTTCTAGAGAATCTGATCGATCGATTTGAGGAACCGATCGATCAAAATGGGATTCGACCGATCGATTTGTCCTATTTCTAGGATTTTGTCAGTTTTTTAGAAAAGGACTCTAAGAGACCTTAGGACTTTCCATTTTTCATCATTTTTTACATGTATGATGCAATGTAATGTGTGCTAGGTATGAGCACGGGTACGTGATGACAGTGTGATTGTGAAGGAGGAAAAGTCTTTGTTTGACTTCGTGTCGAGGTAGGGAAAACTCTATACCATGTGCATTTGATACAACTAGCATGGAGATTGTGATATGATGTGAAAATTGCATCTTCATTAATCTGATATGTATGAGCTTTGTATAAGACTTCAAAATGTGAATGTGTAAGCATGTGTGTTTGCGTGTTTCAGAAAAAACTGTGTTCAGATAAGTGTGTTAAGCATGTGGGAATCTTTCAAGATTCATTCAGAGAAATGTGATAAGCAAATGTGAAATTATAAGTTTTAAACTTTCAAACCCAGTTATAATTACCACATTACAAGATGATAAACTATATGTTAGATTTAAGTTTCATGAGAAACGAAGTCATTGTGCTCCAGTACGACAGGATATCTGTTCATTCTTACTGATTTGCGATAAACTTCGTTCGGCACATGCCTCCCTCATTGACGGGGCTTGGGCACTAGTAAATGGTTCATTGGACGACAATGGTTGGGATTCCCATCGGTATATATGTGGCTCCCGATGCTATATATGCTTGGGATTGTATTTAAGTGAAGCACTTTAAGTTTTCTTTCTGTGTTATAAGAATCGGTATGAAATCATGTGATAAGCTTTACAAATCCAGATCCATTTTATTTCAGTTCAGTTATCCTTACATTGTGCGTCTTTGTCAGAAAAAATCATGTTTTGATTATATCATAAGATATATGTGTGATGTGATGATCTGCATGATGTTGATAATTCCCTACTGAGCTTAGACTGTTAGCTCATCCCTCGACTATACGTCACAGGTATAGAGATGGATGGAGATTTTGATCTAGAAGAAGATACAGAGTACGTTCCAGAGGAGGAGATTGAGCCCTCTTCAGAGGAGTATGTTCCTCAGGGCAAATAAGTGTGTAATTAAGGATTTTGTGAGATTGTGAGATTCGGCTTGGTACGTCCAACCTTTTTGATAGAATTTAGATACATGTAGTTATTCTAAATATTATTTTTTAAACCATGTTTCAGTGATGGTCAGCCATCACCGGTGGTTCGTTTCGATTCTCTGCCCACACGATTTTTGCATGGGATTAGAACCGTCATTTTGTCATTTTGTGTTTATAGAAATGAAGGTTTTTCTTTTATTTTATGATGACTCTATCTGCATAGTTAGAGATATCTACTTTGAGATCTGCCGTGTGTGGATGTGCCAAGTGTCAATTTTCAGGGATCGGCCTTAGCATCGATCCGACAGTCCGGGTTGTCACAGTTTGTATTATAGCCTTAGCATTAGAGATTTCTGATAGGTCTTAGACTTGTCATGTGTGTTTAAGTGTTTGAGATCTTGTCAGAATCTAGGGACCTTCTGTTAATGAAACTTTTAGTTTCATGTTACCAGAGATCATGTATACGAGAAGTAGAGGCCAACCGAGAGGCGATCGAGGAAGAGGAAATCATGGTGGGGAGGAGATTCCCATCAGTTCAAACTATGTGCCACTTGGAGAAAGGGTTCCTCCACAAGAAGGGAACCAAGAGAATGAAGAGAGGCAGAGGATGACTCTAGCCATGGAGGTTGTGGCTAATGCCATGGCACAACATACAGTGTTGTTGGCAGCGAGTAATGCCAATAACCATCAGCAGCCACCTCCACCTACACCTACGGTTACGGCATCGACATTTGTAGAGGTTCGGAGATTGAAACCTCCTAGCTTTTATGGTTAGATAGATCTGCTTGAAGCAGAGAAATGGCTGAACCAGGTCAAGAATCTTTTACAGAGGTTGACATGTATTGAGGAAGAAAGAGTAAGTTGGGCTTCCTTCCAGTTAGAAGGTGAAGTTGACCCTTGGTGGAAGTCCGTGTTAAGGGTTAGAGAGTAGGATAATCCCTTAGGGATATGGACTTGGGGAGAATTTGTAGAGATTTTCAACAAGCAATGCTTTCCCAATCAAATAAGGAATCAGATGACAATTTAGTTTATGAACTTAGAATAGGGAGGAATGTCCTTAATGGAATATGGTATGGAGTTCACTCAATTATCAAGGTTTGCTCCTGAGTACGTAGCCACAGAGTTAATGAAGGCTAATAAGTTTGAACGCGGCTTGAGGCCGAATATCAGAGATAGAATCTCCGTGTTGGAGCTAGAGACCTATGGAGCGGTAATGGGTAAGGCACTGGTTGCCGAGAAAGACATAGAGAATATGTACAAGGGAAGAGATCTGAAAAAACAGAATCAGAGTAAAACTGGTCAAGGGAGACTGCGTAACTTTGAAGCGGCGAATAAAAAGTCGAGGCTTGCAGCACCAATTCTAAGACAATCTACTCAGACCAATTACTCTAGGCCACATGTGCCTATGTCAGTGAGACCATTCCGTTTGGATGGCCCTACTCAAACTACAGGAGTATCAATTACACAGGGATTTTCTAGAGCAACATCGTCAAGTCCTCAGGTGACGTGTGCCCGTTGTGGCAAGTCATGCAAGACTGCAGATTACAGACGGGGTACTGGAGGATGCTTCAAATGTGGAAAGATGGGGCATATGATCAGGGATTACCCAGAGTTGAAGAAAGAGGGCGTAGCCTCAATTGTTACTCCAAGGCCTATGCGGACTACGAAGCCTACTATACAGGGGCATGCGTATGCTGTTACTGCACAGGATGCCCAAACTAACAACGATGTGATCCAAGGTATGGAATCTTGTATGATGTCAATTCATTTAGTTAAAGTTTTAGATGAAGAAGGTGTATCATAATAAATGATTCTTAGTATTGCAACTCCATTATAATGACCTTACTACTTTTAGAGTGTGACTCTGATATATTATGTTGCCTAAGTTATATGTATGGAAAACTAGGTACATTACAAATGTACAAGGAGGGTGACTACTATTGCTACGAGGCTCGAGTGTTAATGATCCTGGATCTGCGCACTCATTTGTCACTCCTGAATTTGCGGCAAAGTTGAAAGTCACTCCTGAACCATTAGATTTTATTTTGGCTATGTCCGTTCCAACGGGAAATTTGGTTAGTGCTGACACAGTATATCGGTCTGTCATGATTGCCATTCAAGATTATGAAGAGCACAAATAAAAGACCGATCTGATCTTGTTGGAGATGTAAGGATTCGACGTGATCCTTGGCATGGATTGGTTGTCTACACCTCACAACTAGAGCACGACCACTACCATCACCTTCTTCATCACTTGGTATAACATCTAACTCAAAGACTTCTTCCTCGAAATTTCCTTCATCCTCATCCCCTTCCCCTTCAATGTAGAGATTCCTTTCAGGTTCTCTAGTGGGGGCATTACGCGGCAAAGTGTCTCAATCCTTGACATTTATAATATTTGACTTGAGAACCCCCCCTCGAGGACTCTCCTATCACACCCTTTCCTTTGTCAAATCACACATTGGTGGAATTGGATTGTGTGGGTTTGGGAGGTGGGTTTCCTACATTAAGTTCAATGTTGTCAAATCCTTTAAGTCATGCTAAGCGATTTGACTGCATTTCACTTAAGAGAATCGCTTAATCGCTTAAGCCAGGGAATACATTATTTATTTATTTATTTATGAATTTAACAATAAGTATTTAAGTCTCTAGAAGGGAAAAATAAGCATTCTTGCATTTAAAATTTTTTAAACAAAAATAATAAAACTCAAACCTCCCAAAAGGCTTGCTTGCTTGATTTGGGTCACTTGATTGATAAAAGACTAGAATCTTGATCCTTCTCTTTGAGGCTTTGTAAACACTAACACTAATATTACTAAGTTTACAACAATTTAATTCACTAAAAAAAGAGGATTACAAAGTATAAAATAAAATAAAAAATTAGATAGGAAAGATGGGAGGAGATTGAGAGTAAAGAATGGAGATTATAGAGGAAGTTTAAGCCAAATAGTTGTGTGAGGAGTAGAGGATCCAACCCACTCTTTTATAGAGGCAATGGGACCTCAAAAGGCAAGAAAAAAAATATTTAAGTACTTGGAGTATTATGCCATCGCATACTATAGTATGCCATGGCATAATGTCAAAATCGCATAAGCCAGGATGGGCTATGCAATTTTATAGCTTAAGATGGCATAAACCATCACTTATGACAACAAGGGTCTCACCTCTAGGGTACAATGTTGATCGTCATAAGGTTCGGACCGTCTCATGACAGTTATTTTGAAATATCATTTAAGGTCTTGAACGACGGTGTAACACTGATCGAGGGTCTCAATGGGGTGAGAGACCAACTCTTTTTACAGATCAAATCGCAATTCGGTGCGAAATCGGGAGAGTAGCCTGAGGATCTTCGATACCTTGGCTCTCATCATGTATTCTTCAAATTTACCAATGTAATCGGCTACGGGCATACTACCTTGGCATAATTTATGCCATTGATCAAGGAGGCGATGGTAGTATGATGTAGGAACGTACTTCTCTGTGAGTCGCTCCTTCATGTTCTCCCAATGCGTAATGGAGCTTAAGTCGCGGTCATCCTCATGCGCTTGACGTTGACCCAAAAGTTTTGAGTTTGACAAATGAGCTTCATTTTAGAGAGTCTAGCGCATCGCTCATCGCTCTTGTTGTACCACTGTGCAACCGTGGGATCCGTGACGGTCCCGTCGCGGTGATGCGCTCGCTTGTAAAATATATAGAGTCGCCACTCGGAGCTTTCAGTGTCCTGGGAAACCTAGTTCATTTATATGAGCACCGAAGTGCTAAAAATATGACTCTGAATCTGGTCCACACCAAAGGCTCTTGGGTAGGGGCTTCGGTTATCAATCGGGAAGGTGTTAGGCACTCGATCAACCCGCTTAACGCGGTCTCTACTTATGGCCAAAAATAAAATAAAGTAAAAGAAAAGGAAATGGTCCCCTCTTGCCCAAATGAGCCTCCAATCCTATTTGTGCCCCTCCATTCCTACCAAAAATTTGGTGGCATAACGGCACAAATGAGAGGGTAGGGAATGCCAAAAAGAGATAGGAGAAGAAAGAGGAGAGCCGGAGCCCTCGGGCCCTTGTAGCACCATAGGAGAGCCTTGTGTGGCTTACTTTGATGAGTTCTTGAAGGCTTTGTATGGGTTCTAACTCATAAGGCTTGAAGTTAAGAGGTAGGGAAGGGAGGCTAAGGGATCATACACCTAACCTAGAGGTTTTGGAATTTGGGAATTTGTATGGGAGGTGTGCACCAAAGGGAGAAAAATCTTCTCACTTTAAGCTCTTTCTCTCTTAGGTAGAAATTCTCAACCATTAAACCTAGGGGTGGGGATCTCTATTTATAGGAAATAGGTGGATTAGGAGGGTGTTTGGATGCTAATTAGGATTAGGAATTAGGTAATCTAACATCTAAGGTTTCCTAAGGTTTTTGGAGCCTTGAAATGTGTGAGAAGGTCCTCCCATGGTGGATGATGGGGTGAGGCTTTAAGCCACTCTAAGGGTTACAAATAGGTAGTGAATGGGTGCAACAGAACTATCAAAACACACCCCAATGGTCAAGGTGGTCAACAAGTCAAACCCCAATCATAAATTTCGAGGTAAAATCCAGAGGTTACTATTCATATGTCTGGCACAACTAATAATTGCACCAAGGAAATGTACAGTAAAACAGTAATGAAAAGTGCTGGAAGTTGGCTCGCCAAGGTGGGGTCCACATTTAAAACTGGTGTAACTAATAGTTGCGCCAGGCTTAAATCCTGGGAGAACTGGCCTGGCACAACTAATATTTGCACCAAGCAAAATTATAACTGGTGCAACTATTAGTTGCTCCAAATCCCTAGGGGGGCCTACTTGAAATTACCCTCTTGCCCTCTGGGTTCGGACTGTCATATCTTTGAATGTACAACTCCGATTGGGGCAATTCTTGGACCGTTGGATAGCTGATGACTTCTACTTTTCAATAGTATAAGATTTGATCATAGTAGATAGCTGTAGCTAGTTCTGGTGCACCACACCTTTTTCCAAGGCTTGGGAGGTTAGGTTTAGGTTCGGAACGGGTTCTAAGGGTCGGTATTGATTTTTAATGTTTCGGGGTGGGTTCCTAAGGGATCTAGGGTGATTCCTAAGGGTTCGAAAGGGTTCTAGGGTGGTTTCTAAAGGTTCCATAGATGCCATCAAAAACTCGAAAGCATACCTTTCTCGAAAGGTGTTACGATCGGGCCTTGGGCCAAATTTGGGTGTCTATAGATGCCCCTCTTTGGTATCCGATCACTAACGATCGAATGCCAAAGAAGGAGACATCCAAAGAGGCCCAAGGCATTACTGACGGGTCTGCTACATTAAGAACGAACTTTAAACATTAGATGAGTAACATGGATAGAAAATGAAAGCCATGGATGCCAGGCTAAATATTCATTTCTCGAGGGAACTGGTTCCCAACTGCTTAACGACATTACTGGACATAACTGAGGTGGAATGAGTTGCGAACTCCCTATAGTCGGAAAAGACATTCGCTTCTCGAGATGGTTTTGAAGGTATTTGATGTTTAAGATTCATTCTAAATGCAATAGCTTCTCAAGTAAGAGGGGCGATTGACCCACATTCAAAGATAGGCGCGAAGTAAACTTACGCAAGGCTCCACAATTTAAGTCCAATCCTACGAGGTATTTGATGGCCCCATTTGACTATTCTTGGGTGCCCCTGTTGAAAGCAGGGTTCGAGGACTTTGGGTGAACCCATCGATCCCAAAGTTTATTTAGTATGACTGCCCGAGCAAAGTGAATAGATGTCACAACGTTTTTTGGGGAGGGCGTGCCATTTTCGGAAGCATGCCCTAGATCAACATGACCTAGAGTATCTAACTTCGACTAACTTGAATAGATCCAACCAAACATTAGGGTGTCTTCTTAAAGGGACATCCAATCCTGGTATTTACTAACAATGATCATAAACATCAATTAATTATGCATAATCATGCACCCATCAGGGGCAATAAGCAACAATAAAGGCGATGGAAGCCCCGACCTTGACCCGCTCGGGTATAATTTACAGGGACAAACGACCATCATACAGATACCCAGACGCATGGCATATACTTTACAAGGATACTGCTGCCCATACAGGCTTTAAGCTTGCAGAAAATAAAAGGAAAATGAACCCTTTGAATGCATGGTTGCACATAGTTTGATTGATACGTAATCTCATTCTCAATAGGTTGGTCTCAACCAACGATTGACCTTTTCCAATGGAGAATCATAAGTTTAAGACACTTAAGTTCATATGCATCCAAAACAAAGTGCTCATCGCAAAGATTTAGCATTGGAGTTGACTCGATCGAACATTGGCTGTTTGACCGGGACCGATACCGTTGCTCCTATCTTAAAGCAGGATCCAAAGATCCGAGGCGAACCTCCAACTTAGAACTTTAATGTGGTACTGCTGCATTGCTGATAAAATATTGACATTTTACCTCTTTATGCTTGTGCGTATCTGTGGGGAATGCAAATCTGTTTTTTATTTTTCTTATCATTTTATGTGATTTTTTTGAATTTTTCAACTGTTATTTTATGTGATTTTTTATAATTTTGAAGCTTATATTTCATGTGATTTTTAGAATTTTGAAGTTATCATTTTATGTGATTCTTTTTAAATTTTTGAAGCTATCATTTTATGTGATTTTTTTGGAATTTTGAAGCTATTATTTTATGTGATTTTTTTAGAATTTTTTGTGAATACTTCCGACTTCTCTGTGGGGATTTTTTCATTTTTGTTGGATTTTCTTTATATTTTCCTGTGTAGGACCGGGGTGTTCATTGATCTCTGTCTGCTTTTATTCTAGCACAGCTTCCTTGGCACATCGAAGGATGATCGAAATGCCGCTTTGGGAGCGTGTGCCTCTGCTGGGAGTGACAAAACAAACAAAAAAGGAGTGGGGGGGGGCCTTCCTATCTGGCCCGTACCAAGCCCAAGATCCGGCCTAAGTGCCTGGCACAACTATTAGTTGCGCCAGGCCACTAGGGGACTCAAAATAGCCTAGCGCAACTAAAAGTTGCGCCAAGCAAAAGGTGGCCAAAATTTTACCTGGTGCAACTATTAGTTGCACCAGGCTTGGCTGGGGAGAATTTAAACAGCCCGAGTTCGGGCTGGGGGCTTTATTTCAAATTTTTCTCCCCCTCCTTCCTCTTTGAAACAAAAAATCAGCCCCCTCCTAGGGTTTCTTAACATTGCCTCTACGCGTGCCCCATTGTCATTGCTTTGCTTGTGTGGATCGATCGTCGGCCCACGCTAGATCAAAGACCCCTTTTCTCTCTAGAGGTAACCATTAAAACTCATTTTCTTTGCTTTTTCTTGTAGATTTGATCATGATCTTGTATTCTTTGATGAGTAATGATTTATTTATATGGGGGGTATGTTTATTGATGAAGTGTGGATGATTCTTCATGAACAATGCCCTAATTTGTTATTTCATGGATTCATTGGTTCCTAATATTTTTTGTTGTTTTTATTTGCGTATATGGAAAGGGATTTTTTGGTTTCTATTTTTTGCAAAGAAATTTTTTGTTTTTGTTTTTATTAAAATAAAACAAAGGAATTTTTTTTTTTTTATCTTTTTGGTTGATTTCTTTGTAAGTAAAGGATTTTTTTTTGTATTTGCAAAGTAAAGTGAAGAGAATTTTTTTGTTTTTGGTTTTTACTTTTTATTTTGACAAACAAAGTAAAGGATTATTATTATTATTATTTATTACTTATTATTATTTATTATTTATATATTTTTTTTCTTACTTTTGTGAATAAGGTAAAGGAAAAAAATTTATTTTTGTTTTTAGGAACACAAAGAAATGGCTTTTTTGTTTTCTTGGGACCTAAGAAGAAGAGAAAGATTTTTTTGTTTAGAAGCGTGATGATGATTTCTTTCTCCCCCTTTTTTTTTGCTTTTGTTTTCCTAGACATAAAGCGAGGGTTTTTTTGTTTCTCTTAAGTGTAAAAGAAGGGCCTTTTTTATTATTATTTTTTTAGAAACATAAAAGAACGATTTTATTTGATTCTAACTTACTTTATTTTCAAAGATAGGAAGGGGAAATTTTATTTTGTCATTTTCTGAAGAAAAGATTTTTTTGCATTTTCAACCTAAAAGGGATCTCTTTGTTGTTTAGGCATGTGTATCTCTCATTTATGAAAATATGTGAAAAGAAAGGGGAAGGGTGAGCATACTTACCTCCCTTTTGCAGCATAGAATATCATGGCTCTTTATCATTGATCTACTCCGACGTGATTGCTTTTTGTTGCCCCAGAATGTCGGGTGAGGGTGAGCATATTCTCGAGGAGGGCCACGAGGAGGGACCCGACATTGTATACGGCCCGCGGGGGGAGCAGTTCATCTGGGTAGATCGGAGAGAGGGCCCATGACTCGAAATGCAAGGCGAGGCCGCCCGAGTCAGCCTCCTTCACCAACAACATACCCACATTTCAAATTTCGGAATAGCGAGCAAGGTAAAAGAGAGGTTCAGTTTATTTCCATTATGCAGCTTTGCTTTGCCTCTGTGATCTGATGCACATTTTCTTAGGTGCAGGACCTGCCCAACATTGTGTTCCGTGGTGGGTGGCTCGACTTCCAAGATTTCTACCTCTATGTCCCTCCCGTAGTGAAGGTCTTACTGGAACAAGTGGGCTTTGGAGAGTTTCTATCTTGCCCTGCTATGAGGGCTGACGCTGCCTATCTGAAGGCCCTGATTGAACGATTTCGCTCTGAGACGATGACCTTTCACATGCCGTATGTAGAGATGACTTTGACGCCCGTCGATTGGGCCATGATTACTGACATCAGGATAGGGGGGGTACCGATATCCCATCTCGCTGTGTCGAGTCGAGAGGACATCATTCGATTGATCGAGGCCTATCCCCCTCGCGGGCAGACACATGGCACCGAGGTCAAGATGTCTTAGCTGACCTCACTTTATACACCTGATGAGTTAATGGATCTGGGTCAGCCAGACAGGGTGCTCTACATCACACCAGAGCGGGTGATCGTCCTAGCCCGCATTACTCTCTTGGTCCTGCTAGGTAAGACCCTTTTCACTAATGCGAGCGGTGGTCGAGTCAGCCTAGCCCTGCTGAGTGTGATGGACAACTAGGGTGACGTCCATAGGTATGACTGGGGAGGGGCAGGGTATGCATGGCTGATGTACAACTTGGCTCGGGTCATAAACGGGGATTCAAAGTCTGTTGCTGGTTTTTAGGCCACCCTGGAAGTAATTACTTGTTCCTTTGCCTTTACCATTTTCTTTGAATGACTTTATATGCTACTGACTTACTCTTATGTACTGCCCCCTTTTTAGGTATGGGGATATCGTCACTTTCACCCTGGGCGCCCACTTCTTCACTGGGTGGAGCTCACCTATCGTCTACTTAGCAATTGGAATCAGGCCCGACGCCGTGACATAGGCCTAAAGCACTTGGAGATGGGCCTGTGTTCCCAACTTGATCTGATGGTTCCTGAGCAGGTAAAACTCTTTTTCAACTTCGTTTGCTTTAGTTTGAAAGTCCCCTTTGATTAATGTGCTATCTGCTTGGATTCTTCTTGGCTTGGACAGATCCTCCCTGACCCGTACCTTGCATCCCCCTTCTGGGATCGGGCAGCTGTAGGCCCCTCTCGCCTATTTAACAATCGCCACATTGTTTTCTTTTATGGGACATGGGCCAAATTCAATTATCTGGGAGAGCGAGTGGTGCACCAGTTCCAAGGTTACTATGCCATACCTGTGGACCCTCCGACGGATGTTTGGTATCCCGTTGGCAGTATCGAGGAGCTTACTGCGGCCTTCCTCAATAACGTGCTCCCCATCCATGCTCTCCACGTGCTCGGGGATTATCATCTTTGGTATGAGTGCCTGCCGTACCGGTTTATCCTGTCGTGCTTTGTACCTAGCACCAATTTTCTTGCATTCGGTGGACCACTTGGTCAGGTAATTCCTCTCATCTTGGATCAGTTTCCTTATGCTTTGGTTCTGCCCTCGTCCCTTCTAAGCGGATCTTTATTTTGTTCACAGTTTGCTCCGAGGGATGATTCAGACGGTGAAGGCGGGCCAAGTGCAGCTGATACATCAGGGGCAGATCCCTCCGGTGCTGGCCCTTTTGGTGCGGGTCCCTCAGGCGAGGGCTCTTCGGGTGCTGGTCCGTTGGGTACCTCTCATGCCGGTATCCCTGGTGGTGATCCGCTGGTGGTTTATGGGACCTTCTAGCGCTTGGATGATAGCTTCCTTTCAGGCCTCTTTGCTGATGTAAAACGACAGGAGCGGCTTTCTGCTGAGGCGACCCATGTTCCTCCTCCTGAGGTGGTTCCAGGGGTAAGTCTTCTGATGGCCCGATCTCTCTCCATTTCAGTCTCCTTTTGCCCATGCTTTTAAGATTGCCCTGACAATTGATGTTGTATCATTCTGAACGTAGGACATCAACTCGGCCATGGAATATTCAGAGTATCATCTTGCAGAGCTTAGGGAGGTGGAGATGGTGAGTGCCTTGCTGTTCTTCTCCTCTTATTTACTTCATTATCATTTGCCCCTCAACTGATCTTTATTTTTGATGTTTGAACGTGCCTCGCAGTGTGCCCATGCCAAGGAGTCGCGCTCCTTACTTAGTAGGATCTCGCAGGCGTGGTCTACGGTGGGGACATGCGGACCTTCCAGAGCTCCTCTCATCGTGGCAAGAAATCAAAGGGCGCAAGCAAGGACTAGGCTTTTAGTTTTAGCTTTGAAAACTCAGTACTCTTTGGGATTTGATTTTGATTTGTTTAAACATTTTGGGGATGGTTCATGTGATACTTTGGATAATTATTTTTTGGAAAATATTTTTAGTGTTTCTACTTTGATTTTATGCCATGGTTTCTTTGTATCAGATTTGTTTCTCTGTAGGATGCGTTTTCCCAAAATGCTCTCAGAAAGTGACTTTTTGGGTCGCGCACTTTGATGTAGGATCAGTCCTGTACATGAATAAACAAAGTAATTGCCCAACTGTTAATGAAAGGAAGTGTGTAAACAAAACAAAAGAACAGAAGGGGTGTAAATCCCTACAGCTAGGTCCCGAGATGGCTGAAGAGGGGGGACCTGTAGTGTGGTGCAACTATTAGTTGCACCAAGTTGAAATCCTAGGAAATTGGTGCTGGCGCAACTAATAGTTGCGTCACGCAAAAATTGGGGCGAAAAGAAATTGGTGCAACTAATAGTTGCGCTAGGCTTAACCTGGGGAAAAAAACACTGGCGCAACTAATAGTTGCGCCCTGTTTAACCTGGGGGGCAGTGGGTCCTTATATACCCGAGTTAGTCCAAAATCACTTCTTTTTTGTTTAACTTAGCCTCTTCGACCGGTTCTTTTTGCTCTTGCTTTTCCAAGGCCGGTCCATCACCATACACTGATTTTTATCTTCTCAAAAGATCTTTGTATGTTTATGGACCTGCTTTCTAACCCTCCCTTACATGGAGGGCTTGGAGAAAATTTATCCCCTTCCTTGGGCTTGGGGCCTGAATTTCTAACAGCCTGGTTTGGGAGATAGAACGAGAGTTAGCTTGTTGACTTGGAGCGCCTTGGGCTATCTTGCCTTCCTTCCTTTCTAGAGGTTCCTCCATGGTGGAAACTCCTTTAGGCTGCCGCTTCATTTTGGGATGTGAATTTCCATGTATTCCGTTTTGGGAAGCGGGAGCTAACCCCAACCCTCGAGGAGCTATCCAAATTGTCCGGCCTAAAGCTTCACAGGGGTCTTGTAAGAGTCACGCCTCGGCTGGGCTACTCCAAATCCATCCACCTTACTCTCGATTTGAAGAAACTCAAGTATGAGAAAATTCTCATCGGGGGGCCTACAAGGTGTTCGCTAAAATTCCTCAAAGAACTTTTTGGTGATGAAAGTCTCTGAAAATTGTCGGTTAGGAATATTTTCATGTGAAAGCTCTAGCACTCGGTCTCATTTCTGAAATCCTCTTCTTTACTGGGGGGAAGAGCTTCTCATTGGAAATTTGCGATATTTTGACGAAGCTGGAGGCGGGCCGATCCATGATGCATTTGGTGCTAGCCGAGTTGTATCGAGGCCTTGATTCATTTACTCTGGGCAAGGTGGAGGGCCTTCGGGGGTGCCCCTTGTTGCTCAGGTCTAGTTGGGTGAGCACCTTGCTATCTTGGGGCCTATGCCCCGCTTTTATATTGCTCGAGGTGAGGCGACTCAGTGCTTTCTGGGTAGGTGCCACTTGCTTCCATAGGGCGACGTGTCAACTTTGAAACTTTGGTTGATCGATGTCGAGCTGACATGGAGGCTTCCTTGGTTGGATCAGACCTTTCCAGTAGTTTGCTCTAGGGACCATGAGGGCATCACCCTCCTAGGATTGACTGGCAGCACCTTCTACTTCCCATTCTGGGTGTTGCATCAGTTTGATTGCCCTCAGTAGGTGCCTTGCGAGGCCAAACCCCCCCTTTATGTGATTTGATCTTTTCTTGGGGCTCTTCTGGAAACATAGATCGGATTGCTGGTCTTTGGGAGACGCGTCAGTCGACGCTGATGTGTGATATTGAGTAGGGAGATTCGATTAGGACTTCTCCTGAGTACAAGGCCTGATTATTGACTGAGGGGCCTGTTGCTGATGGTCCAAATTCGACAGAGATCGTTGATACTAGAGGCCCCTGGCCAAAGAAGGAGACGGCACTCTGAGCCCATATCAAGCTACTTGTGGACGAGAAGAGGGTCCTGTAAGAACTTTTGATATAAGAAAAAGCTAGAGTAGACACCACAGAGAGCAAGGTCCTCCGTTTGAAGGAATCACTGAGCGTCGCTTTTGGAGCTGTCGACTCTTCTCCGAAGAGGTATAAGAGCCTGCATGGTCGCTGGCTGACTGAGTGGAATGTCCGGGAAGATGACCTTCATGCTAAGATTAGTGCATTGAAGAGCGAGCTAGGCCTCTAACGCCTTCCTGCACACGTCACTTTTTGCACAAATCAGATACACAAAAAAAGGGGCATAAAACCAACCCCTTTACAGCTGCACACATTTTTGGTATACATATTTTCTTTATGTTTTTATTTTTGTTGTTATTTGTAAAAGGGGAAAGCACGCTAGTCATCGCACCGGCTTTTTTTTTTGGGACGTGGTGTATGCGGTGTTTTTTGTAAATGAAAGGTAGTTTATTATACCTATCTACACAGATCTTTTGGTCTTTTGGTTTTATTTTCTGCATTTTTTTTGTGGTGCCTTAATCACTGGGTGAAATCTTGTGAAATCCTGGGTTCTCTTTTGAGCATGGTCAAATCCTTCTTTGACTGGTTGATTCTAAAAGAGTTTCAACAATCTTACCAAGGTCAAAACGTCCATCCCTTTGGATTAAGTCAACCCTTTCTCCTTACCTTGAGTCATACGTTTGATAAAGCAGTTTCACGAAAATAATTCTGGTCGGGACTCGATTTGAACTAGCATGAGCGACCCCAAAAAGGGACCAGGGAGAGTAATCAAGAGGGCTTTTTAAACACTAATCATTTAAGCCAAACTTTTCTTTTCTTTTACTTTTTCTTCTCTCTTTTTTTTTTTTTCTTTTTTCTTTTTATTTATCTCCCTTTTTTACCCGTGGCGCCCTTTCAGGTTTTCACCACGTCCATGGGTTTAGCTCTCTTACCCCAAGCGCCCTTTCGGGTTTTCACCTGATCCGCACAAACTCGCTGTTTTTACTCGTAGCGCCCTTTCAGGTTTTCACCACGTCCATCTTGTTTTGAGCTTGTATTATTATTTTTATTATTTATTTATTTATTATTATTTTATTATTATTATATTTTTTCTTTTTTCAATAGGCACGACATAGACGTCGATCCCATCATAACCGGCTGGATGGGGCTCAAGTGTCTCTCACAACTCGGCTTGTGTTAACTTAACATTTGTTATGACTGCTTATAAACCTAAAAGAGGGCTTTCTTTAGGGTGTAGCTTGGCCATGGGTTAGGTTAGGATTTGAAGGTATGCTAGGCTAAAAGAGTTTCCTTGATACGACTTCAGTTTTCTCAACATATTTTCTTCCTCGGGGGATTTTTTGTACATGCCCCATGAATCTTCTACAATTTTTTTTTGCTCCATTTCAAGCAATCTCTTTTTGAGATTTTGATTTTATAATTTTTTTGGATTTTGATGGTAATTTTACTTCTCTTTTTTTTTTGTGTATGTACATACATATATTTTTTAGGAAAGGGGTTATTTGAAAGAAAAAGGCCCAAGCTCAACTGGGGTAGCAATGGATATCATCATATTTAGGGATGCTTTTTTGCTACTGTGCTTGGAATGATGGCCTCTTTTCAGTGATTCTTAGGCAGTCACGCATCTATTTCACCAATACTTACCTTATCGTGATAGACTAAGAGTAGAACCGTCGGACTTATCCAGCATTGATGGGCTCAGGAAGATGATCTCCGTCTATGGTGGCGAGGCGGATGGCGTATCCCAGTAGTACTTCCTGGACGACGTAAGGCCTTTCCTAATTCGGGTTGAACTTTCCTCTCGGATCGGCGTGGAGGGATGGGAAGATCTTCTTCAGCACAGTGTCTCCTACCTTTAGATCTCGATCGCGGACACGTTTATTATAAGTGCATGCGATTCGCCCCTGGTAAACTTGAGTATGGCACAAGGCTAGGAGTCTCTTCTTGTCTAATAAATTCAATTGTTCGAAGTGGGATCTCTCTCTCTCTGCCTCGGGTAAGCTTGATTTCATAAGGATTCGGAGTGAGGGTACTTCAATCTCTATCGGTAGGATAGCCTTAGTTCCATACACGAGGGAGAATGGTGTTTCCCCTGTAGTGGTATGGATTGACGTTCTATAGGCCCACAAAGTAAACGGCAACATCTCGCTCCAATCTCGGTAAGAGATGACCATCTTCTCAAGGATGCGGATGATAGTCTTGTTCGCAGCTTCTACGGCTTCATTAGTTTGCGACCAATAAGGTGACGAGCGATGGTGCTTGATCTTATATTGCTCACAGAAGGTCTGGATGTGCTTATTTGCAAAATTTGTGTCGTTGTCCTTGATGATGTCTTTGGGTACTCCAAATCGGCACACAATATTATTCATGAGGAATTTCTCGACGTGACCGGCCGTGATGTTGGCATATGATGCCGCTTCAACCCACTTGATAAAATATTCAATGGCAATGAGGATGAACCGATGTCCATTTGATGCTTTCGGATTAATCATTCCGACGACGTCAAGGCCCCAGGTAGCAAATGGCCAAGGAGTGGTCATGCAGTGAAGATCGATGGCAGGAGCGTGTATTAGACTAGAGTGTTCCTGACACTTGTAGCATTTCTGAACATATTTATAGCAATCTGATTCCATAGTGGTCCAAAAGTATCCTTACCGTAGAATTTTCTTGGCGAGAATGTGACTGCTGACGTGGGCTCCACATACTCCCTCATGGATCTCCTTCATGATATTGACTGCTTCACTTTCTATAAGGCACCTGAGTAGGATGTTATTGTAGGATTGTTTGTAAAGGCACTCCCCACAAATGACGTAGCCTGCTATAAGGCATTGAATAGTTTGTCGGTCCGTCTTGGACGTACCCTCAGGGAAAGTTGATATCTGAGAACTAAGGTGGCTCATCATCAGGCTTTATAGGTTCCCCAATCTAGAGGTAGAAGGCCGGCTCATTCCTCTGCTTAATCATGATTGGCTTCATCTCATCACCGTACGGGATTTCTACCATTGATTCCAATGTGGCTAGTGAGTCGGCGAAGCGATTCCTTATCCGTGGGACATAGGAGAAAGTGACATCCTGGAAGCAAGCTATCAGATCCTCGAGGTGCTCATGGTAAGGGATCAGTTTCTCGTCTTTCGTCTTCCAATCACCATTCGTCTAGCATATGATCAGCTGTGAATCACCAAAAACTAAAAAGGTGAGTTACATTCAGATTGAGAGCCGCCTGCAGATCAGCGGCACAAGCTTCGTACTCAGCCATGTTGTTAGTGCAAGGGAAATTAAGCTTAATAGAGACCGGTACATAGGATCCTTTCGGCGAAATCAGAATGGCGCCAACTCCATGACCTTCGGCATTTATGGCCCCATCAAAGTGCATTACCCATGATTCCTCTACTCCCTCAGTATCGTCTTCCGTCATGAATAGGATGTCCTCATCAGGGAACTCGGTTCCTAAAGGTTCATAATCTGGCAAAGGATTATTAGCAAGATGATCAGCAAATGCATGCCCCTTAATTGACTTCTGAGTGACATACATGATGTTAAACTTAGACAATAACAACTGCCATCGTGCAGTCCGTCCAGTGAGAGCTGGCTTCTCGAAAAGTATTTCAACGGGTCCATTAGGGCCAAAAGTAGAATGGCCTGGGACAGCAAGTAATAGCAGAGCCTCTGAGTAGCCCATACAAGAGTCAGGCATGCTTTCTCCATATGAGAATAGCACGTCTCATAATCAATAAATTTCTTGCTCAAATAGTAAATGGCCTGCTCTCTTCTTCCCATTTCATCATGCAGCCCTAAGACACATCCCATCAAAACTTTCGTCGTGGAAAGATACATCAAGAGTGGTCTCCTCAGCTCAGGTGGTACCAAAATAGGTGGATTAAGGAGGTAGCCTTTGATTTTATTGAATGCTGCTTGACAATCGTCATTCCATTCAAACGGCGAGTTCTTCCTTAGTAGCTTGAAGATCGGTGTGCAGATTGGAAGTAGCTATGCAATGAACCGACTGATATATTGTATTCTACCCAAGAACCACCTAACCTCTTTCTCAGTAGACGGTGGTGGCATTTCAGTGATGGCTTTGACTTTGACTGGGTTGACCTCGATCCCTCTCCTGCTGACGATGAATCCTAATAGCTTTTCGGACATAGCACCAAGCGCGCACTTCTATGGATTCAGACATAGTCGATACTTTCTTAGCCTCTCAAACAGCTTCTAAAGGTTCACCTGATGGTTGCTTCACTCAGGTGACTTAGCTATCATATCATCAATATACACCTCAATCTCTCGGTGCATCATGTCCTGGAATAGTGCAGTCATAGCTCTCTGGTACGTTGCACCGGCATTCTTCAGCCCAAACGGCATGACCCAATAGTAAAAGGTTCCCCAGGGGGTAATCTTCTCGCGATCAACCTCTGCCTTCTTTATTTGATTATATCCAGAGAATCCGTCCATAAAAGAGAGGTACCCATGCTTAGTAGTGTTATCGACCAAGATGTCAATGTGTGGCAATGGGAAATCGTCTTTTAGGCTCGCTCTATTCAAATTGCAGAAATTGATGCACATGCAGACCTTTCCATCTTTCTTCGATACAGGCACGATATTGGCTAGCCACTGCCGGTATTTAGATACTATGAGAAATCCTGCATCATATTGCTTGATGACCTCATCCTTTACTTTCAACATCCATTCGGGTCAGAGACGTCTCATCTTCTGCTTAACTGGCTTCATATCAAGGTAGAGGGGCAACTCATGCTCGACCAAATTGGTATCCAGACTAGGCATGTCCTCGTACGACTAGGCAAAAATGTCTTGGTATGACCGAAGGAAATCGATCATGCTTTTTCTTTCCTTGGGAGACAGCGATGTTCCGATCTTGGTTATCCTAGAATCTCCTCAGTCCCTAAATTGACATCTTCAGTTTCCTCGACAATCGGGGTAGGGCCATGCTCAAAGTTGGCAAATCGGTCAAGGAGCTCATTGGGGAGCTCCTCCAAGGTGATATCCTCGTCCAGACTCGTAACTCCTACCTTTTCTTGTATTTCTACAGGAAAGGGGTCGATTTTACGTGGGACGGGCATTTCGATTAAGGCATCCTTTTGTGAGACTTTTTCTGAAATTTTAAATGACGATGTTCTTGGACTTTGTATTTTTTCAATGTTTTTGGAATTTTGTATTTTTTCCATGTTTTTGAGATTTTGTATTTTTTCTATGTTTTTGAGATTTTTGTTTTCTTCGAAGACGGACCCTTGGCAAGGCAGGTTGCTATGTATACAAGGTATTGCCTGCCAAAGGCTTATCTCACTCTTTATAGGTTATTTTTTTTTAGGAAACAGGTGCCAAACTTCAGGCCACTGCTTGCTTCCAGAGTTTGGGGCAATGATGCCCAGTTGTGTACCTGAGCGGCCGCTCCTTTACCTGTTGGGATGGAGGGTGCTGACTGATATGGCTCATTGGAGTCAGCCTCCATCATATTGATCCCCATTTCATCTGAGATGATGTCTTCAAATGTTAATACCATTTTGTGGTGATTTACCACAGGGGGAGTTTGTTCAGACACTGGCCGTCAATCTTTGAAAAGGGATAACGCGGCCAAATCTATCTCCAAGCTAGGAAGGGATTGGTGGGATGGATTGGGGCTATGGGTTTGTGTGGGGTCAAATGTGTTACCCCATTCCGATCAATTTTTACGACCCCAACACTGACAAAGAAATCATTAATGTGCGGCCTAGGGCGAGGTTTTTCTTCTATGTTGATTCCTCAAGCTCTTGCAACTGTAGCGACCCTGACTTTTTCTTTGGCCTCTCGGACCTCTTCCTCTGTGGGCTTGTATCCTAGCTCAAATCTTACTTTTTGTCCCTTAGCCACAACTGACTCTCTTCTGCCTTGTAATATGGGCCCGAGCCCTTGACCTTTCTGATAGCCCCACTTCTAGAGCATAGCCACCGCTGCTACCATACTGCCTCCAGTTTTAGGCATGAAGCCCTCAATGGGCTCCGGGAGTATTGCTGATACCTCATATTCAAAACTGTGGAGGTCAATATCTTCGGTAGTGTGCGGCACATCTAACACATTAGGTTTTTCGATGCTATTGGCGATTTTTTCTTTCTCATTGTGCCCCTCACCGATGATTGTAACAATTTTATGCCCAGACGCAAACTTGACTTTCTGAAGCAAACTTGAGTTTTTGGTGTAAAGTGGAAGGTATGGCTCTGACCTCGTGCAGCCACGGACGTCCCAACAATAGATTAAATGAGGATTTGATATCCATGACTTGAAACTAGATGGAGAAGGTCTTTGGCCTAATCAACAACTCAAGATCAACTTCTCCCATTATTTCTCTCCTGGTATGTCAAATCCTCTAGTGCTGGTTCTGGTGGGCCTCAACATGCATGGATCGACCCCGATCTTAGTGGCAGTTCTTAATGGGCATATATTCAAGGCGGACCCATTATCAATCAAAACCAGGGGAATGACCATATTTCCAAACTCAACGGTTATATTTAAAGACTTCGAGTGGCTACATCCTTCCTCAGGTAGATCAGCATCAGAAAATGAGATGGCATTCGGAGCCATCACTTGTCCAATTATCTGCCCGACGTCATCTAGGCTAACTTGGAGTGATACATGCGCATTCTTTAACGCCCCCATTAATGCTTGAAAATGGAGTGGGGACGTCATCAATAGATCCCAAATGGTTATATGGGCTGGCATTCTTCTCAATTGAGTCTCTAGTATATGTTCCCGACTCATTTTTTCGAAGGGGTTTATAGCACTGTCTTTCTTCCCCTCTGGTTGAGCTTGTGCTGCTGTCGGCGCTTCTGACTACTTTGATATCTTCCCTGAATTGGTGACAAAGTCCACTGCCCCTTCTCTGCTGCTATTGTTGTTGGCATTGGCATCTGTTTGTTCGTAGCTTAGTGGGACCTGATGAGGATCATATGTTGGTCCCGAGAGCTGGAAAGGTATGGTTGCCAGCAATTGGGGCACTTGCACTGCGGGCTCAGGAGGTGTGGGCAACAGCTGATTTACTTCAGTGGTAGCGGGTTGGGTGAAAAAATTGGGCTAAATGGGGGTGGTGAAGCTTGATGGTGATAGTATTGGGGGGAAGGAGGTAAAGGTAGGCCATTGATAGCTGGTAGGTGCTGGTGGGAGATGGTGAGTTTGATGGGCCATTAGGTAATTGACCGGGGTGGTGGAGTGAACTGGTGGCTGAACTTGGGGTGAGGGGATGGGTGAGGCCATTGATAATTAATGGGTGTGGTTGTGGGATTGGGGGCCTGATGGTTTATTAGGTAGTTGATGGGGCGGTGGAATTTGTCGGTAATTGAACAAGGGGAAATGGGGTGGGCGCAGGCCATTGATAACTGGTGGTTGCGGGACTGGGGGCCTGTTGGCTCATTGGGTAATTGATGGGGGTGGTGGTGTATGGTTGGTATGCATTGATATGCACATAATTGACGGGTGTGGTGGATGGAAGTATACCCTGAGATCCAAGGGTTCAATTTGTGGGGTCAGGTTGGGGAAATACTCTGATAAATTCAGGGGTTCGATTACCCCGATATTCCTCTCTTCAATGTTTCTTGATAACGGTCCTATATAACTCTCCCGATCATTGAAATAATCGGATGGGTCAAATTCAAGCTCCTCTTCATCTTCTATCATCCTGACGGTGGGTCTGGGACCAGCTCCTCTAGTAGGATGTGGGGGTAGTGGCACTTGGTGAATATTGGCATGCTGAGAAGGTGCAGGGGGAATGATTTTCCCACCATCGATCAAATCCTGGATTGCGTGCTTCAATGGGAAGCTATCAGTCGGGTGTCCCGGACCCTGATGAAAATTGCATTGGGTATTTAGGTCGTAGTTCTTCGGGATCGGATGGGGAGGAGGTTGCGGTTGACGAAAGGTGACTAATCCTTTTTCCACTAACAAATGTAGAAGTACACTCAATGATTGCCCATCGACATAAAAAATCGGTCGTAGCGGTCTCTCCTCTGCTCCGGAGTCATTTGCATTCCTTGCCCATTCCCTGTTCTTTGTATCTGCTCAGGTCTAACTGGTGCTAGCGGGGCTACCTGAAATTGAAATGGGGTTGTATTGTTATTGGGCCTGGTTTGGCAATGTTCTGGACATCAGCCCCGGTTCTTTTATCATTTTTTTGCTCCGAAAACCTCCTAACTCTATTGGGTCCACTTGGCATGTTCTTACTCAGACGGCCCTCCCTGATGGCATCCTCACATCGGTTAGCATTTCTCACAAGATCAGCAAAATTGGACTGCTGCTGGTATACCAAGAAGTCTGAGATCACTGGTAGAGTATTCTTTGAGATCATCTCAATCTGCTCATCATCAGGTATTCTGTTTCTGACCTGAGCAATCGGTGCTCTCCAGCGTCCCAAGTAGTCACTGAAGGTCTCGTTCTGGTTCTGTTTTAAGTGGGCCAAGTCTGACTTTCGTGGCTCAAAGTATATGCTGTAGACATATTGTTCTTGAAAGAGGTGTGTCAAGTCCCTCCACGTTTTTATCATGGATGGCTCTAAAGATGTGAACCATCTCAAAGACGGACCGGTCAGACTCTTCTGAAAGACTTTTATTAGTAGTCTTTCATCCCCTCCGTATTGGCACATGTCCCCACAGTAGGACTTCAGGTGCGTGATCGAATTGTCAGTGACATTATATTTATTGAAGGCAGGCATTTTAAATTTAGGGAGACGGGGGATCTCAACGAACAAGCATAAATCTGTGAAGTCCGTGGCGTGGATTTCAGCACCACCCATTTTTATCAGCTACTTTTATATTTTGTCCAACTGTTCTTTCAGCTGCTCTGACTCTTTCGATACAGGGGCCGCTTTCTCAGTCGTTAGTTGAACTTCACTCTGGGCCACCATGGGGTAGGCAATTATGAGGGGAGGGTTAAGGTTGGTCAATGCCCCGGCGTAGGCCCCGCTATTCCTAATCTCATCCTCCTCATACTGCTGGTCGGCATAATGTGCAGTGAGGGCGGGATTCTCTTGCGGGTGTTGCATGGGTTAGATGAGAATGAAATGAGTGGGGGTTAGGTGTGCCCATTGAGGGTGAGGGAAGGTTTGTTGGGTGATGGGAATTTGGTTTTGAGGTGGGGCCTGATGGGGCCATTGGGTATGGGGGAGGTTTAGAGATGGCCTTAGGGTGTGAGGCCATGGGAAAATTGGGTTTGGGGTATGGCATGGGCTTGACCCGACTGTGAAGGTTGGGTGTAATGTTGGGGGTATTGTGGGAGGTATGGGTGTGGGGTTTGGGCCATGAAGCCTTGGTCATCTTGGGCCATGGGCCACTGATGGGTTTGGGCTATGGGCCCTTGGTAGGTTTGGGTCATGGGCCCTGGGAAGGTCTGGGCCATGGCCCCTTGATGGTGGGCCAATGGGCCTTGGTGGATTTGGGCCAATGGGCCTTGGTGGATCTGGTCCATGGGCCCTTGATGGTTTGACCCAATGGGCCTTGATGGGTCTAGTCCATGGGCCCTTGTTGAGTCTGGGCCACAGGCCCTTGATGGGTTTAGCCCAATGGGCCTTGGTGGGTCTGGGCCATGGGCCCTAGATAGGTTTGGCCCAATGGGCCTTGATGGGTCTGTGCCATGGGCCCTTGGTGGGTCTGGGCCATGGGGCCCAGGATACATGGGAAAAGGGGGTTTGGGCCAATGGGCCTTGGGGTATGTGGGTGGTTGGAGATTGGGCCATTTGGCCTTAGGGTGTATGGGTAGTGGGAGGTTGGGCCATGGGGCCTTGGGGCATGTGGGTAATGGGAGTTTGGATGGTGTGGATTATGGGGGGTTGATGGGGGTCATTGAGGAGTGAGGCATGGAGATTGGCTAGGGTGTGAGATGGGTTTAGGGGCGTGGGGTGTGAAGGAGGGGGGGTGTTTTGAGAGGCCTTCTACATGGAGTAGGCTTGGAACATCTCCTCCATCATGGTCATGGAAGGAGGATTGGATGTGGGTGGTGGAGGGAAAATTGGGCATGGCCCCGGTATGATCGGGCATGACCATGGTAAGAGGTGGGATATGGGGTGGATTGGAGAGTCGAGGTGGGGTAAAGGATGGGGAGGGATTAGGGAAATTTAGGGATGGTGGTTGGTGGGGTGTGGATGTTTGGAAAAAACTGAGCATGGCCCCGATAAAAATGGGCATGACCCAGGTAGATGGGGGATTTTGGAGGGTTGGATAGGGTGGAGGTGGTGTATGTGAATGTGGGTGGATTGGGTCTATAGGGGGAAGATGGGAAATGGGGCATGGATGTGGATGGGGAGAATGGGTTTGGGTTTTGTATGGATGTGGATGGGAAATGGGTTGGGTTTGGCATGGGTATGGTTTGGGCAAAAGATGGAGAATGGGGGGTTGGACTTTGGATATTTTGGGGGGTAGTGGTTGGGAAGATGGGGGCGCCAAACAGGCCGGTAACAGAAAAGGGGGGTTGGGTGTGGGGGATGGTGGAAAAGACTTCTCCCGAATGGGAGTGGGTTGGAGAATGTGGTGGGGATGAGTCGGGATGGGCGTAAGCCGGGTCCACTACCCACGACATGTCACAGTATCAGGTTGGGTATGGGTGCCTTGGATAAGGCCCAAAATATTTCCTCCTTCCCTACAGGACGGCGGAGGGCAAGATGATGCCGTTGTGCTGGCACCACAAACTTTATCTTTTTCGAGTTTTGATTTATATTTTTTTAATTTTATTTTTTTTGTTGAAAAGGTTTTGAAAAATAAAGGTTCTGAGGCCTTGGAATTCCCTTTTTGGGTGGCCCTCATACCTTAATTCAAGACCAGCGATGACGATTCAGACGCACTTTGAAAGAATCGAAGGAGAACCTTCAATCTATTGAAGGCACGAAAATCAAGGCAAACAACTCGATCCCCTAGAATGAGCCAAAAAGAAGTTGCCCTCTTTTGACCGGCGGGGCGTATTGGGTGTCGGAGATAACGGGGCCTAAATAAGACACCAAGCACACTGATCAGGGGACTCGGGAGGTGAAGAAGGCCACAGATTCGAGCTGGTGTGCTGTTAAATAGACCTGGCGCAACTAATACATGCGCCCAGGTTGCAGGGCACCTTTTTACACTGGCACAACTATTAGTTGCGCTAAGGTAAAAACTTGGATTTTAAAGCTAGCGCCAGTTATAAATTCCAGTTTTTTACACTGGTGCAACTAATACTTGCGCCAGGCAAAAATTGATGCTCCAGAACTGATGACAGCAGCCACCAACACCTAAAATGAGTCTCTTTTTTTATTTTTTATGGAAGCTAGGTTTCTGAGAACTGAGCTATTTTTTGGTGATCGATTCTCCCCTCACCGCACCTAAAAGGTTTGAGTCCGGTATAACTTGCTAACGCACTCCCCAAGGGTTTTAAGCTTTGGAATGGGAACCCACCCGATATACCTCCGACGCAAGCGCCTTCTCAGATACTAGGTGGGCTGGGACTTTTCTGGATCATCACCACTAGGGGCTGCCGCCATACTAAGACCCGGGTGGTTGCGTGTTTGCCTAATCCCAACCCTTTTAAAATTATCCCGTAAAAATAAATTAATTAAGCTCCCTAAGTTGGTTCAATTTTAATTTTTTTTTTAAAGCTTTTCTCTTTTTTTTGGAAGTTTTCTTTAGTTCAAAGATCGGGGGTGATGACCCCGTGCAGCCACTACAGGCCGACGTCCACTATTGGGATATGAGTGCACAAGTAGGCCCTCCAAACGTCTAAGGCACTTTAAATGATGGAAAATAAAAAAATTTGAAAGACAATGCTCAAGTAGGCCTGCCAATCGGCTAAGGCATTAAAATGACGGAAAAGTAAAGTAATTGAAAAACAATGCCTATGTAGGCCTGCCAATCGGCTAAGGCTCGTAAATGACGGAAAAGTAGGGGTGAGAAAATTAAGAAAACAGTAAAAAAAATAGCAAAAGTGGTTAGTAAAATAAAAAAATAAAGGGTCAAATTTTAAGGAGAAGTTCTGCAAGCTATTCCCCAGCAGAGTCGCCATCTGTGTAACCATGGGATCCGTGACGGTCCCGTCGCGGTGATGCACTCGCTTGCAAAATATATAGAGTCGCCACCCGGAACTTTCGGTATCCTAGGAAACCTAGTTCATTTTTATGAGCACCGAAGTGTTAAAAATATGACTCTGAATTTGGTCCACACTAAAGTCTCTTGGGTAGGGGCTTCGGTTATCAATTGGAAAGGTGTTAGGCACCTGATCAACCCGCTTAACACAATCTTTACTTATGGCCAAAAATAAAATTAAGTAAAAGAAAAGGAAATGGTCCCCTCTTGCCTAAATGGGCCTCCAATTCTATTTGTGCCCCTCCGTTCCTACCGAAAATTCAGTGGTGTAACGGCACAAATGAGAGGGTAGGGAATGCCAAAAAGAGATAGGAGAAGAAAGAGGAGAGCCAGAGCCCTCAGGCCCTTGTAACACCGTAGGAGAGCCTTGCGTGGCTTGCTTTGATGAGCTCTTGAAGGCTTTGTATGGTGGAAAGTGGGATTCTAATTCCTAAGGCTTGAAGTTAAGAGGTAGGGAAGGGAGGCTAAGGGATCACACACACCTAACCTAGAGGTTTTGGATGAAGTGTAAAGCTTGGAAGGAGGTTTTGGAATTCTGGAATTTGTATGGGAGGTGTGCACTAAAGGGAGAAAGATCTTCTCACTTTAAGCTCTCTCTCTCTTAGGTAGAAATTCTCAACCCTTAAACCTAGGGGTTGGGGTCTCTATTTATAAGTAATGGGTGGATTAGGAGGGTGTTTAGATGTTAATTACGATTAGAAATTAGATAATCTAACATTTAAGGTTTCCTAGGGTTTTTGGAGCCTTGAAATATGTGAGAAGGTCCTCCAATGGTGGATGATGGGGTGAGGCTTTAAGCCACTCAAAGGGTTACAAATAGGTAGTGAATGGGTGCAACAGAACTATTAAAACACACTCGAAAGGTCAAGGTAGTCAACAAGTCAAATCCCAATCACAAATTTTGAGGCAAAATCTAGAGGTTACTGTTCATATGCCTGGCGCAACTTACAGTAAAATAGTAATGAACAGTGCTGGAAGTTGGCTCGCAAGGGTGGGGTCCACATTCAAAACTAGCACAACTAATAGTTGTGCCAGGCTTAAATCCTGGGAGAAGTGGCCTGGCGCAACTAATAGTTGTGCCAGACAAAATTATAACTAGCACAACTATTAGTTGTGCCAAATCTCTAGGGGGCCCACTTGAAATTACCCTCTTGCCCTACGGGTTCGGACCGCCATATCTTTCAATGTACAACTCTGATTGGGGCGATTCTTAGATCTTTGGAAAGCTGGCGACTTTTACTTTTCAATGATATTAGATTTGATCACAGTAGACAGACATAGCTAGTTCTAGTGCACCACACTTCTTTCCAAGGCTTAGGAGGTTAGGTTTAGGTTCGGAATGGGTTCTAAGGGTCGAGATTGATTTTTAATGGTTCGAGGCGGGTTCCTAAGGGATCCAGGGTGATTCCTAAGGGTTCGAAAGGGTTCTTAAGGGTTCTAGGGTGGTTCCTAAAGGTTCCATATATGCCATCAAAAACTCGAAAGCGTATCTTTCTCGAAAGGTGTTTCGATCGGGTCATGGGCCAAATTTGGGTGTCTACAACCACTCAAAGTGATAATCCATATCGAACAACCAATTGAGGAAGACTTTTGGGTTCATTCTTCCATTGAAAGTTGGAAACTCAACTCGAACATTTTTGAGAAGTCTCCCATCAGGGTCGTAGTCATCTCTACGATGATCTACCCGATGATTCCGATTTTGATCATTCTGATGACCGTTGCGCTCGAAGCGTGAGCCATTACTCACTTGTCTTCTTATGTGTATAAATTTAATTAAAGTAAAGTCTTAACCTATTGCAAGTGCACAATGGAAATCATAGCACTAGCATAGGATCGTCCCCATGAAGAAGTTATTTATCTCTGTTTACCTCTAATCTATATCTCTTTACTTAAATTCTTATCTTAACAACTTCTATTTATCTTTAAAGATCTAATATACTGGAGAAATATGAATAAAAGAATTTTTATTAAACTAAGTGCATAAAATAAATCTAAATCCTCCTTTTTCAGATTATGGTCGTCAATCACAATCTTCAGCTATCGGATATTTATGAAATTAAACAATACCGTTACACTATATCTCTAGTTTCCTAGCATTGGAAATCAATTAATACTAAAATCCTATCAATATAAATTTAATCTAATCAACAATCAATTAGAAATTTGAGCATCAATCAAACTTTAGAAAATTGAAGATGAAAAATAAAATGCCGTTACACTAATCTGCAAATTCTAACCTGAGTCGTCAATTCAAATTAAAACTTGAAGATGCTTACAAAACTGTAAATTTTGCATAAAAATAAATATTAACCAGAAAGAAAACTAAAAATATATCCTTCACCCCTCAGCCGGAGTCGTCAATTCATTCTGAGAAATTAGAGATATTTACACTAATCTTTAGCACTCAATTGCAGTCGTCAATTGCTCTTGAGAAACTTCTAATATCTAAACTACTCTAACTTTGTGACACTACTGATCGGAAGAAAACCCAACCTCAGGCGTCAATTGATGCTAAATTTTTTCGATGATTATTCCTATACCAGGCTCTCTTATTTATAGATCATAAGGAGTCAGTTCACAAAACTTCTAATTCTTATAAAAGAAATAAAAACTATCCTAATATAACTCTAATTTTAATTTTATCGTTCCTTCTTTCTTTAGTTTGATCGGCTGGTATGCTTCTAGAATGTTCTTTATCTAACAGTAGAGGAATCCTTCGGAAATATATCTTCATTAATCTTCTCAAATTCGTGATTAGCAAGACTTCTAATTGTAGAATTCTTCTAATTCTATTTATGGCGGTGTACTATACACGTGATCAGCAGCAACATTATTAAATAAGAAAGCTCTATAATCATAGATAACGATTATTGATTCTTTTCTCACTGGGAAATTGTAAATCACGATTTTCTACTTTTTCGCTTTCATATTGAACAATTGCTTTTCCTTTTATATCGTCTTTTACTCTTTTGTCGCTTCTAAAGAATCGCTTTTTCTAAAGAATCGCAAAATTATGATTTCTCATTTCTTTCTTTCTTTACTTCAACAGCAATAGCGCAAAATCGTAAATCACGATTTTCTTTCTTTCAATAGGTAGCTAATTGTCTTCATCACTTAATTATCTTTCTTACTACATTTTGAGTTCATTTTAACAAAGATTATTATTCAAACTCTCTTTTACTATTTATCTCAAATATCTGCACATCAGTACTTATTAGTAACAAACTAAGTCCTAGCATCACTAAGTTAAGGGTGATAAAATAGTAAATTATGTGAATGATAACACCCCCAAATTTAAGTTTTGCTAGTCCCTAACAAACAAGGAAAAATAAAATATCCTAAACTAAAATTTAAATGTCTCTTTCGTAGGGAGCACGATTGTATTTAGCAGATGCAACAAGCCTTTAAACCCCTAATGGAGGAGTTGTAGTCTTCTGAAGGTTTTCAGAAAAAGTTACCTACAAATATCAAAATATTTTTGGGTTTTTCAAAAAAATTTCAAAATTTAAACTAATACTAAATATTCAATCATTCATTATATATTCATTATTTTCAAAAAATTTCAAATCGTATTATCCCTAACTTTCCATCATCGTAATTATCCTCTTATCAGAACTCAATAATTTAAATTCATTATAGCATAGAGTATATCCATATCAGTGAAAAGTTTATTCATCATAAAATTTTCTAAACTGCAGTTTTTAGAAAATATTTTCATTCCAATTCTCACTTTTTTTTGGCATTCTCTCAAAATAATCAAAATTTTTGGGTTCTCAGAATAATATATATATATATATATATATGAATTTTATGGGATAATAAACTAATAAATCTCATAGAAAGGATAATCAATTTTGTCCATATAACTTCTTTATTTATTCATAACATCTAATTTATATATCTCTACTAGACTCATATTCTTGTAAATCATAAATCACAAAGGTCTTTCCTTAAGCTTGTAATGGGACTTTGGGTTTAGAAGGTTCTAAAGAAAAAAGGTAAAGAGGATTCAAAAATTTTCTGAGAATTTAGCTCTTCCTTTTCTATCTTCTTCTTTATTTTCTTCTCATATCAGCATCAGTAAGTATCCCAATTTCGAATAACTTCTTCTCATTTTTTTTTCTATTGCAAATCCCATTTTTTTTCTATATTTTTTGGAAGCTTTTAGCTTCTCTTTTTTTTTTTTTTTTTTTTTTTTTTTTTTTTTTTTTCTAGAATCGTCTTTTATGATTTTCTTCTTTCTTTTGTCCTATTTTTCGTACAATTATATTTCTTCTCAGTTATACCCTTTTTCGGCAGATCCTTTATCTGTTTCTTGCATACTCATTTCACTCCCTCTTCTCCCCTTTTTTAACATTCTAAACTCTCAAAAATTGTAAGGGTTAAAGGTAGAAAACTTTAGGTCGTACATATGGTTAAAGGTTTATAAGATCATGGTACAAAGAAATTTTCGGTTTAAGCTTCTAATATGAGTTCAAAAGATAAAATGTTCTAGGATTTTGGCTTTTTTGGCTCTGGTTTAACAAAAATGGCCTTTGGTCATTTTCACGATTTACTAATATGAATGTCTTATTGCTTTAATATATTCACTAGATAGTTTTAAATAAACAAATAATCATATTTTCAGAATATTTTGATTCTAATTTCAGCAATATGAGATTTCATTTTGACAGCAATAGTAGTGAAGTTCAAAGAATTTTATAGCATGAATAAAAACAGTTTCTCTTTCTCAGAATAAAAGAGGAAATAGACTCTATAGCTTACTGGGTATATAATTTCAAATCTATAATCTAAATATTTTACAATTCAGATCAATCATATAGTTTCAAACATTTATTTAATACAGTATTCTAAAGATGCTTTTCTTTGAATTGCAACTATTTTTATTTTGATATTTTGAACTACTACTATGATGGATTGCTAAGAATTTCAGATTGTCATATTTTTCATCATAAATCATATATAATGATTAGCTGATTATATAAATAAAACTATATAAAAATAAAATTTTCCTAAAAGTTAAAAGTTAGTGTATCCCCCACCAAGCTTAAATAGGACAATGTCTTCATTGTTCAAAACAGGGGAAAAAAAAATTACCTTATTATACTACTCATGTACCGAGCATATAATCTGTAAAAATAATGAATAATTTTCCCCCAAACTTAGGAGAAAATACTTCCGGTTTAATGGAACTAAAAAAAAATGTTAGATGTTAGTAACACACACACTGTTAGTATATAACAAAAAGAAAATTTATAGATTTCTAAAAATTTACAGGGAATAGAAAAATTAAGAACTAAAACTAATACTGATCAGTAATTACAAGAAAAAAATAAACCTAGAAAAAATCTAGACAAACGCTAAACTAAGACACTGGCAGCAACGTCCGAAAGAAAAAGTCTTTGATAAAGATCGGTCTTCAGCTTTTACAAAATGGTGTCGCCTATAACAAAAAGATAGAGACGCAACCTAGAGGTAGGTGCATCTAATAGAAAAGAAAAGTTTTAGAGGCCTTAGGAGGGGGTGATGGAGGAGACGGAGGTTTATTGGTTTGGTCTGGGAATGGGAGGGTGGAGAAAAAAGTGATGATTTCACTGATTAATCACCTTCACTCCTCTAAAATGGCAGTAATTTCATCTTCATGGCGCTGGGGGAGGTTGCTGAAGGCGTTTGCGAACTCGATCTAGTTTGTTAGATTTGCCATTGGAAGACTATTTCTTAGGAGAAGAAAGGTGAGGCAAAAGGAATGAAGTGAGTTAATTGTAAAGGTATTTCTTTATTTATTGGTGAGTGGTGATTTGAACAGTTGTAATAAATGGAAATTATGACGGGCGTTAAAGAATGTAACCGGTTGGTATTCCATTAATGGAGAAGGACGTGTCTGCGCAGCGTGAATTGTGGCGGCGCCATTTTCGTTGGAGACTACGTCTGTCATAATTGTGTAGGGGTTTCTCAGCAATCGTAATCACTACGATTATACGCTGGTGAGAGTTGTGTTCAAGAAATCGTACTTAGTACGATAGCTTGTGCTCATGGTGTTACATTTATACTTAATTTACTACTATTAATTTACACAAAATTTCTATGGATGAGTCGGTAGCTCGATGGTGTTTCAGGAGTAATTCAATGATTATCAAGGGGAGCTGATGTCCCTCCCATAAAAGTATTTCCTCCTAGAGTGCTAACTAGTTGTGAGGAATAATAGTTACTCCCTCCTGTGTTAGCCCAAACAGTTTGATCTTCTAACAGTGTGATAGACTCTAGGAAATTATGGAGTAATTCCGTTTGAATCCGGATATGTTGCGGCCAACTTCCTACTATTTTCGACAAAGTTTCCTCAGTGACAGGGTAGTTTTGGGCTTCTGTGGGGAAAAAAGGTACAGTAGGATGTTGTGGGGCTATTTTAGTTGGGCCGTGGTTATGACCACCAGCTTTTCCCTGTTGAGGTGTTGGGTGCGATTTGACACCCACCAGAGATTGAATTTTTACTTTCCACAATTATAATTCTGAAAAACCTTTCATCATTGACTCTAATTTATAAAATCTCCCTTGCTTAGGGAGCATATTTGTCAAAGTCTTCGAATCATCCTCATCCGATATGTGGTGTTATACCGGTTCCTCTCTAAGGGTCTCAAAGAGTTCCTAAGCTTCATCTGCAGTTAATTTTTAGAACAGTCTCCCACAAGCAACATCAACCATATGCCGAGTCTGTTCATCTAAACATTCATAGAAAGTTAGGACTGTTTGCCAACGTGTAACTCTATGGTAAGGACTCCTGTCCAGTAGGTCTTTGAGGTGATTCCAACTCTCTAGAAAAGTTTCTTTTGGGAATGGTCGGAATGTTAAGATCAAGTACTGGATTCAAGTAGCTCTGTATGCTGGGTAATAGGTCAGAAGGAATTTGTGTTTCAATTCCTCCCAATCAGCTATTGAATTTCAGTGTAAAGAGTGTATCCACTGCTTTGCCTTGTCTCTTAGAGAATATGAAAACATTCTTAAACACATAGATCACTACAAAAAATGTGTTTATTGGAGACGGCTTTTGGCCATCTCCAAAGGTGTCTAAGCCGTCTCCAATAGTATTGGAGACGGCTTCCATGTAATCTCAAATAGTCCCGTCTCCATTGTCTTTGGAGACCAAATGGGAGCCGTCTCTAATAGTCAAGGTTATTTGAGACGGCCATAAGCCGTCTCCAAAGATATGTTGGAGACACCTTAAAGCCGTCTCTAATAAGTCATCTCTTGTTATTGGAGACGACTTTTGGTCGTATCCAATAAGTGATCTGATGTTATTGGAGACAGCTTAAAGCCGTCTCCAATAAGTGATCTCCTGTTGAACAATTTTTTTTAATGTTATTTAATTTTTTTTACTCCAACAACCATATTGCCTAGCAGTACAATTTATAACCTGCATTTTTTTTTTTTTTTTATAAAAATCCATAACCTGCATTTACATACTCACATTTTCATTCACATTAGCATAAACACATTAACAATAAAGAAGAAAACCCACATATCAAAATAAAAAATTTAGTCTAACTAATCCAGATCCAAGTTCAAGTATATTATGACCAATTGGAATTTTTATTTTATTATTTATTTTTTTTAAAGGTAACAATGACCAATTGGAATTTCTTTTACTCTTATTGATGTCCAGATCCTTCAATCACTCTCGTCCAACACGATATATGAGTAAAGACCTGCCATTCTGTATAAATTTTGCAACGAAATAGGCCACCTCTTTGGCTGGTCAGGTGGGAACTAGACCCCCAAACTCTGTGTACCTACAAAAAGAAAAAAATCATGAGAAACTATGTCTACTGAATCTTAAATTAATCGGAAATCGAAAGTTCATCTGAAATTTAAATTAGGCAGATTATAAGGATTAAAACACTTCTATTACCAGCCACTCTAGTTTTCGGTCCACATGTTCTATTTGTAAGGCTTGTTGGGAGTGAACCAGTCGCAGTAGAAATCGTTGCAGGTATTTATCTATCACAAGAATAGGAGAAATTAAAGAGAATTCGAAAACATTAGATGATAACAAATATTGAAATCAGATCATAAGTATGACATATGTCTTGTGCAAATTGATTATACCAATTAATCCAAATTGATTATACCATCAAAGAGGGCATCCACATTTGGGGTGACAATGGCGCACTTTTTAAGCTCCCCAAGGATGTAGCAGTGTTTTTCTTCAGCATTGATTGCTACAACATCTTGTGCAAACAAGCATTCTGAGCCAGGGGAAACCTGTATGTAAAACAGATGTTCACTACATAAAATACAAATAAGTTATATACTAACTGGAATATCCAAGTTGTAATATGATTACAGGAATCACTTTTTAGAAGGAAACATCAAAAAGTATGTTTATTAACAAAATTGATAAGATCCGGAGCAATTATTCAAGGCATGTTCTGTACATTTAAGCACTGTTGGGTTGTGGGTCAACCCGACCCATTGACGGCTCTAATTAGATTCTTAATATTCAGAAAGAACTAGTTTCGTTGAGGTACCCTGCACGGTTCTATACTAGTCACTCTTGTGGACTCCTCTTGGTGGAAATGATGGGAAACCACACTTGTGTTGCAGGAGATGAGTAAGTCCCGCATAGAGATGATAGATAGCAAGGAAGCCTACATGGTATCGGACCTATGTTTTTTATAAAGACGACGTACTTCAACACCTTTACAATATATGGTAAAAGAAAATTTCTAACATTCATACATCAATAAATGCAGATTAAGGTGCACCAGGGTTGTCCTGCACAGCTGAAGCAATATTTGTGAATTTATTTGTCCTCCATGTCAAGCCTTCCCATAGAAGTCTCAAAATTATTTGGATTGGCATAAATTCATTTAGGCTAACAAAAGTCATGATGGCAAAGTCAAGGATCTTTAACATGGAACCAACCATACAATGCAAATGAGACTTACCTTAAAGGCGCCAATGTAGAATTCATTGCCTAGCATATCTTGCACCATTCCCCTGAATCTAACCAGAGTAAAATTATCAGCTGCAATTTTGATTTTTGGATCATACACAATGGAAAAGTAAATAAATAAATAACAAGGAAAATAAAATCCAGCTCTTTTAAAATTATCAGCTATGATTTGGATTTCTGAGCATGTCTGCCCAGTGCATGACAGGCCCATGCACCTAATACCAGCTCTTTTAAAGTTATATTTTTAAAGAAAATAGAATGGGTCTAAATCAATCTCTTAAAACTTTCAACTATGTTTTGCATCTCAGCCAAAGGTATGATTAACAAAAAAAGGTTGAGATATTTTCTTGTTCTCTGCCGATCAAAGTTTTTTTTTTTCTGTAATACAAAGTGCTAAAAATAGCAGGGCTACAATCAAGCCTATAATTGATCTAGCCAATTATGAACAAGTCTCATAGGTCCAACCCTGATTGGGAAAATCATAAGCCAAGCCAAGGCTATTTTAATCATTTGTCATAAATATTCAGTTCACAATTAAATGCAATGGAAAATACACCATAAGCAAAAAAGTTCAAGGACAAGACAATACCTTATAGATCTTGTGATAGAAAACGTCAAGCAATCGAAGCTCTACATTAGGATGTGACAACTCAACCAATTTCAAAATGCAACTTCTTTGTTATTGGTACCATTTAGTGAAGAAACTTTCGACGGTACGCTAGGGATTTTGAGTTCGGAGATACTTTTCCTTTGTATTCCAATTTCATTACAGGAAGGGTCTCAATTTTTTCCCTTTGAATTGATCATATTGCAATTCAAAAAATATAACAAACAGAAGATTAAAGCCTAAACTAATGCCAAGTATGTAAAATAACTTGCTCCAGGTCCATTAAAAAGAAAACTCTACATCATACCCATGAATCAGGCATGGTATCAAAGAATATATTGCAAGCTTATAATGCCTAATAGATTATTCATTTTAAAGGATGAGCAAAGAATATACAACCATAAAATCTATAGCACCTTTTCATAGGGAAAGTTGTAACAATTAACAAAAGAAAAATAATAGAAACACACCTTATCCTTCCTACGGACAATATGGGCACTAATAACTCCTCATGTCTGAAAAAGTGAATTTGATGAGATCTACATTTTGTGTCCAGCCACCACCTACGCTACAGTGGATTGCTATATTCTGTCTCTTCAGAATTCCCATTGGATACTGAAGGTCTGTTACTGCTGGTCCTCCAAAATCAATACAGAGATCACACTACATGTGCCTAACACTTCTTTGTTACTATGATAGCATACACTACGTATACTCCCAACCGCTTGCACAAAGGAATCTAAAAGCCCAAAGGTGCTATCAATTATTTTGTAATAAATAATTTATTTGAGCTCATGATTGGCTCCCCTATGAACTGCATGTCTCTGCACAGTAATCATGTCGATAGTAGTGAGGAAAACAAAAAGAATACTCTTTTCTTGTTTTATGTTAAGTTATAATTAACACAGCTGATCTAAGTGTATTTTTTTGTTTAAAGCTACATTTTTTTTCCTTACCAGGAATGTTGATGTGATTTTAATGATGATGATAAAAGAGGGAAGTTTCTAGACCATATAATTGAAGTTTAGAAAAGAAGCATTTTTGGGGTCTATAATTTGAAAAAGAACTCTAGTCAACAAGAAAAGGTGTTATCATATTCTGAAGATGCTAAAAGAATGTGTATAGGCTAAGGCCACACTTCAATAAATATTGGCAGGTCAAGCATGGGCTTGTGAACTAAAGCTCATCATAGGTTGAGGCTTCATATGGGTTGAAAACTATTGGCGGGTGAGCATGGGCTGATCACGGCCCAACATATTGCAACCTAGTAATATACAATTCAGTTTAAATGGTTCCTGTCATAGGTTCATAGCAGCAGTATGCCACTAAGGCCTCGATTATAGAATGCACTTGTTTACTGTTTCTCACATGGTTTATAATCCCAGGGTTAGTCCAATGAGCAATCCACTGGGAGCCGCAATCTTTGTGAACTTGCTAACCTGTTCTCTCTTTGCAAGCTCAAATTTTTTCTTAAGTGAATCATTTTTTCGCTTCCTCAATTTTTTTCTTAAGTTAATCTTTGTGAACCTGTTAACCTGTTCTCTCTTTGTAATAAAAATGCATATTACACATATACATCACTACATGAAATTAGAAAAAGTAGAGAGTACAACAGGAGCACAATTAAGTCATGCATATAAATGGATCAATCACAACCTGATCAATTTTATTAGCACATGTATGTAAAGCTAAGATATGATAAACTATAAATAAACAAGGTTATAAAACCATGGCAAAAATGAACTTGCAAGTCAATCACACATGGATTGACAAAAATAATCTACTTGAGGACAAAACACAATAATCAACCAAAAAGAAAAATGATGCACTAAAAGTAGAACCCATCAACGGATGGATACTAATATTTCACTAGAACATGCCTTTTCATAATCATCAACTCCTACTTTCTCTCTGAATGTCGAAAGATTTGGCAAAGCCCAACACGACATCTTCTCGCCATCATGTGTCACAATTGAATCCAACTAGTATCTTGAATCCTTGTTTGACTTTATTATTGGCACTCTTCTGCATGCATAATTTGTGGGGAATCAATTTCATCTCTTTCACATCTAGTTATAAAATGTTGTTTGAGAAATAGGAGGCAGAAAAGTTTCAACAAATCTCTAGGTTTCTGTTTCTTATTTTAGACACTACAACATGTTCAAACCCAAAATCTTATTCATTATCGAAAAAATGCTAGTAAAACACCAGAAAAGTTGTAACATCACGGTCTTAACCTGTTTGGCTTCACCATTTTTGCTTCCAATAGTAGTGGAAATGATGTGATCAGTAACAGTGTCATTCCACTCAACCATAGACGATGATATCTCCTGCAGCATAGCAATTTAGCATTATCAAAGCTCTTTGTAGTGAAAGATGATTCTATTTTAATCAGTATGGGAATTCTGCTTCTCAAAACGTATAAACTACCTCAAAACAAATTTCAAAACATTTCCAATGACGATATGGGAAGCCTACTTACAACATTTTCACCTGACTATTTGTACTAATTAAAAAATTGAAATTAAAAAAAAAAGTGAAAAGCAAGAAAAAACAAACAAGTCGATAATAGATTATGCAAATCTCTGTATTATGGGCTTGCCTCATGCCATAAATATATTAATAATAATGGTGCATACTGATTTTAGGTACATTCATCATGGAGTGCTAATTTAGAATGAAAACCAACAATATAACACCCGCATATTGGTAATCGATGATAAAAAAAAGTTAATAACAGCTCGCAAATATTTTCAACACCAATTTGAGCACTAAGATGCATATAAATGACCTAAAACAGGCCAAAAAAATAGATTTTCAATAACTAAACCAACCAGATATGGATGAAACCAAGAGAACAAGAAAATCAAACATAATATAACCCTAATTCGACACAGATCTCTGTGGAAACATCAAAGATCTGATGAACAATATAACCTGAACAAGATCAAGGTAAGTTAATCATAAGATCCATGGCGTGAACCAAAAAAAATCACCAAAAACAACGCTAAAAGAATTATAACAGACAGATCAAAAGCCCTGAGAAAACCTAATATAACAAAAACATCTTATCATCCACCTACACAACACATCATCACTCAAATCACGCATATAATCAACACAAAAATATAAATAAAAGTTAAAAAAATAAATCCAAAGGATCGAGAGAAAAAAGTGGAGAAACAAGTATCTCAAAAAGAAAATAAAAATTTACAACAGAAAGAGGAAATGTGAACAGAGATGACTAGAGATCTAACCGGAAGATACCTTATCGTCTCCCATCTCCGGTGAATCTGATCAGAAACCAGTTCATCTTCTCTCTCTCTCTCTCCTCTCGTCTCCTCATTTTTCTAAACTCCAAAAGTCGAATAGAAAACATAAATAAATAGATATAATAAAGTTATTTGAGAGTTCGACGCCGATCAAAATCACTCTAAATTTGAAAATCGCCTAATCAATATATTCACGCGAGCCAAAAAAAATAATCAAATGAAGCCATTCCAGAGATCCACATGGACACACTGATTAAACCAAGATCTGGAACAAAGCCATGCTGAATTCAAGCTTTAATCGATACGAATAGAACACTGCTTTCAAACAAAATTAGGGTTAGCAAGAGCGATTGAGAGCTCAATAGAGATCTCTGGAAACCCCTGATTCCGATCGAGACTTATCTTCTTATGTGTATATATTTAATTAAAGTAAAGTCTTAACCTATTGCTAGCACACAATGGAAATCATAGTACTAGCATAAGATCGTTCCGAAGAGAAAGTTTTGACAGAATTGAACAGATGAAAGCAAATGTTTCAGATATGCAGAATTTATCAAAGCAGACAGAACTTACTAGAGTTTACAGAATATTATGCATACAGTGTTTAATGACTAAGAATAGTAAACTTAAGTAACTCCTATGAGTATAGCACGTGGTAGTCAGATTTGGTCCGATGGGTAATCCCAACCATAGTCGTTCACATGAACAATTTCAGGAATGCATCAATGCCTCAACTATGGAGTATAATTGTGCAGAGGATTTTCAAGCAGATGCACGCCAGAGATAGATATACCGCCGAGTCAGTGGGATTCGTCAGTGTTTTAATGTAATATCCCGCAAAAATTAAGCGTTGAACTTTAACCTCGAGATCCGTGCCCGACTGGTCATGAGTTTGACCAAGTGATGGTCAAACAGTGGACTCATGAAGTTATGTACTAAGGTGAGATTAGTGTGACCTAAGTGTATAGTATGGTGCTAAGTTATAGTCACATACACCTATCTCTGGTGTATGTGTTTAACACACAAGCGGGAGCGTAAATATAAGTGTTTAATAACCCTATTTCCCTTTTATTTTTAGCTATTGAAGAAAGAGTTAAGAAGAGAGAGAGAAAAGTAAGGAGGAGTTATGAGGGCTAGAGGTTAATGCAAATCAAGAAGAGGATGGAGCATTGATTGAAGGATTCAACGCGTTAGGATCGTTGAAACGAAAAGCTGGAACCCTAGCCATTCCAACCTAGATCTTGATCAATTTGAGGATTGATTGAAGGTGAGTTTTAAATTAATGAAATGCATAGAGTGTGAATGATTAAATTCTATCAAATATGCTTAGAAGGATAGATTGAAGGCATACAAGAGAAAGGATAAAGATTTGGAAGAACAGCCCGAAAGGGGGCTGAATCCGGCCAAATCGATTAATCGAAATTGGAGTTCGATTAATCGATTTTGGCCCAGAAGTTGAAAAGTCATGAAAGCCCAATTTTGATTAATCGAATTGTATTTCGATTAATCGATTTGGATAAAATTAGTCGATTTGGAAATCGACTGGGTACCTCCAGTGGTTGGAGAAAAGAGACCTGGAGAAATCGATTAATCGATTTTGGATTTCGATTAATCGATTTGGGATCGACTAATCGATTTCAGAATTTCAACCACTCAATTTAAGAATCGACTGCTTTATGTTGGAGACTTCGATTAATCGATTTGGGATCGATTAATCGAATTTGAATCTCGATTAATCGATTTGCGTTTCAATTAATTGATTTTGGGAATCGATTAATCGACTTTGACAGTTTTGCTTAACTTTCTAAGTTTTCTTTGAGATTCATGGAGGGTCTAGGACCTTCATTACATCTTTAATGATGTATTGCATGTATTGTGATGTACCATAGGTGGTACGTGTGAAAGCAAGCACAAGGAGCCGCATGGGACCTTGATGCTTGGACCATCAGAGAATTGAGGTAGGGAACACCTTGAACATGTACTTTAATTTCAAGAGCATGTATGTAGTGATATAATTATCAGATTTAAAATTATTTTAACTATGAAAACCTTTATGAAAATGGGTGCGTATGTGACACCAAGAATGTGATAAAGGCATCGGTGTGATGTAAGAAATTAAGAACAAGTATTCTAATGAGATTGAGACATCCCCAGGGGATGAGAAAGTAATAAAGGCATCAGGTGTGATGCGGGTATGTATACATCCCAGGGATGTATATGTATATACGATTGAATAATTACTGTTGAGGCCTAACTGATATAAGATAGCACACTTACACGGTGAACAACTATATGTAAAGCACATATTATTTTTGTTATTTGAGGTTTGATAGGATACCCCACCGACGTGGCGGGATACCCATAACTGACGTGGCAGGATATCCGTGACCAGTACGGTGGTGAATCTGTACACCAGTACGGAGGTTTATCCGTAACCGTAAGTACATCCCAGGGATGTTATGTGATATTTAACCCCGCCGCCTAGTGAGAAAGGGGCTTGGGTCGTATTCCCAGGGAATACATTTTTACAACTGTCTAATTAGATGACAATGAAGGGTATCTCATCGGGGCTCGATGCTATATTGCTCGGGGATTACTTAAGTTGAAGATTTAAGTTTTGCTTTAGGCCTGTTCAGTGTCATTCATGATAAATCAACAGTAAAGTAAGACATGCTAACTACCAGTAAACTTGAATATAATTTATCAGATTTAAACTGTTTTTCTAGCAAAGGCATAGACACATCATGCTTAGAGTATCATGGAATATATGTGAGTTTTAACTTATATGTTCATTGTGTTTGTTCCCTATTGAGCTAGGATGTGGCTCACCCCTTTACGCTATACGTCGCAGGTCCATTGATAGCAGCTGTAGAGGCTTCGGGAGACGTAGATTCGGGTGATTCGGATTATGTGCCTGGAGACGAGTTGGAGCCTCCACCCAAGGACTTCTTCTAGGAGACTCTGCTGTGTACTTTGACAAAGAGTAGTTTTTGAGAGCTAGTTGTACGACTTGGTATGTCAAGCCTTTATTTTTATAAACATGTAATTAAATTGAATTATTCTTTTGGCGAACCATCTGGGGTGATCTGTTTATCACCGATGGTTCAGGTCGGTTCTTTGTTCATGAAGTGGCATGAAAGTAGAACAGTCTTTTGTATATGCCAGTTGGTCATATTAACTGTTTCTGCTTTATGAGATTATTTGCTTTAATTATTTAATTTGTACTTGATATACCAATGTTCCGTGCACAGTTTTGGGGCACGATCTGGAGGATCGTGCTGATGGCACGGGTTTCAGGGTGCCGAAATCTGGGCTGTCACAGTTGGTATCAAAGCATTTTCTTTTAGAAATTATGACAATCATTCTTTTGCCAGAGTTGTTTTCACGTGCAGACCGTTATGTCTTCTAGAGGAAGGGGCCGACCTAGGGGCGGCCAAAGTAGAAGCTTGCATAGTCGAGATGATTTTATCTTGAACGTGAATAGAGAGCCTATAGGGGCATGGAGGGGCTTCTGGCAGTGGTGGCCATGGGAGCCAAGATCAGAGAGAGAATCAAGATCAAGATCGTCAGGATCAAGATCAAAGAGAACAAGAGAGGGTTAGAGAATGAAACAAGGATAGAGAGGAGAATCAGAGAATGATGCACACCATGGAGACCATGGCGGCTGCTATGGCTCAACAGGCAGCATCTTTGGCAGCTCAAACTACCCACGAGTAGCATCAGCCACCGACACCTTCAATGGCTCCAACACCGCCAGTGTCTTCAGCTTTTACCGAGTTTAAGAGGATGAGACCTCCTAGCTTTTCAGGATAGACAGACACTATGGCAGCTGAAAACTGGTTAAGTGAGATTGAGAAAGTGTTTAGTGTGCTCACTTGTACAGAGGACGAGAGCGTCCGTTGGGCAGCCTACATGTTAGACGGGGAGGCTGGGCCTTGGTGGAAGTCCATTTCACGGACTAGGGCTCAGGAGACACTAGATATGCCCTGGACATGGGATGAGTTTGTTGAGGAATTTAATAAACAATACTTCCCTGAAGTGGTGAGGAACCATATGGAAGTTCAATTTTTGCAATTGGTTCAAGGGAAGATGACTGTGAGGGTGTGACAGCCCGAATTTTGGCATCCCAAAATCCGTGCCATCTGCACGACCTTCAAGGCCGTGCCTTAAGTTCATATCATAACTCGCCGATATATACAGCCAAACTGTAAGTGAAGCACATGTGAACACTCTAAATAAAAATAAGGAGTTATAGGATAGTTGATCCTACAAGGCTGTCCCTGTTCCATGCCAATTCATGGACATAAGGACACACCCAAAAGTTTAATGACAATTATTCTTCTTAAATAGTTTACCAAGAGACAGTATTTAGACCTTCCAAATAATGAGGTTCGACATATCACGTCATACATAGTACTCTCTCAACTCACTCTTAGGGTATGCAGCGGGTTTCCTAGAAGAATTCCTCAGGAGGAGGTTACATCTCTTCAATTGGTACGAACTCATGTCCTTGGATTAACTTCACAAGTCCCTGCCGCCGCTAGTCCATGACCTGTGACGTATAGTCTAAGGGGTGAGCTACATCCTAGCTCCGTAGGGAAAATAAAAGAGCATATAGATCATCCTTCACACATATGTCAGTAACTTAATAAAACATAAATTTTTAAGAAAACATTTATGTACAATAATTTGGATAACAGGAATAACTCAAAGGTTCCAATCACTACTTATCATAGCTTTGTTTAATCTCTTTATAAGCTTGTTCGTGAACTTGGCCTAATCACTTAAATCTTAACTTAATTAATCCTCGAACAATATAGCATCGAGCCCCGATGGAATACCCGCCATCGTCGTCTAACTAGACAGTTGTTATGTGTATTCCACGAATATCGCCCAAGCCCTTCCTCATAGGCGTGGGTCTATTCTCAATCTACATCCACAGGATGTTATAATTATATGGATTGGCCGCAGGTCACGGATATCCTGCCAAGTCAGTCGTGGGTATCCCGCCACGTCGGTGGGGTATTCTAATCAACCTTAAATAACAAAAGTATCAATGTGCTTTACATATAGTTATTCACCGTGATTGTGTTAAATATATTACATTAGGCCTTATCACGTTATCTTTGTTTCTCTGTTTGTTTTCTTACGCATCCCTGGGATGCCCCATGCTTCTATTTCACCTTTCTTTGATTTAACCACATTATCTTTCGTCCCCTGGGGACCTCTGGATTTTCCACATTGGAACACGCACACACACCCTTATCGGGAGGATTTATAAAATATACACTATTTAAATGGACTATACTACACATATGAATTCACAGAATAATGCACATGTTCGAGAAAATTCCCTACCTCGATGAATCTCAAAGCACGCTTGTCCTTAGAGGGTTAAAATGCATCAACCTACATTTAAAAAGAATTTTACTTTAGGATGCTCTAAGGTCTTTGGGGTGTAAGACACCCGAGTTTCTTATATTAGGAAACCAATATTTGAGTGATCACCGGACCTCGCTCGCGCGGTCATTAGCCCTCGCTCGAGCGGTCACTTGACCTCGCTCGAGCGGTCTCTTGACCTCGCTCGAGCGGTCAAATCGAGATCGCTCGAGCAGTTAAATCGAGCTTTCGAAATTTTTTCTGTGGACCCTCGCTCGAGCGAGCTCCCCTTTAGTTTTAGGGACCGCTCGAGCGAGCCCAGAGCCACATTTTTCTATATTCATCCTCGCTCGAGCGAGCCTCTTTAGATCGCTCGAGCGAGGAACAATGATTTTGTCCCTCGATCAGTTCGAGAATATGCTTCCACTCATCATTTACCCTTTATCTTATACAAGGAAACATTTAGCCAACCTCTTTCCTACTATTTAAAACCTTCCTAGGCATCTATCATGTCCTTAACGTATTCCCTCGACGATGAAACCGCACTTTCGATTTATGATTTGAATATCTACTCGGTTATCCGGCCTCCCTGGTTCGTCCTCCCGTCGTTTCCTCTGATCTCCTTTGCTGACCTAAGTCTCAACGAACCCTAGTTCTCTACCAGGCTCTTTTCTTCTTTCTCTCTATATTCTCCTTCTCTCTATTTAGGTTAGAATAGATTTACGTAAGGGCTCCTCTCTCTCCTTTTCACTTTTATATCTAAAATTTTTGGGATATACTAGTGTGTTTCCCACGTACACACTTAAAGTATTTGGGTTGTTTTGGTCTCCTTGTGAAACACATATACCTATGTGTGTATGCGTGCCGTGCACAAATCGTGAAAAAAAATCTGGGTTGTGACAGAGGGAATACGGAGTGGAGTTCATGCGACTCGCTCGCTTTGTGCCCGACTATGTCATCACTGAAATGATGAAAGCAAAGAGGTTTCAGCAAGGTTTGAAGCCATACATGAGGGGAGGAGTAGCGCCATTCCAATTGAGGACCTATGGAGAGGTCATGAGCAAAGCACTCGTAGTGGAGGAGGAGAATAATAATAAATATCGCCAGAGAGAGCAACAGGGAAGGTGGAACACGGATCAGGGCAGAACAGGAAATTATGAACCGGTGAACAAAAAGCCGAGGTTCATACCAAACAACCAGAAACCACCGTTCCAAGGAGGTTATAGGAGACCGACGCAGCAGAGCAACCAGCTGAGATTTCCATTGCTCGCGTCGGGGAGACCGATACAATACGAGAGCCCTGCTATCACTACCGGTGCTACAGTCACACAGGGGGCTTCTCGAGCAGCTTCTTCCACACCTCATGAGACTTGTGCCAAGTGTGGCAAGCCTCATAAGACAGCGGACTGTAGGGTAGGCACTCGGTGTTGCTTTCGATGTGGCAAGGTGGGCCACTTGATCAGGGAGTGCCCTGAGATGAACAAAGGGAAGATGGCTTCAGCACCTATTCCACGACCTATACAAGCGAGGAAGCCGATCGTCCAAGAGAAATCCTACGCAGTCACAACTCAAGAGGCTCAGAATACAAATGATGTCATTCAAGGCGAGCTTCCTTTTAAATAAGAATTTTAATTCTTGAAATTTTAGATAGAGAAAGTGTATCTACATGTAGAAATATAAGAAAAAACTTGCATACGATAGATTCTGGTACGATAATAAATTATATATATGTGTATGTATGGTTAGGGACGTTACAAATTTATAAAAAGGGGAGCGACGTAACATATGAAGCTCGAGTGTTGATAGACCCGAGGTCTACTCACTCATTTGTTACCCCTCGCTTCACCAAGAGGATGAAAGTTGACCCAGCAGAGTTAGACTTCGTTTTAACCGTGACAGTTCCTACTGGGAAAGTGGTTGATACCGAGAAGGGTTGCAACTTCGTGATCGTGAGGGTCATGGATGGAGATGTCTTTGAGCTACCGGCGAACCTGATTCTGTTAGACATGCAAGGATTTGACGTGATCCTTGGCATGAATTGGTTATCAACCCATTATGTGATGGTAGATTGCAAGAATAAGGTCGTCATCTTCAGACCCAACAGAGGAGATCATTTAGATTTTGAGGAGAGAGGTTGACACACCTACCACTTATCTCGGTAGTCAGGGCCGAGCGACTGATCAGAAAAGGGTGTAGTGGATACTTGGCATTTTTGAAGGAGCAAAAAAAGGAGATGAATGTGATCTCTGAAATAGTAGTTGTGCGAGACTTCGCCGATGTATTTCCGGAGGAGTTACCTGGATTACCTCCAGAGAGAGAAATAGAATTCGCCATCGACTTAGCACCAGGAGCGAAGCCTGTTTCTAAAGCACCATACAGAATGGCTCCTGCTGAGTTGAAGGAGTTGAAAGAGCAACTACAAGAGCTAATGGACAAGGGGTTTGTTAGACCGAGCGTGTGTCCATGGGGAGCACCGGCCTTGTTTGTGCATTGACTATCGACAATTGAACAAACTTACCATCAAGAACCGATACCCTTTGCCTAGGATAGATGACTTGTTTGATCAACTGCAATGAGTGAAGTATTTCTCTAAGATCGATTTGAGATTGGGATACCATCAGTTGAGAGTCAAGGCAGAGGATATTCAGAAGACTGCATTCAGGACTCGATACGGACACTATGAATTCCTAGTAATGCCATTTGGGTTGACAAATGCCCCGGCGTCATTCATTGATTTGATGAATAGGGTGTTTAAACCACACCTAGACTCTTGTGTCGTAATGTTTGTTGGCGACATCCTGATTTATTCAAAATCAGAAGAAGAGCATGAGAAACACTTAAAAATAGCCCTGTAGAATCTACGTGAATACCAGTTATATGCCAAGCTCAGCAAATGTTTGTTGACGACATCCTGATTTATTCAAAATCAGAAGAAGAGCATGAGAAACACTTAAAAATAGCCCTGTAGACTCTACGTGAATACCAGTTATATGTCAAGCTCAGCAAATGTGAGTTTTGGTTAGAAGAAGTTAGCTTTTTGGACATGTCGTCTCAAAGCTTGGTGTCACTGTAGATCCAGCAAAGATCGAAGCAGTAGTGAATTGGGAGCAACCAAAGACAGTGACCGACATCCGCAGTTTCCTTGGATTGGCGGGTTACTACTGACGTTTCGTTGAGGGTTTTTCAAAGATATCAGGACCACTCACGAGACTTACATGGAAAGATGCAAGGTTTGAATGGAGTGAGACATGCGAGAAGAGTTTTCAAGAACTTAAGAAGAGACTCACTTCAGCTCCAGTGTTAGCTATACCTTCAGGCAGTGGAGGATTTGCAGTGTATAGCGATGCTTCGTATACTGGTTTGGGCTCTGTGCTTAATCAGCATAAACAGGTGATAGCGTATGGGTTGAGACAGTTGAAAGAGCATAAAAAGAATTACCCGACACATGACCTAGAATTAGCAGCGGTCATTTTTGCGCTGAAAATTTGGAGACATTACTTGTACGGTGAGACGTTTGAGATTTTCACCGATCATAAGAGCCTCAGATATCTGTTTACACAGAAGGAACTAAATATGAGGCAGCGCAGATGGATGGAGTTTCTCAAGGACTATGACTGTTCTATACAGTACCATCTAGGCAAGGATAATGTAGTAGCCGACGGCTTGAGTCGGAAGAGTTCAGCTCAATTGGCTAGTTTAATTTTGGGTATGCACAGATGAAAGTTGTTTGAGGATCTGGCACTGTATGATGCGAATATTGAGTCACAAGCTACAGGAGCCTTCTTGGCTAATATATCAGTGAGACCGATAATATTTGAGCACATCCATGAACTACAGATGAAAGACCCGGCGCTAACAAAGAGTCGTCAAGATGTGATTGAAGGCATTACATCTGAGTTTTCAATCAAGGAGGATGGTTCCTTATTGTTCAAGGGTCGCCTCTGTATTCCGAATAACGCCGATCTACGATGAACAATTCTTGATGAATCTCATAAATCAAGCTATGCTATCCACCCGGGAAGCACAAAGATGTATCAAGATTTGAAAAAGAATTACTGGTGGAGAGGCTTGAAACAAGATGTGGCAAAGTACGTGTCGCGGTGTTTAACGTGTCAACAAGTCAAGATCGATCATAGACATCTCGCAGGTCTATTGCAGCCTCTACCTATACCGGAATGGAAGTGGGAAGCAATCTCTATGGACTTCATCGTTGGACTACCACGTACTGCAAAGAAGTACAATGCCATTTGAGTAGTGGTCGATCGATTGACCAAGTCAGCGCACTTCTTGCCTTACAACACGATGTACACAGCGGGAAAACTGGCTGAGCTTTATATGAAAGAGATTATCCATTTGCATGGGATTCTGAGTAGCATTATTTCAGATCGTGACCCATTATATACATCAAAGTTTTGGAAGAAATTTCAAGAAGGAATGGGAACGCAACTAGATTTTAGTACGACATTCCATCCGCAAATTGACGGACAGACTGAGAGGGTCAATCAGATCATTGAGGACATGCTTAGGGCATGTATGTTAGAGTTACAAGGATCATGGGATCGGCATCTGCCCTTGATTGAGTTTGCATATAACAACAGCTTTCAGACGAGCATTGGGATGGCACCATATGAAGCTCTTTACGGACGACGATGTAGATCGCCCATCAATTGGGAAGAAACGGGTGAGAAATTTGTTTTTGGACCCAAAATACTTGAAGATAATGCCACCTATGTTCGGATGATTAGGGCAAAACTCAAAGCGGCTCAGAGCAGACAGAAAAGCTACGCCGATATCAAGCGGATGAGTGTAGACTTCAAGGTGGGTGAACACGTGTTTGTGAAGGTATCACCTATGAAAGGAGTGATGAGGTTTGGAAAGAGAGGGAACCTAAGTCCCCGCTATTTTGGACCTTTTGAAATTTTGGGTCGAGTAGGGGAAGTTGCTTACCGCATTGGACTGCCACCGTTATTCGATCCAGTACACAATGTCTTCCACGTATCTATGCTCAGGAAGTACCTTAATGACCTTGATCACGTGTTGAGCAGTCAATCATTTGAGATGCATGAGGACATGACTATGATCGAAGAGCCGGTGGAGATTTTGGATCAAAAAGAGCAAGTGTTGCGAACAAAAGTGATTCCATTAGTACTTATCTGATGGAAGCATCATCCGACCGAGGAAGCTACATGGGAACGAGAGGCCGATGTAAAAGAACAATATCCGGCCTTGTTTCCGACAACTTGAGAGTCAATTGTACCCCCGCAAGCATGTTTGTGGATTTAAATCATGTGTTGCAATTTAATATCGATCTTATGATCAATTTATCTCAAAGGACAATATTATTCACATGGAGTCTCGAATATAGTGTTGAACACGATATTGGAATTCATCATGGCCACGACATGGCCGTAATGATGTATTTTGTAGAACCCACGACCAATTGGTATCATGGTTTACCAAGAAAAATCAAACAGACATGAAAACATTTAAATCAACCCACGATTAATCGATTTTGGTCAATTAGTCGACTGGCATGTGCCAGTGACTAGAAATCTGATGAGGATTCAGGAAATGAAAGAAGGGAAATTTTGATTAATCGATTTTAGTTTTGATTAATCGATTTTGGATTTTGATTAGTCGATCTGGAGGTTCGATTAATCGAATAACTTAAGAATTTTTAAGGAATTTGAAGAATTTTATGTGATTTCGATTAATCGAAAAACAAATCGATTAATCGATATGGAATTTCGATTAATCGAACTGGAAGTTCGACTAATCGAGTCACTTAATAAATTTGGTAAAATTTTGAAGGACTGCACGATTTTGATTAATCGAAGTGAATCTCGATTAATCGATTTTGAAATTTCGATTAATCAACTGGCTCACACCAGTGAGCTCTAAAACTTAAAATTTTTAACTGATACAATTTCGATTAATCGAAATGGTTTCGATTAATCGATTTTGATTTTTGACTAATCGATTTTGGAAATCGATTAATCAATTTTGCGAGGCTGAACCTAGTTTTAAAACTCGATTAATCGAATTTGAAATTCGATTAATCGAAGCGAGGCCAATATATATAAATCGAAGGGGATTTTTCCCCATTTGAAATCTTGGGGTTTTGTGTATTGCTCGCCTTTGCTTCTTCTTCTTCCTTCAACCACCCGAGCTACTTAGGGTTTGCGATTTCAGATCGATTTCGGATCGGAATCGCATCGCAGTGGATCAAAAACCTAAGGTAAACCCTAGTTTTCTTCAATTCAAGCTATTAAACCCTAGTTTTGATAAATTTTCACTAAGATGCCACCTAAAACCCATTTTTCTTCGAAGAAGACAACCTCCAAGCTTTCGATCCGGCGTAAGAACGCTACACCGCCACCACCTACCCCATCACCGTTGGCATCAGAGACCACCTTCGGTTCGACGAGCGCATCTTCGTGTGAGTCTTCACGTGAGTCTACCGCCATGCCGCCACCACCCACTAACGTACTTCAACCCAATGAGTGGTGGGAGGCTAAGACCTTTGAGATCGAGTACATTATTGATCCAACCATATTCACAAACCCCAATGTACCAGGCGAGACCCAATGGGCTCGTAATTACCTCCAAAATGCCGGTCTCGGCAATATTTTGAAACCTATCCGTGGGTCCTACTACCCACGATTGGTCTGTTTATTCTACCAAGGGCTAACGGGCGACCCTACCGACGACATTATTTTGAGTAAAATAGAGGGACGCGACTACACATTCACCCGTCGCCACGTCCATGAGGTACTTGAGTGTTACCTCGACTTTACACCCGAGACCACCCTCCTTCCATCCTTCAAGGCGAAGGTAAGATTCGAGGAGATCATGACCAGCATGACTAACGGGAAGAAGGGGTCGGGATCCTCCATTAAGAGGGTCGACCTTCCCCATTATATGTGGATTCTTGATTCGATAATCAAGTGCAACCTCTACCCACTACACCACAACACAGAGCGCGTAGAGAAAGTGCAACAGACACTCTATGTGGCCTTCTGTGGCCGTTGGTTTGACGCGACGATGCTCATCCTAGAGGGGATGAGATACATCAAGGGCAAGTTGATGAAGGGCAACTTAAGGCCCAAGGAGAAGATGCCCTACGCTCGGCTCATCTCGAACATGTTGGAGTGTTACTCCAACGCTCCCGAGTACGCGATATCGCCCTATGAGGAGCGGGCAACGAATCGAGTGAAGACATTTTCAAACTCTTCATGGAGCCGTAGCTACAATTTACTGAAACGGACCCTACCGGCTCTGGGTCCAGTTCCAGCAGCAGTAGTAGCACCACCACCACCCCCACCACCCCATCAGGACCCACCCGTGGGTGGGGCACACCCGGTTGAGCCACCAACGGAGGGGGCACCCTCCTATACCACCGCTTCACCTACGTCGCCAGCACAGTCTGCGGCGGCCACACCGACTTCATATCGCCGGCGAGCGGCTCGCCAGACTCCGAAGATCAAAGACGTGTTGGCCAGGATGTAGGCCAACAACGAACGGATGAATCGGCAGATGGACTTTCTAATGTACCACACTATGCGGTACATCTATCCGTTGGACTACCAGCAGCGCTTAGTCCAGGAGGAGGCTTTGACAGCAAGTCGGACCGCATTCCATACGGGTCCGGTGTTCCATGCGAGCACATCTGCTGTCGATGCACCGGGCTCGGCACCACAGCAGTCGGAGCAACCTATGGCGATGCCCCAACCACCACCCGAGCCACCAGTTCAGTCAGAGCAGCCCGCCCCTGCATTAGACCAGCCAGGAGAGGGGACGGCGTGAGACTGAGACGAGGGTGTTTTTGTGTATGACAGATTTTGAGAGTTTTGATGTAATTAAAAAGATGTAAATAAACAAGTTATAAATTTTGGAAATTAATGAAATATAGATCCGTTTTCTTCAGCATGTGATGTGTATGTCATTTTGTTGCTTGTACATTGTGAAATGTGTTCGTCATTATTGTGTGGGTACGCGACACCCCAGGGTGCGGGGTACCCAACCGAGCACCTTTGGATTATTTTTGAGGACGAAATTCCCAAGGTGGGGAGAATGTATTATCTCAAAAAATTAAGCGTTGAACTTTGACCTCGGGATTCGTGCCCGACTGGTCATGAGTTTGACAAAGTGATGGTCAAACAATAGACTCATGAAGTTATGTACTAAGGTGAGATTAGTGTGACCTAAGTGTAGAGTACGGTGCTAAGTTACAGTCACATACACCTATCTCTGGTGTATGTGTTTAACACACAAGCGGGAGAGCAAATATAAGGGTTTAATAACCCTATTTCCCTTTTGTTTTGAGCTATTGAAGAGAGAGTTACGAAGAGAGAGAGAAAAGTAAGGAGGAGTTATGAGGGCTAGTGGTTAATGCAAATCAAGAAGAGGATGGAGCATTGATTGAAGGATTCAACGCGTTAGGATCATTGAAATGAAAAGCTGAAACCCTAGCCATTCCAACCTAGATCTTGATCAATTTGAGGATTGATTGAAGGTGAGTTTTAAATTAATGTAATGCATAGATTGTGAATGATTAAATTCTGTCAAATATGCTTAGAAGGATAGATTAAAGGCATAGGAGAGAAAGGATAAAGATTTGGAAGAACAGCCCGAAAGGGGGCTGAATCTGACCAAATCGATTAATCAAAATTGGAGTTCGATTAATCGATTTTGGCCCATAAGTTGAAAAGTCATGAAAGCCCGATTTCGATTAATCGAATTGTATTTTGATTAATCGATTTGGATTTCGATTAGTCGATTTGGAAATTGACTAATCGACTGGGTACCTCCAATGGCTGGAGAAAAGAGACCTGGAGAAATCGACTAATCGAGTTTGGAAATCGATTAATCGATTTTGGATTTCGATTATTCAATTTGGGATCGACTAATCGATTTCAGAATTTTGACCACTCGATTTAAGAATCGACTACTTTATGTTGGAGACTTCGATTAATCGATTTGGGATCAATTAATCATATTTGAATCTCGATTAATCGATTTGGGAATCAATTTTGGGAATCGATTAATCGACTTTGACATTTTTTCTTAACTTTCTAAGTTTTCTTTGAGATTCATGGAGGGTCCAGGACCTTCTTCATTACATCTTTAATGATGTATTGCTTGTATTGTGATGTTCCATAGGTGGTATGTGTGAAAAAGAGCACAAGGAGCCGCGTGGGACCTTGATGCTTGGACCATCAGAGAATTGAGGTAGGGAACACCTTGAACATGCACTTTAATTTCAAGAGCATGTATGTAGTAATATAATTATCAGATTTGAAATTATTTTAACTATGAAAAACTTTATGAAAATGGGTGCGTGTGTGACACCAAGAATGTGATAAAGGCATCGGTGTGATGCAAGAAATTAAGAACAAGTATTCTAATGAGATTGAGACATCCCCAGGGGATGAGAAAGTAATAAAGGCATCAGGTGTGATGCGGGTATATATACATCCCAGGGATGTATATGTATATACGATTGAATAATTACTGTTGAGGCCTAACTGATATAAGATAGCACACTTACATGGTAAACAACTATATGTAAAGCACATATTATTTTTGTTATTTGAGGTTTGATAGGATACCCCACCGACGTGGCGGGATAGCCATGACTGACGCGGCAGGATATCCGTGACCGGTACGGCGGCGAATCCGTACACCAGTACGGAGGTTTAACCGTAATCGTAAGTACATCCCAGGGATATTCTGTGATATTTAACCCCGCCGCCTAGTGAGAAAGGGGTTTGGGTCGTATTCCCAGGGAATACATTTTTACAACAATCTAATTAGATGACGATGAAGGGTATCTCATCGAGGCTCGATGCTATATTGCTCGGGGATTACTTAAGTTGAAGATTTAAGTTTTGCTTTAGGCCTGTTCAGTGTCATTCATGATAAATCAACAGTAAAGTAAGACATGCTAACAACCAGTAAACTTGAATGCAATTCATCAGATTTAAACTGTTTCTAGCAAAGGTATAGACACATCATGCTTAGAGTATCATGGAATATATGTGAGTTTTAACTTATATGTTCATTGTGTTTGTTCCCTATTGAGCTAGGATGTAGCTCACCGCTTTAGGCTATACATCGCAGGTCCATTGATAGCAGTTGTAGAGGCTTCAGGAGACGTATATCCGGGTGATTCGGATTACGTGCCTGGAGACGAGTTAGAGCCTCCACCCGAGGACTTCTTCTAGGAGACTCTGCTGTGTACTTTGACAGAGAGTAGTTTTTGAGAGCTAGTTGTACGGCTTGGTATGTCAAGCCTTTATTTTTTATAAACATGTAATTAAATTGAATTATTCTTTTGGCGAACCATCTGAGGTGATCTGTTTATCACCGATGGTTCGGGTCGGTTTTCTGTTCATGCAGTGGCATGAAAGTAGAACTGTCTTTTGCATATGCCAGTTGGGCATATTAACTGTTTCCGCTTTATGAGATTATTTGCTTTAATTATTTAATTTGTGCTTGATATACCAATATTCCGTACATAGTTTTGGGGCACGGTCTGGAGGATCGTGCTGATGGCATGGGTTTCGGGGTGTCAAAATCCGGGCTGTCACAGTTAAACCTCAAATCACATGCTGACATATTATACATAACAGAAATTAGGTGACAGGTGACAGGTGTCAGATAGCAGGAGTCAGATATAACAGAGATGTCATACATATGCTAAACATGATTTGAAAGTAAAATTAGATTATGCAGTTGAATGCAGAAAATTTGGAACCCATGAGATCAATAATAAATGCAATTTCAATTGAATTCCCCTACCTAAGGTACGACCTTTCTAAGCAAATCCAAAGCTTTTTTGAACATCAAGGTCTGATCCTAGACCATAAATATAGTACACTAGGTGTCAGGTATGTAAGACCATTAACTGGCACTGTGTCCAGCAGCTTAAATTTTACAAATTCCAGATAGGTCAAAAACAGGGGTGATTGATCGATCAACACCTTGATTGATCGATCAATGACCTCATTGATCGATCAATCCCCTCCAATTACACACAGGTAACAAGGCTAATTGATCGATCACGTCCTCTCATTGATCGATCAATGCTTCAATTGATCGATCAATAGCTACTCTTCATACTTGACAGAGGAAAAATTGATTGATCACTAGCTTAGTTGATCGATCAATCTGTCCCATTGATCGATCAATAACCTCATTGATCGATCACCAACCTAAATTTTCAAATTTCCCTCTTCCTTTTCTCATTCTCACTTTATACAGATTGATCGATCAATGCCATTATTGATCGATCAATTCATGCCAGTGATCGATCAATACCCTTATTGATCGATCAATCTTTGCCATTGATCGATCAATCTCTCTGTGATCGATCAATGCTTATAATTGATCGATCAATGCCTCTCGAGCACTGAACTTCCAAAAAACCAACTATACTGTTCCCTCTTTATTTTTATACAAATTGATCTATCAATGCGTCTCATTGATCGATCAACCCAACATTGATCAATCAATCTTCAGGATTATTCGATCAATAATGACAGTTCGTCTGCCATTAATGGAGGTCACTCCTTTGACCCATTTTCAACCCCTTTTCATTAATTGTTTCTAACCATCTCTACACACACATAATCATAGTATAAGAGGCTTTAATCTTGCCCCAATTAAGCGTAAAAGCTCACCTTTAAACGGGCCCTTTCGGGGTCTCGGAGAAGGATTCGGATCTGGGGTTTGCGATTTGTCACCCTCCCTTGACTCGAAAATGGCACTCAGTGGCACCGCTTCGACACGTAGCGATAGCACACCTTCTTCCATATCTGATATGATGTACTAACGTCAATTCTCATTCCAATGTCACACAATACTAACCTAGGTTCTCTCTCTCAACTGCGTTTCTTCAAAGGAGTGGCTTCTAGGTTCTAGCAAAGGCTCCAGACTCTTTAGAAACAAGGAAAGGAGATGAAGATAGGTTTGCTCAACCCCTCTTCCTTCTCTTATAAGTTAATGGAACAAAAATATCACAGATATTTCTATTTTCCTTAACTTAAGCTCCGGTGTGAGCACCTACGTAGTTTCCACGGTGTATCACGCCGCATCACCGTCTTTCAAGGCTCGGATTAAAGTGCGAATTCACACGTGAATTCACCTAACTACAGCTTAATATTATTTCTAATAATATAATTTTCAAAATTTTAAATCTATCTCGATTCCCATGCTGAGCACGCATAACGAAACAGTCAGGTTCCTGTTCAGAATTTTAGGGCTATTACATGACCTGAACGACTTCATAGCATAGCAATATCCCTGACACTATGTGAATCTTGTCATTCGACACACTACAAAACCCTAAGGTCTCATCATAATAATGCTAGTGACTGGTCAAAAGACCATTGGGAGACAAAGATAATCCTTAACCTGCTAAGGGCATCATCTCCTACCATATCAAATAGAAAAGAAGACAGTGGATCACTCTGATGTAGGCCCTTAAAGCTACTAAGAAACCAATTTCAATCGGAATGGCATGCAAGCATTCATTTCCTCCATTTGACACCAAACCCATATGGTAATATCCCGAACATTAATGATGTGAAGTTTTTAAAAGGCTGAGTTGGAGCATACGCCTAGAATCGTGCCTCGAGGCAAGGCATAGCCAAATCGCCACGAGGAGTATAAAAAGGTGCATTGTGCATGAGGAATAGGTGAGGCATGCACCACGATGTCTGAGGTCAAGGGTAGAACGCTACGCCTTCGCCTTTCGCATCTGAAAACATTGATATGCTAATAATGTGTTTTTCTTTCCAATTAGAAGCCTAAAATTTTGTGCAAATTGGTTTAATTTAGCCTTAGCGGCAGTTTTGTAATTTTAAGAAAAGGTGGGATAAAATAAAAAAATTTCCTTAAGGACTGCTTTGGTATTTTCCAAAATTGCCTAGGGGAAAAATTATAATTTTACATTGAGGAAAAAATCATAGTTATTGAAAAATATAAAGGTATTTGATAGTTTTCCACACTAGAGAATTTCCGTAATTAAGAACTCTAAGGGTATTTTCATAAAAAAAAAAATTAAAATAGAGAGTGCAACTAGTAAATTATGTGTGTACAACTATTAATAAAATAATGTCCAATTAATATGTGTGTTTGAGGAAAAGTAGTCATTGTGTGTGCAACTATTCAAATATGAGTGTGTGTGTGTGTGTGTGTGCAACCACTAATAAGATGGAGTGCATCAAGTATGGGATGTGTATGAGAAGAGGGGTGTGTGAAAAGTGTTGTACTACATTTGTGCCATGTGTAAGTGAACAAGGATATGAAAATGAGTGATTGACGTGTGTAGCATACATGTAATGCATGTGTGGTATGTGTAAGTGAGTGACATGTGTAGCATGCATGTAACAATGTGTGGCATATGTAAAGTGGTGGAAATGTGTGAGTAACAGGAGGTGCATGCATGTAAGGCATGTGTGACATGTGTAAATGTGAGGAAGGGGAATGGCTATGAATAGGAGGGAAAGAGAAACCTAGTGAGAAAAAAGAGAAAATAGGAGAGAGAGCACTAGAGAGACAAAATTAAGAAATAAAGCAACTCCAACCGCGGATCCGAGTACTTTTAGGCAAGCTCTCTCAGATTATTTATTTATTTAATTAGTTCCAAAAGCCATTTTCCAAAAGATGATTTCTAGCCCAAAAGGCATGATTTTTATTTCATTATTATTAACCATAATTATTTGTTCTAAGCATGTTCTTATTTAAAATTTGAAGACAATCTCGGCTGCCATACAAATCTGAATCTAAGCCTGTGTCTATTACAACACTATTATAATAGTGTTGATTTTGCCTCTCCTTTATGCATGTTGCATGTCTTATATAATGAAATATCTGAAATTGTACTATATGTTGTATGTGATGGAACTCCATGAATAGGTGCAACATGTGGTATGTAATGAACCACCATGATTATGAACTGCATGTTTAGTGTGCGAAAATATCATGATTTGATACTACAAGTTGTATGTTAAAGGGATAATTAACCATGTGTTTTCTAGAATCATTAAAGAATCATATATTTTATGAAGAAGAGTTTCAATAAGCAATATGAAGAAAGGACACATGATGCGTCTTGCAAAGAAACACTTGAATCAATAATAAGAAGAAAAAACACATGATAGGATCATTATGGTCATAAGCCATAAACCCATAAGTCATTGTGCTATTGTAAGGCACGAATGTAAATGTGAAATATAGTAAAGTTATGTAAAGACCCGTATTTTGGACCCGAATTAGACCGACCCTGTGTATGTGTTTGGCTCAACGACCGATGTTGTCATTTATTTGGATTAGTATTCAGGTGAGATCGTGCGAACGGATTTTGATTTAGAGCCCGTTTGGACCATTATGTGAAAGTCCTGCACCGATCTCGGTGTGCCCGCTCAACACCGAACTTGAGTTTTAAAATTAGAAATTTATAACACACAAGAGGTGTATGTGTGCTTAACTTTTGGGGTAATCCTATTATAAGAAGATTTCCTTCCGTTTTGCACTAGGTTTCTTTTTGGTTCCTTAAAAAAGGAGACGAGAGCCATCTGTGGAGAACCCTAACCGCATTTCGGGACATTTGATCATCGCAAATCGTGCCGTCTATTGTGAGATCCGTTTTGCAAAACCCTCTTTTCAAGAAAACCTTTTTGTTTGAAACCCATAAACCTTAGGCGAGTTTGAATCAAATTAGATTTGTTCTTGATATTTGGGAGAGGTTGAGATCATTGGAGACGTGTAAGAGTCATCCCTGTGAACTTGTACGATCGATCATGGCGTGAATCGTCGAGGAAATCCACCGATTTCGTTCTGAAACTCCGTTTGCATGACTCATTTCAAAGCGTGGAATCCTTGATTAAAGATATGATTTTTATTGAGTTTAAGGTTTAAAATCATTTGATTAGCCATGAGTTTTTGTTTTGGGATGTACACTACGTCAAAATAGGAGAAAAACTACTGTAGCAATTTAAAATAAACTACTGCTTAAAATAGTGGTTTAATATTCCACTCCCTAAAACAGTAGTTTTTAAGTTAAAACAGTGGTTTAAGAAATAATCTTCTTATCATGTGATATCTTCACGTGGAATCCATGGGGCCTACCCCGTCTCTTTATAACCCAAAACACCTCTCTCTCACCTCAAAAAAAAAAAAAAAGCGCCTCTTTCTCTAAACCCTTTCTTCGTTTTCTCTCCGAAACCCTTGCCTCTCTCAACAAACCCTAGTTTTGGCTGGAAATCGAGAATTGGGAGGTTCGATTCATCATTTTTTTGGTGCCAAATCCCTAGTAAGCTCTCTTCTTACAAAATCTCCCTCTCTCTCTCTATCTGATTGATTAGGGGTTTTTTTGATGATCCAATCGACCATTTTTTTCCTCAAAAATTAGATGATCGGATGAGGACATTGAACCTAATGTGAATCGAACACCCAGTCGTCGATTCAATTTTGGCCTCGAAATCCGACCGTCCGTATTCGGATCAGTTTTCTTTGGCGATCTGTTTTTATCTAATTTTTTTTCCTTTTTTATTTATTTATAGATTTTGCATCTGATTCAACGGAATTCGTGTTTCTCATGCTTGATTTCATAGAATTTGACGATAATCCCTAGCTGATTGTTTCCAAAGCAATCAGCTAGGGATTTTGAAAATGCTAATCCGGTTTTTTTCATTGAATTTTTTATGATTTCTGTTTCGGTTTATAAGTCTGATGAGGTTTTATCACTTTATGGGTTGATTTTCTATAAATCTCTAATCTGATCATTTTTTATCGTCCTTATCTATTTTGTTGATGCTCTTTTAGCAGATCGGAGTTTTGATTGTTTTTTTTTCGTAATTTTATAATTATCGATTGATCTGTTATTATTTTCCTTTTGATTTTCGTCCGTAATTAGGTCAGATTGGTATTCGATGATTATTTTTGTCTATTTATTTTGATTTTTTGCGGTGGAGATTTAGAATTTCAATTGCTTATTTGTTGTCTGTGTAAGGGGACCAATTTAATTTTTAGGATGAGTTCATGTGCAGATGCTGGTTCAATCATGTGTGAATGTGTGCATGTGTGCATTTGTTACCTTCACTTCAAACCTTCTCTGGAATTTTGAATATGTGGAATATAGCCTTTAAACTAGGCAAAATCAATGATTGTCTTTAGAAGAGTCAACTTCTTCCAATCCTTGATAGAAATAACATGCTATCTATGGTTGATGGCGCAACCTTTGTATCTAAAGAGACAATCACAATGGACTCCAAGCAATCTAACCTACTGGAATGGAAATAGGAGAATCAAACCCCTCTCAGTTACTTGTGTGGTACATACTCATTAAGAGTCTTTGCTATATATGGCTATAAAACTACTATACAAACTTGCGAAACTTGTGATCGGGATTATTATTTGTTTTATATTTTAATGAGTTGGTATTAGGTACCCAACCTCACGAGGACAGTGCATGGGTCAATCTCCTTCCACTAAATAAGTCAAAACTCTAGAGATGAGCGGATATCTATGAGCACAAAAATCTGTTTTGTGAAGTACATTTTCGTCCTTTCATTGATTAGGTATTTAAAAATATGTGAATAACCCCCAAGGTTGGCAAGGGAATTGGCCGGTCACTAACCTTGATGCTCTGATCAGCACCTAATACGAAGTACGAACTCATTTAGCAAAGGTATTTCCACCACAAACTTTGTATAGGGTAACTGATCCATGACAAAAGTAGATTCGCAATTCGTCACTGAATTGGGACATATGGCACATGGTTTCATACTGTGTACGATTGCATCGAAAAAAATCTCCACCATGTGATTCAGAGTGGTCAAACACTTCTAAAAACTAAAATAAGCGGCTACCATGTAAATCTCTAAAATCAGTTTTAGCCGTTCATTTTAGACTTTAGAGGCATTGACTACTTCGAATCATATGATACAAATGTATGTTTTTTCGTCTCAACTTTTTGTTAGATGTTCTGAAACCATATTGTAATACATAGGAAGAGTTTTTTTTTTTTTTTAAGAGAATATTGATTCTATTCTTTTATATCAGATATGTTGTGGAAAGGATGGAACCAGATCTCTGGGAGAAAGTTTTCATCTCTGAGAATGAGTATAGAAGACAACTTATCGATCAAGTCGTGTCTATTGCGTTGCCTGAAAGGAAGAGCCCAAAGCAAGTTTCTAGTGTAATAGCCTAAAACCATTTCAATTGGACCTCCCTTTTTCTAATTTTCCCTAATGAAAAAGATCAACTACATTGCATTTAAACAGATATAACAACCAAGGATAATTTATCATTAAATAATTTTAAAGATCAAGTGCTGGCATTTCATACTTGGTATCAGGTGCTGAGTTGCAATATTTCTCATTTTGATTTTGTGATGAGTAGGATCAAGTACTTGCTAGTTATGGTACCGTCCTGTTAGTGCCTAGTCTTTGTAACAGGCGCACCCCTTAGCTAATACCTTGGATAAGTATGAGGTGCTAGGTTGAAAGATCTCTCCTTGTTCTGATACTTATCTACTAACCAATTTCTTTGTTTATATTTAGGTGTGCCTTAATGCCATATGTATCTGTATGAGCATTCATAGATACTGTAATTCTAATAGCACAATATCACCGTATCAAATGTTGGCTTTTAAGATTTTCATGTATGTGTAGACCTTTGATTTGGCCTAAAATCTAAGGTCTAGTCTTGCTATTCGTTATTTTGGACTAGAAATAATTCCTAGACCCAACCTGTCTATGCTAAAGCAGGTCAGCGTTGTGGGTGTAAAGTTTAGTGCCCAGGCCCAAACTGTTATATATATTTGTGTAATAAAATATATTTATTGTTTTAAAATTAATATAATATGTATCATCCCCAATTTTGCTATATATATATATATATATATATATTAGTGCCTAGACTGTTATATATATTAGTGCCCAGGCCCAAACTGTTATCAATTTGGAGATGTTTTGAGGGAAATTTCACTCATTTCATCCCCAATTTTGCTACTGTGTAATCTGCTGAGTTTTCATTTTTTATTTTGTGCTAAATCCACATGTTAGATAGCTATTTTTTGGGCCATTATAGATTTATTACAAGTGTTGTGTGATGAAGTGCGTGGCTTCTAAAAGGGGTTTCAGACTTGCAAGTGTTGCTGCTTTGATTTGATGTGCCTGGTGGTATTTGTTGTTTGTTGCGTGAGTAGGTAGTCATTATAAGCATAAACCAAGAGAGTTGCACACGCAAATGGTATACAAAATTCTGGGATCTTCTGGGAAAAGCATCTTATATACAAATCATGTGAGTTTGGATGTATAAGGTTACTCTAATGCGGATTGGACTGGGTTACAAGATGATTGTCGATCTACTACAAGATATTATTCCATGGTAGTAGGGAATATAGTGATGTGGAAAATAAGAAGCAGATGTAGTTTCCCGATCAAGTGCTGAAGAAGAGTATAAGGCAATGACAGTTACCATCTAATCTGGTTGAAGGAATCTATGAAAGACCTTGGAATCCAAACTCTCATGAACATTCTAAGCATTTTGAGATAGATTTCCACGTCATCAGACAAAAGATATAATCCAAGGAAATATGCTTTTCGGAAATAACAAAAACTGAACCTTTTCGAAGTTGTCAATTATATGCATGTCAAAAATCTCTTGTATCATGCAAAATGCAAGCCATGTTCATGTCATCTAATTTTTTAGCAGATAATCTTTATGGTAGGCTTTAGTATACAAATTGGTTTCTATTCCTATCTCTACATCTCCTAGGATTTTTCTTGACTGTGAAGTTTCTCCCATTTCTAAAATACTGGTTTATATAACATGGGGGAAACCATTTTTTGCAGGTTCAAACAGTAAGAAGGCAACATTGAAGCGGGTTCGCCGACTGAAAGTTGTTGTTGATGCGGCAAAAGGTAAGCTCTTTCCTAGTAAATAGATAATTTCCCTACCAATTGTCTATTGGTTAGGTGGATGTATCTGATCATCTATCCTTACCTCTAAATATATATGTTTGGCTCAACTGTTGGTTGATGACTTTATAGCTGTGAATTCAATGTTTCGTATGTTGATGACTTATAGCTGGCTCGCGTGTTGGTTGGAGGGTAATCTGAGTTGTTTTTGGTGTTAGTTATAATGAGAGCAAGAGATTTATTACTTAGGACCCGTTTGGTAACTTGTATGGAAAATACAAACAAATTGGCAAAATTCAGTATTTACTTGTGGGGGAGTAGGGGAATGGTCAGGTCATACTAAGTAGAACCGGATTTCCAATCCTATCCAATCCGCTGTCCTTGGAAATAGGAGAATCTTGACTACATGTTTTGCCATAAAAAGTGAAAATCAAGAAAGTCAAGATTCTCTGATTTCCAAGAACAGCGGATGGGGTAGGGATGGAAATCCGATTATGCTTGGTAGGACCTAACCATTCCCCGAGCTTGTGAAGTAGAATCCCCGTACGGAATTTTTATAATGCCTTTTGTTTACTAGTATTTTAGAGTGGTAAAGGATATAATATGGGATTTACTCTTCTTTCCATTGTTTGGAAATGCAACTTGTACCATGTCCACTTCTGTAATATCCTAAGTTCCCGCACTTATTTGGATCATGGAAGTGGTTGTTTGCTGAATTTGCTAACTATTACGGAGTTTCAGATGCTTACACCAAGCCGAGATATTATTAGTCTCAACAAGCTGAGGTATTTTATGCTTTGGGTTCGTCAAAAACCGTTGTAATAGTTGAATCATGTTGCTGATTTCTGTCTAGGTATCTTTCGTATATCATGAATGTGGCTTTACCTACAAAGGACTATTTAGAGCTTGTATATGAATTGCTTATACCTGTGGTTAAGTCTTGGAGTGAAAAAATCCTAACAAGACAAGAGGTGAGCATTTCTCGTGTATGCACCATACAAGGCAAAATTTGATGTGCGAACTTTGAAATTGATTTGTTTTGTTCTGTAAATATTCATTGTAGACTTCACACATTTCCAAGTGCTCCTTAATAATTTAGTTACTGTATATCTATTATTTTATTCATCACCTAAATGGGTATCTAGACCTCTAGAACACAATCTTTATGCTTAATCCAACTACTTAAATATCCCCTTTTCTATAAAAAAATGTGCATTTTGCTATTCTTGAGCAGTGCTTTTGAAAACTTGTTTCAGTTTAGATCTCTGAATTCTGCTTCACTTTAAAGTTGACACATTCAAACTCTTGCAAAAGTACTTTTGCAATCTCCATCAAAACTCAACATTTGATTCTATGTCATTCCTTGACATGTTGGATTCGTATATACTATTCCCTTAGGTTCAAAATTAGTCCTCATTATCATGACCAAGACTCCATTTCATGGCATCAATTTGGTAGCTGAGAATTGTCAGAATGTAGGGAAACAATCAGCATTTCGACTGGCATTGCATATGCCAACCATTTCAAATATCATAATTTTCTTGTCTCATTATACTGATGGCTGAAAAAGCTTGTCATAATCTTCTAAAGACACTATACTGCCCATCACCAATACATTAGAAAGATGTTCATTTCAAACAAAAAGCAGTAACTAAGAAGCTTATAAAATTTAATGTTTTGAAAGGTGGACACCACATGTCTGCATTTGTTTTGGTTCCAATGCTTTTCTTTTTTCTTTTGGATTGATCCTAAACTTTCTATGGGACGGTTTTTCCAAATTTTTTTCTGCAGAAAAGCATTCTGTTAGAATGTGAAACCCAAATTGAGAATCTCTTGGCATCTGTTTTTGAGAACTATAAGTCATTAGACGAGCTCTCACCTATGGGCATGCATGGCAGATTTTTTCTGTCCAACAACAAAATCTGCTGCACCGGCTTTAGTTCCCGCAGTGCAAATTTTCACCCTTGTTCATGATATACTTTCTCAAGCAAGACAAATACTATTGAGAAACTATTTGCAAGTATTCAATGATAAATTAATGCAATATCTATGTATCTATATACGTAGATTCACATATACTTACATACATACATAAGTATTGAGAAGTGAGTATATTGGTGCATGAAATCCACGTTTTCTTATTTGATCAAGTGGAATAAAATTTTATTATACTTAATAGTAACCTTTTTAGATTTTAAAGCTTGGGGAATTCTAAAGAAACCGTCGCTATACCGCATACCAAACATTTGGGATTAAATTGACTATATGATCTCCGTTTTTGAGAAAAAGGAGACCTAACAATATGTCATTTTCTTACCGACAGCTGCTACAAAGAGGTGTCAGAGGTATATGGTAGAGACTGATGAGTTTCTGTCGAGCAATAGTGAGAGTTTGTTTACAGACCCTATGACCATCTCTAGGGCGTATCTCAAAATGAAGACCTTGTTAATAAATATAACCCATGAGATTCAGGCTAACATCAATATTCAAAAACTGATCAAGAAAGAAAATAAGTTATCCTCCAAATAAAAGTGTCAGTTCTTCTAGTTAAAGAGATGCCAAGAAAGGTGTATGAAACTTAAAGATTGTTTCACGCATCGTCTACTAAGAAAAAATGGTGAAATGAAGTCCCTGGCAACCTCCATCTACAATTAGGAGGCAGAAAACTTAATTGAATTTATTACTACAATGGTTTATACATGTGTGGCTATGTACAATTGTAGATATGCCAGAAGAATCCATGTGTAAGCATGCGAGTGAAGGATACAAATCAATTGCATGTAAAAAGGTATAGATATTTTCCAAGACTTGTATCAGCACATGGAAAATTTGAACCTGTATTAGTGTCACCATGCCAAGGAGTACATAATCAAAGTTGAAGAACTAATGTTGACATTGCCGACTTGTATCTCTCCCCTCGTGTGCTTGAGGTTAAAATGAATTCAATCATTTGGAAGTTAGGAAGCAATTTATTTTTAGAATTTTTCCTTCAAGTTATCTCTCTCAAAAAATTTCTACGAAAATAAAAATAGGTATAACCAAAATTGAAATATTACAAGTATACCCTTAATCTCTCTACATACACTAATATCACAAGACACACACAATGCATCAAGCACATACACCAATAATTACTTGACAGGATCACGTGAGACTTATGAAAGTCTCTTAACTAGGATTGCTGACGGATTTGAACATTTTGTAATTGGTTGGGGATTAAAATAGAAGAGAAATAAAGGGGTGTTGTGCAATGGGATCAAAAATTTCAGAGAATATGGAAGAATTTTGAAGTGCAATTGGCTAAGAAATTAGATAAAGAAAAGAAATACTAGTCTGTGATTGGTTGCTTGAAATAAGAGGTTTGGTAGATGGAGAAATAATAGGAGCCACTAGATACAAATTGAAAGAGGTTATAAGAGGGATCTATATTTGTGAGAAAACTAATAGTACAAGAGTTTAACCTCCACTTATTTATTTAAGTTGTTTATGTTGCTGCTTTGTAGAGAATATGTTTTGAAAAAAAAAAATTAACAAGAGTTTATTTGCTTGTGTTATACTTCTCTAGTTATTATGAGTTTATTTGCTTGGTTATTCAAGGATTATCGTTGAATCACTCAGCTGGTAGTGAAATCTACTTGGTTATTCAAAGGATTATCGTTGGTTATTTGCTTAGTTATTCAAGGATTATCGTTGCATCACTCAGCTGGTAGTAAAATCTACATTTTTTACATATCGGTGTAAAAAATTATTCTCAACAAACAAACTTTATGAGCCCTTTCCAATATTAAAATGCTCCTTGCATTTCAATATATAAGTCCAGTATATCCATAATACATTTGCCTAGCCACTTTGAACAAGTAAACTATGATGAGGGAGAGCTATAGGCGACTGCTTGGCATAGGTAAGAGTATATAAGACAATTGACTGCTAATCTCTAGCTTTGATTAATATAGTGAAAAGCATTACAAGTGTCGGATTGAACAATACAAAATTAATTTTTTTTTAAATGAGAAGCTTAAATTCTATTCTGTACATACCGATTGTTTCAATTTCCCTTTCCCAACACCATGTTTACCGCAACTAGTGATAACCTTGAGAAATTGAATAGCTAGTTTCCATAGAAGAATATATTAGCCTCAATGTGTCCCATTAATTAAATAAAAGAAGAGAATATAGTAGCTTAACAAAGACTTATAATTCATACATAGCAGAGACAATTGTTAATAATATAAATTTTGTTAATTAATAAAAAAAATCAGAAAATTTGGGTAGCATAATTCCTAGGGCATTGCTTAGGTCCTTCTGTGACAACTCGGATTTACGCGCCCCGAGACCCGTGCCGTCGGTGGACTGGCGCTAAGGCCGAGCCCGGGAACGAATCACTTTGCGTCACGCACAAAGGCACAGTGGAATATAAGCGGAACCATTTCGAATCCGTAACGTAAACAAAATAATGAAACATCATTATCATTTCAAAAACCCCAAAAGACGGTTCTAATTCCATAAGAAAGTCTATGGAAAGAGAACCGTTAAGAACCACCGGTAAGGACCCCTCCTTACCGAAACATGGTTCAACAAAATTAATCATTTACATCGTATAGAAGTTATCTCTCTCTCCTTATCCAAAACAAAGCAAAATTTAATACATAACTCAGGGCCGGACCTACCCAGGTCTAGCACAAATGAAACAATCCTCGGGATGCGGCTCCTCTGAATCCTCGCCGGGGGAATAATCTGGATCTCCCCTCTCCGGAGGTTCTGCTTCTATATCTTCTCCTGAACCTGAGACATTAGTAATGGAATGAGCTTCATCCAAGCTCAGCAGGGAAAATCTCATAACATGCTTATCATAACATCAACACATATCTTATGGCACAATGAAAACGAAGTAATTCCGAACACATGCAAAGTGGTAATTCTCACAGCCTTAACACACACACATGCAATGCCAATGGGATTCATGCACAAGCTCACACTTTCATTCCGATATGGGAAAAGAAACTTAAAGGTGCTTTACTTAAAGTAATAGAATGAGGAACTATAGCCTCAAGCCCCCGATGGAATACCCACCATCGTCACTCACATGAGTCATATGCACATATATCCAAGGTCCCATAGAGTTGGGCACTTGGCCGAACGAAGTTACCGTTATACGGTAGGAGTCACATAGCACATACACATATCACACAAAGGGTGTACAGATTGGCCGGATCGTCACGGATATCCTGCCAGTCGATCCACGGTTATAACCTTAAATCGTAAGTGCATATATATAGCTTGTCTCTGTGTAAGTGATAATCGTAGTTTATATCAAAAATCGGAATGAAATGTGAAGGTTTCACATACCCATGTCACAAGATTCTCGAAGGTTTCATAAGCTCTACATATTTTCAACTCACACGTGTCACGTGCCACATTAGTTTGAATTCATATGCAGAAATCACATAGTCAAAATGGAAAGTGCATCATATCACAACACACGTGTTAACGAAATCAATGCACATGATATCAAGTTTTCCCTACCTTACAGATCAGACCCGTGCTTGCTCAAGCCGTCATAAAGGTCGGGTCCCCTTTTGTTCACGAAGTTTACCTAAACATGATTATTTTTATTTATTAGAACGAGGCAAAACACACTGCCAAAAGTCCCCGTGAAAACTCACGGTCAAAACTCACCAAACGGTGAAATCTGGGAATTTCAATCGATCGAATCCCTGTTTCAATCGATCGAAATCCATTTTCGATCGGTCGACCTCTTCCAGAACTACCAAATATATTCTCATTCGATTAGACGAATTTTCCAACTCGATCGAACGAATTAAATTCGATTGATCGAAACGAAATTCGATCGGTCGAATTCCACAGAAGGCCTTTACCTTATCACAGCTCGATCGGACGAATCCCAATTCGTTCGATTGAGATAACATAATTCGATAGATCGAATTTAATTCGATCGGTCGAATTCTCACAAAATTTTTTTCTAATGTTCTGTTTCTATACGAATAGTTCGATCGAACTACAGGTTCGATTGATCGAAAACTTTTTCGTTCGATCGAAATCATTTTCGATCGAACGAATTTCTCATAATTTCATTTTTTTTCCCTTTTCTGTCATTTCGATCAATCGAACCATAATTCGATCAATCGAACCATAATTCGATCGATCGAAATGAGCAGATTTAGTTAAATTTTGGGTTTTCCACTCCCAATTACTTCTCACTTTGAATCCATCTCAATTCTTATGATTCCCACATAGATACATACTAATTCAACTCCACACTACAGATCAAAACACATTTTTCACACTCCTTACCTTGATTTCAAAAGCACCCTCCTTCGTACTTTTAAGAACAGTTCGGGTTTTCTCTGATTCCTCGATCTTGCAGCTGCCTCCCTCCATGCCGACTGATCGATCTCATTAATTACGGACACTCAAAGCCTTAAGGTTATTCTCTCTCTTCTTAACTCTCTTATACAGGAATTTAATATGCAATTAAATGCCCTTGGTTTCCTTTTTATACCATAGCTCTCTTACTTTAGGGTAGAACAGTACACCGAAAGAACGTGTGTGGGGGTTTCAAACTCCCACATCCAGTCTTTATAAGATCAATCCGGTCCGTTGGATTTGATCTATAGACATTACCTCACTGTTAAAGGGGGTCCTCGGTGCATGATCCGTCGGCACACGCACCGAGTCTTACGGATCAAGGCCCAAAAGGTTGGGATGTTACATCCTCCACTCCTTAGGAATTTTTGTCCCCGAAAATTGCCCTAACGAGTGGCGAAAAGCCCGAAGGGTTGTCTCGTAAGGTACCACACATGGCTAAACAATCCATTTCGTTATAAAATTTCAGCCCATACACACACAGTCTGCACATAATAAAATTTTTAACAATGCTAATTCGGCCACAATCATCATCAAAAGTAAATAACCATACATAAAAGACATTGTGGCAGCCATGCCACTATAGTTTAAAAAAATCAAAAGGTAACAAAAGTGGCAACCATGCCACAGCAGTTAAACTTTATACATTTAATTCCCAAGATAAATTTGAAAGAAAAAGACACATCCCTCCACTCCCTAGATCTGTGGAGGATCCCCCGCATCAGCTCCGCTCTCCGGCTCAACAAGTAAATCCTCGCCCTCCGGTACATCTTGAGCATGCTCCACTTCCACGTCGTCCCTCTCCCCACTAGCTGACACGTCCTCCGCATCCAAGCCGGACGGAGCCACATCATATACCTGTGCCCGCATGGCTACTATCCTCTGCCGATAGTCGGTGGGGTATACAGCCTGCAACATATCTCCGATGAGCAGCTCGAAGAAATCCAGACGTTGATTGACTTAACGGTTGCTCTCCTGAATGAGAGTTGCCAAGTCCTCGTTTGTCATTGGGGCTGGCTGCTGGACGGGCGGCATCGGCACCTCAGCAGGAATGTCAGAGATCGGTACATCCTGGGCCGGTGGAGTATTCTCACGGTGCTCGGGAACAGGAGCCTCAGGCATAGGCTGGTCGGGAGGTAGTATGTCGGGAATAGGAGCATCACGGGCAGGCACGTCTTGAGGCTGTGGGGGAGCAAGAGGTACTTGTGGGGCAGGTGGAAGATGTGGTTTGAGGCGGTTATATGTTTTCTTCCACTGTTTAAACGTGTAGAGGACCACGTTATCAGACGATTTAGGTTCCTTTGGGGAGACCTTGTGGACGGAGGTGGCTGAAAACTCGTCGAACAGTGCGGAGATGAAACTGGCGTAAGGGATGTATTCTTCTGGTTTCTCTGCTCCCGGTAGGAGCTTCTTCCTACCATGTTTAATACCCTCGAAGACGACGGCTGCGGCGTCAAACCATTTGCCCTCAAAGGCGGCAAATAGTGCATTCATCAAAACGCCCAATCGTTGGGTCTTATGGCGGATTGGGTACAGATTACATTTAAAAATGGTGTCAAGTATCCACATGTAGCTCAGTAGGTGAGCTCGGTTAATGGCTCGCCCTTTTGCAACACGCCCTTGTGTCATCCGTTGGGCTATAAAGGTATGGGTTAGATTAGGGGGGTTTGGTGGTAACAAGTCAATCCCTTCGCCGAAGGCGTCATAACACTCTAAGGCCGAACAGGCCATCGCATGGGTAAAAATGTAGGTCTTGCCATCGACCTTGGTACAAATGGTGGTATCGGGGTTTGGTCCATCATACATGTTTTGATAAAATAGCTGTACAAGGCGCGGATAGTAATAAGGGTGAACGGGCTTCAAAAGGTTGTGAAGCCCGACCTTACCCAAGTAGTCGAGTGCCCAAGCATCGATGTCGGGCACGTTGGGTGTTTCAAAAAGGGCTGGGTCGATCGTGTACTCTTAGGCGAAACCCTTGTCTGCCCACCATTGGCTGGGCAAGATGCGTTGGGGTGCTTGTGGAGCATCCGATTGCTCGGCAGGCAATGTAGGCGGAGGAATGGGTGGTTGAGTGGGTGGTCGAGGAGGCGGGATGGGCGGTTGCGAAGGACCCGTAGCAGCTCTGGGTCGCTTCGAAGTAGGGGTTTTGGTTCTAGCATCCTTCCGTTTAGGTGCCATAAAAAAAGGAATTTGGGCTTTGAAACAAAATTTAGGGTTTTAGAAGCAAAACTAGGGTGAAACTTAAAAATATTTAGGTTAGGACAAATAATCTATAACCTAAAATAATTGCTTACCGTTTGTATATGGTTAGTTTTTGTTTGATTCCCGGAGCGAAAAGACGTAATTTGATGTCCGTTAGGCTCCGAAGGATGAAAACTCAAAACGGCTCGCTCAATGCTTCAGAAATTTCGATCGGACGAAAGAAAATTTTTACAGTTCGTATATATATAAAGAGGAAATTCGATTGATCGAATTTGTTTCGATCGGTCGAAAATCGACTTTAATGGAAACTGAAACGATTTCGATCAATCGAACACAATTTCGATCGATCGAACACAATTTCGATTGGTCGAATCTCGTTGAGTAACCACTGGGTATCCACCCCTTTCGATCGATCGAATTTAAATTCGATTGGTCGAAATCCAAACATTCGATCGATCAAAAACTTTTCGATCGATCAAATTCCCAACATTCGATCGATCGAATAAAATTTCGATCAGTCAAATTTTCTCAGGTTACAGAATTTGTGATCGAATGAAATGAAATTTCGTTCAGTCGAAATCATAATTCGATCGATCGAATTAGTTTTTGATCGAACGAATTCTCCTAGCCAGAAGAAAATTTTGCTGGCTGTCCCTGCCAGTATAATTCGATCGATCGAACTTGACTTTCGATCGGTCGAATTTCCAGAAATACTTGATCTTTGTATTTTTTTACATGCTCATTATCATTTTGACACAATAACACCGAAAATCAAATTGTATAATCCAAATTTCATTAGTTTTCATATGTCAAGCTTTTGGTTTGACATTTGCAACAAACTCTCTCTTATTTCTCAATCCGAGAACAAAGAGGGATACTGGGCGCGAGTCTCGGCTTCACGTTCCCACGTCGCTTCCTCTCTGGAGTGATTCTTCCATTGGACTAACACCAAAGGAATCTGTCTTGAGCGCAAAACTTGCTCAGTTCGGTCTAGGATTTGCATGGGTTCTTCGATGACTGTCAAATCTCGGTAGACTTCGACTGGCGGTGCATCGAGGATGTGAGTCGGATCGTGCACGTATTTTCGCAACATAGAAACATGGAATACATCGTGCACTTTATCAAGCTGCAGGGGTAATGCGACCCTATATGCAACCTCACCAACTCTCCCCAATACTTCGAACGGTCCAATATAGCGAGGAGCTAACTTTCCACGCTTCCCAAAGCGCATTACTCCCTTCATTGGGGATATCTTGATAAACACGTGGTCTCCCACTTGGAAATCGATGCTTGTACGCTTAATGTCAGCGTAGCTCTTCTGACGACTCTGTGCTGTTCTAATTCGTTCTCTAATAATTCGCACAGTTTCGGCGTTCTTCCTGATAACTTTCGGTCCCAACACAAACTTATCACCGGTTTCCTCCCAGTTAATCGGAGACCTACATCTCCGTCCATATAAAGCCTCATATGGGGCCATTCCAATGCTCTGCTGAAAACTATTATTATAAGCGAATTCTATCATCGGCAGATGCTGATCCCATGACCCTTGAAAATCAATCATACAAGCTCGCAACATGTCTTCAATAATCTGATTGACTCTCTCTGTTTGTCCATCGGTCTGAGGATGGAAAGCAGAACTAAAGTCCAACCTCGTGCCCATGCCTTCTTGAATTCTTTGCCAGAATACAGATATGTACAATGGGTCACAATCGGACACGATGCTCGTAGGAATGCCATGCAGTCGGACAACTTCTTTCATATACAACTCCGCCAACTTGCTTGCAGTGTATGTTGTGTTATAGGGCAAAAAGTGTGCCGACTTGGTTGTCGATCCACTATTACCCATATGGCGTTGTGGCGTCGCAACGTTCTCGGCAATCCCACAACAAAATCCATCTAAATGGACTCCCACTTCCATTCAGGTATCGGTAGAGGTTGTAATAAACCGGCTGGGTGTCGATGGTCCACTTTGACTTGTTGACACACCAAGCACCTAGACACGTACTCTATAATGTCTCTTCAATCCCCTCCACCAATAATATTTTCGCAAATCTTGGTACATTTTAGTACCACCCGGATGGATGGCGTATTTAGACTTATGAGCCTCGTCCAAGATAGTTTGTCTCAGCTCAGCATCCGTAGGTATACACAAACATCCTCAAAATAATAATGACCCATCTTCCTTAATAGTAAAGTCCCCATTTTCAGTTGCTTTTCGTCGAAGTTTCACAAGTTCTTCATCTTTCATCTGAAGCTCATAGATGCGATAAAAAATAATTGGCCTGATCGTAAGGCTTGCCAACGGTACTCCGGTATCCTTAACTACGATGTTCTTATCATACAAGGAAAGATCTTCAAATAGCTTCCATCTGTGAAGTCCTGCCATGAGGCTAGCTACTTGGGATGTGTGCTCCCGGCTCAGTGCGTCAGCCACGACATTGGCTTTACCTGGGTGATATTGAATCGCATAATCATAGTCTTTGAGGAACTCAATCCACCGTCGTTGCCTCATATTCAACTCTTTCTGCGTGAACAAATACTTAAGGCTTTTGTGGTCCGTAAAAATTTCAAAGGTTTCACCATACAGGTAATGCCTCCAAATTTTGAGCGTGAACACCACCGCGGCTAACTCTAAATCGTGAGTCAGATAATTCTTTTCTTGTTCTTTCAATTGTCTTGAGCCGTAGGCGACAACTTTACTGTGCTGATTTAGTACACACCCCAGACCACCATATGACGCATCGCTATAAACAGTAAAACCTCCGCTACCCGATGGAATGGTCAACACTGGAGCGGAAGTAAGTCATTTCTTGAGTTCTTGGAAGCTTTCTTCACATTCTTTGGTCCATTCAAAGTTTGTGTTCTTCCTCGTAAGTCGAGTAAGTGGTCCCGAAATCTTGGAGAAACCCTCAACAAAGCGTCGGTAGTATCCTGCTAGACCAAGAAAACTGCGAATCTCTGTCACGGTCTTGGGTTGCTCCCAATCTAGCACTGCCTCAATCTTTGTTGGGTCAACGATCACGCCTGTTTCAGATACTATGTGACTAAGAAAGCCCACTTGCTCTAACCAGAACTCACACTTACTGAGTTTAGCATACAGTTAATGCTCTCGAAGGGTCTGCAAAGCAATGCGTAGGTGATGTTCGTGTTCCTCCCTGGTCTTTGAATAAATGAGAATGTCGTCCACAAACACTACTACACATGTATCAAGGTATCGTTTAAAGACCCGGTTCATGAGGTCCATGAATGAAGCTGGTGCATTCGTCAGGCCGAAAGGCATCACCAAAAATTCATAATGCCCATACCTAGTTCTGAATGCGGTCTTCTGTACGTCTTCGGCCTTCACCCTTAATTGATGGTACCCTGACCTCAAGTCAATTTTTGAAAATTATTTTGCTCCTTGCAACTGGTCGAACAGATCGTCGATCCTTGGCAATGGATACTTGTTCTTAATCGTAAGCTTGTTTAGCTGACGATAGTCGATGCAAAGTCTCATCGACCCGTCGTTCTTCTTAACAAACAGGACCGGTGCTCCCCAAGGAGACACACTTGGTCTTATAAAACCCTTATCCAATAGTTCTTACAGTTGCTCCTTCAACTCTTTCAGTTCGGCTGGAGCCATTCGATATGGAGCTTTGGACACGAGTTCGGTACCTGGAGCCAAGTCAATAGCAAAGTCGATCTCCGTCGGTGGTAATCACGGCAATTAAATGGAAATACGTCCTCATACTCACAGGCAATTGGAATCTCGTTGATAACATTCTTCATCTCCTTCTTCTCTTGCAGGAATGCAAGATATCCATCACATCCGTTTCTCATCATTCGTTCAACTCGCACTGCGGAGATGATCGGTGCTACCTTCCCTTTTTCATCGACAAATCGGAACGACTTTTATCTCGGAGGACGGAAAGTGACTATTTTCCGTAGGCAATCCACGCTTGCATGATATGCCGATATCCAGTTCATGCCAAGGAGCAAGTCGAGTCCTCTCATACTCAACAAAATGAGGTCTGTGACTATCTTCTGGTCCTCCACTTGCACAATGACTGATCGGCAGCATGTGTTTGTAAAACTGAATTGTTACGCTACTCCTCGGGTGTGATGTTTAACTTTTTTGCGAATTTCGGGGTTATATATGAGTCGGTAGACCCTGGGTCTATCAGAACTCGTGCTACACAACGATTATCGTCGTTTTCACGATAGAGCTGGAGTGTACCTATATGATTTAAGACACATACTAACATTCAGACATGCATTGCATGGACACACACATCAATATGTACCTAGATCTTTCCTATCAATGCGCTTTCTTCACATAAACCGTTAAACTCTTTAACACAAAATAAATTTATACCTTGGATCACGTCGTTACTTGTGCGGGCGTCTTCAGCGGTTATAGCAAATGCACGACCCTTCTGGCCGGTTTATGGGTATGCGGGCCTCGATCTTTGTAGTGGCAAAGCAGACCCTCTTTCCTCATCTCTGGGCACTCCCGAATCATATGGCCAATCTTCCCGCATTTAAAACATCCACCCGTGTCTCTTCTACAGTCGAACGTCTTGTGAGGTTTACCGCAACTAGCGCACTTCAATTGTGGACTGGTAGATGTAGCTCGAGAAGATCCTTGTGTGACTGATACCCCAGTCTGTGCGAGTCTCTGTGCAGGTGACCTTTGAAAATTCGAATTGGTTGATCTTGGAACTGGAGCAGGTGCAGACGTCCTCGGCTTTTTATTCCCCGAGTAGTCATATTCACTTGCCCCTCCCACACTTGGTTTACTTTTCCAATATTTCCTCTTGTTTATGTCCCTTTCCGCTACAATCGCTTTTCCCATGACTTCTGCATACGTCTCGAGTTCAAAAATGGACACTCTCTCCTAGATGTTCGGTCTCAGGCCTTCCTCGAATCTATCGGCCTTCATTTCTTCCGTGGCGACTAATTCAGGGGCAAATCTTGATAATCTCACAAAGTCATTGCCGTACTCCCGTACGGTCATGTTCCCTTGGACTAGATTTGTGAAGTCCTTCAATTGGTTGCGAACTTGCTTGGGAAAATACTCCTTGTTGAATGCCGCAACAAATTCCATCCAAGTCCATTGAGTATATGGACCTTCCACTTCTCGTTTGCGTATAACAGACTTCCACCACTCGTCTGCATCACCCTCCAACTAAAAAGATGCCCATCATACCTTCTCATGCTCAGGGCTCTGCAATCTCTCTAGCAGCTTCTCTATTTATTTAAGCCACTTCTCCGCTTCAAGCGGATCCGTCTGCCCATGGAATACAGGAGGTCTCAATCTCCTGAAATCGACAAATGAGGATGGCAAGAGGGCAGGAGGAGGTGGTGGTGGTGGCTGATGCTGCTGATTGTTGTTGGTAGCTAGCAACGTCGTCTGCTGGGCCATCGCATTAGCAATCGTCTCCATGGCCCTGGTCAACTTGTCTGTAGGTTCATCTCGACTGCTCCCTTCGGCCTCAGGAGGCGGTCTTAAATCTCTCCCGGATCCTAAAGGGATATCTTCGGTATGCCCCTCACCTCTTTGGCGACTACCTCTCGGTCGACCCCTTCCACGATGTTCCATCAGAATCTGTTACAATGAAACGAAAGTCTCATTAACAGAAGGTCCCTAGTACACAACCAAATCTCACTCTCGAAAGGTTAAGACTTGTCTGGCATCTCTAAAGCCAGGCTTTGATACCAACTGTGGCAGCCCGAATTTCGGTGCCCCGAGACTCGTGTCGTCGGTGGACTGGCGCTATGGCCGAGCCCGGGAACGGATCACTTTGCGTCACGCACAAAGGCACAGTGGAATATAAGCGGAACCATTTCGAATCCGTAACATAAACAAAATAATGAAACATCATTATCATTCCAAAAACCCCAAAAGACGGTTCTAATTCCATAAGAAGGTCTATGGAAAGAGAACCGTTAAACACCACCAGTAAGGACCCCTCCTTACCGAAACATGGTTCAACAAAATTAATCATTTACATCGTATAGAAGTTATCTCTCTCTCCTTATCCAAAACAAAGCAAAATTTAATACATAACTCAGGGCCGGACCTACCCAGGTCTAGCACAAATGAAAGAATCCTCGGGATGCGGCTCCTCTGAATCCTCGCCGGGGGAATAATCTGGATCTCCCCTCTCCGGAGGTTCTGCTTCTATATCTTCTCCTGAACCTGAGACATTAGTAATGGAATGAGCTTCATCCAAGCTCAGCAGGGAAAATCTCATAACATGCTTATCATAACATCAACACATATCTTATGGCACAATGAAAACGAAGTAATTCCGAACACATGCAAAGTGGTAATTCTCACAGCCTTAACGCACACACATGTAATGCCAATGGGATTCATGCACAAGCTCACACTTTCATTCAGATATGGGAAAAGAAACTTAAAGGTGCTTTACTTAAAGTAATAGAATGAGGAACTATAGCCTCAAGTCCCCCGATGGAATACCCACCATCGTCACTCACATGAGTCATATGCACATATATCCAAGGCCCCATAGAGTTGGGCACTTGGCCGAACGAAGTTACCGTTATACGGTAGGAGTCAAATAGCACATACACATATCACACAAAGGGTGTACAGATTGGCCGTCGTACCGGTCACGGATATCCTGCCGCGTCAGTCACGGTTATACCGGTATTCACATTGTAAGTGCATATATATAGCTTGTCGCCGTGTAAAGTGATAATCGTAGTTTATATCAAAAATCAGAATCAAATGTGAAGGTTTCACATACCCATGCCACAAGATTCTCGAAGGTTTCATAAGCTCTACATATTTTCAACTCACACATGTCACATGCCACATTAGTTTGAATTCATATGCAGAAATCACATAGTCAAAATGGAAAGTGCATCATATCACAACACACGTGTTAACGAAATCAATGCACATGATATCAAGTTTTCCCTACCTTACAGATCAGGCCCGTGCTTGCTCAAGCCGTCATAAAGGTCGGGTCCCCTTTTGTTCATGAAGTTTACCTAAACATGATTATTTTATTTATTAGAACGAGGCAAAACACACTGCCAAAAGTCCCCGTGAAAACTCACGGTCAAAACTCACCAAACGGTGAAATCTGGGAACTTCGATCGATCGAATCCCTGTTTCGATCGGTCGACCTCTTCCAGAACTACCAAATGTATTCTCATTCGATCAGACGAATTTTCCAAGTCGATCGAACGAATTAAATTCGATCGATCGAAAGGAAATTCGATCGGTCGAATTCCACAGAAGGCCTTTACCTTATCACAGTTCGATCGGACGAATCCCAATTCGTTCGATCGAGATCACATAATTCGATCGATCGAATTTAATTCGATCAGTCGAATTCTCACAAATTTTTTTTCTAATGTTCTGTTTCTATACGAATTGTTCGATTGAACTACAGGTTCGATCGATAGAAAACTTTTTCGTTCGATCGAAATCATTTTCGATCGAACGAATTTCTCAGAATTTCATTTTTTTCCCTTTTCTGTCATTTCGATCGATCGAACCATAATTCGATCGATCGAAATGAGCAGATTTAGCTAAATTTTTGGTTTTCCACTCCCAATTACTTCTCACTTTGAATCCATCTCAATTCTTATGATTCCCATATAGATACATACTAATTCAACTCCACACTACAGATCAAAACACATTTTTCACACTCCTTACCTTGATTTCAAACGCACCCTCCTTCGTACTTTTAAGAACAGTTCGAGTTTTCTCTGATTCCCAGTAAATCAATCCGATCCTCGATCTAGCAGCTGCCTCCCTCCATGCCGACTGATCGATCTCATCAATTACGGACACTCAAAGCCTTAGGGTTATCCTCTCTCTTCTTAACTCTCTTTCACAAGCATTTAATATGCAATTAAATGCCCTTGGTTTCCTTTTTATACCATAGCTCTGTTACTTTAGTGTAGAACAGCAACACCGAAAGAACGTGTGTGGGGGATTCAAACTCCCACATCCAGTCTTTATAAGATCAATCCGGTCCGTTGGATTTGATCTATAGACATTACCTCACTGTTAAAGGGAGTCTTCGGTGCATGATACGTCGGCACACGCACCGAGTCTTACGGATCAAGGCCCAAAAGGTTAGGACGTTACACCTTCAGAGGGATCCAATATTAGTTCCTTCCCCTACTCAAAACTTTTGAGTAGGGGATTTTAATCCAGAAAGCATGTGCAGAGACTATTTTAGTCTTTTAACACACATATTCAAGCATATATAGTGTACACATTAGAAAACTGATGGCAACTATTACCTATCCATGAACACATTAGGTTAGGAATGTTAAAGAGTTAAGACCATAGAGCTTAGTGTTAGAATTATAAGCTAGACCAGCCCATTTGGCCCATTTTATCTTTTGAGTCATTGGCCCATTTGCAATTATATTGATCAATTTTGAAACTCTTTTTGTCATAGGAAATTGGTGTATTTAATGTAGTGTCTTGAGAATATGAAATATACTTTTAGAATGTAATTTTTCATCTTTTTCTAGACTAGGTTGTTGCGTTGGAAGTGTATGCTTATTCATTCCCGGATTTGTATTTTGGGCTATATTTATCTCTCATGTATTTTCATTTTACAAGTCAGATGAATGAAATTTGAAAGGTTCTAAGTAGTATATCACTTTAGTCTTCATTTTTTATATTTTTCTACACAAAAGAACAACTTTCTTCTCTTTAGAGTGCTATCTTATTCCAATCCTAGTTGGTGTAATCCAACAAAAGGGTATTAGAGCTTGAGATTCATGGCTTCCAGTATGTTGCAACCTCAACTTTCTCGTTTCATCGGTAAGAACTACAATCAATGGAGTATTCAAATGAAGGTTTTATATGGGTCTCAAGATTTGTGGGATATTGTTGAGACCGGATATGTAGAATTGGAGGATCAAGCGATTCTCACACAATCTCAACTCAATGAGTTGAAAGAAAATCGCAAGAAGGACAAGAAGACTTTGTTCTTCATCTATCTAACTGTGGATGAAGTTATTTTTGATAGAATTTCATCGATGTCATTAGCAAAGCAAGCATGGGATACTCTCAATACTTCATACAAAGGCGAAGATAAAGTCAAATTGGTGCGGCTCCAAACTCTTCGAAGTGAGTTTGATTCTATAAGAATGAAGGATTCGGAAGCGGTTGAAGATTTTTTCAATCGGATAATTTCTCTCGTTAATCAATTAAGGATTAATGGTGAAAATCTTCAAGATCAAAGCATTGTAGAAAAAATGCTTAGAAGTTTGACTCATAAGTTTGAATATATTATTGTTGCAATTAAAGAATCTAAGGATTTATCTACTTTGTCTTTGGAAAGTTTGTTAGGATCGCTTCAATCCCATGAACTTCGTATGAAGCAATTTGATTTTTCTCCTCTAGAGCAATCTTTTCAAACTCAAATTTTCTTTAAGAAAAGTTTTAGAGGTGGAAGAGGAAGGCATTCTAATCACGGACGAGGAAGGCATAATGGAGGAAGATATCAAGCAAAAGAAAGAGATGAAGATGAGTCATCTTCCTCATCAAGAGGAAGGGGAAGAGGAAGAGGCCGATCTTCTCTTTCTAATATTCAATGTTATCATTGTCAAAAATATGGTCACACCATAAAATTTTATAGAAAAAGATTGGCGAAAGAAGAAAAAAAGGAATCAAATTTTGTTTAAGAGAACAATCAAAGTAAGAAAGATGATAATTTCTTTCTTGCTTGTAATGTTCAAGAAGTTGCATTCAATGAATATTGGTATCTTGATAGTGGTTGTAGTAACCGCATGACGGGCAACAAAGGCGTATTTTTCACTTTGGATGAATCTATTCAAAGTGAAGTAAGGACCGACGATGATAAACGACTTTCCGTAAAGGAAAGAGGTGATATTCTTGTTCAATCAAACAAAGGCATCAAACGCATCTCAAATGTTTTCTATGTGCCCGGCCTCAAGCACAATCTTCTAAGTATTGGACAACTCCTTTTCAAAGGACACAATGTTTATTTGAAAGGAGATGCATGTAAAATCAAGGATATGAACAACGCTCTCATTGCCAAAGTAAAGATGACTCCAAACAAGATGTTTTCGCTTAAGTTTCAAAATAAAGTTCTTCCTTACTTCAATTCTATCATCCAAAATAAATCATGGCTATGGCATCTTCGGTATGACCACTTGAGTTTTAGCTCTTTGACTCTCATGTGTAAAAATCACATGGTGAGAGGCATGACAAATATTGATTGCAAAGATCAAGTTTGTGAATGATGCGCACTCGAAGTGCATCAAAGAAATTCTTTTTCGATTGGGAAAGCATGGAGGGTATCAAATCCTATTGAGCTTGTTCATTCGGACCTATGCGGGCCTATGCACACAACTTCCATTGGCGGTAATCGTTATTTCCTCATTTTTATTGATGATTATAGTCATAAATCTTGAGTTTATTTTCTAAAAAAAAAATCGGAGGTATTCAGCCACTTCAAAACATTTAAGGCCTTGGTTGAAAAGTAAAGTGATTTTATGTTAAAAACTTTGCGTACTGATCAAGGTGGTGAATATATTTCTCATGATTTTAAGAATTTCTTAAAAGATAATAGCATTCGGCATCAATTAACTACTCGATACACACCTCAACCAAATGGTGTTGCCGAAAGAAAAAATAGAACCCTTATGGAATTGGTTAGGAGTATATTAAAAGCCAAAGGGATGCCAAATATATTTTGAGCCGAAGCCGTTGCATGTACCAACTATATTTTGAATCGTGTCTTATCCAAAAGTGTTGAAGGCATGACACTACAAAAAGCATGTAATGGAAATAAACCATGTGTTGCGCATTTAAGGATATTTTATAGCATTGCATATTCTCATGTGCCGGATGAAAGAAGAAAAAAATTGGATGATAAATCTGAAAAATGTATTCTTATTGGTTATTGTGAAACTTCAAAGGCATACAAATTGTTTAATCTCATCACCAAGAAAACTATCATAAGTAGAAATGTAAAATTTAATAAAGAAGAAGCTTGGGATTGGGATTTCCAGGAAAAGACACAAAAGTCTATTTATGTCAATGAAGAAGAATTGAAAGATGCTCAAAATTGTGAGCATGAAGATGATAGAACTTCCTCTCCATCTTCATCTTCACCATCTTCATCACCATCATCATCATCATTAAGTTCTAATTCTTCTCCAAAGAAGACCAAAAGCATTAATAAAATTTATGAAGCATCAAGAAGACTTTTTGATAAAGATGAGATTAACTTTCCACTATCTGTCGATGTCGATCCAATTTCTTTTAAAGAAGCATCTCAAGAAGAAAAGTAGAAACATGCAGTAAATCAAGAAATTGACTCCATCAAAAGAAATGAGACTTTAGAGTTAACAAAACTTCCAAATGGGCATAAATCCATTGGTGTGAAATGGATATATAAAACCAAGTTAAATGCAAAAGGTGAAGTTAAAAGGCACAAAGCTCAATTAGTGGTGACAAGCTACAGGCAAAGATATGGCATAGACTTCAATGAAGTTTTTGCTCCCATTGTTCGGCTTGAGACTATTAGATTGGTCTTAGCATTGGCGGCTCAAAGAAATTGGAAGGTTTATCAAATGGATGTCAAATCTACATTCTTAAATGACATTCCTGAAGAAGAAGTTTATGTTAATCAACCTCCCGGGTATGTGAAAAAGGGTAAAGAGCACAAAGTTTGTAGATTGAAGAAAGCACTTTGCGATTTAAAGCAAGCACCAAGGGCATGGTATAGCCGTATTGATAGGTACTTCTTGAAGAATAGTTTCAAAAGGTGTCCTTTTGAACACTCTCTATATCAAAGAAAATACTCAAGTTGAGTTCTTAGTTGTTTGTTTATATGTTGATGATTTAATCTTCACTAACAATAGTTCAAGCATATGTGATGAATTTAAAAAATCCATGATGCTTAAAATTGAGATGACCGATATGGGTCTCCTACATTTTTTTCTTGGCATTGAAGTAAAGTAAAATGAAGATGAGATTTTATATCTCAAAAGAAGTATACAAGTAAAGGGATGCTTCCAGGAAAGTCTAGGTGAAGAACGATATAGTACGATTTACTTTGTATTAATCATGTTGTCAAAAGAGTAGATAGTCGTAGTTGATGCGGACTCGAGTGTATCTAGTTAGAGTTATTTTGCATACCATGTATTGGATTTTGAATGATATAAAAATTTACAGTTTTGTTTTATTTAAATAAAAAATGTAATGCATTGTCATGTGTAACTAACCCTTTGTTGCCAGATCTTTAAGGTAACACCCCAAAATTCGTGTTAGGATTTTGAGGCGTTACACATACGCTGCATCAAGTTGACTAGGAAAGCCCAACTCACAGTCGCAGACCTTCACATCAATCTTACATACAACACCTAGATCGTCAGCCTTTTGTATCAAGTGAATGCATTCATGGGCCAGCATTGAGCCATCTAAAATATGCTTGCCCTATACAAATGAACCTTCCAAGGATGAAACAATGTTCACCATCACCCTCTTGAGTCTATTTGCAAGTGTCTTAGGAAGGACCTTTATATAAATGTTCCACCAAATTATTGGTGAGTGTCTTAAATATCGCCAACTTTGGCTTTCTTTAGAATGAGGGAAATGAAAGGTGCAATAGTAAGGATGATTTTGGGTTGCATTCTTGTAGGGGAAGTGTTCGACTAAATGCTTGAAAGGAAGGGAATATTGGAGAGGTAGAAGGATTGTTGTTGCATGTGAATTTGTGGCCCAATGGGTGACTACCATAAGTCTTTAGAAAAAATTAACTATGCGGATAGCAAAAGTTGGTGTGAAATTATTATTTTATTAAATAAAGAGAAAGTTCATGTTCACCAAGAAGCTATTATGAACACACTTTTTGGTAACTTATTTATGTTTTGGATCTGTATTATCCATAGCAAACCAAGTTTATCCCTACTAGTTTTTCAATGATGGTGTGAAGATAGAAATAGTTGGTGTGCGCTTACGAACAATTTATTTTATTAGATAAAAAGGGGGAAACAAAAGTTTTAGAGAAGTGCTTGTACCCAAAAACTGCTGTAACCACCCACTTCGCTAACTAATAAATGTTTTGGACGTTTATTAGCCACAACAAAACTAACTTTATAATTATTAGTTTCCACTAATTGGTGTGCATATATCAAATATTTGGTATGCTAAACAGTGTGCAGGAAGAAAAACTGCAGTGCTCTTAGCAGCCTCTTATTTTAAAATGTTGAAATTTTGGAAAGTACTAGTTATTTATGAGCATGCAAATAGGTGATAGTTTATAAATTCTCGCCCATACAGTTTAAACATCTAAACAGGGGATTTGGAAATCCAAATATTTGAAATCTTGGATTTCAAATGCTTAGATTTGAAATATCTGAATTTCAAATCCTAAAATCCAAATACTTGGTTCCAAAACGCAGCGTTAGATCAATGGATAAAATCCGCTGAAAATTTCATCGTTTATATCAGCTGCTTCTCAATTTTAATTATTCGTTTTAACTACTTTTGTTTATGGAAGAGTGCAGGTCATACCTAAAGACAAAAGAGTATCCTACTTGGGAGAAACTGTCAGATATGAAATGGACTGTAATCTATTGTGACTTTATGTATCATTTTTCTAAAGGCTGCCTTACCTGACTTTAAAGTGATTTTGCAGGAGAAAACTGGAGGGAAGATCATCTACAGTAAAGGAGGGGTGATTTACTTCTTCCGTGGTAGAAATTATAACTCTCATTCTCGCCCTTGTTTTCCTGTTATGCTATGGAAACCAGCACCACCAGTGTACCCAAGGTTAGTCCAGCGTGCCCCAGAGGGATGAAGCTTGGAAGAAGCAAGTCACATGTGCAAGAGAGGACGCCAACTACCTTCAATATGTAAACTTGGTAGCTATTTAAATTTGTTTTTAATGGTACGAATGCCTATACCCATGATAACCGTGCAAGTTCAAGTATTGACTTAGTCAATCCTGAGGGTCCCACAACCGATGATGTGCGTGCTCCAGAATTCGTTGAGAGTGATGATCCTTTGGCCCTGATTATGCAAGTTTCTAATTTCTCCCCTTCTACAGCGGTACAGTCTTCTCCCCTTCCATTATCTGCACCTGATTTATCGCCTGTTTTCCAGCAATATCCGACTACTGGTATCCCTGCAAATTCGGCTACTGCTATGCCGCATCATATATCTAATTGGGGGCCTACTGGAATCCCTGCAAATTCGGCTACTGCTACAGCTTTCCGGACTAGTATTCCTGCAAATTCGGCTACTGCTACAGCTATCCAGACTGGTCCTACAATTTCGGCCCAGAATTTGCAATCTGTGACAGCTACTGCTACAGCTATTCACCTTCTGAATTCGAATTCTGGACTTATCCCTGCTAATTCGGCTTCCATTATGCAATCTCCTGCTTCTGCACGCAAATCCTCAGCCTCAACGAAATCTTGCTTTACTCAACCGGCTGAGATGTTGCCTTTTACACTAACTCAGGATTTATCTGCAAGCAAACTCCCTGATTTCTTCCCTACTAGCTCTGCGGGTTCTCCTCTCCAAGCAACGTTGAATATGGAGCCTCCGCTTACCTCATGCAATCAGTTTGAAATTCTTTCCAACAATATCCCCGACAATCCTTTGTTGGATGATAGATTTAAAAATCAGGGAGCCCATATTATTGAGACTTCCTCAAAGGAAGTTTCTCTAAAAGATCTCCTCCACAAAACTTCCAAAATAAATTCTAAAGTGGGTAACCCGGGGGCTAGATCGAAGCCTAGCAAATCTTCTCAAAACTCCCAATGAACTTTCTATTTTGGAACATGCGAGGTCTAGGACAGACCAACAGGCGACTTGAAATCCGAAACTTTACGGGGATTTTGGACCTTGGACTTTTATGTTTAACCGAAACCCGAATCCGATACACCAAGGCCGATAAGATTAGAAGATATTTCCTAAAAAACTGGTCCTTCATTAACAATTACACTTCACACGATTTCGGCAGGATTTGGATTATGTGGAATCCTCAACTTTTCAACATCACAAAAATCTGTGAAACTAGCCAAGCTATCCACTGTCATGTGCGCAGGAGAATTGATGATTTTGAATTCCACCTAACGGCTGTTTATGGGTCCAATTTTGCCTCTGATAGACACCTTCTCTGGAATGATCTTCAAGCTTTCTCTACTAATATTCATACTCCATGGATAGTGGGGGGGGATTTTAATACTGTTCGCTTCACTTCGGAAAAATTTGGCGGACGCAGTATTCCTGTGCCAACCCTCTCTGATTTCAATAATTGCATTGAAAAATGCAATCTCTCCGATATGAGAAGCATCGGGCAATTATGGTCCTGGTCTAATAAAAAATGTTCCTCCAGATTCATCGCTTGCAAGCTTGACCGTATCCTTATTAATCATGACTGGAAAAATTTATTCCCGAATATGGTTGTGGATTATAAAGAGCCTAATCTTTCTGATCATTCTCGTCTTTTCATTCAAGGAAATAATTCTTGTCCGAAAGGTCCTAAACCTTTCAAATATTTTGATATTTGGAGCAAGCAAGATGCGTTCCGGGATCTTGTGGAGAAGAGATGGTCTGAACCTATCAAGGGACATCCGATATTCAAGCTTCAGCAGAAACTAAAATTTTTACGCGCTGACATCAGAAATTGGAACAAGACATCCTTTGGTTCCATCCATACTCGAATTGATGATGCTAGAAGGGCCCTTCAAGATATTCAGCATAAATTCAATCCGATGTATCCTAATGATGATCTGACTAATGCTGAAAAAGATGTTGTCATTAACCTTAATAAGGAACTCAATATTGAGGAGAACTTTATACGGCAAAAGGCTCGAGTTCAATGGTTAGAAGCTGGAGACTCCAATACAAAATTTTTCTATTCCATGGTCGCTTCCCGGATTTCTAGCAACACCTTCTTCGAGCTCCTTCTTCCAACTGGCGAAAGAATTGTTGATCCACATCTTATGGGGAATATTACGATCCAACACTATAAAAAATATATTCCCCTTCTTCTGCTAATCCTATTCCGATTATTCCTTTCAAGAGCAAGCTCAGCACTTTACAAACTACTATTCTATCGCAGGAGGTTTCTGATGAGGAAATTAAACACGTTATCTTCAACTCTCCCAGGAACAAAGCTCCTGGCCCCGACGGCTTCTCTGTTGAATTTTTTCAAACGTTCTGGGATATTGTTGGAGCTGATGTTATCAAGTCGGTACGCTATTTCTTTTTCAAAAGAAAACTCCCGAAATCTCTTAATTTTACTTTTTTAAAGCTTATTCCTAAAGAGTTAGGAGCTAACACCATCGATAAATATCGTCCAATTGCTCTATGTAATTTTCTCTATAAGGTGATAACTAAAATCTTGTCTAATCGCCTTTCTCTGGTGCTTCCCTCCCTTGTAAGTTGGAATCAATATGCTTTCATTAAAGGCAGGAAAATTACTGAGAATATTCTTACGGCACATGAGCTAGTTAGAAATTTTCATCTTAAATCGGGACCTAAAGCTTTCTGCGCAAAGATTGATCTTCAAAAGGCATTTGACAAGGTTAGATGGGAGTTTATTATTTCTATCTTTCAGCAATTAGGCTTCGATGATATTTGGCTGCAATGGATCAAGGAATGTATAACGACTCCAATGTTCTCCCTCCTTATCAATGGCACCCCCCACGGCTACTTTGGAAGTAAATGCGGTATTCGTCAAGGAGATCCCTTATCTCCTCTTATATTCACTCTAGTAATGGAAGCCTTCACATGCCTTCTCGAAGAAAAGATTCAGCAAAAGAAAATTATTCCTTTAAAGATTGCAAATTGCCCTTTGGTCTCTCACTTAATTTTTGTAGATGATTTATTCATTATTATGAAGGAAGATATTTCATCGGCTAAGGCGTTTCGTGAGCTACTTGATCGATTTCACCTCCTATCTGGTCTTAAGGTGAATGATTCTAAAAGTACTATTATTTGTAGTGAGGCTTGCTCCCTCAAAAATCAAATCATCTCGAAGCTCCGTTTTACTGAAGGCACCCTTCCAATCAAGTATCTTGGACTTCCATTATTTTTTGGTAGGATGACTTTCTCTATTTGCAATCCTCTCATTGAAAAAATTCAAAATCACCTAGCTGGTTGGAAAAACAATCTTCTCTCTTATGCTGGAAGAGCTGAACTCATAAAATCCGTGCTTAACAGTTACCAGATTTACTGGTTCGGAGCATTCTTTCTTCCAAGGAAAATCATACAAAAATTAGAGCAAATGTTTTGTAGATTCCTTTGGAAAGGTCCTTCTATGGCCCAATCTCTCCATCTAATCAGTTGGAACCACATCTGTAAGCTGAATAATTAAGGGGGGCTTGGATTGCGCAGAATCGTCGATTGGAATAATGCAGGCCTCTCAAAGCTTTTCTGGAACCTTGTTGCAAAAAATTCCTTATAGGCCAACTAGTGTACGGAGAAATATATTCTTCCTTCCGATGTCTGGAGCTGCTCTCTCCCACATAGTTGTTCTTGGGCTTGGAAAGGTATCATGCGAATTCGGGATACCATAAAATTGCAATTCCGGGTCATCATTGGTGATGATACTACCACAAAATTTTGGGCCGATCCTTGGCTAGAGAGTGGTCCTCTCATTCAGAATTATGGTCGACGATCCATGGTTCAATCTGGTATAAACGAAGATGCTTTAGTTGCGGACCTCTACGAGAATGGAGCCTGGACTCTCTCTAACCCGCATACTAGAAGAATGGAAATTGCTTGGAAGGAAATTACTGATCATCCTCCCCCTCTAGCCAACATCAAAGATAAAATCTTATGGAAATCTACTCCATCTAGCAACTTCGCCCTCAAAACTGCTTGGCATTGCTTCAAACCAGAATCAACTATTGTCCCTTGGAATTCTTTTATTTGGCACCAAAAGAAAATTCCAAAACATGCCTTCTGATCTTGGCTTGCCATCCAGGGAAAACTTCTAACTATTGATAATCTCATTAAAAGAGGCCTGCTAATTCCTTCGTGATGTGTACTTTGTTGGTCTCAATCTGAGGCTCACAATCATCTCTTCTTTGATTGCTCTTTCTCTAAGTGGATATGGCTCTCTATTCTTCAGAGGCTTCGAATAGGGAGAAGATCAATCGGTAATTTATCTGAGGAAATTAATTATTGCATGGAAAAATGTAAAGGTAAAGAGAATCAAGCATCGTTGATAAAGATTGCCTTCGCTGCAACAATTTGGCACTTATGGAAGGAAAGAAATAATCGCATTTTTGAGGGCTTGATTTCTCATAAACGTCTCATCTTGAAAAGAATTATTGAGGATATCTCAGTCAAAAGCTATAACACTAATATCCTTGACTCTTACACCATCGCCCATTGGAGGTGTGCACCAAGTCCTCCTACTGTTCCTATTCTCTGTAAGTGGACTACTCCTTCGATTGGTTTTTTAAAATTAAACTCTGATGCCTCGAAGATGGATGACAAATATAGCATTGGTGGCATTCTGAGGGATCATAATGGTAATCACATTGCCAGTTTTCATGGCCCTACTTTGGCTCACGATATTACCCATGCTGAAATTATTGCTATCCATGAAGGACTTGTACTTGCAACTTCGCTTCAACATACAAAACTCATTGTGGAATCTGATTCTCTCCTCGCAATTCGTTGCATTACTAATTGTTGCACAATCCCATGGAAAAATATACCTTCTCTGTTCGATCGGTGAATTCCCTTGTCCACAGCTTCCAAAGTTGTTCATTTAACCACATCTGGAGAGAGATGAATTATAGTGCTGATCTTCTGGCTCGATTAGGGATGGATGTTGATGATGTTGTTAGATGGTTTGGCTCTAATATTTCTATCCTTCTTGACTCTGGCTTGAGAGAGGATTTGATTTGTATTCATTATCGCATGTAATCTTCTCTCTTTTTAATAAATAGGGTGGGGACCCTCCAACCCCTTTACCTATCAAAAAAAAAAAAAAAAAAGAGATAATGAGTTACTGATGCTACATATCTAAGATATACCTAAAAAATGCGACATGTTGGCCATTTTTTAATCCTTCCAATGAGGATTTGGATGGTGTTACATTCATAAATTACCTAGATGTATTTTAGAAAGATTACTCATCTACATGTATAATGCGTTTGCCTATATGTTGTCCCCATTTTAGTTTGGTAATTGTATGTTTTTTGGCACAGGTTCCAATAAATGTTTAGCATGGAAATTTCTAAAAATTTCAATACGGCGGCACGGCCTTAAGAAAATAAAATAAAATAAATAAAATATATTTAGAAAAAAATTAAAGGGTAATCTTATAGAGCCAATTAATATATGTAACAATAAGATACTTAGTCTATGTCATGAACTTAAATAAAACTATATATATTATAAAAATCATTTTCAGCAACCTAAACATTTTATTTAGTAGTTACTGCACTTTACACAATTTTCTGTAAACGAAGTTCATATTATCTTTGTCAAAATTATGAGCATTTTGTTGGTGTTATGTGATATTTTCATACATGTAAGAAGTTTTGTGCTGTTTGAGGTGTGTCCAAGTGCCTATCAGTGTCGGCACTTTTGCCAAGTACCATCAAGTGCCGCATTCATTTTTTTTTTCCTTTTGTTCTTTTTAATAAACTTTTAACTACCGATAAAAAAAACAAAATATTACCTTTGTGTATGTTTGAGATGGACATGAGAAATTTTAAGAATGCAAAGGCCATTGTCATGTCTGTTGATACCGAACTCAAATGATCTCGCTACATTTTATTTGTTTAAAAGGTTTGATTGGATTACAATGGTAGAGTTTTGGATTTCGTGTCATTGCATACAATATCAGAGATAATGCAATTGGATACAATTGCTTAAGATTTTTGTGAGAGCGAATTCCATGAGCTGTATTGTAATGACCCTAATTATTTTTCGTTGATGTTGAGTCATTGACTCTTGGGAAGAATATCACTATGTCTGTTCAAACCTGTGAGATATCCATACCTTTTCGATTTGGGCATATCAATTTTCGAGGACGAAATTTTTTAAGGTGGGAAGAATATAACATCCCGAAAATTTTAACCTTCGAACCGTATGCCTCGGTGTGCGTGCCTGACTAGTCATATACCCGACATTGTGAAATTAATTAAATAAATTAGTTTGGGCTAGGTCTTAATTGAAAAAGGCTGAGTTATATTGTTTGTGGGTCATTAGATGGTTTCGTGTACGCCAAGCTTCGGTGTATCGGCTCCACACCGAATTTGATAGATAGGTGGTTTGGGTGTGTGGGCCCCACACCGAACCAAAGAGTGTTTCGGTAGTAAGAAACACCTCACTTAGGCGTATTCATTTCACGCAAAATCAAGTTCTTTGGGTAAGGCTAACACCTAAAAGGGTGTGTGTGTTTAATAAAGGAACCAGCCCCCTTTTTTTATATAAAGTCAAAAGCTTCTTTGAGAAGCTACAACCATTTTTCTTTGCAAAAGCTTGTGGGGTTTGAGTTCTAGAGAGAGGAAGAGAGAAAGATAGGGAGCTTAAAATTTAGAATGTGTATGGTGTGCAAGATTGAAATGGTGAGTGAGGTGGTTGATTTGAGGATCGAAGAGAATCCCCAAAGTTTCGACTTCGAAACCCTCGTTTGGTTGTGAGCGTATGGATCGAGGAATCGATCACTCAAAGGTAAGAAAATTTATGTTAAGTTGTGATTTGTATGTAGATTAGTCTTTGGATAGCATGTGGGTAAAAAATTAGAAGAATATAGGTTAAATTTGAAGAAAAAAATTAGTTTGGGGAAGTTAAAACCCGTGTTTGGGGGAAATCTGACGAAACCGTTCAATCGAAATTAGTAACCGATCGAACAATTTCGTCAAGAGTGAAATCTGAAGGTCTCTGGTCGGTTTGAAAACCATTCGATCGGTTTGGAAAACCGTTCGAACGAAATAAGTAATCGTTTGATCGATTTTGTCTGTGCTTGCCGACACTACTTTGGTATTTAGGACGTAACTTTCTGCTCCGATCTCTGAGTGCCATGATTCTTTTGGCGTTGAAAAGAAGACAGAAAGATCTATAGCTTTTAGAATTAACAAACTTGTGAATCAATCATTTTAAAGGTCCAAAATGAGTGAGAAGTTGGGTTAAGTTTCGAGTTAGCGTGCTTTAACTGAATGCCAGAACTGCTTCAGTATTTTTGTTGTAACTTTCTACCCCCGAACTTGAAATCACATGATTCTTGAGGAGTTGGAAAGAGAACAACGATATCTACAATTTTTATGATTTAACTAACTCTTGAATACAAGTTTTTAATAATCTAAATTTGGGAGGAAAGTTGTGCCAAACTCTAGGTTAGCACAAACTTGTCCGTTTCCGTTTCATTTTGAGAAAACACTTATATATGTCTAATTTATTAGTGATTGGAGTTGATCCTTGATACATCATTATATGTTTGTAATGTAGATTAAGGGCGGGAATCCATCGATAGGGCTTAGCTTGGCTTAGCGCAACTTCAAAGTTAAGGTGGGAAAATTCAAATACACGATTGCATTTTTTTTTTATTTCATAGATGCTTGATATGATCGAATGAAATATGATTTGAAATTTTAAATTTCAAATTCTGTCAGTTTTGAATATGATTTTTGAGCTTTAACTTTTGAACTCTGAATGTCATGAAGAACTTTGAATCTATGCTTTTAGAAATAGAAATTTGATGTTTGCTGAATCTATTTATATTTATATTTTCGAAATGCTTTCGATCATGAAGAATTTATTTTCGTCGGAGTTTTTGAATGCATTGGACAGTTGAATATGTATATGAACCTGAAAGTCATGTAAGAAAAATTGAATATATAAGCTATGTAAGTAAATCAAACGTTAAGCCTTGTCATACTGTGGACCGCTATGGGCGGATTGTAAGTGTGTTGTGGACCGCTACGAGCGGATTATATGACATCGTAGACCGCTATGGGTGGATTATATGTGCATGTGTGGACCGCTATGGGTGGATTATATGGTACCTTATGGGCCGGTAGGGCGGAATCGAACCGGCACGGCAGCTTACCGTGAATTGAACCGGCACGGCGGGATATCCGTGAATCGAACCGACACGGCGGCTAACAGTGAATCGAACTGGCATGACAGTCTCCGTGAATCGAACTAGCACGGCAATCTCCGTGAATCAAACTGACACGGCAGTCTCCGTGAATCGTACTGGCACAGTGGGATATCCGTGAATCAAACTGTGTAAACTATGTGACAATGTGTAAGTAAGACAAGTAACTGTGTGTGAATCAAACTAGCACGGTAGTCTCTGTGAATCGAACCGGCACGACGAAATATCCGTGAATCGAATTGTGTAAGCTAAGAATGGGTGAGACATTGTGTAAGCTAAGAAGAATATGTGAAACATTGTGTAAGCTAAGTAAGAATGTGTAAGATATGTAAGTAAGTCAAGAAGGAATGTGTAAGAGATATAAGTAAGTAAAGTAAGAACGAGTGATACATGTGAGTGAGTGTAAATCGAACTTAGTAAATCAAAGATAAGAAATATGCTTTTGATAAGAGATTAATTTCGATTTTTATAAGAAAATGTCTTGAAATCAGTTTTGATGTTTATAAGGAAATGTCCTTGAATCAGTTGGCCTTTGAAATTAGTTTTCAGTTTTGATAAGAGAATGCCTTTGAACTCAATTTTAGTTTTGATAAGAAATGCCTTTGAAATCAGTATTAGTTTTGATAAGAAAATATTTTGATCTTGTCTTTGAATCTATGCATGTGATGAGATGTATATTAGTAATTGTTTTCTCCACTGAGCTTAGATGTTAGCTCACCCCGACTATACGTCACAGGTGTAGGTTTGAGGAAGGCCAGACTACATACTTGAGGAAAAGGAGCTTCTGCATAAGGATTTGTACTTTGTTTCGGGATCGTAGATTTAGTGCATTGTGAATTTTGGTAAGTTTGAGCTTGGTACGTTTGTGCTATTATACATGCATGGTACACTACTATTGGTGATGGTTGGTCATCACTGGTGTTTGTTTGGTTTTGTTCATATTAGGTATTAGAACTGGAGTTTTTATTTATGACATATATATATAACTTTGCTTTGATTTCTGTATGCATATGGATGTGCCAAGTATTCTGTATCAGATTGTGATCTACGATCTGGCGGTCCGGATTTTCCCTCTTAGTATTTGGTATAAGTTGAGAAAAAAAAAAATATGTCTCAAAATTTTAGGTTGGGAAAATTCAGGCTGTCACATGTATGCATATTCATCATCATCATCATCATCATGTCCTTGTCTCATCTGTTCGGACTCTGCTTTGTGAGTCATATTTCTCCATTCTTTTCTATTTAGGTTAAACTCTCATACTTTCAAGGCTGACACTTCTCACTACGTCCATCCAAGTATTTACTGGTCTTCCCCTTCTAATTGTGCTGGCACTATACTAATCCTTCCTACAAGGGCTGTTTCGAGAATGGTATCAAAACTTGGCCGATACTGGTACGTATCGGCAATACATGTCGGTTTTGTTGAAAACCGATACCGAGACCACCCCAATACAACTATCAGGGTGTATTGTTTTCTATTATTTTTGCTATTTTAAAAAATAATAATAATATTGGCCCGACAAGGTATAGACGATACCGTATTCATATCGGCCGATACTTATCAGTCCAAGATGCAATGATACCCAATACCGATGCCGATATTGACACCTTGGTTTCAAGTCTCCGAGGGACATCTCCAAACCATCACAAATGACGTTCTTTCATTTTCTCTTTCTTTGGGGCTACCCTTATAATATTCTCTTATGTACTCATTCCTAATTTCATCCTTTCTTGTTTTAGCATATACATTTCAGCTTCATATACTGTCCTTCTTCGAAGCCTAATACGGGAAAGAGCTAATAAATTGTTTTGGTTTGTACATCTAACAGGAAAGAATGGTGTATATGCTGACCTCGTAAAACATGTCAATGAAGCATTTGAAGCATGTGATTTGGTGTGGATAAATTGTGAGGAAATGAAAGGAACTGACTATAGGAAAATAGGCGCCAAACTGAAGGTTGGGTATTTTAGGGTTATTTTCATCCATTTAACAGTATAGAGATCCTTCCATGTACTTCATTTGATAACAACTCCTTCTAAACTTGAACTTGTAGGGTCTTGTCCCATGCGTTCTCATCTCATTTGAACGCAAATACATACTCATGTGGAGAGGAAGAGATTGGAAATCGTCTCTTCCAAAACTAGAAGATGGTTTTAACAAGGAAACTACCATAGATAGTGTAGTAGTCAATTTGTTTGCCATCTTGGATGAGTCGAGTGCTGGAATGAGCTCAAACCAGAATGAATCCACTCATGGGGACCCTACTCGTGAAATTTGGTCTTTGACATCATTGGATGGTGTGGGTAGTCCTAATGAATCAGAACAGAGGTCAATGTGTGCAGGAAATTTTCATATGTTAGTGGCCACATTAGAAGGCACAGTAACTCATGATGATCTGGCAGCTGTATCTGATGGTCGGCAAAGTTGTCCAAGTGAAGGAGGCATGATGGCTAAAGAGATTTGTACTGAAGGAATCTTGCGGTTATGGAAGCAGGCTATTGAGAGTGGAAGCGCATTCGTATTGAATGACGACATTGTCTACAAAAGGGTTGTGGCACTTGCCAGGACTGCATCTAGGCCTGTTTTCATGCAAAGTAAAAAAGTTAGTGATTGAGAAAAATGAGGGAAGCATGAGATTGAGGATTTGGAGTCTGAAGAACTAATGCCTTTTACAATGTCAGTGAAAGTAAAAAATTATATGACCCGAGACCCGAGAAGGGAAGAAGATACAATTGGAGCTTATCTTGATCTAGTCCCACAAGGGGGAGGAGCCTGATAACTCAACTTCAAAAGCTCTTAATTAGTGAAATATTGCAATGTAACAACTGTCCTTAAGAGTGTTGCTCTGTTATAGAAGTGGAGCAAAGAGGACTTTGAGATAATGTAACCAAGGATCAAAATCTTGGTTTTCTGGAACGTATTGACCAGCTCCAAGACCAATACGTAGAGGTTTTGGGCAATACATTGGAATGTATTGGCTGATGCATACCAATACATATGGGCCGATACGTTCAATGTATTGACCCGGTGACCTCTGAAACCCGCACATATTGGATGCTATGCATCCATTTCCGGAATTTTGATCCATGATTGTAATGCTGCCTCAAGATTTGTTAGTCATTCTCAAACAGCTTTTGCAACCAGAAAGGAACATTTTTCAATGGAGTACGACTCTTAATGCTCGGTAAAAACTATGTCTCGGGAAGAAATTCCCCTTTCTTTATAAAATGTTATTTTATCTCTTATTTGAGACTTGTCCTAATAATACATATTGCTTACCTTTCTCATGTCTTAAATATGATATTCTGTTTGGAACTTGACTCAAAAACATCTATAATAGTTCTTTGGCTGACTATTTTTGTTACAATTTTAGTTTTGCAGATCATGAAGCAATCGGGTGGGTGAGGATATTAGGCTCCTCAGTCTATGCTGGTGGCCAATTGCGAACGGGACGAGATTCTGGCAATCGGATGGGTGAAGCTGTGGATTTGAGTATTTGTTTTCTCACGTATAATCTCCGTTGATGGCGAGCGATTTATCACTCCCATATCCACCATGTACTAGATACTGTATATTGCCATTTATGGCTAAACGATGTCCATTGACTCAGCTTGGGCAGTCTCTCTGTATCTAAGCCTTTAAATCTGCTAGATCAGTGTTCCCATCAGTACACTTCTCAATTCATTTATCCATTATCTAAATGGATTGAAGGCTTTCAATCTGTTTGTGTTGTTTATTGGACCGCTTGGATCAAATTAGATGGGATATCCCTTATATATTTTCCAGCAAAACATGGAACTCTCTCTCTCTCTCTCTGTGCCTCTGCGAGCTTGCATTAAGCACATGGGTTGTGTACTGTTGATGATACGCAAACCATTCTCAAACTTGGGACGTGTCCGCTATCTTAACAATTTCGAAATCCATGCAGGCACTCTTTTGACATGTAAACTGAGATTCTCCATGTACTGCGGGCGGTACATGGCCTATATACCAAATACAAATGTTTACAAACTAATATTATCAAAAAGGTGTACTGTAGATCTTTGGGTCCTTGAAATATGTGAAATCAAAATGTTAAAGGATATAGTAGTCAAATTCATGAATTTTATGGCCTTGCTATATGTAGAACACGTTGATTATAATGTAGAAAAAAACATGGATGCACATATGTTGAGCTCCCAAAAGTCATGAAAAAGTTTGTTTTAAGACAACGTGGTTTAGGGATTCGATATCCATAAAGTGTTTGCTAAATTCATGGCTTTTGGAGACTTGCCATCCATATTCAATGGTGTATTTTTTTTGGAGCTAGACTTGCTAAATTCATGGCTTTTGGAGAAATGTGAGCCAACATAATATTTAATGGTGTAACTTTTTTGGTTTTATTTAGTGCAATCAGGAGACGCATATGCAAGAACAAATTTTTATTAACTCAGTGCAATCACTTAAAAAAGCGTGTGCACATAATGACTCCCATTTTCAAAATTTGGAGAGCATTTTTATATTCGTAGATAAATCAAATTATATAGAAACTTTGTAGCATTATGTTCAACGCTGCAAGAAGTGTGAGCTACATTTTAATCTGAAAGAGGCACTACCTTTTTCAATTTATTTGATGCTCCAACGTTAGACATTTAGTATGTGTGGGCTTTTGATATAATTGCTTCTTTCACAAATACGATAAACAACACTCTTAAACATGCCTTCATCTTCACAACAACAACATATTATACGAAAATGGCTGAGGATGAATCTTATGAGAACATCACTTCGTTCACCATAGTGAAGTTTATCATCAAAATATCATCATAAGATTTAGAGACCTCAAGATGATTGTTACTAATAACGGTTCGTGATTCATTGTTGAGAAAACGAAGCAGCTATGTAAAAAAAATGAGATTGATCTCCAACACTCTTCACTGTTATAACTTGAAGAGAACAGGCAGGCCGAAGCTTCAAATAAGAGTCTAATTAGAATATTGAAACAAATAGTGGAGAATCATAAGGGTACTGATTTGCCTAATCAGTTGCATGGGGCACTTGGGCTTATAAAACCTCAAGTTGATGATTACTAGCTAAACTCGTTATCTACATATTTATGAGATGAAAGTCGTACTACCATACCAAATTCAAGTCCTCTCGCTGTGCGTACAATGGGATGATAAACTATCCATAGATGAGAGGAGAGTTACTCTTCTATCCCAATAGGAATAGTTTGATGAGAACCACCAAGGGGCATCTGATACTTGCCCAAGTGTCTCAATGCATGATAGCTAAGGCTTACGATAAGAGAGTCAGGACCTCAAGTTTAAATTCAAAGTTAGGGAGTTAGTCGAAAAAAAAAATCAAGAAATCATATAGCTCCTCAAAAATCCACCCATATCTATGTGAACTCACTCTGATCTCTATGAACCTACTTAGATCCTGTGCAACCATGGGATTTTTTATGATCCCGTCACGGCAATGCGCCCGCCAAATAAAATATGGAGTCGCCAGCCAGAGTTTTTGGTGTCCCAGGATACTTATATCAGTTTTATGAGCACCAAAGTGCTAAAAAAAGGACTCTGAATCCGGTCCACACCAAAGGTACTTGGATAGGGGCTTCGCTTATCAATCAAGAAGGTGTTAGGTACCCGATCAACCCACTTGAAGTGGTTTCTACTTATGGCCAGAATAAAAAGGAAATGCTAAGAGCAAAAGAAGCTTCTTCTTGTCCAAAGGGCTCTAAAATCCTATTTGTGCCCCTCCGCTCTTACCGAAAAGTCGGCGACGTAACGGCATAAATGCAAGGATGAAAAGTACTATAAAGAGATAGGAGAAGAAAGGGGAGAGACGGAGCCCTCGGGCCCTTATAGCACCGTAGAAGAAATTTGCGTGGCTTGCTTTTGATGAGCTCTTGAAAGCTTGAATGATTTGAGAATGAGTTCTAACTCTTAAGGGAGATAGCTAAGAGGTAGAGGGAGGGTGCTAGGGTAGAGCACACACCTAACCTAGAGGCTTTTCATGAAAGGCAAAGGTGGGAAAGAGGTTTTGAATTCTAATTTTGATATGGGGATAGTGCACCAAAGGGAGAAAGATCATCTCACTTAAGCTCTTTCTCTCTTAGGCAAAAATTCTCAACCTTTAATCCAAGGGGAGGGGGTGCTCTATTTATAGGAAAAGGGTAGGTTAGGAGGCTACTTAGATGCTAATTAGGTTTAGCAATTAGGTAATCTCTAATCTAAGGTTTCCTAGGCTTTTGAGAGCTTGGAGATGTGTGGGAATGGTTTTAATGGTGGATGATAGGGTAGGGGGTTTAAGCCACTTAGAGATTGCAAATAGGCTTTAAAAGGGTGCAACAGAGCTGTTAAAATACACCCCAAAGACCCAGGTAGTCAATAAGTTAAACCCCAAATACAAAATTTGGGGCAAAATCAGAGATTATTGTTCATATGCCTGGCGCGCCAAGTATATGCACAATAAAACAGTGCTGCACAGTGACTTAGAAGTTGGCTGCCCGTGGGGTACCCACCTTAATGCTGGCGCAACTATTAGTTGCACCAGGTTTAATCTGGGAAAAGATGGCTTGGTGCAACTAATAGTTGCGCCAAGCCCTAATTACAACTGGTGCAACTATTAGTTGCGCCAAATCCCAAAAGGGGGCCACTTGAAATTACGTTCCTGCCCTCCGGGTTCGGACTGTCATGTCTTTGCGTACACAGCTCCGATTAGGGCAATTTCTGGGCCGTTGGAAAGCTGACGACTTTTATTTTTCAATGGTATGGGATTTGATCGCAGTAGAAGGCCGTAGCCAGTCCCAGTGCACCACTCCTCATCCATGGCTCAGACAGATTAAGTTCAGGCCCGAAATGGGTTTTAAGGGTCGGGATTGGTTTCTAAGAGTTTGGGATGGTTTCTAAGGGTTTGGGATAGTTCCTAAGGGATCTAGGGTGATTCTTGAGGGTTTGGGGTGGGTTCCTAAGAGATCTAGGGTGACTCCTGAGGGTTTGAGGTGATTCCTAAGGGTTCCATACATGCCATCAAAAGCTCGAAAATGCGCCTCTCTCGAAATGTGTTTCGATCCAGCCTTGGGCCAAATTTAGGTGTCTACAGATGCCGCTCTTTAATATTCGATCACTAATAATCGAATGCCAAAGAAAAGAGACATCCGAAGAGGCCCAAACCATTATTGACGGGTCCGTCGCATTCAGAATGAACTCCAAACATCAGATGAGTAACATGGTGAGAAAACGAAAACCCTGGAATCGATCCCCAAGCGCTTCGCGACATTATTGGGTATAACCGAAGTGGAATGAGTTGCGAAAGCCCTATATGTCAGGCCAAACATTCGCTTCTAGAGATGATTTGAAGGTATTTAATATTTAAGATTCATTCTGAATACAACAGCTTCGCGAGTAAGAGGGGTGATCGACCCACACTTAAAGATAGGCATTAAGCAAAACTACGCAAGGCTCCACAGTTTACGTCCAATCCTATGAGGTATTAGATTGCCCCATTTGACCGGTCGCAGGTGTCCCTACCTAAAGCAGGGTTCGAGGTCTTTGAGCAAACCCATCGATCCCGAAGTTTATTTATATGACTACCCGAGCGAAGCGAATAGAGGTCGCAATGCTTTTTGAGAGTACGTGCCATTTTTGAAAACGTGTCTCGAATCAACATGACCTAGAGCACCCAGCTTCAACTTCCTTGATTAGGTCCAACCAAATGTTGGGTATCTCCCTAAAGGAACATTCAATTCTGGTCTATGCCAACAATGATCATAAACATCATTTAACTATGCATAATCATGCACCCATTAGAGGCGATAAGCAACAAAGGCGATGGAAGCCCTGACCTGGACCTGGCCGAGTATAATTTACGGGAACAAACGACCATCATACGGATACCCAGACGCATAGTGTACAGTTTACAGGGATACCACTACCAAAACAGGTTTTAAGCCTGCAGAAAATAAATGGGAAATGAACCCTTCTGGATGCATGATTGCACATAGTTTGATTGATACGTAATCACATTTTCAACAGGTTGGTCTCAACCAACGATTGACCTTGTCCAACGAAGAATCTCGAGCTTAAGATACTTAAGTTCATATGAATCCGAAACAAAGCGCTTAGCTCGAAGATTTAACAGTGGAGTCAACCTGATCAAAACATTGACTGTTTGATCAGGATTGACACCGTTGCTCCTACTTTAGAGTATGATCCAAAATCCAAGGCGTACCTTAGACTTAGGGTGTTACTATAGCACAGTGGTGTCGCTGATAAAATATCAATATTTTATGTATTTTATTTTTGTGATTTTTCTATTATTTTATGTGATTTAATTTTTTATTTTATTTATATTTTTTTTTGGATTTTCAAAATTATTATTTTATTTGAATTTTTTATAAAGTTATTATTTTATGGATTTTTTTAATTTTCAAAGTTTATTTTTTATGCGAATTACTCGAACATTTTATGTGAGTTATGTTTTTGGCTTTTCTGTGGGTATTCTTTTTCATCATCATTTCATTTAATTTTTTTTATTTTTTTTTTAGACATTTTTTTTTATATTGTTCTATATAGGATCGGGACGCCTATTGCTCTCGGTCCACTTTATTCTTAGCATGGCTTCCCTAGTAGGTCGAATGAGAATCGAGACACCGCTTGGGAGCCCGTGCATCTACTGGGAGTAAACAAAATGAAGAGAGGGGGGACTGGGCTACACATCCGACCCGTACCAGGCCCAAGACCAGTCCTATTAATGGCTGGCACAACTATTAGTTGTGCCAAGCCAAAAGGGGGCCAAAATTTTTCTGGCGCAACTAATAGTTGCACCAGGCCAAAAAGTGCTCCAAGATTGCCTGACGCAACTAATAGTTGCGCCAAGCCTGGCTGGGGAGCAATTTAAACAGCCCGGGTTCGGGCTGTAGGCTATTTTTATAAAAATTTTCTCCCCCCTTCTCTTTAAAACAAAAAAAAAAACCTTCTCTTTAAAACCAAAAAATGACCTTCTTAGGGTTCCTTTACATTACCTCTACGCGTGCCTCATTACCGTTGCTTGCTTGTGCCGATCGATTGCCGGCCTGCGCTAGATCAAAGACCCTCTTTTTCTTCAAGGGTAACCATTCAAACCACCCATTTCATTTGATTTTCCTAGATTTTTTCTTGCAAATATCATCATGGTCTTGCATTTTTAGATGGTGAATGGTTTATTTTCATTGTAGGCATGTTTATTGATGGTGTGTTGATGATGATTTTTTTTTTTCTTTTTTTTTTTTGGTAGTTTTTTAAAAAGAAGCGGATTTTTCTTGCTTTTAGTTGTTTTTTGTTTTCGGGAACAAAAGGAAGGATTTTTCTTTGTTTTTTTTAGTTTTTGTAAACGTAGAAAAAGGAACTCTCTATACACATATTTTTGGTTTTAGAAAGGATTTTCTTGCTTTTCTAAGGATAAAAGAGGGATTTTTTTTCTTTTAACTTTGTGTGTGTTGTTGTTTTTTTTTTATATATATAAAAGGACTTTTGGTTTGTTTTGGGTTTTATTTATTTTTTTGTTTGTAAATAAAGTAAAGGGATTTTTTTGGTTTTTATAAATGAAGTAAAGGGATTTTTTTTTTGCTTCTTTTTTTTGTATTTTTGCATGTGCACCTCGGTTTCTGAAAATGATAAAAAATGGGTGAGCACTACTTACCTTCCCTTGCAATGGTATCAAATGGTTCTTTATCGCTGATCTGTTCTAATGTGATTGCCTTCTGTTGCCCCAGAATGTTGGGTGGAGATGAGTATGTTCCTGAGGAGGGCCATTAGGAGGGGCCCGAGATAGTCTATGGTCCGCGGGGGGAGCAGTTCCTTTGGGTAGAGCAGAAAGCGAGCCCTTGGTTCGAATTGCAGGGCGAGGCCGCCCGAGTCAGCCTCCTACATCAATAGTATATTCACATTTCAAATTTTGGCATAGCGGGCAAGGTAAAAAAAGGTTCAGTTTTCTTTCTTTTGTGCAGCTTTTTCTTTCTTCCCATGATCTGATGCTCTTTTCTCTTCTGACGCAGGACTTGCCCTCTATTGTATTTCGAGGGGGGTGGCTTAATTCCCAAGACTTCTACCTCTCTGTCCCTCCTGTAGTGAAGTTCTTGCTGGCGCAGGTGGGCTTTGGGGAGTTCCTGTCTTGCCCCGCTATGAGGGCCGATGCCGCCTATCTAAAGGCATTGATTGAACGGTTTCACCCCGAGACGATGACCTTCCATATGTTGTACGCTGAGATGGCCTTGACTCCCGTGGAATGGGCAATGATTACGGGTATTAGGATGGGGGGAATACCGATAGCTGGCCTCACGGTGCCGAGTAGAGAGGACATCATCCAACTGATAGGGGCCTATCCCCCTCGTGGGCAGACGCATGGCACCGAGGTAAAGATGACCTGGCTATCCGCGCTCTATACAGCTGATGAGTTGGTAGATTTGGGGCAGGGTGATCATCCTGACTCGCATCACTCGCGTTTTACCAATGCGAGCGGTGGCCGAGTCAGCCTAGCATTGTTGAGCATCATATGTATGACTGGGGCGGGGAAGGATACATGTGGTTGATGTATAACGTAGCTCAAGTTACTATTGGGGATTCCAAATCCGTTGTCGGTTTTTGGGCCGCATTGGAGGTAATCCCTAATTCTTTTGCTTTTGCCAGTTTTTCTTTGATGATCTTTATATGTTACTGACCTGCTCTTTTGTGTACTATTCTTCTCAGGTATGGGGGTACCATCATTTTCACCCTGGGCGCCCACTTCTTCACTTGGAGGAATTCACTTACCCTCTTCTTAGCAACTAGAACCAAGCTCGACGCCGTGATGTGGGCATGAAGCACCTGGAGATGGGCTTAAGGTCCCAACTTGACCTGATGGTTCCTGAGCAGGTAAAGCTCCTGTTTAGCTCTTCTTACTTCAGCTCAAAAATCCTCTTTGATTAGTATGATGCCTGCTTAATTGACTGATCGCCTTTTGACTTGGACAGATCCTCCTTGTCCTGTATCTCACGTCCCCCTTCTGGGATCGGGCAATTGTAGGCCCACCATACCAATTTAACAACTGTTGTATTGTTTTCTTTTATGGAGCATGGGCCAGGGTTTACTACCTAGAGGAGCGGGTGGTGCACCAGTACCAGGGCTATCACGCCTTACCCGTGGACCCTCCTGCTGATGTTTGGGATCCCGTTGGCAGCGTTGAGGAGCTCACGGCTGCCTTCCTCATCCATGGGCTCCTTATCAATGCCCTTTTTGTGCCCGGAGACTATCACATTTGGTATGAGCGCCTGCCATATCGGTTCATCTTGCCGCGCTTCGTACCTAGCGCCAATTTCCTTGCATTTGGTTGCCTGCACGGTCAGGAAATTCTCCTCAGCTTGGATTAGTTCCCCTTTTAATTCACTCTTTGTCCTTTCTAAGCGGATTTTTATTTTGTTCACAGTTTGCTCAGAGAGATGACTCAGATGGCGAAGGCGGGACAGGTAGAGCTGATACCTCAGGGGCAGATCCTTCTGGTGTCGGCCCCTCTGGTGCGGGTCCCTCGGGCGAGGGTTCTTTTGGTGCTGGTCCGTCAGGTACTTCACATGCCGGTGCGCCTGGTGGCGACCCACCCGTGGTTTATGGGACCTTCCGACGCCTTGATGATAGCTTTCTCTCTGGCCTATGTGCCGATGTGGACAGGCGAGCTCGTATTTCTACTGAAGCGGCTCAGGTCCCTCCTCCTAAGGTGATCCCAGGGGTAAGCTTTCTGACAACTCGTCTTTCTCTGGTTTCGGCCTCCTTTTGCATATGTTGCATGATTGCCCTGATAGTTGACGTTGTATCCCCCTTAAATGTAGAACTTTGATTTGTCTATGGAGTATGCGGCATATCATCGTAACATTGCGGAGCCTTGGGATGTGGAGACAGTGAGTATTCTGCTGCTCCTCTTTTCCTGTTATGTTTCCAATTGGTCCTAATCTTTGATTTTGGCCATGACCTGCAGCGTGCACTCGCTAAGGAGTCGCGATCTTTGCTTAGTAGGATTTCTCAGGCCTGGTCCTGGGTGGGGGATATGCGGACTTACCAAGGCTCCTTTCGTCGGCGGAAGAAGTCAAAGGGCACGGACAAGGATTCGACCTTAGTTTCTGCATTTGAACAATTCAGACATTTTTTAGCACTTTATGAGACAACTTTTATTGGGAGCTTTTCGCTTTTTTTGGAAAAGTTTTTTTTTGTAAGAGATATTGGTGGTATTGGCCAGATGATTTTATTTGGACATGCTCAGTGCTTTTTGTTGATTGTAATGCTATCTCTTTCTTGCATGTATCTGATTGCTTGCGGGAAGAACTTTGATGATTGTGTGTAATCGTGGCCCTTGATGCCGCATATTGTGGTGTGGGCTCCTCCTGTACAAGAGTAAAATTAGTTTCAAACATTGGATGCCTTTTTAACTCTCCTAGGTGCAACCATTTTCATAAAGCGGGTAAAACAGGTCAGCATGCTATGAGGGCCAGCAATGGCTCACAAAAATTCCCAAAAATTCGAAGGAAAAGGGATGGGGGGATTTTGTGCTGGCGCAATAGTTGCGCCAGGCAAATTTCTGGGACAAAATGAACTGGCGCAACTAATTGTTGGGCCAGTTTTGACGTGGAGACCTGTGGGGTCTGGCGCAACTATTAGTTGTGCCTGGCAAACATTTGGGACAAAAAGCACTGGCGCAACGATGCAACTAATAGTTGCGCCAGCCTTGACCTAGGGAGTTATGGGTCCTTATCTAACCGAGCCAGTCTAGAATCCTTCTCTTTTCTATTTGACTTGGCCCTTTTGACTGATTCTTTTATTCTTGTTTTCCAAGGGCGGGTCCATCACCATACATCTATTTTCATATTCTTGAAAGATCTTTGTACGTATATGGACCCGCTTTCTGACCCTCCCTTACATGGAGGGCCCAGACCCAATTTACTCATCTCCTCAGGCTTGGGGCCCAATTTTCTTAGAAGTTGGTTTGGGAGTTTAAATGAGAGCGAGCTTGTTGAGCTCGAGCGGCTCAACCTATCACGCCTCTCCTCCTTCCTCGATGTTCTTCCACAGTGGGACCTTCTTTATGCTACCACTTCGTCTTGGGATGCAAACTTCCATGTATACTATTTTGGAAAGCGGGAGCTAACTCCAACCCTTGAGTGCTATCCAATCTGTCTGGCCTGAAGCTTCATAGGGGCCTTCCAAGAGTTACGCTGCGGTCAGGCTACTCCAAACCCGTTCATCTTACTCGCGACTTGAAGAAATTTGAGTATAAGAAAACTCTCATTGGGGGCCCACAAGGTGTTCGCTAAAATTCCTCAAATAACTTTTCGGTGACAAAAGTCTCCAAAAATTGCCGGTTAGGAACATTTTTAATGCAAAATCCGCCCGATTCCATGAGGATTCGGAGCGAGAGTACTTCGACCTCTACCGGTAGGATGGCTTCGGTCTTGTACATAAGGGAGAATGGTGTTGCCCCTGTAGTAGTACAGATCGACGTTCTGTAGGCCCACAATGGGAAGGGTAACATTTCACTCTAATCTCAGTAGGTGACAACCATTTTTTTGAGGATGCAAATGACCGTCTTGTTCACAGCCTCCATGGCTACATTAGTTTGAGGCCAATACGGGGATGAGCGATGGTGCTTAATCTTGTACTGATCACAGAAGGCTCAGATGCTCTTATTCGGAAAGTTTGTGCCATTGTCCGTGATAATATCCTTGGGTACTCCAAATCAGCACATAATATTATTCTTGAGAAACTTCTCGACGTGACTGGCAATGATATTGGCATATGATGCTACTTCTACCCACTTGGTGAAGTATTCAATGACAGCAAGGATGAACCGACGTCCATTTGATGCTTTTGGATTAATCATTCCGACGACGTCAAGGCCCCAAGTAGTAAATGGCCAAGGAGTGGTCATGCAATGAAGATCAATGGTAGGAGTGTGTATCAGACTAGAGTGTTCCTGGCACTTGTAGCATTTCTGAACATGTTTACAGCAATCCGATTCCATAGTGGTCCAAAAGTATCCCTGTCGAAGAATTTTCTTAGCGAGCATGTGACCGCTGACGTGGGCATCGCATACTCCTTTACGGATCTCCTTCATAATATTGATTGCTTCACTTTCAGTAAGGCACCTGAACACAATGTTATTGTATCGCTTGTAAAGGCATTCACTGTAGATGACGTAGCCTGCCGCTAAACGTTGAATGGTTCGTCGGTCCGTCTTGGACGTACCCTCTGGGAAAGTTAGTGTCTTGAGGAATTCTTGATATTTGAAAACCAAGATGGCTCATCATCAGGCATTAGGGGTTCCTCGATCTGGAGGCAGAAGGTTGGCTCATTCCTTTGCTCGATCATGATCAGCTTCATCTCAGCACCATACGGGATTTCTATCATCGATGCCAACGTTGCTAGTGCGCCGGTGAAGCGATTCCTTATCCGAGGGACATATGAGAATGTCACGTCTTTGAAGTAAGCTATCAGATCCTCAAGGTGAGTTACATTCAGATCGAGAGTATCCTACAAACCAGCAACACAAGCTTCATACTCAGCCGTGTTAGTGTAAGGGAAGTTGAGCTTGATAGAGATTGGTACATGGGATCCTTTCAGCAAAATTAGAATGGAGCCAACTCCCTGACCCTCGGCATTTGCTGCCCCATCAAAGTGCATTACCCATGATTCTTCTGCTTCTTCAGTATCATCTTCCATCATGAATAGGATGTCTTCATCGGGGAACTCAGTTCTCAAAGGCTCATAATTTGGCATAGGATTGTCGGCAAGATGATCAGTGAGTGCCTGCCCCTTGATCGACTTCTGAGTGATGTACGTGATGTCAAACTTAGACAATAAAAGCTACCATAGTTTAGTCCGCCCAGTGAGAGTCGGCTTCTCGAACAGGTATTTCAGCGGGTCCATTTGGGCCAAAAGTAGAATGACTTGAGATAGCAAGTAATAGCAGAGCCTCTGAGTAGCCCATACAAGAGCTAGGCATGCTTTCTCCAGATGAGAATAGCGCATCTCATCCTGCTGCCCTAAGACACATCCCATCGAGACTTCCGTCATGGAGAGATATATTAAAAGTGGTCTCCCTGGCTCAGGTGGTACCAACACAGGTGGATTGAGGAGGTAGCTTTTGATTTTATTGAATGTTGCTTGACAATCGTTGTTCCATTCAACGGGTGAGTTCTTCCTTAGTAGCTTGAAGATTAGCGTGCAGATGAGAGTTAGTTGTTCAATGAACCAACTGATATATTGTATTCTGCCCAAGAACCCTCTAACTTCTTTCTCAGTAGATGGTGGTGGCATTTCTATGATGGCTTTCACCTTGGTTGGGTCAACCTCGATCCCTCTCCTGCTGACGATGAATCCTAACTATTTTCTTGACATAGCACCAAATAAACACTTTTGTGCATTCAGACATAATTTGTACTTCCTCAGCCTCTCAAACAGCTTCTGGAGGTTTACCAGATGATCGCTTCGCTCCGGTGACTTGGCTATCATATCATCAACGTAAACTTTAATTTCTCGATGCATCATGTCATGAAATAGCACAATCATAGCTCTTTCGTATGTTGCACAGGCATTCTTTAGCCCAAACGGCAAGACTCAGTAGCAAAAGGTTACCCTAGGAGTGATAAACGTCGTCTTCTCTTGATCTGCCTTTTCCATCTTTATCTGGTTATATCCTGAGAATCCATCCATAAAAGAAAGCATCTCGTGCTTAGAAGTATTATCGACCAAGACGTCGATGTGCGGCAATGGGAAATTGTCCTTCGGGCTTGCCCTGTTCAAATTGTGGAAATCGATACACATGCGAACCTTACCATCCTTCTTCGGCACAGGCACAATATTGGCTAGCCACTGCGGGTATTTAGATACCATGAGAAACCCCGCATCATACTGCTTGATGACCTCGTCTTTGATTTTCAACATCCACTCGGGTCAGAGACGTCTCAGCTTCTGCTTAACTGACTTCATATCAGGGTAGAGAGGTAACTCATGCTCGACTAAATCGGTGTCCAGACCAAGCATGTCCTTGTACGACCAGGCAAAAATGTCTTGGTATGACTGAAGGAAGTCGATCATGCTTTTTCTTTCTTTGGGTGACAATGACATTTCGATCTTAGTAATTCAGTAAATCTCTTCAGTCTCTAAATTAATGTCCTCGATTTCTTCGATAATAGGGGTAGGGCCATGCTCAAATTCGGCAAACCGATCAAGGAGCTCATTGGGGAGCTCCTCCAAAGGAATATCCTCGTTCAGACTCGCAACTCCTACCTCTTCTCGTATTTCTACAGGAAAGGGGTCGATTTTACGTGGTACGGGTATTTTAATTAAGTCATCTTTTTATTGGATTTTTTTTAGAATTTTAAATTACAATATTTTTAGATTTTGTATTTTTTAAATGTTTTTGGAATTTTTATTTTCTTCGGAGACTGACCCTTGGCAACACGAGTCTGTGTATATACAAGGTATTACCTGCTAAGGACTTATCGCACTTTTTATAGGTTGTTTTTTTTTTAGGAAACAGGTGCCAAATGTTAGGCCACTCCCCACTTCCAGGGTTTGGGGTAAATATGCCCAGTTGCGTACCTGAGAGGCCGCTCCTTTACCTGTTTGGATGGAGGGTGCTGACTGATACGGCTCTTCAGAGTCAGCCTCAATCATGTTGATCCCCATTTCGTCTAAGATGTTATCCTCAAATGTTAACACGGTTTTGTGGTTATTCACCACAGGGGTAGTTTGTTCATGTACGGGTCGTCGTTCTTCAAAGAGGGATAGCGCGGCTAAGTCTATCTCCAGGCTGGGAAGGGTGATGTAGGGATTGGTGGGGTGTACCGGTGTTGTGGGCTTATGTGGGGTTAATCGGGTTATCCCATTCCGGTCAATCTTCACGACCTCGGCACTTACGAATGAATTCCTAATGTGAGGCCTGGGACGGGATTTCTCCTCTATGTGGATCCCCCTAGCTTTTGCAGCTGTCGTCGCACGGACTTTCTCCTTGGCCTCTCTCACTTCTTTCATGGGCTTGTAACCTAGCCCAAATCTGACTTTCTGACTGCCCTTAGTCGTGATGGGTTCCTTCTTACCTTGTAGTCTAGGCCCAAGTCCCCTTCCTTTTTTATAACCCCACTTTTGGAACATGGCCACTGCTGCTACCATTCCTCCTTCGATTCTTGGAATGATGCCCTCGATGTCCTCCGGGAGTATTGTCGATACCTCGTATTCAAAATTGTGGAGGTCGACGTTCAAAGCGGGTGTGCGGCACATCCTGCATGTTGGGCTTCTCAACGTTGTTGGTGGCTTTTTCTTTTTCACTATGCTCTTCATAAATGATGGTGATGATCTTATGCTCGGACGCAAACTTAAGCTTTTAGTGCAGTGTCGACGGTATTATTCTGACCTCATGTAGCCACGGGAGCCCTAATTGTAGATTGAATGAGGATTTAATGTCCATTACCTAAAATACCATGGAAAAGGTCATTGACCCACTCAACAGCTCAAGGACAACTTCTCCCATTATCTCTCTCCTGGTATTGTAAAAAATTCGGGCACTGGTTCTCATGGGTCTCAACATGCAAGGATCTACCCCGATCTTTGTGGCGATTGTCAGTGGGCATATATTTAATGCAGACCCGTTATCGATTAGAACAAGGGGGATAATCATGTTTCCGAACTCAATGATTATATTCAGAGATTTTGATTTACTACCTCCTTCCTTAGGTAAATCGGCATCAAAAAATGAAATGGCATTTGGAGCCATTACTTGACCAATTATTTGCCCGACTTCATCCAGGCTAACCTGAAGTGACACATGTGCATTCTTTAACGCCCCCATTAATTCTTGGAAATGGAGTGAGGATGTCATTAATAGATCCCATACAGTAATATGGGCAAATATTCTTCTCAGTTGAGTGTCCAGTATATATTTTTGACTCATTTTCTCAAAAGGATTCACGACGCTATCTTTTTTTCCCTCTGATTGGGCTTGTGTTACTATTGGTACTTCTGGCTACTTCGATATCTTCTCAGATCGGGTAACAAAGTCCACTGCCCCTTCTCTATTACTGCCAGCGTTGATATTTGTTTGTTCATAACTCAGCGGAACCTGATGAGTATCATAGGTTGGTTTCGAGATCTGAAACGGTATAGTTGCCGGTATCGGAGGCACTTGCACTGCGGGTTCAGGAGGTGTGGGCAACACTTGATTTACCTCGGTGATAGCTGGTTGGGGGGCAAAATTGGGCCAAATGGGGGTGGTGAAGCTTGAGGGTGGTGGCACTGGGGAAAAAGGGGTAAGATTGGGCCATTGGTAGCTGATAGGTGCCGGTGGGGGATTGGAGGTATGATGGGCTATCGAGTAATTAACGTGGGTGGTGAAAAATAAACCCTAAGATCTAAGGGTTCAACTCCTGGTGCTAGGCTGAGAAAATAATCCGATAAATTCAGGGGTTCAATCACCCCAATATTTCTTTCTTCATAGTTTCTTGGCAATGGTGCCACATAGCTCTCCCGATCACTTAGGTAGTCCGACGGATCAAACTCAAACTCTTCCTCACATTCTATCATCCCGATGGTGGGCCTAGGACCTGCTCCTCTGATAGGATGTGGGGGTAATGGCACCTGATGGATATTTGCGTGCTGGTTCACTTGAGAAGGTACAGGCGAAATAATTTTCCTGGCATCAATCATATCTTGGATTGCATGCTTCAATGGGAAGCAGTGATCAGTCGGGTGACCCGGACCCTGATAAAAATTATAGTGAGTATTAGGGTCATAATTCTTCAAGATCGGGTGAGGAGGAGGTTACGGTTGTTGAATAGTAACTAATCCTTTTCTATTAATAAAGGAAAAAGTACACTTAGAGATTGCCCCAGGGGTATTAACGCTCGGTCATAGCGGGCTCTCCTCTATTCAAGAGTCATCCTGGATTCCTTGCCCATTCCCTGTTCTCTGCATCTACTCAGTTTTGACTGGCGCTGGATGTGCTGCTTAAAATTGGAATGGGCTTATATTATTATTGGGCATGGTATTGGCAATGTTCTGGACATCGGCCCCTGTTCTCTTCTCATTCCTTTATTTTGAAAACCTTTTAACCCCATTGGCTCCACTTGGTACATTTTGTTCAGGCAACCCTCCCTGATGGCATCCTCATAGCGATTGGCGTTCCCTACCAGATCAACAAAGCTGGACTGCTGTTGGTACACTAAAAAGTCTGAGATCACTGGTAGAGTATTCTTGAAGATTATTTCGATCTGTTCATTGTCAGGTACCCTGTTTCTGACCTGAGCTGCTAGTGCTCTCCATCGCCCTAAATAGTTGCTGAAGGCCTCATTCGAGTTCTGCCTCACACGGGCTAAGTCTGACTTACGTGGTTCAATGTCTATATTGTAGACATATTATTTTTGAAACAAGTGCGTTAAATCCTTCCATGTTTTCATCATAGATAGTTCCAAATATGTGAACCACCTCATCTCCGGACCAGTCAGACTTTTTTGAAAGACCTTTATCAACAGTCTTTCGTCCCCTCCATATTGGCACATGTCCCCACAGTAGGACTTGAGGTGTGCAATAGGATTGTCGGTACCGTTGTACTTGTCAAAAGCTGGCATTTTAAATTTAGGAGGCAAGGGGGCCTTAGCAAATAGACACAAGTCAGTGAAGTCTGTGGCGTGGATTTCAGCACCACCCATTTTCATCAACTGCTTACGTATTTTGTCCAACTATTCTTTTAGCTGCTCTGACTCCTTGGATATGGGGGTCACTTTCTCGGCAGTTGGTTGGACTTCACTTTGGGCTATCAGAGGGTGGAAAAGGATAGAAGGAGGGTTAAGGCTGGTCAATGCCCCAACATAGGCTCCACTGTTCCTAATCTCATCCTCTTCATACTGTTGGTCGACATAGTGTGTAATGAGGACGGGATTCTCTTACTGGTGTTGCAGGGACTCGGGGGGAATGGCATGAGTGGGGATTGGGTGAGTCCATTGGGGATGAGGGAAGGTTTGTTGGGTGATGGGATGAGTGGAAGTTAGATTTTAGAGTGGGGCCTGATTAGGCCATTGAGCATGGGGGAAAGTTTGAAGCTGACTTTGGGATGTAGGTATATGGATAAATTGGGGTTGATATAAGGCATGGATTTGATCGGGCTATGAGGGTTGTCAATGGGTGAAATTTTGGAGAAATTGGGAAGGGTATGGGTGTAAGGTTCCAAGGTTTTGCTGGGCTTGGGTTTGGGACATGAAGCCTTGGTCATGATAGGTTTGGGCCATGTGCCATTGATGGGTTTGGGCCATGGGCCCTTGATGGGTCTGGTCCAATGGGCCTTGATGGGTATGGGCCATGGGCCCTTGATGGGTATGGGCCATGGGCCCTTGGTGAGTCTGACCCATGGGTCCTTGATGGGTTTGCCTCATTGGGCCTTGATGGATCTGGGCCATGAGGTTTTGGGCCATGGGGCCTTGGGACATGTGGGGAATGGGGGTTTGGGCCATTGGGCCTTGGAATATATGGGTAGTGGGGGTTTGGGTAGTGTGGATGATGGGGGTCATTGGGAAATGAGGCATGGAGGCTTGTTAGGGTATGGGATGGATCCATAGATGTGTGGTGTGGATGAGAGGGGATGTGTTAGGAGGCCTTCCACTTATTGTAGGTGTGGAATATCTCCTCCATCATGGCCATAGAAGGAGGATCAGATGGAGATGGACTATTTGATTGTTGGAGGGGTGTGGATAGGGTGTGGGAAGAGGAAAAGTTGTGCATGGCTAGATGCGGGTGGTTCGGGTTGGGCGCATGAAAAATAGGGTATGTGGGCTAAGGTAGAGGGTGGGTTTTGAATGGGTGTGGAAGGGAGGTGGGATGGATTGGAGACGGCCATGGATGAAGGCATGGTTTGGGAAACTGATGGAAAACTTGGACTTTGGGTATTTTGGGAAATGGTGGAACGGGCCAGTTATGGTGAGGTTTGATTGGGCAAGGGGGTGAAAGTAAAGGCTTCTTCGGTATGGGAATGGGTTGGAGAATGTGGCAGGGATGAGTCAGGATCGGTAAGCCGGGTCCACGGCCCACGACATGTCTCGGTATCGGGTTTGGTACGGGTGCCTCAAATGGGGCCTATAAAGCTTCCTCCTTCCCCTACGGGATGACGGGGGGTACAATAATGTCATTGTGCCCGCACTAATCAAGACTCTATTTTTAATTAATTTTTTTGGATTTTTATAAGTGAAAAGAAATGAGGATTTTGGGGCCTTTTTGAATTCCCTTCTCGGGTGTCTCTCACACCATAAATAGGTCCAGCGACAAAGGTTTTGAAGCGCTTCGGAAGAATCAAAGGGAAACCCCTCGATCTATTGAAGACACAAAAACCAATGTAAATAACCCGATCCCTCGAAATGAATAAAAAAGAAGTCACCTTCTTTTGACCGATGAGGGCATATTGGGTGTCGAAAATTGCGGGGCCTAAACAAAGGTATTAAACACACTGATTGGGGAGTCCGGGGGGTGAAATAAGCCACAGATTCAGACTGAGGCTACTCAGAACCAACCTGGCACAACTATTAGTGGTGCCAGAGCAAAAGTAGTTGCACTAGTGTACTTTTGGGATATTTTGCATTGGCACAACTAATACTTGCGCTAGAGCAAAATGGTTCTCCAGTTTCTATGACAGCAGCAACCTGCATTCGAAATGGGTCTCCAAACTGGTTTTAGGTGGAAGCTGGGCTTCCGAGGATTGACTATTCAAATGATAAGTTTCTCTTCCTCACCGAACCTAAGGGATTAAGGCCAAATTGGGTTCACTATTGCTCTCTTTTTCCTGGGTTTTAAGCTTGGAATGAGAAGGTGACCCACTTGATATACTTCAAGTGCAAGCACTTTTCTTAGGTACTAGGTGGGTTGGGACTTTTTTGGATTATCACCACTAGGGGCTGCCATCGTACTAAGACCCGAGTGGTTGAATGTGTGCCTAAATAACCCAACCCTTGAAAATCTACCCCACAAAAATCAAATTTAAATCTCCTTTGTTGGTTCAATTTTATTTTTCACTTTTAAGGGAATTTTCTTAAGTTCAAAGACTGGGAGTGATGATCCCGTGCCGTCTCTACGGGCCGGCGTTCACTGTTTGTAGTATGATTGCAAAAACATAAGGGCGGACGTAGGCCCACCAAATGGTTAAGGCACTTAAAATGATGGAAATGTAAAGAAATTAAATGACAATACACAAGTAGACCCGTCAATCGACTAAGGTGCTTGAAATGACAAAAAAATAAAGAAATTGAATGACGGTGCACAAGTAGCCCTGCCAAACGGCTAAGGCTTGTAAATAACATAAAAGTAAGGGTAAGTAAAATGACTTAATCGGAGGGGTGTGTAAAAAAATAGTAAAAATAAAATAAAAAATAACAATAAAATGTTAGTAAAATAAAAAATACAGAGGCCAAGTTCAAGGTGAAGCTCTACTAGCTACTCCCCAGCAGAGTCGCCATCTGTGCAATTGTGGGATTTTTGACGATCCCGTCACAATGATGCCCTCCGTAATAAAAAATATAAAGTTGCCACCCAAACCTTTTAGTGTCCCAGAAAACCTAGATCATTTTTATAAGCACCGAAGTGCCACAAATATGACTCTGAATCCGGTCCACACCAAAGACTCTTGGATAGGGGCTTCAGTTATCGATTGGGAAGGTGTTAGGCACTCAATAAATCCGCTTAATGTGGTCTCTACTAATGGCCAAAATAAAAATAATATAAAAGAAAAGAAAAAGGATTCCTCTTACCCAAATGGGTCTTAAAATCTTATTTGTGCCCCGCTGTTCCTATAAAAAATTTGGCGACATAACGACAGAAATGGAAAGATGGAGGAATAATCGAGAAGGTAGAGGAATAGAGGGAAAGCTAGGGGGTAACACACCTCTAACCTAGAGCTTATGAATGAAATGCTATGGTCTAAAGGGATTTTCAGAGTTCTAAAATTTGTATAGGAATGGTGCACTAGAGGAGAGAGAGAGAAGGGATTCCTTAATCTCTTAATTGAAAATTTTTTCAAGCCTTTGTAAAGGGAGGGGTGCCTCTCTATTTATAGGAAAAAGAGAGGTTAGGAGGGTGCTTAGAGGCTAATTGGGATTAGCAATTAGGTAATGGGTCATTTAAGGTTTCCTAGGGTTTTTGAAGCCTTGAAAAGTGTGAAGAGTTACTCCAATGGTGGATGATAGGGTGGGTCTTTAAACCACTTAAGAGGTTACACATAGATAGTAAATGGGTGCAACAGAACTATCAAAACTCATTCTAAAGGCTAAGATCGTCAACAAGTCAAACCCCAATCTTGATTTTTGAGGCAAAAATACATAGTTACTATTCATATGTCTGGCGCAACTATTAGTTGCGCCAAGCATATGTATAGTAAAACAGTGGTGCACAGTACCTTCGGGAAGTCAAATGCCCACTGGGGGACCCACCTATAACTGGCGCAACTATTAGTTGCGCCAAGCAAAAAACATGCATTTTTGCTCGATATTCGAATCGCAGTAACTTTGATATACAACTCTGATGGAGGCAATTCTTGACTCGTTGGAAAGATGAGGAAGTCCTCTTTCCATTGGTTTATAACTCAGCTCTAGTCAAGGTCTTCATAAACTTTAAAACTCCTCCTTCCATCGATTGCTTAGGAGAGTTCAGAAACTGGTCTAGGATGGGTTCTAAGGTCTAAAGGTCGAGGTTAGTTTCTAAAGGTTCGAGGTGAGTTCTAAGGGATCTAGGGTGATTTTTAGGGATTTGGAGTGATTCCTAAGGGTTCCATACATGCCATCAAAAGCTCAGAAATGCACCTCTCTCGAAATGTGTCTCCATCAGGCCTTGGGCCAAATTTGGGTGTCTACAAAGAACTAGAAGATATCAAGAATTAGAGCAACGCCTATGCTAATGCTTGCAGTCCTATTTGAGGGCTGTAACTACTCTTGAGCTGAGTGAAATGATACACCCTTCATGTTGATTCTGAGTGATAGCCCAGGTAAGTTTTGGGTCTGAAATTGAATTTGTTTGGGGGCATTATCAAAATAGAATTCTCCAATTGATGGTGAGCTTTCCATAAATTTTCACGCACAATGCCTTGACATGAGTTGATTGATGGTGAAGGAATCATAGCAGAATTTCAGTATTAAACTGCTATTTTACTATTGAGAATCCTCTAAAAAGTTGAATGAATAAGGTGTGGAATGAATTTTATTTTGTTTGACCTCTATTTTAACATGTTACACTCATATTAACTAATTTTATTGAAGAAGTTTGTGGGTACCTTCACTGAAAACCCTTAGGAGACTTCACTCCTCTACTAGGGATCACCTAGCAATTTAAAAGGCTTGGTGCATAAGCTAAATACATCCGTGTTCCCTACAGAAGTGGCATTTAGTTTTGCAGTTTAATTGTTATAAATTTCACTTTGCTCGAGGACTAGCAAAGATTAGGTTTGGGAGTGTGTTAGTAGCAGCTCCCATTCCTCTCGAGCACATCAACTCCAGCCAACCTCTCGAGTTTGCCATTCATCTTGTCGACTTAGGTAAGCTTCAGCCATCCTCCAACATCCTGTCGAGTGTGGCTTCAGTACCTATTGAATGGAGCAGCAACAACTTTACATCCTCTCGAATCCTCCCCCAACCTCTCGAATGCTCACAACAGCAGCACACTAATGAACCTATTGAATGGTTCAAAAGCTCTCTGAACCTCTCGAGCTCTTAAACTTCAGGAAACCAATCGACATTCTCTCATCCTCTCGAATGAAGCATTGCACCTACAGGCAACCTATCGAATCTATCCAACAATCCTTCAGTACCTCTTGAGTTTCCAATGCTTCCTACAGCCAAGATGGCAACTAGTTAAGCCATCTTCTCGAGTGGACCTTGCACACCTTCAGCACCTGTGGAGTTCTTGAAGCAACCCCTTGAATGGTTGTTGAAGCTAATGATTAACCTCTCGAGCACTTCATCTCAGCAGTCTTCATCCTCTCGAATGGATAGCTGTAACATAGCCACCATCCTCTCGAGTCTCAGCAACATCTTTCAGCAACCTCACGAGTTATTTCTGCACCACAACTCATACCTCTCGAAGCTCGGGATCTAGCTGTCATCAGCTGCTATCAGTGACCACTTGGAGGCTATTTTGGGTTCCAAATACAGCCAATGGATTGTGAGATTAATTTTGGCATCCACAGCAGTTTGATTTCAATTTATTGGCAGCAATTATATGAAGGCTATCGCTGGTGTTCTCTTTGGTCGGCAGGGGTATTTTTGGGAACTCCAAAGCACATGGGATAGTTGCCCACATGCAAACTATTTTTCAAACTAATTGGACCAAGTCTTGGTAGGAAGTAAACTACTTCAGCTGAGCACAACAGAACTGGATCTCTCCCTTCTCTCTGATTGTTTGGAATGCTAAGCACATGGATTAACATAAACTGAAATGAAAATTCTCTCCTCTAATTGGCTGCAATTCAAGGCACATGGATCAATGCATAGGTATAAAAAAGCATCCATGCTGCTATAATTCTTCAGTAAGAAAACTAGGAAATTCTCTAAGTTCTCCTTGACTCATTTAGGTTTAATTTTAGTTTTATTTTTCTTTTTTCTCTTCTCCCTTCTCTCCCTAATCTAGCCTGTTAGATTAGATCTAGATAGCAGCTCAGATCTGTCATGTAATTGTAATTTCGACATGAAGATGTGTAGATTGATGCACAAACTACACATCTGAGAATAAGGTTATTGTAAGTTTTTTTGATTCAATAAATTATTGATTTTAAAGTCCAATTAAATCTAAAGATCTTCTGTTTTCATTAGATGTCAATAGGATTTATGTATTTGGGAATAGCCCATTCATTTAATTAGTAGATCTCTTGATTGCCATCTAATTTCCCCTAGTTTGATATCCCTATGGATGCCTGAGCTTATAGCCTTGCATCCCCAACATTTATACTGATTTTAATGTTTCAATTTGAACCTTTGGATTGGATGAAGTCTATAGGATGATCTGTGACCATTCAAGTTGATAGATCATACCCTTAAGATCTGTTCAAGCATTTGGTTTAGTTTGAATTCTTCTACCTTGCACTTGTGCTTGTAGCCAAGTGAAGGATAGCTAGAAATTCACATATCATGATCAATTTTACAATAAGAACCAGTCCCTAGCTGTCTATTTCTCACCATTTTATATTTTATTTTACCATTCATCTACCTCAATCTTGTAGATTTAGTTTTATATTTCTGTTTTGAAAATTAGATCTAGTGACACCCAAAAAACTCTCTTTCTTCTTAGACTAGGCTAGAATTGTCAAATCTGTAGCAGATCTGGAGTCCACTATACTACCTATTAGGTTTTAGATCACTACTCCCTATGGGACAAACTCTTACTTTTAAAACTTGCTACAAAAGGACCCAGTATCTTGCAGGTCTATATATTTTAGATGTGCTCTTTCATCTCTTTCTTCTCACCTTTTATCTGATTTTAATTTGCTTTCCCCACCAATAAGAATTAGCACACTAAAATATCACAAGTGTTTGGTGCCGTTGCCGTGGAGTTTTGATCTAGTTAGTGGATCTGAGTTTTTCATTTTTTGTAGATATGATTTTCTTTAGTTTTTATTACTATTTTATATATTGCATTCAAACCGTTTGAATAAATGTCTACTGTAGTACATGTATAGAAAATCTATTTTACTGTTGCAGCATTTATGAGTTTTCTTTCTTTTTCTCAGTTTTTCTTCATTGCCTTGTAGCTGTTTGAATAAAGTACTGCTACAGTTTTTGAATTTTTGTAGATCTGGAGCAGTTGCCACAAGAGGAGCTTATGGATTGCAACTGGAGTAGCTCTGCTTGAGTTTGCATTCCCTTCTCCTTTGTTTTCATTTCCATTAATTCTTTCAAACTAGCAAACTGCTGTGGTTTTTGTTTTTATTTTTAGTTTTGCTGTCAATTTTTCTTTTGTTTTTGTGTTTGCTGAAATCTGTTCTGCTGTATAATTGTGAGCCATTTGTAATGGGTGAACAAATAAAGGCCTTGAAGGAATTCAATGCACCAGGGGCATACACATCTCCCTTCTGCATTCAATTCCTTGTTGTTCAAGGGAAATACGAAATCAAATCATCCATCATCCAAATGTTGCCTTCATATCGTAGACTGAGTAAAGGGGACGCCCATAAGAACATTGATGAATTCCTAGGACTATGCATCACTTTCAATATTACAGGTTTGGGGGAGGAAGCCACCAGGCTGAGGCTCTTTCCTTTTTCACTAACGGATAAAGCCCGAACTTGGCTTTCTATGCTCCCAACCAATAGTATATAGTCATGGAAGAATCTTCAATGTCAATTTTTGGCCAAAATTTTCCCCATGTCCAAAATAAGTCAGTTGAGGAAGAGCATAAATTCTTTTGCTCAATCCCCAACTGAGGATTTTCATCAGCCCAGGGAAAGATTTAAGGAATTGTTGAAGTAATGTCCTCACCACCAAATTCATGAGTGGCAACTTGTTTAAAGTTTCTACTAAGGAATTGATCCCAAGAGCAGGGATATGGTGGATGCCTTATGTGGGGGTATTTACGTCCACGAGACAGCTGATGAGGCTTGGGAACTTTTTGAGGTCATAAGTGAGAATTCAATGCAGCAGGAGACTCTGTCCTAAGACAATGAGACTCCTACTAAAATAATAAAAGAGAATACTCCTAGGGGTAGGATGTATGAAATCAATGTGTGTACTGACCTGCAGAGAAAGGTAGATAGTTTGGCACTTAAGTTTGATAAATTGATGAGTGTATTGCAACCCCCAATGGCTGCACAAGTGCAGGAGGCATGTCTGGTATGCCAGTCCCCCACACACTCCATTCAGGACTGTCCATCTGTTGATCTTTATCCAGCTTTGGTCATTGTGAATGCCAATGCAGGCCATTCCTATGGGCAGCAATAGCAGCAACCTGCTGGGTCCCTATGGAGGAACCACCCCAATCTGAGGTGGAACCAAGAGAATCACACTCAATCCCAGCAATAGCAGACAATGCCCCATAGACCCCAGCAATATCAACAAAAATTTTCCTCAAATCATTAGTCCCAACAGCCAATGGCTCAGCAAAATCATATGTCTGCACAAGCACCCCATTCTAGTACACCCTCCTTTGAGGAGTAAGTTATATTTTCATTACAGAAGCACAACTCCTTAGCTCAGATTGTACTTTTCCACAGCCAGAGCATCAAAAAGATTGAGGACCACCTTGGTCAGCTTTCCAATGCTTTGACTAAAAGGGAAGAGGGTAGACTCCCCAGCCAACCAATAAATAATCCTAAGGGACTGCACATGATGGGTGAATCTTCTTTCAAAGAAGATGGCAGATAACAAGGCTATTTTTGAACCAAAAAGAGGTGCAGAAGGACAAGACAACAAGGTTCCTTACTGCAATTTCAGATTTAGGCATGCTATTTTTTTTTTTGTATAAATCAATAAAAACAAGTGAAAAATAAAAGAAAATATAAACACAAATAAAAATTTCAGATTTATTTTTCAATATTGTTTGTATTCTTCAGCAGTAGTAAATAAGGTCTCTTGTTGAGCCCCGGCTGATTAAAAACACATAAAAAATAAAAAATATAAGAACAAAAAAAATAATTTTTCTAGATGGGCTATTTTCTTTTGCTGTCATTCATATACCCTCATCTGGAACTGCTGAGATCATGGATCTTAAACTTTGGAAGAATCAGGGAAGTTACTGAGTAGAGGATCATATTTTGTTTCAAAAATTTAATGGAGCCTCTGAATTCATTTACTTCCAAGATCTTTCACTATTAATGGGTCTCAGCTGTGAATGAATCCTGCTTTTATATGTGTGCATTCATGCTTGCATCACTTTGAAATTCATATTGATTCATACACATCCACAGCACAGAACTCACCATAGCACCGACCTCACCTCAGCACAGCTAATTGTAGGATTTTGTCTTAGGATTTTCTATTTTAGGAATTTTATTTTTAGTTTAAATGTTGTTTTTAGTTTGCTGATTTTTTTTTTTTAGGATAATGTGTGTACTATTTTTCTTCATTTTTCTATGTTTGTATTCAGTTTTTGACTTTGTTTTGCTATTTTTCTATTTTTGGCAGTAATTTTCTTTCATTTGTATATCATTGTTTTTATTTTTCTATCCATATATTCAGTTTTAAACCTTTTCTTCTTTGCTGCATATAGCTTTTATTTTCGTACTTATTTTTTTCACTTGTTTTTTTTGCCCTACTGCCTCTAGTTACTCACTGTATAAACATTGAGGACAATGTTCATCTTAGGTTTGGAGGTATGGCAGGGTGTGCCAATGGAATAGTTAATGTTAGTGCAGCAGTGTTTAAAATTTTTGAAAATAGAGTGATTTCTCACCTGATTTTGAAAAAAAGAGGAAATTAAAAACTTTTTAAAACTGAAATTTGTTGTAGCTCTAACATTTTCATAAAGCAAATGTTAAGAATTTTTAAAAATTGGTGCTTAGTGAACCTGATAAGAGAGAAAATTGTGAGGATATACCTTAGGAATTTGATGGAAGACCATACCCAGAGAGATTTGGGCTTGAAAATTTTTCTTTAAAGAGTGTTTTGGCAATTTTTCTGCTCTAAGGACTGATTGAATCTATTCTCTTTCACTAAAAGTTATGCACTCCAAGTTAAAACAGCAGGATAACATTCATTACATTGAGGATATGATGTAAAGCCATCCTTTGGACAGTTTGAGCTTAAATATTTCCCGCCTCTGAATTGCCCTTGATACACACCATTTGAGCTTTGAAAATTCAAGTCTTCTTTGATAAAAATCAAAGAATTTGAACCCAAACTTCAGTGACCTAATGCAGCCTGATCCTTATCCTGAGATTTCAGAAGGTAAAGGTAAAGGAGTAGAAAAAGGTAGAGCCAGTTTGACATTTGGTGGAAGGAGAAGAAAGCACATGTGAAGGCAGTTGTGTATCAGATATATAGCTATGGCATTCCAGCCCATAAAAAAAAATGAGAAAAATACAAAAGAAAAGAATGCAAAAAGAAAGAGAAAAATAGAATAATAAAACAAAAAGAGAAGTCACTACATTAGAAAATTAGAAGAAGATGAGAAGATGGCCACTTCAAATATGAAAATTCAAAGAAGATGAAGATGTGCTGAGACGAAGAAGGTGTGTGCACCACCTCCTTACCTTACTGATTTCTCAATTTTGAATCCTTCCTTACCCTTTTATTCTATATAAACCTCACCCATAGGCCACATTACAACCCAATAAAAAGACCCTACTGATCTTAAATGGATTGAGCTGTCATGTGGAGATGAGGATTTATGTAATATATGGTGAAAAGAGCTAGAAGATTTCAAGAATTAGAACAATGCCTATGCTCATGCTTGCAGTCCTATTTGAGGGCTCTAACTGCTCTTTAGTTGAGTGAAATGATACACCCTTCATGTTGATTCTGAGTGATAGCCCAAGTAAGATTTGGGTCTGAAATTTAATTTGTTTGAGGGTATTATCAAAAAAAAATTCTCAAATTGATGGTGAGCTTTGCATTAATTTTCACACTCAATGCCTTGACATGAGCTGATTGATGGTGAAGGAATCACAGCAGAATTCCAGTATTAAACTGTTGTTTTACTGTGGAGAAACCTAAAAAGTTGAATGAACAAGGTGTGGAATGAATTTTATTTGGTTTGACCTCTGTTTTAACATGTTGCACTCATATTAACAGATTTTATTGAAGAAGTTTGTGGGTACCTTCACTGAAAGCCCTCAGGAGACCACTCATCCACTAGGGATCACCTAGGGGTTTCAAAGGCTTGGTGCATATGCTAAATGCATCCGTGCTCCCTATGAAAGTGGCATTTAGTTTTGTAGGTTAATTATTTTAAATTTCACTTTACTCGAGGACTAGAAAAGATTAGGTTTGTGGGTGTGTTAGTTACTGATTTATACCATTTTATACACCTTTAACCTAACTTTTATAAGACCTTGAGCAGTTTAATAATTGTTTTTAATATTGTTTTGCAGTTTAAGAATAAAATACAACATAGTGCAGAAATCTAATTAAGTGTCACAAAGAATAGAACTAGAGCCATTCATTGGAGCTGAAATAGGTGAAGCCCATGGTCTGAAAAGATAGCTGTTGATGGGAGTATACAGCAGAGATATCTCCAAGTCCACAACAGTCTCAAGCAGCTGCACACCATGGAAAGCTTCATCAGAGCCACTGCTATAGTAGTGCAGCTCAGCCATATTGTTCTCCATCAGCAGAATGTACAATGAATGGGTGCATAGTTGAGCAACATACCTACAAGCTATATGATGGAGCAGCAATGTGCTGTGCATTAAAGCCTCTCAAGCAGCTATCACATGGAGGGCTTGAGCAGCTAGGGAGCTAAGCAAGATTTGGAAAACACACACTAAAGAAAAACAGCAATGTATGAGAATAGATGCACACATGAGATGCATAGCAGCAGCTGCACAATTCAGCAAGAACACACCAATCTGTAACTCCCCGAAATTCCCAACCCGAAACATATGGAATTTTCGGATCACTAGATCATAATTCATAATCTAATTACAGAAATTCTTTGGTAACAATTAGTGTGCAAGCTATCAAAAATAAATTGAATGCAGAAATATACTTAACCAAATTAATTTGCATTAATGTCCATAACGAAAGTGTAAAAATTTAAAGTAAAATCACTGATGACAGTCATTCGTCACACAAACAGTGACACATAACATCAAAAAATAATCTTAATTATCTCAAAAAGCTCATCTAATCTATACCAAGTCCAAGTCTCCAAAAGTATCTAAGGGTAAAACTCCTTAGGCGGAAGATCTGCTTCTTCTTTCGGTACAAAGTTGTGATCTTCTAAATCGGGATCTGGAACCACTTCTGTATCTATGATACATAGTGTCGGGGTGAGCTAACCATCTAAGCACAGTAGAAAAAGTTCGAGGCCAAAATTACATCTTATCCGATCAATGCATATTTCGATGATAAATTCAAACGCAATTTAAATGACAAAATAGAATTTGGAAAGCATTATGATTTCAAAAGCACATATTCTGAATTCTAGTTTCATATGAGATTCGATAGGATCGTTTCTTAGGTTTCATGTGAGTATTCATTAAATCATTTTATGATCAAAATTTCAGATGCAGTCTTTTTAAATTATAATGACTTAAAAATATAACTTAAATACTAGTAGCGCAAATATAGCACTAGAGACTCTAATTACCGATGGGAATCCCCTCCTAATCATCGTCATTCAATGAATAATTTTCTAAGTGCTCAAGCCCCTGCGTTGTGAGGGATGCCTGTGCGTTTCAATGGGCCATCGAAATGGTTCAAAAGTACCGAAGCATAGGATTCGATTCAAATTAATCTCTTTAAATTACATGCATAGTTCTAATACATAGGTTCAACGATTTATAAAATAATTCTCATTCTAATCCAGATTCAAATTCAAAGGGTTCGATGTTCAAAGGTTTAATGATTATAATTCATGCAAGTTATATATCAGTAAAAAAGGATTTCAAATATTTCGTTGCAATTCAAAAGGTATAATATTAAAAAATTCAACAATTAATGCAAGTATTTTCACTAATTCTAATGTTTAGATACCATACTATTCAAACAGTTCAAATTAGATTTTAATAATCATAGATCTGGTTCGAATACATTATTAAAGCTTATGATTTAAAGTCTAAAACGTAGTTTGTGCATTGAAATTTCCCTACCTCGGTCCTAATGTTGCAAGAAAAATTATTGATGGTGGTGTCCGACGGTGCCGTTTCGACGATGGGCCGATATGCTCAATTGAATGCGAGAAGAAGAAGGGGTACAACAATAATGCTGCTGTCGTGATGCTATTTGAGAAAGAGAGAGATACGTTGAGAGAATTATTATAGAGGGAGAGAAAACTATAGCGTGGGACTGCTTGGCATTCGTGCTGCTTGGGCTACCTGACTGTAGACAGGGACGAGGGAGAGCAGCGTTTATAAAGAGAATATAAAGTTGGATTCATATTAGTATTAGAAAGAGACGTCGGAGAAAGCAATTGGGTGTGTCGGTGCTATAAAAATAGTTTATTGGGGAAGTAGCATATTTGGGGAAAGTCAACCATCTGAAGAAACAAGTCCCAGAGGCTCTAATATTTTATTAAGAGGGAGTTTGGAAGGTTGAGCAGCTGATGTAGGTTAGGTTAAACGAATGGGGCTTTTATACATAAAACATTTCAATGGACGGCTGAGATTTAGTGGATATGTTAGGCGGTGGATAATTTTATCTCTCCTTTTATTAAGGAGCATGTGTAAACAAAAGGAAGGTAAGGAGGGCTAGTTGGGTGTTGAGTGTAAACAGCAATCCCCATGCTTGCTGCATCTAATGCCCTTCATTTTGATGTCAATAATAACTATTATACATATGTAAATATTAGTTATTTGCTACATTAGCTAATCTTGAAAGGAGCCCCAGGTTGGGTTTGGACATTCCATAGTTGGGTAATCCACTTGCAGTCAAGAGGGGAGCGGGGAGCTTGATACGCTCAAGGGACTATGGGTGATGTTGGTGAGTTGAACATCCATACATAGGAATGTGTGCATCTCTCTATATGCATAGCGGACGTGTGTAATGTTCGATTGGAGCAATTTTAGGTTGGGCTTGATATTGTATGTTGAACAGTAACTCCCACATGCTATTGCCCAATCTCATACCGCTCATCTCAAGGCAACCATGTGGGTGAATCTAACTCCACACATTCAATTTCCCATAATTATATATTATTTACTTAATAATGTATATAAGTTATTAGTTGGGCCTATGTGTTATATGCAGTCACCAATCTCGTGTGATAGTTATGGGTTTGAGTCGTACTTTAGTACTTACACCCAACAATTATGTGGGTGGCAATTTATAATTAATAAAATGAAAACATACCTATATATATATTTAGTAATATATATATATAATTTATTTTTATTTTTAAGAAGGGGCCCCAGAACTATACATGTACATCAAGGTTTGAGTCATGTGCTTGGGTGCGTAAGCCGATTGCAATAGATAGGCTTGAGGCCACGTCACATAGATCAAATGTTTGACTTAGGTCAAAACAGTAAAAAGATCACATTCTCGTCAAAGGTCAACGATTCAACGCTAGCGAAAACAGGATCGTTACAAATCCACATCAGCAGCAATACTCATTAATAGCTGCAGCAATATGGAGCTCAAAGTAGGGCAGCAAGACCATTCTTTGAACCTCTCCAATGAGTGAGAAAGTGCACATTAGATAGAAGGAGCTGGGACACTTAGTTGCACACAAGGGCAGCCATTCGATTCCTCATCTTTAGAAGATGTAGTAGCAATATAGGGTGAGTGTCAGCTGAAGAGCCAATAGGTCGAGCAGTACTGAAGCCTAGAAGCCAACAATTCGAGAGGTTGGATGAAGCACCATCACCTATCGACATATATATAAACTGCAGCATACTTAAACCTCTGGAAATCAGCTGCAATACACCAACCTGTCGATAGATCATAGCAGCAGCTCTCATTCCTCTCGAGCACATCAACTCTAGATAACCTCTCGAGTTTGCCATTCATCCTGTTGACTTATGTATAAGCTTCAGCCATCCTCTCACATCCTATCTAGTGTGGCTTCAGTACCTATCGAATGGAGCAGAAGCAGCTACACATCCTCTCGAATCATCCCCCAACCTCTCGAATGCCAACAACAGCAGCACACTAATGAACCTATCGAATGGTTCAAAAGCTCTCTGAACCTGTTGAGCTCTTAAACTTCAGCAAACCTATCGACATTCCCTCATCCTCTCGAGTGAAGCTTTGCACTTACAACCAACCTATCAAATCTATCCAGCAAACCTTCAATAACTCTTGAGTTTCCAATGCTTCCTACAGCCATCCTGTCGACTAGTTAAGCCATCTTCTCGAATGGACCTTGCACACCTTCAGCACCTTCCGAGTTCTTGAAGTAACCCCTCGAATGGTTGCTGAAGCTAATGATTAACCTCTCGAGCACTTCATCTCAACAGTCTTCATCCTCTTGAATGGATAGTTGTAATATAGCCACCATCCTCTTGAGTCTTAGCCACTACTTGTGCAACCGTGGGATTCGTGGCGGTCCCTTCGTGACGATGCGCTCTCTAATGAAAAATATAGAGTCGCCACTCGGAGCTTTCGGTGTCCCGGGATACCTAGTTCATTTTTATGAGCACCGAAGTGCTAAAAATATGACTCTGAATCCGGTCCACACCAAAGGCTCTTGGGTAGGGGCTTCGGTTATCGATCGGGAAGGTGTTAGGCACCCGATCAACCCGCTTAACGCGGTCTTTATTAATGGCCAACAATAAAATAAAGTAGAAGTAAGGAAAATAGCTTCCTCTTGCCCAAAAGGGCTTAGAATCCTATTTGTGCCCCTCCGCTCCTACCGAAAAATCGACGGTGTAACGGCACAAATGAGAGGATGGAGGGAGCTAGAAAGAGATAGGAGAAGAAAGGGGAGAGCCGGAGCCCTCGGGCCCTTGTAGCACCATAGAGGAGCCTTGCGTGGCTTGCTTTGATGAGCTTTCGAAGACTTGAATGGTAGAGAAATAGGTTCTAACCGCTTAGGACTTAAAGCTAAGAGGTAGGGGATGGAGGCTAGGGGATCACACACACCTAGGCTAAGGGTTTTAGATGCAAGAGTAAGCTTGAAATGAGGTTTTAGAATTCTGAAATTTGGATGAAAATAGTGCACAAAAGGGAGGAAGAACTTCTCACTTTGAGCTCTTTCTCTCTTATGCAATTTTCTCAACCCTTAAACCAAGGGGAGGGGGGCTCTATTTATAGGAAAAGGGTGGGTTAGGGAGACACTTAGATGCTAATTGGGTTTATCAATTAGGTAATCTTGCATCTAAGGATTCCTAAGGTTTTTGGGGCCTTGAAAGGTATGGGAAGGTCCTCCAATGGTGGATGATGGGGAGAGGCCTTAAGCCACTAAAGGGGTTGCCAATAGGTAAGGAATGGGTACAACAGGACTATCAAAACACACCCCAAAGGTCGAGGTGGTCAACAAGTCATATGATATTTGGCGCAACTAATAGTTGCCAAGCAAATCTGATAAAGAAAGTGTTGCAGTCGGAAGTTAGCCTCGTGAGGGGTTGGGGGGCCCATTTATGCCTGGCGCAACTATTAGTTGTGCTAGGCCATTTCTGGGGAAAAAATACATGGGGCAACTATTAGTTGCGCCAGGCAAATCCAGGGGGAAAATGGCCTGGCGGAACTATTAGTTGCGCCAGGCAAAAATCGCGAAATTCTGCCCAATTTTCAAATGGCATAACGTTTTATGTACAACTCCGATTAGGGTGATTCTTAGCTCGTTGGAAAGCTGAAGAAGTCCTCTTTCCAATGGTATATAATTTGATATCAGTAAAAGACCTCAGTTAGTCATAGTGTACCACTCTTCATCCATTGCCTGGGAAGGTTAGGTTTAGGGTTCGGGATGGGTTCTAAGGGTTGGGATTGGTTTTTAAAGGTTTGGGATAGGTTCCTAAGGGATATAGGGTGATTCCTAAGGGTTTGGGGTGATCCCTAAGGGTTCCATTCATACCATAAATAGCTCAGAATTGCACCTCTCTTAAAAGGTATTTCGATCGGACCTTGGGCCAAATTTAGGTGTCTACAGATGCCCCTCTTTGGTATCCGATCACTGGTGATCGTATGCCAAAGAAAAGAGACATCTGAAGAGGCCCAAAACATCGTGGGTCCATTTGTATCGAACTTCAAACATCAAGTGAGTAACACGGTGAGAAAACGAAAGCCCTGGAGTGCCAGGCTAATCATTCGTTTCTCGAGGTCATCGGTTCCCAAGCGCTTAGCGACATTACTGGGCATAACCGAGGTAGAATGAGTTACGAAAGCCCAATAGCTAGGAAAAACATTCGCTTCTTGAGTTGCAAAAGCCCGTTAGTCGGGAAAAACGTCCGCTTCTCGAGATGATTTGAAGGTGATTGATGTTCGAGATTTATTCTGAATGCAACAGCTTCGTAAGTAAGAGGGGTGATCGACCCACATTTAAAGATAGGTGCGAAGTAAACATACGCAAGGCTCCACAGTTTACGTCCAATCCTACAAGGCATTTGATGACCTCATTGGATTATTCGCAGGTGCCCCTGCGAAAAGCAGGGTTCGAGATCTTTGGGCGAACCCATCGATCCCGGAGATTATTTAGCATGACCACCTGAGCGAAGTGAATAGATGTCACAACTCTTTTTAGGAGTGCATGCCATTTTTCAAAACTTGCCCCAGATCCACATGACCCAGAGTATCTAGTTTCGACTTCCTTAAACAGATCCAGCCAAACATTAGGCACCTCCCAAAAGGGGGCATCCAATCCTGGCCTCTGTTGACAATGATCATAATCATCAATTAACTATGCATAATCATGCACCCATCAGGGGCAATAAGCAACAACAAAAGCGATGGAAGCCCCGACCCGGACCCGCCAGGGTACAATTTACGGGGACAAACGACCATCATACGGATACCTAGAGGCATGGCATACACTTTATAGGGATACCGCTTATCTGAGTTTTAAGCTGCGAGAAAATAAAAGGGAAATGAACCCTTCTAAATGCATGATTGCACATAGTTTGATTGACACATAATCTCATTCTCAACAGATTGGTCTCAACCAACGATTGACCTTTTTCAATGGAGAATCCGAAGCTTAAGACAACTCAAGCTCACACGAATCCAAAACAGAGCGCTCATCGCTCAAAAGATTTAGCAGTGGATTTGACCCAATCTAAACATTGACTATTTGATTGGGATTAACACTGTTGCTCCTACTTTGAAGTAGGATCCATGGATCCAAGGCGAACCTTTGACCTAGGACATTAATTTTGCACATCTGCGTTATCGATAAAATATTGACATTTTACTGCATCGAAACACGCATGTGCGTCTCTTATGCGTAGCATGAAAACATAGATTTCTTTTTCTTTTCAAAATGATTTTCATTTTTTCTTAAACCTGACGTCGGTGGTGAGATGCTTTATCTGATTTGTCCATCGCTGAGAAGTTGCCTGCTTCAAAGCTTTGGACCGTGTGATGTTCATGCACATTCTAGAGAAAACGTCAGTCCCTTTTTTGTTTATACATATAAAGAAAATGCATCCTAAACAATAAAAGAAAAAGTAGATTTCTACCTACATTTTTCATTTTCAAGATATTTTTTTTTGGATTTTTGTTTTTTGGAGATTTTTTTATTATTTTTCTTCATTTTTGTGATTGAAATATGATGCTGAAAATATGTACATGAAAATGAGTAGAAATATATACACAGTTTTTGGTGTTTGGATTTTTCTTATTTTTTTTGTATTTGGCTTTTTTTCCTCCTTTTTTTTCTTTTTTTTTTTTATGCCTTGATAGTGAGACGGAGTAACGGGTCCCATTTTGAGCATAGTCGAACTCTTTCATGCAGTCGAACCTGAGTGAGTTTTCAGATTTTACCAAGGCTAGAACGTTGATCCCTTTGGATTGAGTCAAACCTTTCTCCTTGCCTCGGGTCATGCGTTTAACGGTGTGGTTTCACAAAGACAATTCTGGTCGGGATCCGATTTGAACTAGCATGAGCGGCCCGGTCAGATAAGAGGGTACAAGAAGAGTAACAAAAGGTTTTCTCAAGCATTAATCTTCTCAATTAGTCCAAACCTTTCTTTTTCAATTTTTTTTTTTTCTCTTCTCTCTTTTTTTATTTATTTATTTCCCCCTTTTTTACCCGTGGCACCCTTTCGGGTTTTCACCACGTCCATGGGTTTAGCTCTCTTACCCCAAGCGCCCTTTGAGGTTTTCACCTGGTCCACACAAGCTCGCTGTTTTTACCCGTAATGCCCTTTCGGGTTTTCACCACGTCCATCTTGCTTTGAGCTTGTATTTTTATTTTATTTTATTTTATTTATTTATTTTTATTTCTCCCTTCTTTTTCCTTCTCTCTTTCCAAGAGCCACGACATAGACATTGATTCCATCATAGCCGGCTGGATGGGGTTCTGGTGTCGTCTCACGACCCGGCTCATATTGACTTAACAGATATTATGACTGCTTGCGAACCTACAAAGAGGGCTTCCTTCAGGGTGTAGCTTGGCCATGGATTAGGTTAGGATTTGAAGGTACGCTGGGTTAGAAGGATTTCCTTGATACGGTTTCAGTTTTCTCAACATACTTTCTTCCTTGGGGATTTTCCTATACACGTCCTGTGATTCTTCTACATTTTTTTTATTCTTTTTGCTTCATTTCAAGCAATCTCTTTTTGAGGTCTTGCTTTTTTTATTTCTTTAGATTTTTGTAGTAACTTTATACACATGCTTCTTTTCTCTCTTTTTTTTTTGGTATATGTACACGTATATATATATTTTTAAGGGGAATGGGTTTATTGAAAGAAAGGCCTAGGCTCAAATGGGGTAGCAAAGGATACCATCATTTTTAGGGATGCTTTTTGGCTACTGTATTTGGAATGATGGCCTCTTTTGGGTAGTTCTTAAGCAGTCACGTATCTGTTTCCCCAATACTTACCTTATCGTGATGGACTAAGAGTAGAACCGTCGGACGTATCCAGCATTGATGGGCTCAGGAAGATGATCTCCGTCCATGGTGGCGAGGCGGATGGCGTATCCCGGCAACACTTCTCGAATGACGTATGGTCCTTCCCAATTTGGCGTAAACTTTCCTCTTGGATCGGCATGGAGGGATGGGAAGATCTTCTTCAGCAAGTGTCTCCTACCTTTAGATCTCGACCGCGAACACGTTTCTTATAAGCGCGTGCGATTCGCCCTTGGTAAACTTGAGTGTGACACAAGGCTAGGAGTCTCTTCTCGTCTAATAAGTTTAGCTGATTAAAGCGTGATCTCTCTCTTTCTGCTTCGGGTAAGCCTGATTCCATGAGGATTCGAAGCGAGGGTACTTCAACCTCCCTCGGGAGGACGGCCTCAGTTCCATACACAAGGGAGAATGGTGTTGCCCCTGTAGCGGTACGAATCGACGTTCGATAGGCCCACAAAGCAAATGACAGCATTTTGCTCCAATCTCGATAAGTGACGACCATTTTCTCAAGGATGCAGACGACTGTCTTGTTCGCAGCTTCCACGACTCCATTAGTTTGAGGTCGATAAGGGGATGAGCGATGGTGCTTGATCTTGTATTGCTCACAGAAGTCTCGGATGCGCTTATTCACAAAGTTTGTGCCGTTGTCCGTGATGATATCTTTGGGTACTCCAAATTTGCACACAATTTTATTCTTGAGAAACTTCTCAACCTGACTAGCCGTGATGTTGGCATATGACGCCGCTTCTACCCACTTGGTGAAGTATTCAATGGCGACGAGGATGAACCGATGTCCGTTTGATGCTTTTGGATTAATCATTCCGACAACGTCAAGGCCCCAGGTAGCAAACGGCCAAGGAGTGGTCATGCAGTGAAGATCGATGGCAGGAGCGTGTATCAGACTGGATAGTTCTTGACACTTGTAGCATTTTTGAACATGTTTGCAGCAATTAGATTCCATAGTGGTCCAGAAGTATCCCTGCCGTAGGATTTTCTTAGCGAGCATGTGACCGCTGACGTGGGCTCCGCATACTCCCTCATGGATTTCTTTCATAATGTTGACCGCTTCACTTTCAGTAAGGCACCTGAGTAAGATGTTATTATATGATCGCTTGTAGAGACATTTCCCGCAAATGACATAACCTGCCGCTAAACGTTGAATGGTTCTTCGGTCTATCTTGGATGTACCCTTTGGGAAAGTTAGGGTCTCGAGGAAATTCTTGATATCTGAGAACCAAGGTGGCTCATCATTAGGCTTTGTAGGTTCGTCAATCTGGAGGCAGAAAGCCGGCTCATTCCTTTGCTCGATCATTATCGGCTTCATCTCAACACCATAGGGGATTTCAATCATTAACGCCAAGGTTGCTAATGCATCAGCAAAGCGATTCCTTATCCGGGGGACATATGAGAAAGTCACATCTTGGGATCAATCTATCAGATCCTCGAGGTATTCATGATAGGGGATCAGCTTCTTGTCTTTCGTCTTCCAATCGCCATTCGTCTGGCATATGATTAACTGTGAATCGCCAAATACTCAAAGGTGAGTTACATTAAGATCAAGAGCTGCCTGTGGACCAGCGGCGTAAGCTTCATACTCAGCCATATTGTTAGTGCAAGGGAAGTTGAGCTTGATAGCGGCGGGTACGTGGGATCCTTTCGGTGAAATCAGAATGGCGCCAACTCCTTGGCCCTCGACATTTGCTGCCCCGTCAAAGTGCATTACCCATGATTCTTCTGCTTCTTCTGTATCGTCCTCCGTCATGAACAAGATATCTTCATCTGGGAACTCAGTCCTTAACGGCTCATAGTTAGGTAAAGGATTATCAGCAAGATGATCAGCAAGCGCCTACCCCTTGATCAATTTCTGAGTGATGTACGTGATGTCAAATTCAGATAATAAAAGTTTCCATCGTGCAGTTCGTCCAGTGAGAGCCGGTTTTTCAAACAAGTATTTTAACGGATCCATTCGGGCTAAAAGTAGAACGGCCTGGGATAGTAAGTAGTGGCGGAGCCTTTGAGTAGCCCATACAAGAGCTAGGCATGCTTTCTCCAGATGAGAATAGCGCGTCTTGTAATCGGTAAACTTCTTCCTCAAATAGTAAATGGCCTGCTCTCTTCTTCCTGTTTCATCGTGCTACCCCAAGACACATCCCATCAAAACTTCAGTCGTGGAGAGATACATCAATAGTGGTCTCCCTGGCTCAGGTGGTACCAAAACAAGTGGATTCAGGAGGTAGCTTTTGATTTTGTCGAACGCTGCCTGACAATCATCATTCCATTCAACGGGCGAATTCTTCCTTAACAGCTTTTAGATCGGTGTGCAGATAGGTGTTAGTTGTGCAATGAACTGACTGATGTACTGTATTCTGCCCAAGAACCCTCTAACCTCTTTCTCGGTAGATGGTGGCGGCATTTCAGTGATGGATTTAACTTTGATTGGGTCGACCTCGATCCCCCTTCTACTGACGATGAACCCTAGCAGTTTCCCTGACATAGCGCCAAATGCGCACTTCTGTGGATTCTGACATAGTCGATATTTCCTTTGCCTTTCAAATAGCTTCTGAAGGTTTACTAGATGGTCACTTCGCTCTGGTGATTTGGCTATCATGTCGTCGACATATACTTCAATCTCCCGATGCATCATGTCATGAAATAGTGCAGTCATAGCTCTCTGGTATGTTGCACCGGCATTCTTCAGCCCGAATGGCATGACTCGATAGCAAAAGGTTCCCCAGGGGGTAATGAACGCTGTCTTCTCGCGATCAACCTCTGCCATTTTTATCTGATTATATCCTAAAAATCCATCCATGAAAGAGAGCATCCCGTGCTTAGCTGTGTTATCGACCAAGATGTCGATGTGTGGCAATGGGAAATCGTCCTTTAGGCTCGCTCTATTCAAATTGCGGAAATCGATGCACATGCGAACCTTTCCATCCTTCTTCGGTACAGGTACGATATTGGCTAGCCACTGCGGGTACTTGGATACCATGAGAAACCCCGCGTCATACTGCTTGATCAGCTCGTCTTTAACTTTCAGCATCCATTCGGGTCGGAGACGTCTCAGCTTCTGCTTGACTGGCTTCATATCGGGGTAGAGAGGTAACTCATGCTCGACCAAAGCGGTATCTAAACCAGATATGTCCTCATACGACCAGGCAAAAATGTCTTGGTATGACCGAAGGAAGTCGATCATGCTTTTTCTTTCCTCAGGAGACAGTGACATTCCGATCTTGGTTATCCTAGGAACCACATCCTCGGTCTCTTCGACAATGGGGGTAGGGCCATGCTCAAAGTTGGCAAATTGGTCAAGGAGCTCATTGGGGAGCTCCTCCAAAGGACTATCCTCATCCAGACTCGTAATCCCTACCTCTCCTTGTATTTCTATAGGGAAGGGGTCGATTTTACGTGGGACGGGTATTTCGATTAAGGCATCCTTTTGTGGGACTTTTTCTGGAACTTTAAATGACAATATTTTTGGGCTTTGGATTTTTTTAATGTTTTTAGGATTTTTATTTTCTTTCATGTTTTTGAGATTTTTGTTTTCTTTCATGTTTTTGAGATTTTCGTTTTCTTCGGAGACGGACCCTTGGCCAAGCGGGTTTGTGTATATACAAGGTATTGCCTGCCAAGGGCTTATCTCACTTTTTATAAGTTGTTTTTTTTTTGGGAAACAGGTGCCAAACTTTAGGCCACTTCCTGCTTCCAGGGTTTGGGGCAAAGATGCCCAGTTGCGTACCTGAGGGGCCACTTTTTTGTCTGTTGGGATGGAGGGTGCTGACTGGTATGACTCATTGGAGTCAGCCTCCATCATGTTAATCCCCATTTCATCTGAGAAGATATCCTCAAATGTTAAAACGACTTTGTGATGATTCACCACAGGGGGAGTTTGTTCAGGTACCGACCGTCGTTCCTCGAAAAGGGATAACGCGGCCAAATCTATCTCCAAGCTGGGAAGGGAGATCTGGGGATTGGTGGGATGAATTGGGGCTTTGGGTTTATGGGGGGTCAAATGGGCTACCCCATTCTGATCGATTTTTATGACCCCTGCGCTGAAAAAGGAATCCCTGATGTGTGGCCAAGGGCGAGGTTTCTCTTCTATGTAGATTCCTCGAGCTCTTGCAGCTGCGGCGACCCTGGCTTTCTCTTTGGCCTCTCAGACCTCTTCTTCTGTGGGCTTGTATCCCAGCCCGAATCTTACTTTTTATCCCTTAGACACAACTGGCTCTCTTCTACCTTGTAATTTAGGTCCCAGACCCCTTCCTTTCTGATAGCCTCACTTTTGGAGCATTGCCACTGCTGCTACCATATCGCCTCCCGTTTTAGACATGATGCCCTCCATGGGCTCTTGGAATATTGTCAACACCTCGTATTCTAAACTGTGGAGGTCGACATCCTTAGCGGTGTGTGGTACATCTAGCATATTAGGTTTTTCAATGCAATTGGTGGCTTTTTCTTTCTCACCATGCCCCTCCCCAATGATTGTCACAATTTTATGCCCAGACACGAATTTGAGCTTCTGGTGTAAAGTGGACGGTATGGCTCCGACCTCGTGCAGCCACGGGCACCCCAATAATAAGTTAAAGGAAGATTTAATATTCATGACTTGAAACAAGATGGAAAAGGTCGTTGGCCCTATCAATAGCTCAAGATCAACTTCTCCCATTATTTCTCTTTTGGTATTATCAAATATTCTAGCACTGGTTCTAGTGGGCCTTAACATGCATGGGTCAACCCCGATCTTCGTGGTGGTTTTTAACGGGCATATATTCAATGCAGACCCATTGTCGATTAGAACCAAGGGGATCACCATGTTCCCAGACTCGACCGTTATGTTCAAAGATTTCGAGTGGCTTCCTCCTTCTGGCAAATCAGCATCAGAAAATGAAATGGCATTCGGAGCCATCACATGCCCAATTATCTACCCGACTTCATCTGGGCTGACTTGTAGTGACACATGTGCATTTTTTAACGCCCCCATTAATGCTTGGAAATGGAGTGGGGACGTCATCAGCAGATCCCATATAGTGATGTGGGCTGGCATTCTTCTCAACTGAGTCTCCAATATGTGTTCTCGACTCATCTTCTCGAAGGGGTTCACCGCGCTGTCTTTCTTCCCTTCGGGTTGGGCTTGCGCTGCTATTGGTACTTTCGGCTACTTTGATATCCTCCCAGATCTAGTAACAAAATCTACTGCCCCTTCTATGCTACTGCTGCCAACATTGACATCTGTTTGTTCGTAGCTCAGTGGGACCTGATGAGGATCATAGGTTGGTCCCGAGAGCTGAAAAGGTATGACCGCTGGTACTTGAGGCACTTGTACTGTCGGCTCAGGAGGTGGCGGTAGTACTTGGTTCACCTCGGTGGTAGTGGGTTGGGTGGAAAGATTAGGCCAAATGGGGGTTGTGAAGCTTGGGTGTGGTGGCATTGGAGGAAAAGAGGTAAAAGCAGGCCATTGATAGCCGGTGGGTACTGATGGGATATGAGGGGTCTGATGGGCCATCAGGTAGTTGACTGGGGTTATGGGGCTTGCTGGCGGCTGAAGTGGGGATGATGGGATGGGCACAAGCCTTTGATAACTGAGGGGTGTGGGTGTTGGATTGGGAGCTTGGTGGTTTATGAGGTAGTTGATGGGGGTTGTGGTATATGGCGGTTGCTGGAATGGGGCAGGCGCCGACCATTGGTAGTTGGTGGGTGCGGTATAGGAGTGGGGGCCTGGTGGCTTATTGGGTGATTTGTGGTATATGGTTGGTATGCATTAATATTCACATAATTGACGGGTGTGGTGGATGGAAAATACGCCCTGAGATCTAATGGTTCAACTTGCGGAGTCAGATTGGGAAAATAATCTAACAAATTTAGGGGTTCAACAACCTCGATATTCCTTTCCTCAATATTTTTTAACAGTGGTGCTACATAACTCTCCCGATCACTGATATAATTGGAGGGGTCAAACTCAAATTCTTCCTCATCCTCTATCATTCCGATGGTGGGTCTGGGACCTGCTCCTCCGGTGGGATGTGGGGGTAGTGGCACCTGATGGATAGCGTGCTGAGAAGGTGCAGGGGGAATGATTTTCCCTGCATCGATCAAATCTTGGATCGCGTGCTTCAATGGGAAGCAGCGATCAGTAGGGTGACCCGGACCCTGATGAAAGTTGCAGTGGGTATTTGGGTCATAGTTCCTTGGGATCGGGTGAGGAGGAAGTTGCGAGTGACTGATAGTAACTAATCCCTTTTCCACCAACAGGGGTAAAAGTACACTCAATGATTGCCCCAGAGGCGTAAAAACTCGGTCGTAGCGGGCTCTCCTTTGTTCTGGGATCATTTGCATTCCTTGCCCATTCCCTGTCCTCTGTATCTGCTCGGGTCTGACTGGTGCTAGTGGGGCTGCCTGAAACTGAAACGGAGAAGTATTATTATTGGGCCTGGTGTTGGCTATGTTCTGGATATCACCCCCTATTCTCTTCTCGTTCCTCTGCTCAGAAAATCTTCTAACCCCACTTGGTCCGCTCGGTATGTTCTTACTTAGACGTCCCTCCCTGATGGCATCCTCTCATCGGTTGGCATTCCTCACCAAGTCGGCAAAACTAGACTGCTGTTGGTATACAAGAAAATTAGAGATCACTGGCAGAGTGCTCTTCAAAATCATTTCTATCTGTTCCTCGTAAGGTATTCTGTTCCTGATCTAAGCTGCCAGCACTCTCCATCGACCCAAGTAGTCGTTGAAGGTCTCGTTCTGGTTCTGCTTTAAATGGGCCAAGTCAGACTTGCGCGGCTCAATGTCTATGTTAGACATACTGCTCTTGAAAGAGGTGCGTTAAGTCCCTCCATGTTTTCATCATAGATGGTTCTAAGGATGTGAACCATCTCAAAGCCGGCCCAGTAAAACTTTTCTGAAAGACTTTTATTAGTAGTCTTTCATCCTCCCCGTACTGGCACATGTCCCCACAATAGGACTTGAGGTGTGCGATCGGGTTGCCTGTGCCATTGTATTTATCGAATACTGGCATTTTAAATTTGGGAGGCAAGGGGACCTCAGTGAACAAGCATAGGTCTGTGAAGTCCATGGCGTGGATTTCAGCACCACCCATTTTCATCAGCTATTTTTGTATTTTGTCTAACTGTTCTTTCAGCTGCTCTGACTCTTTTGATACCGGGGTTGCTTTCTCGGCTGTCAGTTGGACTTCACTCTGGGCCACTAGGGGGTGGGCAATTATGGGTGGGGGGTGGAGGCTGGTCAAAGCCTCAGCATAGGCCCCGCTGTTCCTAATCTCGTCCTCTTCCTACTGCTAATCGGTGTAATGTGCAGTGAAGACGGGATTCTCAACTTGTTGCTGCATGGGTTGGATGGGAATGACATAAGTAGGGGTTGGGTGCGCCCATTGGGGGTGTGGAAAGGCTTGTTGGGAGATGGGAATTTGGTTTTGAAGTGGGGTCGGATAGGGCCATTGGGTGTGGGGGAAGGTTTGGGGATGGCCTTGGGGTGTGGGGCCATCGGGGAATTGGGTTTGGGGGACGACATGGGTTTGACCAGACTGTGAAGGTTGAGTTAGGTGTTGGGGGTATTGTGGAAGGTATGAGTGTGAGATTTGGGTTTGGGCCACGAACCCTTGATCATTTTGGGCCATGGGCCCCTGGTAGGTTTGGGCCATGGGCCCTGGGTAGGTTTAGGCCAATGGGCCTGGGTAGGTTTGGGGCATGGACCCTTGGTGGGTCTGGCCCAATGGGCCTTAAGGGATTTGGGCCATGGGCCCTTGGTGGGTTTGGCCCAATGGGCCTTGTTGGGTCTCACCCAATGGGCCTTGCTGGGTCTGGGCCATGGGAGCTTGATGGGTATGGCCCAATGGACCTTGATGGCCTGGGCCATGGGCCCTTGATGGATTTGGGCCATGGGCCCCTGATGGGTTTGGGGTGTTGGGCCATTGGGCCCTGGGACATGTGGGAAGAGGGGGCTTGGGCCAATGGGCCTTGGGGTGTATGGAAAAAGGGGGTTTGGGCTATGGGGCCTTGGGGCATGTGGGAAAAAGGGGGTTTGGATGATGTGGATTATGGGGGTTTGATGGGGGTCATGGGGGAGTGAGGCATGGAGATTGGCTATGGTATGGGATGGGTTCATGGATGTGGGATGGGGAGGGGGGGTATTTTGGGAAGCCTTCCATGCGGAGTAGGCTTGGAACATCTCCTCCATCATGGCCATGGAGGAAGGATTGGAAGTGGATGGTGGATTTAATGGATGGTTAGGTATGGATGGGGTGGATGTGAGGGGAAAATTGGGCATGGCCCTGGTAGGTGATGGGATATGGGAGGGGTTAAAGGAATGGGGTGGAGCATTGGTGAAAGGGGATGGGTTGGAGATGTTTAAAGATGATGGAGGGTAAAGGGTGGGTGTTTGAGAAAAATTGGGCATGGCCTCGGTAAAAACGGGCATGACCCATGTACATGGGAGGATTTGTGGGGGATTGGTTAGGGCGGAGGTGACATAGGTGAATGAGGGCGGATCGGGTCTATAGGGGGATGATGGGAATTGGGGCATGGATGTGGATTGGGAGAATGGGTTAGGGTTTTGCATGGTTTGGGCAAAGGATGGAGAATGAGGGGTTGGATTTTGGATATTTTGGGGGGTAGTGGTTGGGAATATGGGGGCGCCAAATGGGCCGGTGACGGTAAAGGGCGGTTGGGTGAGGGGGATGGTGGAAAAGACTTCTCCCGAATGGGAGTGGGTTGGAGAGTGTGGTGGGGATGATCGGGACCGGCGTAAGTCGGGTCCACTACCCACAACATTCTACGGGAGCGGGTTGGGTAAGGTTGCCTTGGATAAGGCCCAAAAGCCTTCCTCCTTCTCCCCCTACGGGATGATGGAGGGCAAGATGATGTTGTTGTGCCGGCACCACAAACTATATCTTTTTGGGTTATATATATATATTTTTTATTTTTTTCGAAAAAGATTTTTTAGAAAATGACGGTTTCGAGGCCTTGGACTTCCCTTCTCGGGTGGCCTTCGTACCTTAATTCAAGTCCCGCAGCGACGATCTCGATGCACTTCTGAAGAATAGAAGGAGAACCTTCGATCTATTGAAGGCATGGAAAACGAGGCAAACAACCCGATCCCTCAGAATGAGTCAAAAAGAAGTTACCCTCTTTTGACCGGCGGGGGCGTATTGGGTGTTGGAGATGGCGGAGCCTAAAGTAAGCACTAAGCGCACTAATCGGGGAACTCGGGAGGTGAAAAGGCCACAGATTCGGGCTAGAGGGCTGTTGACCCCACCTGGCGTAACTAATACATGCGCCAAGGTTGCAGGGGACAAATTTTACACTGGCACAACTATCAGTTGCGCCAAGGTAAAATATGGGAGTTTAAAGCTGGCGCAACTATTAGTTGCGCCAGTTATAAATTCCAGTGTTTTTACACTAGCGCAACTGATACATGCGCCAAGCAAAAACTGCCTCTCCAGAACAGAAAGCAGCAGCCACTGATGCCCGGAATGAGTCTCTTTTCTTTTGTTTTTGTGGAAGCTAGGCTTCCGAGAACTGAGCTGTTTTCTTGATGATCGATTCTCTCCTCACTGATGCCTAAAGGTTTGAGTCCGGTATAACTCGCTAGCGCGCTCCCCAAGGGTTTTAAGCTTTGTAGGAATGGGAACTCACCCGATATACCTCCGGCGCAAGCGCTTTTTGGATCATTAGCACTAGGGGCTGCCGCCATACTAAGACCCGGGTGTTTGTATGTGTGCCTAAACCAACCCTTTTGAAAAATCTACCCCACAAAACAAATTAATAAAGCTCCCTAACTTGGTTCAATTTTAATTTTTCAAAACTTTTCTCTTTTTTAAGAAGTTTTCTTTAGTTCAAAGACCGGGGGTGATTATCCCGTGCCGCCACTACGGGCCGGTGTCCACTGTTATGATATGAATAATAAAAAAATGGGGCCAGTCAAGCGACTAGGCGGGAAATATAAAGTGCTGAAATTTAAAAAGTGCTAGTCAAGTGACTAGGCAAAAAGTTGCTGAAATTTAAAGCGGAAACGTAGGGGTGAGTAAAAAAGGTGCCAGTCAAATGAGTAGACAAAAATTACTGAAATTTAAAGTGGAATTGTAGGGGTGAGTAAATAAAGGTGCCAGTCAAATGACTAGGCAAAAATTACTGAAATTTAAAGCGGAATTGTAGGGGTGAGTAAAAAAAGGTGCCAGTCAAATGACTAGGCAAAAATTACTGAAATTTAAAGCGAAATTGTAGGGGTGAGTTAAAAAAGGTGCCAGTCAAGTGACTAGGCAAAGATTGCAGAAATTTAAAGCGGAATCGTAGGGGTGAGTAAAATGACGTAATCGGAGTGGTGAGTAAAAAAACAACAAAAATACACTTAAAAAACAACAATAAAAGGGTTAGTAAAATAAAAATAAATGGGGCAATTTCAAGGGAAAGCTCTACAAGCAAAAATCCCCAGCAGAGTCGCCATCTGTGCAACTGTGGGATCCGTGGCGGTTCCGTCGCGACGATGCGTTCTTTAATGAAAAATATAGAGTCGCCACCCGGAGCTTTCGGTGTCCCGGGATACCTAGTTCATTTTTATGAGCACCGAAGTGCTAAAAATATGACTCTGAATCCGGTCCACAGCAAAGGCTCTTGGGTAGGGGCTTCGGTTATCGATCGGGATGGTGTTAGGCACTCGATCAACCCGCTTAACGCGGTCTCTACTAATGGCCAACAATAAAATAAAGTAGAAGTAAGGAAAATAGCTTCCTCTTGCCCAAAAGAGCTTAGAATCCTATTTGTGCCCCTCCGCTCCTACCGAAAAATCGACGGCGTAACGGCACAAATGAGTGGATGGAGGGAGCTAGAAAGAGATAGGAGAAGAAAGGGAAGAGCTGGAGCCCTCGGGCCCTTGTAGCACCGTAGAGGAGCCTTGCGTGGCTTGCTTTGATGAGCTTTCGAAGGCTTGAATGGTAGAGAAATGGGTTCTAACCGCTTAGGACATAAAGCTAAGAGGTAGGAGATGGAGGCTAGGGGATCACACACACACCTAGGCTAAGGGTTTTGGATGCAAGAGTAAGCTTGAAATGAGGTTTTAGAATTCTGGAATTTGGATGAAAATAGTGCACAAAAGGGAGGAAGAACTTCTCACTTTGAGCTCTTTCTCTCTTAAGCAATTTTCTCAACCCTTAAACCAAGGGAAGGAGGGCTCTATTTATAGGAAAAGGGTGGGTTAGGGGGCCACTTAGATGCTAATTGGGTTTATCAATTAGGTAATCTTGCATCTAAGGTTCCTAGGGTTTTTGGGGCCTTGAAAGGTGTGGGAAGGTCATCAAATGGTGGATGATGGGGAGAGGCCTTAAGCCACTAAAGGGGTTGCCAATAGGTAAGGAATGGGTGCAATAGGACTATCAAAACACACCCCAAAGGTCGAGGTGGTCAACAAGTCAAACCCCCAGCATGAATTTCGGGGCAAAACTGAACAGTTACTGTTCATATGCCTGGCGTAATTAAAATAGTGCTGCACAGTTCCCTGGAAGTTAGCCTCGCGAGGGGTTGGGGGACCCATTTATGCCTGGCGCAACTTATTTCTGGGGGAAAAATACCTGGCGCAACTAATAGTTGCGCCAAGCAAATCCAAGGGGAAATGGCCTGGCGCAACTATTAGTTGCGCCAGGCAAAAATCCTGAAATTCTGCCCAATTTTCAAATGGCCATAACGTTTAACGTACAACTCCAATTGGAAAGCTGGAGAAGTCCTCTTTCCAAGGGTTTATGATTTTATATCAGTAAAAGAACTCAGCTAGTCGTAGTGCACCACTCTTCATCCATTGCCTGGGAAGGTTAGGTTTAGGGTTTGGGATGGGTTCTAAGGGTTGGGATTGATTTCTAAAGGTTTGGGATAGGTTCCTAAGGGATATAGGGTGATTCCTAAGGGTTTGGGGTGATCCCTAAGGGTTCCATTCATATCATCAAAAGCTCAGAATTGCACCTCTCTTAAAAGGTGTTTCGATCGGGCCTTGGGCCAAATTTGGGTGTCTACACTACTTTTAGCAACCTCACGAGTTGTTACTGCATCACAACTCTATCCTCTCGAGGCTCGAGATCTAGCTGTCATCAGCTGCTATCAGTGACCACTTGGAGACTATTTTGGGTTCCAAATATAGCCAATGGATTATGAGATTAATTTGGGCATCCACACCAATTTGATTTCAATTTATTGGCAGCAATCATATGAAGGTTACAACTGGTGTTCTCTTTGGTCAGCAGGGGTATTTTTGGGAACTCCAAAGCACATGGGATAGCTACCCACATGCAAACTATTTTTCAAACTAATTGGAGCAAGTCTTGGCGGGAAGCAAACTACTTCAGCTAAGCACAACAGAACTGGATCTCTCCCTTCTCTCTGATTGGTTGGAATGCTAAACACATGGATTAGCATAAACTGAAATGGAAATTCTCTCCTCTGATTCGCTGCAATTGAAGGCACTTAGATCACTGCATATGTATAAATAAGCATCCTTGCTGCTGTAATTCTTGAGCAAGGAAACAAGGAAATTCTCTGAGTTCTCCTTGACTCATTTAGGTTTAATTTTAGTTTTATTTTTCCTTTTTCTCTTCCCCCTTCTCTCCCTCATCCAATCTATTGGATTAGATCTAGATAGCAGCTCCGATCTATTTTCTAATTGTAATTTCGACATGAAGATGTGTGGATTGATGCACAGAATACACATATGAGAACAAGTTTATTGTAAGTTGTTTTGATGCAATAAATTGTTTATTTTAAAGTCTAATTAAATCTAAAGATCTTGTGGTTTCATTAGATGTCTATAGGATTTATGTATTTAAAAATAGCCCATTCATTTAACTCGTAGATCTCTTGATTGCCATCTAATATCCCTGGGGATGCCTAAGCTTATAACCTTGCATCCACAGCATTTGTAGTGATTTTAATGTTTTAATTTGAACCTTTAGATTGGATGAAGTCTATAGGATGATCTGTGACCATTCAAGTGGACAGATCATACCCTTAAGATTAGTTCAAGCTTTTGGTTTGGTTTGAATTCTTCTACCTTGCACTTGTGCTTGTAGCCAAGTGAATGATAGCTGCAAATTCACATATCTTGATCTATTTTGCAACAAGAACCAGTCCTTAGCTGTCTATTTCTCTCCATTTTACATTTTATTCTACCATTCATCTTCCTCAATCTTGTAGATTTAGTTTTATATTTCTGTTCTGTAAATTAGATCTTGTGACACCCGAAAAACTCTCTTTCTTCTTAGACTAGAGTAGAATTGCCAGATCTGCAACAGATCTGGAGGTCTCATATACTACCTATTAGGTTTTAGATCACTACTCCCTGTGGGACAAACTCTTACTTTTAAAACTTGCAACAAAAGGACCATGTATCTTGTAGTTCTATATATTTTAGATGTGCTATTTTCATCTCTTTCTTCTCACCTTTTATCTGATTTTAATTTGCTTTCACCACCAATAATAATTAGCACACTAAAATATCACAACAAGTTTTTGGCGTCACTGCTGGGGAGTTTTGATCTTGCTAGTAGATATGAGTTTTTCATTTTTAGTAGATCTAATTTTTTTTAGTTTTGATTATTGTTTTATATATTGCATTCAAACTGTTTGAATAAATGTCTGTTGTAGTACATGTATAGAAAATCTATTTACTGCTACAGCATTTATGAGTTTTCTTTCTTTTTCTCAGTTTTTCTTCATTGCCTTGTAACTGTTTGAATAAAGTACTGCTGCAGTTTTTGAATTTTTGCAGATCTGGAGCAGTTGTCACAAGAGAAATTTATGGATTGGAGCTGTAGCAGCTCTGCCTGAGTTTGCATTCCCTTCACTTTTGTTTTCATTTCCAATTTTTAATTCATTAAAACCAGCAAACTGCTATGTTTTTTGTTTTTATTTTTAGTTTTGCTATCAATTTTACTTTTGTTTTTGTGTTTGCTAAAATCTGTTTAGTTGTATAAATTTGAGCCATTTGTAATGGGTGAACAACTAAATACCTTGAAGGAATTCAATGCACCAGGGGCATATACATCTCCCTTCTACATTCAATTTCCTGCTATTCAAGGGAATTATGAAATCAAATCATCCATCATCCAAATGTTGCCCTTATATCATGGACTGTGTAAAGAGGACCCCAACAAGCACATTGATGAATTTCTAGGACTGTGCACCACTTTCAATATTGCAGGTTTGGGGGAGGAAGCCACCAAGTTGAGGCTCTTTCCTTTTTCACTAAAGGATAGAGCTCGAACTTGACTTTCTATGCTCCCAACCAATAGTATACAGTCATGGAAGGATCTTCAATATCAATTTTTGGCCAAAATTTTCCCCATGTCCAAAACAAGCCAGTTGAGGAAGAGCATAATTTCTTTTGCTCAATCCCCAATTGAGGATTTTCATCACGCTAGGGAACGATTTAAGGAACTGTTGAAGCAATGTCCTCACCACTAAATTCCTGAGTGACAACTTGTTCACCAAGGAATTAATCCCAAAAGCAGGGACAAGGTGGATGCCTCATATGATGGTACTTACCTCCAGAAGACAGCTGATGAGGCTTGAGAATTTTTTGAGGTCATCAGTGGGAATTCAATGCAGTAGGAGACTCTGTCTCGAGACATGGAGACTCCTGCTGAAATGTTAAAAGAGAATACTCCTAGGGGTAGGATGTATGAAATCAATGTGTGTACTGACCTGCAGAGAAATGTAGACAGTTTGGCACTTTAGTTTGATAAATTGATGAGTGTATTGCAGCCCCCAATGGCTACACAAGTGCATGAGGCATGTCTGTATGCCAGTCCCCCACACACTCCATATAGGGCTGCCCATTTGTTGGTCTTTATCCTGCTTTGGTCATTGAGAATGCCAATGCAGCCCAATGCTATGGGCAGCAACAACAGGAACTTGCTGGGTCCCCATGGAGCAACCACCCCAATCTGAGGTGGAACCAAGAGAATCACTCTCAATCCCAGCAGTAGTAGACAATGCCCCATAGACCCCAACAGTTTCAATAAATTTTTTCCTCAAATCATCAGTCCCAACAGCCAATGGCTCAGCAAAATCATATGTCTGCACAAGCGCCCCAATCTAGTATACCCTCCTTTGAGGAGCAGGTTCTATCTTCATTACAGAACCTCGGCTCCTTAGGTTAGATTGTGAATTTTCACATCTAAAGCATAAAAAAGATTGAGGACCAGCTCGGTCTACTTTCCAATGTTCTGACTAAAAGGGAAGAGGGTAGACTCCCCAGCCAACCAATGAATAATCCTAAGGGACTTCACATGATGGGTGAATCTTCTTTTGAAGAAGATGGCAGATAACAAGGTTGTTTTTGAACAAAAAAGAGGTGCAGAAGGAAAAGACAACAAGGTTCCTTACTGTTGTTTTAGATTTAGGCATGATGATTTTTTTTGTAAAAAATAATAAAAACAAATAAAAAATAAAAGAAAATATAAACACAAATAAGAATTTCATAATTGTTTTTCAATATTGTTTGTATTCTTCAGCAATAGTAAATAAGGGCTCTTGTTGAGCCCTGACTGATCAAAAACATATATAAATTAAAAAAATATAAAAATAGTTCTTTTACTGTCATTCATATACCCTCATCTGGAGCTGTTGAGATCATGGTTCTTAAATTTTGGAAGAATCAGGGAAGTTAATGAGTAGAGGATCATATTTTGTTTTGTAAATTCAATGGAGCCTCTGAATTCATTTACTTCCAAGATCTGTCACTATTAATGGGTGTATGAATCCTGCTTTTATATGTGTGCATTCATGCTTATATCACTTTGAAATTCATATTGATTCATACGCATCCACAACATAGACCTTACCTTAGCAGAGTTGATTGTAGGATTTTGTCTTAGGATTTTCTGTTTTAGGAATTTTATTTTTAGTTTAAATGTTGTTTTTAGTTTGCTGATTTTTTTATTTCCTTAAGATAATGTGTGTACTATTTTTCTTTATTTTTGTATGTTTGTATTCAGTTTTTGACTTTGTTTTTCTATTTTTATGTTTTTCGCTGTAATTTTCTTTCATTTGTATATCATTCTTTCTATTTTTCTGTCCATATATTTAGTTTTAATCTTTTTCTTCTTTGCTGCATATAGCTTTTATTTTCCTGCTTATTTTTCTTTCTTATTTTTTCTGCCCTACTGCTCCTAGTTACTCACTATGTAAACATTGAGGACAATGTTCATCTTAGGTTTGGGGGTATGGCAGGGTGTGCAAATGGAATAGTTAATGCTAGTATTAAACTGTTGTTTTACTACTTAGAATCCTCTAAAAAGTTGAATGAACAAGGTGGGGAATGAATTTCATTTTGTTTGACCTCTGCTTTAACATGTTGCACTCATATTAACTGATTTTATTGAAGAAGTTTGTGGGTACCTTCACTAAAAACCCTCAGGAGACTTCACTCCTCCACTGGGGATCACCTAGGGGTTTAAAAGGTTTGGTGCATATGATAAATGCTTCCGTGCTCCCTACGAAAGTGGCATTTAGTTTTGTAGGTTAATTGCATTAAATTTCACTTTGCTCAAGGACTGGCAAAGATTAGGTTTGGGGGTGTGTTAATCCCTAATTTATACCATTTTATACACCTTTAACCTGACTTTTGTAAGACCTTGAGCTATTTAATAATTGTTTTTAATATTGTTTTGCAGTTTAGGAATAAAATACAACATAGTGTAGAAATATAATTAAGAAGTGCCACAAAGAACAGAACTAGAGCCATTCGTTGGAGCTGAAACAGGTGAAGCCCATGGTCTGAAAAGATAGCTGCTGATGGGAGTATACAATAGAGATATCTCCAAGCCCACAATAGTCTCATGCAGTTGAACACCATGGAAAGCTTCATCAGAGCCACTGCTTCAGTAGTGTAGCTCAGTCATATAGTTCTCCCTCAGCAGAATGCGCAATGAATGGGTGCACAGTAGAACAGCATACCTTCAAGCTATATGATGGAGCAGAAGTGTGTTGTGCATTAAAGCCTCTCAAGTAGCTATCACATGGAGGGCTTCAGCAGCTAGGGAGCTCAACAAGATTTGGAAAGTGCACACTAAAGGAAAACAACAATGTATTAGAATAGATGCACACATGAGATCCATAGCAGCAGCTGCACAATTCAGCAAGATCACACCAATCCACGTTAGCAGCAGTCCACATTAACAGCTGCTACAATATGGAGCTCAAAGTAGGATAGCAAGACCATTCTTTGAACCTCTCAAATGAGTGAGAAAGTGCACATTGGAATGGAGGAGCTGGGGCACTCAGTTGCACACAAGGGCAGCCATTCTATTCCTCATCTTTAGAAGATGTAGCAACAATATAGGGTGAGTGTCAGCTGAAGAGCCAACAGGTCGAGCAAAACTGAAGCCTGAAAGCCAACCATTTGAGAGGTTGGATGAAGCACCAACACCTGTTGACTTATATATAAATTGTAGCATACTTGAACCTCTCGAAATCAGCTGGAATACACCAACCTGTCGATAGGATCATAACAGCAGCTCCCATTCCTCTCGAGCACATCAACTCTAGCCAACCTCTCGAGTTTGCCATTCATCCTGTTGACTTATGTATAAGCTTCAGCCATCCTCCCACATCTTGTCAAGTGTGGCTTCAGTACCTATAAAATGGAGCAGCAGCAGCTTCACATCCTCTCAAATCCTCCCCCAACCTCTCGAATGCTCACAACAGCATCACACTAATGAACCTATCGAATGGTTCAAAAGCTCTCCAAATCTATCGATCTCTTAAACTTTAGCAAACCTATCGACATTCCCTCATCCTCTCAATTGAAGCTTTCCACCTATAGCCAACCTATCGAATCTATCTAGCAAACCTTCAGTATCATTTGAGTTTCCAATGCTTCCTACAGCCAACCTGTCGACTTGTTAAGCCATCTTCTTGAAAGGACCTTACACACCTTCAGCACCTACCGAGTTCTTGAAGTAACCCCTCGAATGGTTGCTGAAGCTAATGATTATCCTCTCGAGCACTTCATCTCAGCAGTCTTCATCCTCTTGAATGGATAGATGTAACATAGCCACCATCCTCTCGAGTCTCAGCCACTACTTTCAGCAACCTCACGAGTTGTTGCTGCACCACAACTCTAACCTCTCGTAGCTCGGGATCTAGCTGTCATCTGCTGCAATCAGTGACCACTTTGAGGTTATTTTGGGTTCCAAATATAGCCAATGGATTGTGAGATTAATTTGGGCATCCACAATAGTTTGATTTCAATTTATTGGCAGCAATTATATGAAGGCTACAGCTGCTGATCTCTTTGGTCGACAGGGGTATTTTTGGGAACTCCAAAGCACATGGGATAGCTGCCCACATGCAAACTATTTTTCAAACTAATTGGAGCAAGTCTTGGTGGGAAGCAAACTACTTTAGCTGAGCTCAACAGAACTGGATCTCTCTCTTCTCTCTGATTGGTTGGAATGCTAAACACATGGATTAGCATAAACTGAAATGGAAATTCTCTCCTCTGATTGGCTGCAATTCAAGGTACATGGATCATTGCCTCATCATAAATAAGCATCCTTGCTACTGTAATTCTTCAGCAAGGAAACTAGGAAATTCTCAGAGTTCTCCTTGACTCATTGAGGTTTAATTTTAGTTTTATTTTTTCGTTTTCTCTTTTCCCTTCTCTCCCTAATCTAGCCTACTAGATTAGGTCTAGATAGCAACTCAAATCTGTTTTGAATTTGTAATTTCGGAATGAAGATGTGTGGATAGATGCACAGACTACAGATTTGAGAACAAGGTTATTGTAAGTTGTTTTGATTCAATAAATTTTTAATTTTAAAGTTCAATTAACTCTAAAGATCTTGTGGTTTCATTAAATGTCTATAGGATTTATGTATTTGGGAATAGCCCATTCATTTAACTATTAGATCTCTTGATTGCTATCTAATTTCCCTTGGTTTAATATCCCTGTGGATGCCTGAGTTTATAGCCTTGCATCCACAACATTTGTGGTGATTTTAATGTTTTAATTTGAACCTTTGGATTGGACGAAGTCTATAGGATAATCTGTGACCATTCAAGTGGTCAGATCATACCCTTAAGATCAGTTAAAGCTTTTGATTGGTTTGAATTCTTCTACCTTGCACTTGTGCTTGTAGCCAAGTGAAGGATAGCTGCAAATTCACATCTTTTGATCTGTTTTGCAACAAGAGTCAGTCCCTAGCTATCTATTTCTCACCATTTTACATTTTATTTTACCATTCATCACCCTTAATCTTGTAGATTTAGTTTTATATTTATGTTTTGTAAATTAGATCTAATGACACCCGAAAAACTCTCTTTCTTCTTAGACTAGGCTAGAATTGCCCGATTTGTAGCAGATCTGGAGGTCTACTATACTTCCTATTAAGTTTTAGATCACTACTTCCTATGGGACAAACTCTTAATTTTAAAACTTGCTACAAAAGGACCCTGTATCTTACAGGTCTCTATATTTTAGATGTACTATTTTCATCTCTTTCTTCTCACCTTTTATCTAATTTTAATTTTCTTTCACCACCAATAATAATTAGCACACTAAACTATCACAACAACACTGTGTGGAGGATGACATATGACGAGGGAATGTTGGTGGGCCACTAGCGCATGTCTTAGGTGTGGCCAGATGGGACATCAGGTAAAGGACTGTCCCGAGAAAGGAAAGGAAAGAATAACTTTGACAGCTAATCAGATGTCTCTTAACCCACAGTGATGCCAAAACAATGAGTAGGTCATAAACTCAAGAGTTGGGTTTACGCCTTGTAGATACTCGGTGTCTCCAGCATTTTGTTTGAGCTCCATGAGAAAATGGACATCTTTGGTGTGCATTTCAGTAAACCCTACACTTTTGTGGTGATAGTGGGTGGCCTTGTAAATTAATTGTTTAGATTTGTTTATGATAAGGGTTTAAATGTTAAACCGACCTTTAGCGGGCGGTTGGTAACAACCAATTACTGAGATAACAATCAAAAGTAACAGGATAAGTTTTTGAGGACGAAAATTTCTAGAGGAGGGGTTAATATGATGACCCTAATGTTGGGGATGTTGAATTGTACTTATACTTTTTCGAATATGACATGAAAATTTTCTAGGATGAAAATTCTTTAAGGTCGGAAGAATGTAACATCCCGAAAAATATCTGAAACCATAGGTTTTGATTAGGTGTGTGTTTGTTAATAGACGCGTCACCATTTTGGATTTGTTAAACGAGATCATTACGGGTCCGTTTGAGTCCTGTGTAAGATTTTTGATCAAAACATATACACAGTTACAGTGTATTAGCTTAACCCAGAATCCAGTGGATAAGTAGTTTGGGTGGGCAGGTCCCACACTGAGCCAAAAGTCTATTTTGTATAATAGTTAACACCTTGCAAAGGTGTATACGCTTTACCCCTAACCAAGCCTTCGGATAAGGATTAAACACTCAAGTCAAGTGTATGAGCTTCACGTGGAAGTGACAGATGTTTATATTAAAAGACAAAGCTTCTAAAGGAAGCTTTATCCCTTTGAAAATAGCTTTGGGCTTTTGGGTTTCTAGAGAAAGAAAGAGCCAACAGAGAGAAGAGAAACCATCTCCTTCATCAACTCTTTGCGAAGCCCTGACCATTCCATTTCTTTTTCGAGGCTTCCCTTCCTTCGAAGATCTTTGCTATTCCGATCATTGCAACACCGCTGCAATCAGAGATTGGAACATTGAACGGGCGCGAAGCTATGCACTAAACCCCCTTCAATCTCGATCGTCGTAGACTCTACCTACTCGGCTAAAAGAAGGTAACGATTGTAAACCTCAATTTCATAATGTTAGGAACTAATTGATAGATTATGGAAATGCATGCGAAGAAATTCCGAAGATCGGATGCATAAGCGGCATAGTTGCCGAATGCCTTCGATTTCGATGTTTTAGACGTTATATGCGCATGAGATTAAAATAGAAGGTCATAAATAAATTGATAATACAAAATTAGGTTAGGTAAAGTGATTAGGATGGAGATTGGACAAGAAAATTTGATTTTCGAATGAAGAAGAAGAAACCAAAAGAGGGCTTGTCGTAACAGACTCGCTGTGGCGACCCTGAACCTCGCCGTGACGAGATTAATTCTGAAGCACTTGCCGCGGCGAGTTCTACATTGAAAAACATGCAATTTTGGCACTATTCAACCTTGTCGCAGTGAGCCTAGGTGCCACATGACACCTCGCTGCGGCGAACTTAGAACCTCTCTGCAACGAGGTCCCCTGTTCTTGTGAGCTTTGGATCTTGTCCTTCATGAGCTTTGGAAACCTTATTTTTGCCACACACTATGCATTAACACTTAGTACATGAACAATATGTGATTTAGGACAAACACGGGGGATAGCTAGTGGGAAAACTCTGCTTTGATTCAGGTGTTTGTGTTCTTGCAAATTCGAAGTTAAGGTAGGAGAAACTCATTACTCATTGAATTTTGAATTGATTTCATAGATATCATTGTAGGACTGAATGAAGTGCTTAGAACACTTTGAAATTGATGCCTTGAATTTTATTTGACGTGATATCCATTTGAATTAAGTTGTGATCTTCGCAATGGATTTAGAACTTGTTGATTTAACTATATTCAAATATTTGGACTGAAAAGTGATAATCGTAATTTGAAATTGAATTTGTAAGATTGATTGCATTTGAGAAATTGAATCCTGTCAAGTCTAAAACCCTTTTTCTAAGAATATTGGAAGTTGACAATCTTTGAACTGTTAACATTAAAATCTCTGAAATATTAGTTACATTTGGATATCGAATGATTTGCCGTTGACTCTGATTTGGTAGACTGGGCATGGACTGTGTGACTGTACACTGCATGCATACTGGACTGGTACGACGGGTTTTTTCGTACATACTACATACTGCATACACTGACTAGACCGGTACGAGCGGTTATCCATACACATTGTACACTACATACATATTGAAGGAGTTTTCATAAACGGACACCAACTTATTGATGTGACACTCCGGATTGGCGATTGGGTTATCCGTATACACAGAAAGATATTGGAAGCTATGAACACTGAAAGATATAGGAAGATTTGAGTACTGAAAGATATTGGAAGATATGAACACTGAAAGATCTCGGAAGAAGTGAACACACTGGAAGATATGGATTCATTGGATGATAGAAATCTGAACCTTAGGACATTAAACTGTAAGATTTGAACACTATAAGACATGAACACTGTGAGATGTGAATAAGGAAATTTTGAATACACCGTAAGATTGAGTAATGGAAACTAACATACTGTGTGATATGAGTACTGGAAACTAAATTTGAATACCTACTATGCTTCCACTTTTGTCTTTATTGCAATCATTGAATATCTGCTCAGTTCCACTTTCTCTTCTGTCATTAAATCTATGTGATGATATGATAAGATGTCAATTGAATTTGAGATTCTTCTATTGAGCTTAGACTGTTAGCTCACCCCAACTATCCGTCACAAGTGTAGCTCTTGATCAGGACATTGGATGTTAGGAGATTTCAATTTTGTACTAGAGAAAGAAGCACAATAATTGCTACAGATTCAGACTTGGTATTGTTTTGAGTTGATCTCTTTAGCTTTTGAGCTTGGTATATCTTAAAAATTCTGTAGTACTTTTGTACATGCTTTTTGTGTACCACTGTTTAGGTGATGGTCAGTAATCACTAGTGGTTTGTTTTTGTCTCCATTGTTTATATGCTTTATATAGAAATAGAAAACTTTTTAGCTCTGCTATATGTATTTTTTCTTTGATTTCTACACTTTGTGTGGATGTACCAAGTATTCTGTATTCGGATCGTGATCTATGAGCCGACAGTCTGAGTTTTCCCAGTTGGTTAAAACGGAATATATATATATATATATCTCAGAAAATTGTGTTGGGAAAATTCAGGCTATCACAGTTGGTATCAAAGCTATGGGATTAGATCCCATGTGCGATATCAGAATGGGAAAACTATGACACCAGGTGTCTGTACGCGGCTAGGTAGGCTGAGCTACTGGCGGCTAGGCAACACCTTCCGAATTTTCAGAATTTAAAAGGATGCATCCTCTGATCTTTTCAGGTCAAGTTGAACCACTTGAGGCCGAGAAGTAGTTGAATGAGATGGAGAAGATCTTTAGTGTATTTCCTTTCACTGAGCATGAGAAAGTGAGATGGGCAGCCTTCAAACAAGATGGAGAGGCTTATCCCTGGTGGAACGCAGTGCAGAGGGATAGGGTGCAAGAGATCTCGAGCGCACCATGGACTTGCGCCAAGTTTACTGAGAAGTTTAACGACAAGCACTTCCCCAACGTGGTGAGAAATCAATGAGAATTCTAGTTTATAGAATTGAAACAAGACCGGATGTTCGTACGCTAGTACGGAGTCGAATTTAATAGGCTTTCGAGGTTTGCACCTCAACATGTGGCCACAAAGTTGATGAAGACTAAGAAGTTTCAAAATGGCTTACAACCAGACATCCAGGAGTCGATCTCATTGTTTGAGCTACAAACATATGCAACGGTAATGGCCAAGGCCCTTATCATCGAGGAGGACATTGAAAAGAAATACCAAGGAAAAGAACAACAACAAAAAGATGGGACAAGTCAAACACAAGCTTATGTTTCCGAGCAGGCAAGCAAGGAACCGAGACTCCAAATGTTAGCACCTATCCAGCCTGCTCTGACTGCCTACTCGAGACCACATGTGTCTATATCTCCGAGGTCACACACAACTTCATCTGCACCGGCAATATCATGCACACTGTGTGGAGGATGACATATGACGAGGGAATGTTGGTGGGCCACTGGTGCATGCCTCAGGTGTGGCCAAATGGGACATCAGGTAAAGGACTATCTCAAGAAAGTAAAGGAAAGAACAACTTCGGTGGCTACTCAGATGCCTCTTAACCCACAATGATGCCCAAACGACGAGTAGGTCACAAACTCAAGAGTTTGGTTTACGCCTTGTAGATACTCAGTGTCTTCAGCAATTTGTATGAGCTCCATGAGAAAATGGACATATTTGGTGTACATTTCTATGAACCCTATCGTTTTGTGGTGATAGTGGTTGGCCTTGTAAATTATGATAAGGGTTTAAATGTTGAGCCGATCTTTAGCAGGCGGTTGGTAATAACCAATTATTGAGATAACCACCAAAAGTAACAGGATATATTTTTGAGGACAAACATTTCTAGTCACTGTAATGACCCTAATTTTGGGGATGTTGAATTGTACTTGTACGTTTTCGAATATGACATGAAAATTCTTTAAGGTGGGAAGATTGTAACATCCCAAATTTTTTTTGAAACCATAGGTCTTGATTAGGTGTGTGTCTGTTAATAGACGCGTCACCATTTCAGATTTATCAAACGAGATCGTTACGGGTCTGTTTGAGTCTCGTGTAAGATTTTGGACCAAAATTTATACACAGTTACGGTGTATTAGCTTAACACCGAATCCAGTGGATAAGTGGTTTGGGTGCGCATGCCCCACACAGAGCCAAAAGTCTATTTTGTATAATAGTTAACACCCTGCATAGGTGTGTACGCTTTACGTCGAACCAAGCCTTCAGATAAGGATTAAACACTCAAGTCAAGTGTATGCGCTTCACGTGGAAGCGAAAGATGTCTATATTAAAAGACAGCTTCTCAAGGAAGCTTTATCCATTTGAAAATAGCATTGGGCTTTTAGGTTTCTAGAGAAAGAAAGAGCCGAAAGAGAGAAGAGAAACCATCTCCTTCATCAATTATTTATGAAGCCTTGACCATTCAATTCTTTTCTGATTCTTCTCTTCCTTCTTCTATGATCTTTGCTATTCCGATCATTGCAACACCGTTGCGATCGGAGATTGGAACATTGAACGGGCGCGAAGCTATGCACCAAACCCCCTCCGATCCCGATCGTCGTATACTCCGCCTACTTGGCTAAAAGAAGGTAACGATCGTAAACCTCAATTTCATAAAGTTAGGAACTAATTGATAGATTATGGAAACTCATGCAAAGAAATTTCAAAGATCGGACACATAAGAGGCGTAGTTGCTGAATGCCTCCGATTTCGATGTTTCGGACGTTATATGCGCATGAGCTTAAAATAGAAGGTCATAAATAAATTGATAAAACAAAATTAGGTTAGGTAAAGTGATTTGGATGGAGATTAGACAAGAAAATTTGATTTTTGAATGAAGAAGAAGTCAAAAGAGGGCAAGTCGTAACAGACTCGCCATAGCGACCTTGAACCTCGCCGCGGCGAGATGAATTCTGAAGCACTCGCTACGGTGAATGCTACATTGAAAAATAGGCCATTTCGGCACTGTTCAACCTCTTCGCGGCGAGCCTAGGTACCACATGACACCTCACCACTGTGACCTTGGATCCTTGCCGCAACGAGGTCCCCTGTTCTTGTGAGCTTTTGAATTTATCAATAATGGGCTTTGGGAACGTTATTTGTTCCACACACTATACATTTACACTTAGTTAATGAACAATGTGTGATTTATGACAAACATGGGGGACAATCGGTGGTAAAACTTCGCTTTGATTCAGGTGTCTGTGTTCATGCAAATTTGAAGTTAAGGTACAGGAAAATCATTACTCATTACATTTTAGAATTGATTTCATAGATATCATTGTAGGATCGAATGAAGTGATTATAACTCTTTGAAATTGGTGCCTTAAATTTGATTTGACATGATGTCCATTTGAATTAAGTTGTGATCTTAGCAATGGATTTAGAACTTGTTTATTTGACTGTATTCAAATATTTGGATTGAAAAGTGATAATCGTGATTTGAAATTGAATTTGTAAGATTAACTGCATTTGAGAAATTGAATCATGTTAAGTCTAAATCCCTTTTTGTAGGAATATTGGAAGTTGACAATCTTTGAAATATTAAAATTGAAATCTCTGAAATATTAGTTGCATTTGGATATCAAATGATTTGACGTTAACTCAGATTTGGTAGATTGGATATTGACTACGCGACTGTACATTGCATGCATACTGGACTGGTACTACGAGTTTTTTTGTACATACTGCATACTGCATACACTGACTGGAGCGGTACGGCAAGTTACCCGTACACACTGTACACTGCATGCATACTGGAGCAGTACGGTGAGATTTTTCTGTACTTATTGCATAAACTAACTGGACACCGACTGATTGACTATACACTGGCTGGACCAGTACGATGGGTTATCCGTATACACTAAAAGATATTGGAAGATATAAGCACTGAAAGATATTGGAAGATATGAACACTGAAAGATAGTGGAAGATGTGAACACACTTAAAGATATGGACACATTGGATGATAGAAATCTGAACCTTAGGACATTGAATTATGAGATTTGAACACTGTAAGACGTGAACATTGTGAGGTGTGAATAAGGAAATTATGAATACCTAATCTACTTCTGATTTTTTTTCAATCATTGAATACCTATTCTATTTTTATCTTTGTTACAATCATTAAATATCTGCTCTGTTCCATTTTCGCTTGTCATTAAATCTATGTGATGATATGATAAAATTTCAATTGAATTTGAGATTCTTCTACTGTGCTTAGACTGTTATTTCACCCCTACTATACATCACAGGTGTAGCTCTTGATCAGGACCTTGGGTGTGAAGAGATCCGATTTTGTACCAGAGATAAAAGCACAATAGTTGCTACAGATTCGGACTTGGTATAGCTTTTAGTGGATCTCTTTAGCTTTTGAGCTTGATATATCTTAGAAATTCTGTTGTACTTTTGTACATGCTTTTTGTGTACTACTGTTTAGGTGATGGTCAGCCATCACCAGTGATTTGTTTTTGTCTACATTATTTATATGTTTTATATAGAAATGAAAAAAAATTTAGCTCTGTCATATGTATTTTTGCTATGATTTTTACACTTTGGGTGGATGTACCAAGTATTCTGTATTCGGATCGTGCGCTGCGAGCCGACGGCTCGAGTTTTCCCAATTGGTCAAAAAGAAAAATATATATCTCTCAGAAATTTGTGTTGGGAAAATCCGAGCTGTCACACAAAGAGAAGCCATAAGCGCCAAAATTGATTCGACAGCGCCCCATCCCACTTTATCATCCCAAAACAAAATCGATAGCACCTAGAACTGTGATGTAAGTGAAAATCGTCACTTCATTCTGCAAATCGGCAGCATCTCTCTCTCTCTCTCTCTCTCTCTCGTGTTCCAAAACGGCGGCATAATCAGCGATAGCGAACCCAAATCGACGGCAGCAAAATCGGGGACAGTAGTTTCAATCAGCATTCTTCCGTAACCATCAAAACCTCCCCCTCATTTAGGTACAATCATGCCTCTAATCTGTTCATGGGTGCTCATCTACCCTTATTCCTTTGGTATATAATATTTTTTATTTCCCTTAATGGCCAATTGATGCAGTGTAAAATCTGAGAAAGAAGACTAGAGAAAGTGTGAAGAAGTGGAAGTGGAAGAAGAGAAAAAAAAAATCATAGGTTTATTGTTAAAAAGTCTTTGATCGGAGGGTCGCTGAGTCTTCAACTTTTAATCCCATCACTTTTATGTTTGGCCTATTTTGAAATATCAAACGACGAATGCTAAATTAGCCTTATTTGAAAGCTTATCAAAGTAGCTTTTAAGGAAGCCATGAAACCCACAATTCCTACAAGTATTGAAGAAGTTACGGTCAGTTTTTGGAGGCTGCATTATAAGTGACGAATTTCAAGCCTCCTAGTTGAATTAGAATTAGTTTCTTTTATTATTTTATTTTCAAATTGAATTTATTTCTTTTATTAGATATAGGATTTGTATCCTTATTGTGTTAGGATTTTATTATTCTTTTAGGAAAATTTTATTATTTTTATCACTACGTGAAAAAGTAAAACAGTGATTTTCTTTTACTACTATACAGGACAGTCGTTTATGAACTTCAATAACCACTGCTCTTAACAGTCATAGAAGAACGACTAATTTGGGCAATCATTTTTCATGCAATTTTTTTAAAAAAATACTAGTTTTAAATAAATAAAAAATCCATACAGACGGTTTTTTATGCAAATTTTTTTTAAATACTATTTTTTTTAAGGCTTTTTTTAAAATGCTTTTTTAATGCATTTTTTTTAATGGTTTTTTTAATGCTTTTTTTTAACGCAATTTTGTTAATGCAGTTTTTTTAATTCTTTCTTTTAATGTAATTTTTATAATGCTTTTTCTTTAATGCAAAAGGTAATACATTTTCTCCTCATGAGATATCAAACCACAAGATAGAGCCATGTATGCTATGGACCTACATACTTTATATGTCGATCTTTGTCTTAAGGTACGAACCAAATAACCTAACAAATTCATCCACAAGAAAGGTTACTCTTTCTAAAGAAAAAAATCTACAACACAAAATAATTAAAAAAAATAATTAAAAAAAAACTCAATTCCTTAGCTAAGCTATTGCCAAAGCAACTTGAGAAGCCATGAGTGTAGACACCCAAATTTGGCCCAAGGCCCAATCGAAACACATTTCGAGAGAGGTGCGTCTCTAAGCTTTAGATGGCATGTATGGAACCTTTTGGAACCCTTCCCGAACCCTTAGAAACCAATCTCGATCCTTAGAACTCATTTTGGACCTAAACCTAGCTTTCCCGAGCAATGGATGAAGAGCGGTGCATCGGGACTAGCTGTGACCTTCTACTATGATCGAATCTTATACCATTGAAAAGTAGAAGTCCTCAGCTTTCCAACGGGCCAAGGATCGCCCCAATCGAAACTATGTACACAAAGATATTGCATCTCGAACCTGGGGGCAGATTGGTAATTTCATGTGAACCCCCTTAGGGATTTGGCGCAACTAATAGTTGCGCCAGTTATAAGTGGGTCCCCCCGTGGGCAGTCGACTTTCCAAAGCTACTGTGCACCACTATTTTACTATGCATATGCTTGGCGCAACTAATAGTTGCGCCAGGCATATAAACAATAATTGTATATTTTTGTCTTGAAAATTGAGATTGGGGTTTGACTTATTGACCATCTTGACCTTTGGGGTGTGTTTTGTTAGTTTTATTGCACCCATTTACTACCTATGTGCAACTCCATAAGTGGTTTAAAGCCCCACCCTATCATCCACCATTGGAGCAACTCTTCACACTTTTGAAGGCTCCAAAAACCCTAGGAAACCTTAGATGGCTCGTTACCTAATTCTAATCCAAATTAGCCTCTAAGCACCCTCCTAATCTCTCTTTTTTCCTATAAATAGAGAGTCACCCCTCCCTTTACAAGGGCTTGAAAAAATTTACAATTAAGAGATTAAGGAGTCCCTTCTCTCTCTCTCTCCTCTAGTGCACAATTCCCATACAAATTCCAAAATTCTAAAACTTCCTTTAGACCATAGCATTTCACTAAAAAGCTCTAGGTTAGATGTGTGCTACTCCCTAGCCTTCCCGCTCTACCTCTTAGCTATCAAGCCTTAGGAGTTAGAACTCCATTCCATACCATACAAGCTTTCAAAAGCTCACCAAAGCAAGCCAACGTAAGACTCTCCAACGGTGCAACAAGGGCCTGAGAGCTCTGGCTCTCCCCTCTATTCCTCTACCTTCTCGGTTATTCCTTCATCTTCCCACTTGTGCCGTTACGTCGCCGAATTTTCGATAAGAACGGAGGGGCACAAATAGGATTTTAAGACCCATTTGGGCAGGAGGAATCCTTTTTCATTTCTTTTATATTATTTTTACTTTGGCCATTAGTAGAGACCACATTAAGCGGGTTGATTGGGTGCCTAACACCTTCCCAATCGATAACCAAAGCCCCTACCCAAGAGCCTTTGGCGTAGACCAGATTCAGAGTTATAGTTGTGGCACTTGGGTGCTTATAAAAATTATCTAGATTTCCCATGACACCAAAAGCTCCCGGTGGCCACTCTATATTTTCATTAGTGAGCGCATCGTCGCGACGGGATGGTCAAAAATCCCACGACTACATAGATGGCGACTCTGCTGGGGAGTAGCGAGTAGAGCTTCCTCTTGAACTTGGCTTCTTTATTTTTGATTTACTAACCTTTTATTACTATTTTTTATTTTATTTTTACTAATTTTTTACTCACCCCTCCGATTACGTCATTTTACTAATCCCTACTTTTACGTCATTTACAAGCCTTAGCTGATTGGTGGGCCTACTTGCGTATAGTCTTTAATTTTCTTTATATTTCCATCATTTTAAGTGCCCTAGCCAATTGGCGGGCCTACTTGTGCTTTACATTTAAATTCATTTAAAGTGCCTTAGCCGTTTGGCGGGCCTACGAGCGCAATTACGTTTTCGCAATCACATTACAAACAGTGAACGCTAGCCTGTAGTGGCGGCACGGGATCATCACCCCCGGCCTTTGAACTTAACAAAATTTCCATAAAAGTGAAAAATAAAATTGAACCAACGAAGGGGATCTAACTTGTTTTTTTACGGGGTAGATCTTTAAAGGATTGGGTTATTTAGGCACACATACAACCACCCGGGTCTTTGTACGACGACAGCCCCTAGTGGTGATGATCCAGAAAAGTCTCAGCCCACCTAGTACCTAAGAAACGTGCTTGCACTTGAGGTATATTGGGTGGATAACCTTCTCATTCCAAGCTTAAAACTCAAGAAAAAAGAGAGTGATAGTGAACCCAATTTGGCCTTAAACCCTTAGGTTCGGTGAGGAAGAGAGCGGATCATATAAACAGTCGATCCCCGGAAGCCCAGCACCCACCAAAAACTAGTTTAGAGACCCATTTCGAACTCAGGTTGCTGCTATCTAGAGAACCACTTTGCTCTGGCGCAAGTATTAGTTGCGCCAATGTAAAATGTCCCAGAAATGCATTGACGTAACTATTAGTTGCACCAATTTTAAATCTAGATAGTTGCGCCAGCTTTAAATTTGGACCTTCTGCTCTGGCGCCACTAATAGTTGCACCAGGCTGATTCTGAACAGCAATAGTTAGGATCTGTGGCCTATTTCACCCCTTGGGCTCTCCAATCAGTGTGTTTAGTGCCTTTGTTTAGGCCTCACAATTTTTGACACCCAATACGCCCTTACAGATCAAAAGAAGGCAATTTCTTTTTTATTCATTTCGGGGGATTAGGTTATTTGCATTGGTTTCCGTGCCTTCAATAGATCAAGGGGTTTCCCTTTGATTCTTTCAAAGCGCTTCAAAACCTTTGTCGCCGGACCTATTTAGGGGACGAGAGCCACCTGAGAAGGGAGTTCAAGAAGGCCCCAGAATCCTCATTGTTTTCACTTATAAAAAAAATTTAATTAAAATTAAAAAATAAAAATAGAGTCTTGATTGGTACCGACACAATGGTATCATCGTACCCTCTGTCATCCCATAGGGGAAGAAGGAGGAAGCTTTATAGGCCCCATCCGAGGCACCCATACTTAAACCGATACCGAGAAATGTCGTGGACCATGGACCCAGCTTACACCGATCTCGACTCATCTCCGCCACATTCTCCAACCCATTCCCATAACAAAGAGGCCTTTAGTTCCACCCCCTCACCCATTCAACCCTCACCATAACCGGCCCTTTCGGTGCCCCTATTTTCCCTTCCATCACTTCCCAAAACATCCAAAATCCCAATTTCCCATCATTTTCTCAAGCCATGCCTTCATCCATGGCCATCTCCAACCCATCTCACCTCCCTTCCACACCCATTCAAAACCCACCCTCTACCTTAATTCACATACCCTATTTTTCATCCGCCCAACTCGATCACCCACATCCATCTATACCACATCCAATCCCCCACACATCCCTCCATTTACCCAAACCATGCCCATCTGCTCGAGTGAAGCTTTGCACCTATAGCCAACCTATCGAATCTATCCAGCAAACCTTCAGTACCTCTCGAGTTTCCAATGCTTCCTACAGCCAACCTGGTGACTAGCTAAGCCATCTTCTTGAATGGACCTTGCACACCTTCAACACCTGTTGAGTTCTTGAAGCAACCCCTTGAATGGTTGCTAAAGCTAATGACTAACCTCTTGAGCCCTTCATCTCAACAGTCTTCATCCTCTCGAATGGATAGCTGTAACATAGCCACCATCCTCTCGAGTCCTAGCCACTACTTTCAACAACCTCACAAGTTATTACTGCACCACAACTCTAACCTCTCAAAGCTCAGGATCTAGCTGTCATCAGCTGCTATCAGTGACCACTTGGAGGCTATTTTGGGTTCCAAATACAGCCAATGGATTGTGAGATTAATTTTGGCATCCACAGCAATTTGATTTCAATTTATTGGCAGCAATTATATGAAGGCTACAACTGGTGTTCTTTGGTCTCTAGGGGTATTTTTGGGAACTCCAAAGCACATGGGATAGCTGCCCACATGTAAACTATTTTTCAAACGAATAGGAGCAAGTCTTGGCGGGAAGTAAACTACTTCAACTGAGCACAATAGAACTGGATCTCTCTCCTCTCTGATTGGTTGGAATGCTAAACACATGGATTAGCATAATCTGAAATGAAAATTCTCTCCTCTAATTGGCTATAATTCAAGGCACATGGATCAATGCATATGTATAAATAAGCATCCTTGCTGTTGTAATTCTTCAGCAAGGAAAATAGGAAATTCTCTGACTTCTCCTTGACTCATTTAGGTTTAATTTTAGTTTTATTTTTCCTTTTTCTCTTCCCCCTTCTCACCCTAATCCAGCCTGTTGGATTAGATCTAGATAGCAGCTTAGATCTGTCTTGTAATTGTAATTTCAACATGAAGATTTGTGGATTGATGCACAAACTACACATCTAAGAATAAGGATATTGTAAGTTATTTTGATTCGATAAATTGTTGATTTTAAAGTCCAATTAAATCTAAAGATCTTGTGGTTTCATTAGATGTCTATAGGATTTATGTATTTGGGAATATCCCATTCATTTAACAAGGAGATCTCTTGATATCCATCTAATTTCCCTTGGCTTAATATCCCCGTGGAAGCCTGAGCTTATAGCCTTGCATCCACAACATTTATAGGGATTTTAATGTTTCAATTTGAACCTTTGGATTGGATGAAGTCTATAGGATGATCTGTGACCATTCAAGTGGATAGATCATACCCTTAAGATCAGTTCAAGCATTTGGCTTAGTTTGAATTCTTCTACCTTGCACTTATGCTTGTAGCCTGTAGACACCCAAATTTGTCCTAAGGCCTGATCAAAACACCTTTCGAGAAAGGTGCGCTTCTGAGATTTTGATGGCATGTATGAAACCTTTAGGAACCACCCTAGAACCCTTCCAAACCCTTAGGAACCACCCTAGATGCCTTAGGAACCTGCCCCGAACCCTTAAAAATCAATCCCAATCCTTAGAACTCGTTCTGAACCTAAACCTAACCTTCCATAGCATTAGAGGAGGTGTGGTGTACCAGGACTATCTACGGTCATCTACTATGATCGAATCTCATACCAGTGAAAAGTAGAAGTTATTAGCTTTCCAACAGTCTAAGAATCGCCCCAATCAGAGTTATACGTCAAAAGATATGGCAGTCCGAACTCGGAGGGTAAAAAAGTAATTTCAAGTGCCCCCCCTAGGGATTTGGCGCAACTAATAGTTACGCCAGTTATAATTTTTCCTGACACAACTATTAGTTATGCCAGGCCACTTCTCCTAGGATTTAAGCCTGGCGCAACTAATAGTTACGCCAATTTTAAAAGTGGACCCCACCCTCGCGAGCCAACTTCCAGGCACTGTTTAGCACTGTTTTACTGTCCATTTGTCTAGCACAACTATTAGTAACCTTTGGTTTTTGCCCCAAAATTCATGTCTGAGGTTTGACTTGTTGACCACCTTGACCCTTGGGGTGTGTTTTGATAGTTCTGTTGCACCCATTCACTACCTATTTGCAACCCTTTAAGTGGTTTAAGGCCTCACCCATCATCCATCATTAGAGGACCTTCACACACATTTCAAGGCTCCAAAAACCCTAGGAATCCTTAGATGATAGATTACCTAATTGCTAAACCCAATTAACACTTAAGTGGTCTCCTAACCCACCCATTTCCTATAAATAGAGACCCCCACCCCTTGGTTCAGGGGTTGAAAAATTTGCTTAAGAGAGAAAGAGCTCAAAGTGAGAAGTTCTTCCTCCCTTTTGTGCACCATTTTGACATAAATTCCAGAATTCCAAAACCTCCTTCCAAGCCTTGCACTTCATCCAAAACCTCTAGGTTAGGTGTGTGCTACCCCTTAACCTTCCTTCCCTACCTCTTACCTACCAAACCTTAGGAGTTAGAACCCCATTTTTCACTATACAAAGCCTTCAAAAGCTCATCAAAGCAAGCCATGTAAGGCTCTCCTACGGTGCTACAAGGGCCCGAGTGCTCCGGCTCTCCCCTTTCTTCTCCTATCTCTTTTTGGCATTCCCTACCCCCTCATTTGTGCCGTTACGCTGTCAAATTTTTGGAAGGACGGGAGGGGAACAAATTAGATTGGAGGCCCATTTGGGCAAGAGGGAACCATTTCCTTTTCTTTTACTTTATTTTATTTTTGGCCATAAGTAGAGACCGCATTAAGCGGGTTGATCGGGTGCCTAACACCTTCCCGATCGATAACCGAAGCCCCAACCCAAGAGCCTTTGGTGTGGACCGAATTCAGAGTCATATTTTTAGCACTTTGGTACTCATAAAAATGAACTAGGTTTTCCGAGACACTGAAAGCTCCGGGTGGTGACTCTATATTTTTTGCTAGCGAGCGCATCACAGTGATCAGATCGTCATGAATCCCATGGTTGCACAGATGGCGACTCTGCTGGGGATAGCTTGTAGAGCTTCTCCTTGAAATTTGGCTTTATTGTTGATTTTACTAACATTTTTGCTGTTTTTTTGTGTACTATTTTTTATTTTACTCACCCTTACTTTTTAGTCATTTGCATGCCTTAGCCGATCAGCGGGCCTACATGCGCATTGTCTTTTAATTTTCTTTATTTTTTAGTCATTTTAGTGCCTTAGCCAATTGGCGGGCCTACTTGAACATTGTCTTTCAATTCCTTTAATTTCAGTCATTTAAAGTGCCTTAGCCGATTGGCAGGCCTACTTGTGCACTCATATCCCAACAGTGGACACCAGCTCGTAGTGGCGGCACGGGATCATCACCCCCGGTCTTTGAACTAAAGAAAACTTCCAAAAAAAAAGGAGAAAAGCTTTGAAAAAAAATTAAAATTGAACCAAGTTAGGGAGCTTAACTAATTTGCTTTTACGGGGTAGATTTTAAAAGGGTTGGGATTAGGCAAACACATAACCACATGGGTCTTAGTATGGTGGCAGCCCCTAGTGGTGATGATTCAGAAAAGTCTCAGCCCACCTAGTATCTGAGAAGGCGCACGCGCCGGATGTATATCGGGTGGGTTCCCATGCCAAAGCTTAAAACCCTTGGGGAGCCCGCTAGCGAGTTATACCAGACTCAAACCTTTTAGGTGCGGTGAGGAGAGAATCGATCACCCAAAAAACAGCTCAGTTCCCAGAAACCTAGCTTCCACAAAAAACCAAAAAAGAGACGCATTTTGGGTTGTTGCCTCTGCAGTCATAACATTCTGGAACACCATTTTTGCCTGGCACAAGTATTAGATGCGTCAGTGCAAAAATTGGGCATTTATAATTGGCGCAACTAATAGTTGCACCAGCCTTAAAATCCCACTTTTTACCTTGGCGCAACTAATAGTTGCGCCAGTGTAAAAAAGGGCCCCTGCAACCCGGGCGCATGTATTAGTTGCGCCATGTCTGTTCTGCACTGCACTAGCTCGAATTCATGGCCTTTTTCATCTCCCGAGTCCCCCGATCAGTGCCCTTAGTGCCTTGTTCGAGCCCTGCCATCCCCAACACCCAATACGCCCCTGCCGGTCAAAAGAGGACAACTTCTTTTTGGCTCATTCTGGGGGATCGAGTTATTTTCCTTGATTTTCGTGCCTTCAATAGATCAAAGGTTCTCCTTCGATTCTTTCGAAGTGCGTCAGAATAATCACCGTTGGTCTTGAATTAGGGTACGAGAGCCACCCGAAAAGGGAATTCTAAGGCCTCGAAACCTTTATTTTTCAAAACTTTTTCCAAAAAATCAAAAAAATAATAAAAAGCAAGTCAAAACCCAAAAACAAAAATGATATAGTTTGTGGTGCCGAAACAATGACATCATCTTGCCCTTCGTCGTCCCATAGGGGAAGAAGGAGGAGGATTTTTGGGGCCTATCCAAGGCACCCTTACCCAACCCATTCTCATAGAATGTCGTGGGTAGTGAACCTGGCTTATGCTGATCCTGACACATCCTCGCCACATTCTCCAACCCACTCCCATTCGGGAGAAGTTTTTTCCACCATCCCCCTCACCCAATCACCCTTTACCGTTACCGGCCCATTTGGAGCCCCCATCTTCCCAACCACCACCTCCCAAAATATCCAAAGTCCAACTCCCCATTCTCCATCTTTTGCCCAAACCATACCCATGCCAAATCCAACCCATTTCCCATCCACATCCATACAAAACCCAAACCCATTTTCCCAATCCACATCCATGCCCCATTTCCCATCTCCCCCCTATAGGCCCGATCCACCCACATTCACATACACCACTATCTCCCTATGCAACCCCCCACAAGTCCCCCCATCTCCCCGGGTCATGCCCATTTTTACCGGGGCCATGCCCGATTTTTCCTAAACACTTACACTTAACCTTTCATCATCCCCATACATCCACCATACCTTCCCCTTTCCCAATGACCCATCTCATCCACCCCATATCCCACCACCTATCATGGCCATGCCCGATCATACCGAGGGCATGCCCAATTTTTCCTCCACACCCCTCCCATCTACATCTCATCACCCCTTAAACCCACCATCCACATCCGATCTCCCCTCCATGGCCATGATGGAGGAGATGTTCCAAGCCTAGTCCTCATGGAAGGCTTCTCAAAATACCTCTCCTCCATACCCCGTGCCCATGAACCCATCCCATACCCTAGCCAATCTCCATGCCTCACTCCCCCATGACCCCCATCAACCCCCCATAATCCACACCATCCAAACCTCCACTCCCCACTTATCTCAAGGCCCCCTGGCCCAAGTCCCCATTTCCCACATGCCTCAAGGCCCCATGGCCCAAGCCCCCCTCCCCCACATGCCTCAAGGCCCCATGGCCCAATCCCCCATCTCCCACATGCCCCAAGGCCCAATGGCCCAAGCTCCCACCTCCCACATGCCCTAAGGCCCATTGGTCCAAACCCCCTCTTTCCATGGCCCAATGGCCCAATACCCTACCACCTAGACCTACCAAGGGCCCATGGCGCCATCATGGCCTATTGGGCTAAACCCATCAAGGGCCCATGGCCCAGACCCACCAAGGCCCATCGCCCAAACCCATCAAGGGCCCATGGCTCAGACCCACCAAGGCCCAAGGCCCAGACCCACCAAGGCCCATCGACCCTAACCTACCAAGGGCCCATGGCCCAAACCCATCAGTGGCCCATGGCCCAAAATGACCAAGCCTTTATGGCCCAAACCCAAACCTCACACTCATACCTTCCACAATACCCTAACATTTAACCCAGCCTCCACACCCAGGTCAAACCCTACTCCAAACCCAATTTTCCCATGGCCCCACACCCCAAGGCCATCTCCAAACCTTCTCCCATACCCAATGGCCCCATCAGGCCCCACCTCAAAATCAAAATCCCATCACCCAACAAACCTTTCCTTATCCCCAATGGGCTCACCCAACCCCCACTCATGTCATTTCCTACCAACCCATGCAACAACAACAAGAGAATCCCGCCCTCACTGCACATTATGCCGACCAGCAGTATGAGGAAGACGAAATTAGTAATAGCGGGGCCTACGCTGGGGCATTAACCAACCTTAACCCTCCTCCCATAATTGCCCACCGCTTGGTGGCCCAGAGTGAGGTCCAATTAACGGCCGAGAAAGCAGCCCCTGTATCGAAAGAGTCAGAACAGCTGAAAGAACAGTTGGACAAAATACAAAAGCAGCTGATGAAAATGGGTGATGCTGAAATCCACGCCACGGACTTCATAGATTTATGTTTATTCGCTGAGGTCCCCTTGCCCCCCAAATTTAAAATGTCAGCCTTCGACAAATATAATGGCACTGGCAATCCTATTGTGCACATGAAGTCCTACTGTGGGGACATGTGCCAATACGGAGGGGATGAAAGACTACTAATAAAAGTCTTTCAGAAAAGTCTGAGCGGTCCAACGTTGAGATGGTTCACATTTTTAGAACCATCCATGATGAAAACGTGGAGGGACTTGACACACCTCTTTCAAGAACAATATGTCTATAATATAGACACTGAGCCACGAAAGTCAGACTTGGCCCATTTAGGATAGAACTAGAACGAGACCTTCAGCGACTACTTAGGACGTTGGAGAGCATTGGCAGCTTAGGTCAGAAATAGGATACCTGACGATGAGCAGATCGAAATGATTTCAAAGAATACTCTGCCAGTGATCTCAAACTTTTTAGTGTACCAGCAGCAGTCCAGCTTTGCTGATCTAGTGAGAAATACTAACCGATGTGAGGATGCCATCAGAGAGGGCCGTCTGAATAAGAACATGCCGAGTGGACCCAGTGGGGTTAGAAGATTTTCATAACAAAGAAACAAGAAGAGAACAGGGGCCGAAGTTTAGAACATTGCCAATACCAGGCCCAATAAAAATACTACCCCATTTCAATTTCAGGCAGCCCCGCTAGCACCAGTTAGAACTGAACAAATGCAGAGTAGGGAATGGGCAAGGAATACAAATGACTCAGGAACAGAGAAGAGCCCACTATGATCGAGTGTTCACACCCTTGGGGCAGTCTTTAAGTGTACTCTTACATTTCTTAGTGGAAAAGGGATTAGTCACTATCCATCAACTGCAACCTCCTGCTCACCTGATCCCAAAGAACTATGAATCGAATACTCATTGTAATTTTTATCAGGGTCCGAGTCACCCAACTGATCGCTACTTCCCATTGAAGAACGTGATCCAAGATTTAATCGATACCGGGAAAATCATTCCCCCTACACCTTCTTAGCATGCGAATATTCACCAGGTGCCACTACCCCCACATCCTACCGGAGGAGCAGGTCCCAGACCCACCGTCGAAATGGTAGAAAGTGAGGAGGAATTTGAGTTTGACCCTTTCGATTACATTAGTGATCAGGAGAGTTATGTGGCATCATTGTCAAGAAATGCTGAAGAAAGGAATATCGGGGTAATTGAATCCCTAAATTTGTCAGATTATTTCCCCAACCCGACTCCGCAAATTAAACCCTTGGATCTCATACTTTCCATCACCCACCCTCATCAATTATGTGCACATAAATGCATATCAGCCATACACCACCACCCCTGTCAATTATTGTTAAGACCTGAAAAGTACCACTTTTCACCCCTTAACTTAGCCTTTGATTAGACCCTTAGCCATCTAATAAAGGTTTGTTAAGTGTTTTCTATAGATAATAAATAGCAGTGCAATAAGGCCAGAAATCATGTTAAGGAGCCCATATTGGCACCAGAAATCCCTCAGAAGGATAAACACTGAATCCAGCCTCGCGTAGCTTCCACAAAGCTTCAAAGGATTCAGAAAACTATGCTTCACGCAGTCCTCACGAGCTTCCCAAGACTTCACAACAACTGCTCGCGTAGTTGAGTAACAAAAGAGCTTCAGAAGCACAACCTCACGCAGCTCTCGCGAAGTTCAGGAGTAAATGGTCGCGCAGTCTTGCGCAGTTCAAGAAGACCTGAAACCAACCTCGCGTAGTTCGCTCAGAACAGCTGAGGAGAGAGAGCTTCAGAATCCTGCCTCGTGCAGATGTCGCGCAGTGGCCGCAGGATACAAATGTCAAGAGAACCTGTCGCGCAGTTCAGAAAAGCCTCAAAGCTATTGCGAGGATCCTCGCGAAAATCTATTAAGAAAAGAAGTTATCGCGCGGTTCAGGAAGAAAGCAGCCTCGCGAAGCTAGAGTTAGCCTCGGGAAGTGAAATGGAATGCTTGCACAGTTCTCGCCCTATTCATAAGTAGCAATCCAATCACGAGAAGCCCAATCTAGTGAGAGCTTAACTACCTACCTCGCGACTGCTCAAAGCATTAAGAAGCTGCAACCCCACGACATCTGAAGTTCTAATGTTAAATTCAACCATGCGAAGAACAGAGCTACCACACGACAAGTCTGGGAATCGATTGTAACCTGGCGAAGCTCTGAACTCTAGCTTCCATCATTCTGTAGAGGACTTTCTAGGAATTTCCAAGAATTAGGGCACGCACTCCCACGCTCAAATCTCTGTGTACGTGCCCCGAGGCATCCAAGGATCATTAATAGGCCATGTGGCATTGCTAAAATTAGGTTTTCCTAACCCTAATGTGCCGCCACACCCGCTGCTATATAAACCTAAGCCTGGTTTAGGTTTAAAAAAAAAAAAGGGGAAGAAGGCCGGAAGAGTTCAGTTTTTGCTCTGTTTTGTTTTTAGCATTGTAGTCTTATTTTTTCTGTAGCTGTAAGTAGTTTTCCTTTTCCTTTTACTTCTCTCCATGGCCCAGCATTTGCTGGCCATGCCTTTGTATGTTTATTAAGTTTATATTAATGGAATTTGTGATTGGGTGTTGCACTTTTATGGGATTCATGTGTTTGTGAGTTGCTTTGTGCAAGGCTGCTGCCTTGTGATCCGCCATTGCTTTGGCTGTGATTCAAAGCAATGGAGGACTGATTCTAAGGTCCCATTCAGATCCAAGTGACCTGTGTGTCTGGGCTATCATGGTCCTATACAGCCTTAGCCCCACCACAGGACCCACTAGATCTGAAATCCCCATGGAAGCCTTAGCTGGTAGCCTTGTGACCATGGTGGTGGCAGTAATATTCTTGTTTTGTTTTGGGCTCCGTGAGGAGGATAGCCTCTGGGATAGTCTGTGACCATTTAAGTGGACAAGTAATAGCCTTAGGGTGAATCCAATCCGTCGATCCAAAATGGATCCTTCTTCTCCGAGCCTGAGCTTGTAGCCTGGTAGGAGATTGTACAGAGGCAGACTCCCCTATATTAGTATAGACCTGCCATCAGATGGCAGATTTGATCTGAGTATGAAGATTGTAGGCTTATGATTGAACCATTGTAGTCCCACTCAAGTGATGGATAGCTAGATCTAAGGTGGTACTCAATCTCTTGCTGGTTCTATGTGTCTGGGCTATCATGGTCCTTTACAGCCTTAGCCCCACACATAGAGCTTTAGAGGTTGAGGTTCCCTATGGATTCCTGAGCTTGTAGCCTGGATGAAGTAGTGCCTACAATGATTAACTTGTTTTGACCCATCTCTGGATTGTGGTTCCCCTATGGGATAGTCTGTGACCATTTAAGTGGACAGGTTATAACCTTAAGGGATTGGATCATGGCACAGGGATGAGTTGAATTCTTTCTCCTCTTTGGTGATAATGTAGCCATTGGACAGGATTTCTATACCAGCAGATCTAGATCTGAGTCATAAATTCCAGCAGATCTGAACCCAATAGCATACTTCTCACCCTTTTATATTTATTTTCCCTCACTCCATCCATCTTCTCAACCCTTTTCTATAGTTAGTTCATTAGGATACCTTAGGATACTTAGAATAAGTGACCCTAAACTCCTCTCCTTTTAGGACTGCCAGATCTGGAGGGACTACTAGAGATGGCTCCCTTGGAGCTATAGATCACCTTTCCCTGTGGGACAAACTCTTACTTATCAAAACTTGCTACAAATGGACCCTGTATCTTGCAGGTCTAGGATTTCTCAGTTGTGCTGATTCCATCCCCTATTTTACTTTGATTTTAAATTGCTTTTACCACCAACAAATAAAGTAAGCACATCTGAAAATCGCAACAATTACCCAAGAAGCCATCAGGCCCCCAATCCTACACCCGCACCCATCAGTTATCCATGGCCTGCGCCCATCCCTTTACCTCCAATTCAGCCACCTGCAAACTCCACCACCCCGATCAATTACCTAACGACCCATCTAACCTCCGATCCCTCACTAGCACCTATCAGCTATCAATGGCCTACTTTTGCCTCCTTCCCCCCAATACCACCACCCTCAAGCTTCACCACCTCCATCTAGCCCAATTTTGCCACCCAACCCACCACTATTGAAATAAATCAAGTGTTGCTCACACCTCCTAAGCCCGCAGTACAAGTGCCTCCGGCATTGGATGCTATACCGTTTTAGATATCGGGACCAACCTATGATCCTCACTAGGTCTCGCTATGCTACGAGCAAACAGATGTCAATACTGGCAGCAGCAGTAGAGAAGGGGAAGTGGACTTTGTCACACAGTCTGGGAGGATATCAAAATAGCCAGGAACGCTAGCAGCAACACAAGCCCAACCAGAGGGGAAGAAAGATAGCGCGGTGAACCCATTCGAGAAAATGAGTCAAGAACATATACTAGAGACTCAGCTGAGAAGAATGCCCGCGCACAACATTTTTTGGGATCTATTGATGACGTCCCCACTCCATTTTCAAGCATGAATGGGGGCATTAAAAAATGCTCATGTATCACTCCAAGTCAGCCCAGATGAAGTCAGGCAGATAATTGGGCAAGTGATGGCTCCAAATGCCATCTCGTTCTCTGATGCTGATCTACTTGAGGAAGGATGTAACCACTCAAAATCCTTGAATATAACTGTCGAGTCTGGAAATATGGTAATCCCCTTGGTTCTAATAAATAATGGGTCCGCATTGAATATATGCCCATTAAGAACCACCACCAAGATCGGGGTCGATCCATGCATGTTGAGGCCCACGAGAACCAGCGCTAGAGGATTTGACAATACCAGGAGAGAAATAATGGGAGAAGTTGATCTTGAGCTGTTGATCGGGCCAATGACCTTTTCCATCTTATTTTAGGTAATGGATCTCAAATCCTCGTTTAACTTATTGTTAGGGCGCCCGTGGCTGCACGAGGCCAGAGCCATACCTTCCACTTTGCATAAGAAACTCAATTTTTCATATGGGCACAAGATTATCATGATCATCGACGAGGGGCACAGTGAGAAAGAAAAGGCTGCCAATAGCATCGAAAAACCCAATATACTGGATGCACCGCACACCGTTAAGGATGTCGACCTCCACAGTTTTAAATATGAGGTGTCGGTAATACTCCCGGAGCCCATTGAGGGCATCATGCCAAAAATAGGAGGCCGTATGGTAGCGGCGGTGGCTATGCTCCTGAAGTGGGGCTATCAGAAAGGCCGAGGGCTCAGGCCTAGACTGTAGGGTAGAAGAGAGCAAGTTGTTGCCAAGGGACAGAAGGTCCGATTCGGGCTAGGATACAAGCCCATAGAGGAAGAGGTCTGAGAGGCCGAAGAAAAAACCAGGGTCGCCGCAGCTGTAAGAGCCCGAGGAATTAACATAGAAGAAAAACCTCGCCCTAGGCCGCACATTAGGGATTCCTTTGTCAGTGCTGGGGTCATAAAAATTGACCTGAATGGGGTAACCCATTTGACCCTACACAAACCCACAGCCCCAATCCATCCCACCAATCCCCATATCTCCCTTCCCATCCTGAAAATAGATTTGGCCGAGTTATCCCTCTTCGAAGAACGATGGCTAGTACTTGAACAAATGCCCCCTATGGTAAATCACCACAAAACGGTATTAACGTTTGAGGACATCATCTCGAATAAAATGGGGATCAATATGATGGAGGCTAACTCCAATGAGCCATATCAATCAGCACCCTCCATCCCAACAGGTAAAGGAGCAGCCCCTCAGGTACGCAATTGGGTATCTTTACCCTAAACCCTGGAAGCGGGAGTGGCCTAAAGTTCGGCACTTATTTCCCAAAAAAAAACAACCTATAAAAAGTGAGATAAGCCCTTGGCTGGAAATACCTTGTATATATAACAACCTGCTTTGCCAAGGGTCCGTCTCAGAAGAAAACAAAAATCTTAAAAATATTGAAAAAATACAAAATCCCAAAAACATTGAAAAAATCCAAAGTCCAAAAATATTGTCATTTAAAATTCTAGAAAAAGTCTGACAAAAAGATGCCTTAACCAAAATATCCATCCCACGTGAAATCGACCCCTTCCCTGTAGAAATACAAGAAGAGGTAAGAGTTACAAGTCTGGACGAGGATAGTCCTTTGGAGGAGCTCCCCAATGAGCTCCTTGACCGATTTGTTGACTTTGAGCATGGTCCTACCCCCATTGTCGAAGAGACTGAAGACGTCAATCTAGAGACTGAGGAGATTCCCAGAATAACCAAAATCAGAATGTTGCTATCTCCCAAGGAGAGGAAAAGCATGATCGACTTCCTTTGGTCATACCAAGACATTTTTGCCTGGTCATACAAGGACATGCCTGGTCTAGACACCGATTTGGTTAAGCATGAGTTGCCTCTCTACCCCGATGTAAAGCTGATTAAATAGAAGCTGAGACATCTCCGACCTAAGTCGATACTAAAAGTCAAAGATGAGGTCATTAAGCAATATGATGCGAGGTTTCTCATAGTATCTAAATACCTATAGTGTCTAGCCAACATCGTGCCTGTACCAAAGAAAGATGGAAAGGTCCGCATGTACATCGATTTTTACAATTTGAACAGGGCGAGCCTGAAGGACGATTTCCCATTACCACACATCGACATCTTGGTCGATAACACTGCTAAGCACAGGATGCTTTCTTTTATGGATGGATTCTCGAGATACAATCAGATTAAGATGGCAGTGGTTGATCCTGAGAAAATAGTGTTCATTACTCCTTGGGGAACCTTTTGCTATCGAGTCATGCCATTTGGACTGAAGAATGCTGGTGTAGCGTACTAGAGAGCCATGACTGCGCTATTCCATGACATGTTGTATCGAGAGATTAAGGTGTATGTTAATGATATGATAGCTAAGTCACTGGACCGAAGCGACCATCTAGTAAACTTCCAGAAACTATTTGAGAGGCTGAGGAAGTACAGATTATGCCTAAATCAAAAGAAGTGCACGCTTGGTGCTATGGCCGAAAAGCTGCTGGGATTCATCGTCAGTAGGAGGGGGATTGAGGTCGACCTAGTCAAAGTCGAAGCTATCACAAAGATGCCACCGCCATCTACTGAGAAAGAGGTTAGAGGGTTCTTAGGCAGAATATAATATATCAGTCATTTCATTGTGCAACTAACTCCAATCTGCACGCCAATCTTCAAGCTACTAAGGAAGAACTCGCCCATTGAATGGAATGATGATTGTCAGGCAGCATTCGATAAAATCAAAAGCTACCTCCTTAACCCACCTATGTTGGTACCACCTGAGCCGGGGAGACCACTCTTAATGTATCTCTCCATGATAAAAGTTTTGATGGGATGTGTCTTAGGGCAGCATGATGAGACAGGAAGAAGAGAGTAGGCCATTTACTATATGAGCAAGAAGTTTACTGATTATGAAACGTGCTATTCTCATCTGGAGAAAGAATGCCTAGCTCTTGTATGGGCTACTCAGAGGCTTCGCCATTACTTACTATCTCAAGCCGTTCTACTTTTGGCTCGCATGGATCCATTAAAGTACTTGTTCGAGAAGCCGGCTCTCACTGGACGAATCGCACGATGGTAGCTCTTATTATCTGAGTTCAATATCACGTACGTCACTTAGAAGTCGATTAAGGGGCAGGCACTCGTCGATCATCTTGCCGACAATCCTTTACCAAACTATGAACCCTTGAGAACTGAGTTCCCTGATGAGGACATCCTATTCATGATGAAAGATGATACCGAGGAAGCAGAGGAATCATGGGTGATGCACTTTGATTGGGCGGCAAATGTCGAGGGTCAGGGAGTCGGTCCTATTCTGATTTCACCAAAAGGATCCCATGTACCCGTCTCTATCAAGCTCAATTTCCCTTGCACTAACGACATGGCAGAGTACAAGGCTTGTGCTGCTGGTCTGTAGGCAGCCCTCGATCTGAATGTAACTCACCATCGAGTGTTTGGCGATTCGCAATTGATCATATGCCAGACAATGGTGACTAGAAAATGAAAGATGAGAAATTGATCCCTTATCACGAGCACCTTGAGGATCTGATAGCTTGCTTCGAAGATGTGACATTCTCCTATGTCCCGCGGATAAGGAATCGCTTCTTCGATGCACTAGCGACGTTAGGATCAATGATAGAAATCCGGTATGGTACTGAGATGAAGCCAATCATGATCGAGCAAAGAAATGAGCCGACCTTCTGCACCCAGATTGAGGAACCTACAAAGCCTGATGATGAGCCACCTTGGTTCTCAAATAGCAAGAATTTCCTCGAGACACTAACTTTCCCTGAGGATACGTCCAAGATGGACCAACGAACCATTCAATGTTTAGCAGTACGCTACGTCATTTGTGGGGAATGCCTTTACAAGCGATCCTACAATAATATTCTGCTCAGGTGCCTTACTGAAGGTGAAGCGATCAATATCATGAAGGAGATCCACAAGGGAGTATGCAGAGCCCATGTCAGCGGTCACATGCTCGTCAAGAAAATTTTACGACAGGGATACTTTTAGACCACTATGGAATCGAATTGCTGTAAACATGTTCAGAAATGCTACAAGTGTCAGGAACACTCCAGTCTGATACATGCTCTTGCCATCGATCTACACTGCACGACCACTCCTTGGCCATTTACTACGTGGGGCCTTGACGCCGTCGGAATGATTAATCTGAAAGCATCGAATGGACATCGATTCATCCTTGTCGCCATTGAATACTTTACCAAGTGGGTGGAAGCGGCGTCATATAGCAACAGCTCGGCCGGTCACGTCAAAAAATTCCTCAAAAATAATATTGTGTGCCAATTCAGAGTACCCAAAGATATCATCACAGACAATGGCACAAACTTTACGAATAAGCGCATTCGAGCCTTTTGCGAGCAATACAAAATCAAGCACCATCGCTCGTCACCTTATCGGCCTCAAACTAATGGAGCCGTAGAAGCTACGAACAAGACGGTCATCTGTATCCTAGAGAAGATGGTTGTCACTTACCGAGATTGGAGCTAAATGCTGCTATTCGCTTTATGGGCCTATAGAATGTCGATCCGTACCGCTACAAGGGCAACACCATTCTCCCTTGTGTATGGAATTGAGGCCGTCCTACTAGTAGAGATTGAAGTACCCTCACTTCGAATCCTCATAGAATCAGGCTTACTCGAAGCAGAGAGAGAGAGATCCCGCTTTGAACAATTGAACCTACTAGACAAGAAGAGACTCCTAGCCTTTGTCACACTCAAGTTTACCAGGGACGAATCGCACGCGCTTACAATAAACGCGTCCGTGGTTGAGATCTAAAGATAGAAAACACTGTGTTGAAGAAGATCTTCCCATCCCTCTACGCCGACTCGAGAGGGAAGTTCATGCCAAACTGGGAAGGGCCTTACGTCGTTCGAGGAGTACTACCGGGATACGCCATCTGCCTCGCCACCATGGATAGAGATCATCTTTCTGAGCCCATCAATACTGGATACGTCCGACAGTTCTACGCTTAGTCAATTGCGATAAGGTAAGTATTGGTGAAATAGATACGTGACTGCTTAAGAACCACCCAAAAGAGGCCATCATTCCAAACACAGTAGCCAAAAAGCATCCCTAAAAATGATGATATCCTTTGCTACCCCATTTGAGCCTGGGCCTTTCTTTCAATAACCCCTTCCCCAAAAATAATGTGTGTACATATATAGAAAAAGGGAAGTAAAGTTACTATCAAAATAATAAAAAAAGCGAAAAAAGCAAAACCTCAAAAAGAGATTGCCTGAAATGGAGCAAAAATAATAAAAAGTATAGAAGAATCACGGGGCATGTACAGTAAAAACCCCCAAGGAAGAAGGTATGTTGAGAAAACTGAAGCCATATCAAAGAAACCCTTTCAGCCCAGCATACCTTCAAGTCCTAACCTAACCCATGGCCAAGCTACACCCTGAAGAAAGCCCTCTTTTAGGTTTATAAGCAGTCATAATATCTATTAAGTCAACACAAGTCGAGTTGTGAGACGACACTAGAACCCCATCCAGCCGGCTATGACGGAATCGACGTCTGTGTCTTGGCTATTGAAAAAAGAAAAGAACAAAAATTAATAATAAAAGAAAAAAATAAAATAAAAATACAAGCTCAAAGTAAGATGGACATGGTGAAAACCTGAAAGGGCGCTATGGGTAAAAACAATGAGTTTATGCGAACCAAGTGAAAACCCGAAAGGGTGCTTGGGGTAAGAGAGCGAAACCCATGGACGTGGTGAAAACCTGAAAGGGCGCCACGGGTAAAAAAGGAGATAAACAAAAAGAAAAAAGAAAAAAAGAAAAAAAAAAAGAGAAGAAAGGTTTGGACTGATTGAGAAGATTGATGTTTGAGGAACCCTTTTGTTACTCTCCCTGGTCCCCTTTTTTTGGGCTGCTCATGCTAGTTCGAATCGAGCCCCAACCAGAATTTTTTATGTGAAACTGCTTTGTCAAACGCATGACCCAAGGTAAGGAGAAAGGTTTGACCCAATCCAAAGGGATTGACGTTCCAGCCTTGGAGAAATTGCTCAGGCCCAACCATAGAAAATGGGTTCGACCATGCTCAAAGGAGGACTCGAGATCTCACCCAGTAATTAAGGCACCACACCCGAAAAAAAGAAAGAGAGAGAATACACAAAACTGAAAGAACAAAAAAGAGAGTCTATGCATATAATAATTTCCCTTCTTTTACAAATGCATCGCTTACATCACATCCCAAAAAAATAGCCGGTGTGATGACTAGCCTCCTTTCCTTCCCTTTTTACAAAAAAAAAAACAATAAAAAAAAAACATGAAGAAAATATGTATACAAAAAATGTGTGTATCTATAAAGGGGTTTTTTATGCCCCTTTTCGCTGAATTTGATCTGTGCAAAAAGTTATGAGTGCAAGAAGGAGTTAGCAGCCCAGCTCGCACTTCAATGCGCTAATCTCAGCACGAATGTCATCTTCCCAGACATTCCGCTCAGTCAACCAGCGACCATGCAGGCTCTTATACCTCTTCCGAGAAGAGTCGGTGGCTCCAAAGGCGACATTCAAGGACCCTCTTAAACGGAGGACCTCGCTCTCTGCTATTTCTGCTCTAACTTTTTCTTGTGATAAAAGTTCTTGTAGGACCCTCATCTCGTCCACCAGTAACTCGATATGGGCTCGGAGTACCGTCTCCTTCTTTGGCCAGGGGCCTCCAGTGTCAATGATCTCCGCTGAATCTGGACCATCAACAACAGGTCGCTCGGTCAATAGCTAGACCTCGTACTTGGGAGAAGACTGAATCGAATCTCCCTGCTCCATATCACACATCAGCATCGACTGATGCGTCTCCCAAAGAGCAGCAATCCGATCTATGTCTCCAGAGGACCCCCTAGAAAAGATCAAGTCACATAAAGGGGTTTTGGCCTCGCAAGTCACCTACTGAGAGCAACCAAACTGACACAACACCCGGAATGGGAAGTAGAAGGTGCTACCAGTCAATCCTAGGAGGGTGATGCCCTCATGGTCTCTAAAGCGAGCTACTGGGAAGGTCCGGTCCAACAAAGGAAGCCTCCATGTCAGCTCAGCATCGGTCAACCAAAGCTTCAAAACTGACAAGTCACCCTACGGAAGCAAGTGACACCTACCCAAAAAGCACTGAGCCGCTTCACCTCGGGTAATATAAAAGTGGGGCACGAGCCCCAAGATAGCGAGATGCTCGCACAACCAAACTTGAAGCAGTAAAGGACACCCTCAAAGGCCCTCCACCTTGCCCAAAGCAAACACATCAAGGCACCTATATAGCTTGGCAAGCACCAAATGCATCATAGATCGGCCCGCCTCCAACTCGGTCAGAATGTCGCAAATCGCCAAGGAGAAGCTCTCCCCCCTGGTAAAGAAGAGGATTTTAGAAATGAGACTGAGTGCTAAAGCTTTCGCGTTGAAAATGTTCATAATCGGCAATTTTTGGAGATTTTCGTCACCGAAAAGTTCTTTGAGGAATTTTAACGAACACCTTGTGGGCCCCCCAATGAGACTTTTCTCATACTCGAGTTTCTTCAAACCAAGAGTAAGGTGAGTAGATTTAGAGTAGCCCGGCCGAGGTGTGACTCTTGCAAGGCCCCTACGAAGTTTCAGGCCGGACAGATTGGATAGCTCCTCAAGGGTTGGGGTTAGCTCCCGCTTCCCAAAATGGAATACATGGAAATTCACATCCCAAAATGAAGCGGCAGCGTAAAGGAGGTCCCACCGTGGAGAAACCTCAAGAAAGGAAGGAAGGCGAGATAGCCCAAGGCGCTCCAAGTCGGCGAGCTCACTCTCATTCAAGCTCCCAAACCAAGCTGTTAGAAATTTGGGCCCCAAGCCCAAGGAGGGGGGTAAATGGGCTCCGAGCCCTCCACGTAAGGGAGGGTTAGAAAGCGGGTCCATAGATATACAAAGATCTTTTGAGAAGATAAAAATCAATGTATGGTGATGGACCCGCCTTGGAAAAGCAAGAGCAAAAAGAACCAGTCAAAGGGGCCACGTCAAACAAAAAGGAAATAATTTTTGAGCTAACTCGGGTATATAAGGACCCACAGCCCCCCAGGTTAAGCCTGGCGCAACTATTAGTTGCGCCAGTGCATTTTGTCCCCATTTTTCCTAGTTGCGCCAGTACAAATTCCCTGGGATTAAAGATCCCCTCCTTTTCAGCCATCTCGAGACCTAATGGGGGGGACTTTCACCCTTTTTTGCTTTTTATATATATACGCTTCCGATCACTGATGGTTTAGGAATTACTTTGTTTATGTGCAAGACTGATCCTACATCAAAGCATGCGACCCAAAAAGTTGCTTTATGAGTACATCTGGCAAACGCGTCCTGCAGAGAAACAGATCCGATGTAAGAAAGCCATGGCATACAATCAAGACAAAAGCACTAAAAATATTTTCAAAAAATATATCCAAAATGTCACAACATCCATCCCAAAATGTCTAACAAATCCAAATCCAATCCCAAGAGTACTGAGTTCTAAAAAGCAGAAACTAAAGCCCTATTCCTTGCTCACGCCCTTTGACTTCTTCCGATGGCGAGAAGAGCTCTGGAAAGTCCGTATGTCCCCCACCCGAGACCATGCCTGCAAAATCCTACTAAGCAAGGAGCGCGACTCCTTGGCACGGGCACGCTGCGAGGCATGGTCAAAAGAAAAAATCAGGATCAGTTAAGGGATAAATAATAATGGAACAAATGAGAGGAGCAGAGCAGCAAGGTACTCACCGTCTCCACCACCCTAAGATCCGTGATGTGGCGATGATATGCCGCATACTCCATGGCCGAGTTGAAGTCCTACGTTTAGAACGATGCAATATCAGCTATCAGGGCAATCATAAAGCATGTGTAAAAGAAGACCAAAACAAGAAAGAGATGGGCCATCAAAAGACTTACCCCTGGGATCAGCTCAGGAGGAGAGACATGGGCCACCTCAGCAGAGGGCCGCGCTTGCCTATGCACATCAGCGCAGAGGCCCTAAAGGAAGCTATCATCCAAGCGTCAAAAGGTCCCATAAACCATAGGCAGGTCACCACTAGGGATACCGGCATGAGAGGTACTCGACGGACCAACACCAGAAGAGCCCTCACCCTAGGGACCCACACCAGAAGGGCCACCAGCAACAGAGGGATCTACCCCTGACATATCAGCCGCACTTGTCCCGCCTTCGCCATCCGAGTCATCTCTCGGAGCAAACTGTGAACAAAATAAAGATCCGCTTAGAAGGGACAAAGGCCAAATTAAAACATAAGGGAAACCAATCCAAGCTGAGAGGAATTACCTGACTGAGTAGGCCACCAAATGCAAGAAAATTAGCGCTAGGTACAAAGTGCGACAAGATAAACCGATATGACAGGCACTCATACCAAAGATGATAGTCCCCAGGCACATGGAGAGCATGGATGGGGAGCCCATTATTGAGAAAGGCTGCCGTGTGCTCCTCGATATTGCCAACGGGATTCCAAACGTTCGCCGGAGGGTCCATAGGTATGGCATAGTAGCCCTGGAACTGGTGCAGCATCCGCTCTCCCAGATAGTAAAACTTTGCCCACTCTCCATAGAAGAAAAGGACACGACAATTGTTAAATAGGCGAGAGGGGCCTATGGCTGCCCGGTCCCAGAAGGGGGATGCAAGGTATGGGTCAGGAAGGATCTGTCCACGTCAAAGGGGGGCCAAACAGATAGCTCATCAAACAAAAAAGATTTCTGAGCTAGAACAAACAAAGTTGAGAAGGGGCTTTACCAGCTCAGGAACCATCAAGTCAAGTTGGGACCTCAAGCCCATCTCCAGGTGCTTCAGACTTACGTCACGACGTTGGGTCTGATTCCAGTTGCTGAGAAGAGGATAGGTAAGCTCCTCCGAGTAAAGAAGCGGGCGCCTAGGGTCAAAGTGATGATATCCCCATACCTGAAAAGGGGCAGTACACAGTAGCATATAAAGACCATTCAAGGAAAATGGCAAAAACAAAGGAATGAGGGATTACCTCTAAGGCGGCCCAAAAACCAACAGTAGATTTGGAATCACCGGTCATGACCCGAGCAAGGTTATACATCAGCCATGCATATCCAGCCCCTCCCCAATCATACCCATGGACGTCCCCCCAGTTGTCCATCACACTCAGCAAGGCTAGGCTAACTCGGCCACCGCTCGCATTGGTGAAAAGGTTCTTACCTAGCAAGATCAGGAGAGTGATCGGGCTAGGACGATCGCCTGCTCTGGCATGATGTAGAGCACCCTGTCTGGCTGACCCAGATCCACTAACTCATCAGGTGTATAAAGTGCAGTCAGCCAGGACATCTTGACCTCGGTACCATGCGTCTGCCCGCGAGAGGGATAGGTCCCAATCAATCAGATGATGTCCTCTCTACTCGGCACCGTGAGATCAGCTATCGGTATCCCTCCTATCCTGATGCCGGTAATCATGGCCCAATCGATAGGCGTCACGGTCATCTCTACATACGCAATATGGAAGGTCATCGTTATCGTTAAAGGCCTTAAGGCCTCATGGCGGTGGGACAAAAACTCTCACCCACGAGGTAGGACCTTCACTACGGGAGGGACATAGAGGTAGAAGTCCTGAAAGTCAAGCCACCCCCCATGGAATGCAATATTGGGCAGGTCCTGCATCCAAAGAAATGCGCATCAGATCGCGGAAGTAAAGCAAAACTGCATAAAGGAAATAAATTGAACCTCTCTTTTACCTTGCCCGCTATTCTGAAATTTGAAATGAGGGTATGCTGTTAGTGTAGGAGGCCGACTTGGGCGGCCTCACCCTGCATTTCAAGCCATGGGCCCGCTCTCCGCTCTACCCAAATGAACTGCTCCCCCTGTGGGCCGTATACTATCTCAGGCCCCTCCTCGTGGCCCTCCTCAGGAATATCCTCATCATCGCCTGACATGCTAGAGAAACAAAAGGCAATCACATTAGAGCATATCAGTGATAAAGAACAATTTTTGTGCTACATACCAAGGGAAGGTAAGTATGCTCACCCTCTTTCTGTTCATTATCAGGAAATAAAGATGCTCACATATATAAGCAAAAAAAAAAAACAAAAACACAAAAAAAATCTCTTTTTATATTTAAAATGCAAAAAAAAAATCCCTAGCTTTCTATCTTAAAAGGTAAATAAAAATAAATAAATTTCCTTTTTCTATGTTTAAAAATAAAAGCCAGTGAAAAAAAAAAAAAATCATCATTTCTTCAAAAAAAAAACAAAACCAAAGAGTCCTTCTTTAATGTTAGAAAGAAAAAAAGGGGTTAAAAACAAAAAAAAAGGAAGCCTTATTATCTACTAAAACCAAAAAAAAAAAGGGGGGTCCTTCCGTTTAGAAAAAAAAAAACTAAAAGCAAAAAAAAAAAAAAAAAGAGGGTCCATCATATTATGCTCCTAAAATCACAAAAACAAAAAAAATCGTTTCTTTATGCCTCTAAAATAAAAAAAACAAAAAAATCTGTCTTTCAGGTTTAGAAAAACAAAAGTTAAAAACAAAGAATCCTTTTCTTCGTGGACGATAAAACCAAAAAAAAAAAAAAAAAGAATCCTTCTTTCATGCTATAAAAATAAACTCAAAAAAAAAATCCCTCCTTTTGTGCCCATAAAATAAAAAAAATCCTTCTTCTACAAAAAACCAAAACAAAAAAATAAAATAAAATAATAAATAAATAAATAAATATATATATATATATATATATATAAATCAATGCCTTAGTTAGTTTTCGAACAATAAAAACCAAAAAAGCAAAATCCCTTTCCTTAATTAATGTTAAGAGAAATTAAAAAAAAACATTCTCCTTAAATTAATTTTCAATATATAGAAACCAAAATTCATTTTTAATTAATTAGTTTTTTAGAAAAAAGAAACTGAAAATTCCTTTTTCCTAACTAGTTTTTAAATCCTTGCTTTGTATTCAAAAAATAAAAAATAACAAAAAACCCCTTTTCTAGGCACAAATAAAAACAAAAAAAAATAAAATAAATATATATGTATGTATATATTATGCAAACCCATAAAACCACAAAAATAAGGCATTATTCAGGGAAAACCATTCACACATCCTCAATCAACATGCAACAGAAATAAACCATTTTTCATCTAGGAATGCAAGATCATGATCATATTTGCAAGAAAAAGTAAGAAAAATCAAGGAAAAGAGGTTTTAAATGGTTACCTTTTGAGAGAAAATGGTCTTTGATCTAGCGCGAGCCGGCAATCGATCCACACAAACAAAGCAATGGCAATGGGGCACGCGTAGAGGCAATATAAAGGAACCCTAAAAGGGGGCCGGTGTTCGGTTTCAAGAGGAAGGGGGGAGAAAATATTCGAAATAATGCCCCACAGCCCGAACTCGGGCTGTTTAAATTCCTCCCCAGCCAAGCATGGCGCAACTAATAGTTGCGCTAGCAAATTTTATACCCGTTTTGGTTTGGCACAACTATTAGTTGCGCCAGGCAATTATGAGGCCCCTAGTGACCTGACACAACTAATAGTTGCGCCAGGCACTTAGGCCAGGTCTTGGGCCTAGTACGGGCCAGATAGGAAAACCGGTCCCCCCACTCTTTTTATTTGTTTTGTCGCTCCCGGCAAATGCACGCTCTCCCAAGACAACATTTCAATCATCTTTCGACTTGCCAAGAAAGTCGTGCTAGAATAAAAGCAGACTGAGATCAATAAGCACCCCGCTCCTACACAGGAAAATATAAAGAAAAATCCAACAAAAATTTTTTTAAAAAAATCCCCACAGAGAAGCCAGAAGTATTTGCAAAAAATAATAGGAAAAATCACATAAAATAATAGTTTGAAAAATCCAAAAAATCACATAAAATAATGGCTTCAAAATTCCAAAAAAAATCACATAAAATGATAGGTAAAAATTCAAAAAAAAATCACTAAAATAACAGTTGAAAAATCCAAAAAAATCACATAAAATGATAGAAAAATCAAAAACAGATTTGTATTCCCCCACAACGACGCACAAGCATAAGGCGATAAAATGTCAATATTTTATCAGCAATGCAGCTATGCCATATTAAAGTCCTGAGTCGGAGGTTCGCCTCGGATCTTTGGATCCTGCTTTAAGGTAGGAGCAACGGTGTCGGTCCCGATCAAACAGCCAATGTTTCGATCGAGTCAACTCCACTGCTAAATCTTGGCGATGAGCGCTCTGTTTTGGATTCATATGAACTTAAGTGTCTTAAGCTTTAAATTCTCCATCGAAAAAGGTCAATCATTGGTTGAGACCAACCTATTAAGAATGAGATTACGTATCAATCAAACTACGTGCAACCATGCATTTAGGAGGGTTCACTTCCCCTTTATTTTCTGTAGGCTTGAAACCTAAATGGGTAGTGGTATCCCTGTAAAGTGTATGTCATGCGTCTGGGTATCTGTATGATGGTCGTTTGTCCCCGTAAATTGTACCCGGGCGGGTCTGGGTCGGGACTTCCATCGCCTTTGTTATTACTTATTGCCCCTGATGGGTGGATGATTATACATAGTTAATTGATGTTTATGATCATTGTTAGCAGAGACCAGGATTGGTTGTCCCTGTAGGGAGACACCCCAATGTTTGGTTGGATCTGTTCAAGGTAGTCAAAGCTGGATACTCTAGGTCATGTTTGTCTAGGGCATGCTTTCGAAAGTAGCACATCCTCCCCAAAAAGCGTTGTGACATCTATCCACTTCGCTTGGGCAGTCATGCTAAATAAACTTTGGGATCGATGGCTTCGCCCAAAGACCTTGAACCCTGCTTTCAGCAGGGGCACCTGCGAATAGTCAGATGGGGCCATCAAATGCCTCGTATGGTTGGATGTAAAATGTTGAGCCTTGCGTATGTTTGCTTCGCACCTATCTTTGAACGTGGATCAATCACCCATCTTACTTACGAAGCTGTTGCAGTCAGAATGAATCTTAAACATCAAATACCATCAAAATCATCCCGAGAAGCAAATGTCTTTCCCGACTATAGGGTGTTCGCAACTCATTCCAGCTCAGTTATGCCCAGTAATGTCTCTAAGCACTTGGGAACTTATTACCTCGAGAAACGAATGTTTAACCTGGCATCTAGGGCTTTCGTTTTCTCAATGTATTACTCATTTGATGTTTGAAGTTCATTCTGAATGCAGCAGACCCATTAGTAATGCCTTGGGCCTCTTTGGATATCTCATTTCTTTAGCATATGATCAGTAGTGATCGGATACCAAAGAGGGGCATCAGTAGACACCCAAATTTGGCCCAAGGCCAAATCGAAATACCTTTCGAGAAAGGTGCGCTTTCGAGTTTTTGATGGCATGTATGGAACCTTTAGGAACCACCCTAGAACCCTTAAGAACCCTTCTAAACCCTTAGGAACCCAGCCGAACCCTTAAAAATCAATCCCAACCCTTAGAACCCGTTCTGAACTTAAACCTAACCCTTTAAAGCCTTAGAAAAGGTGTGGTGTGCCAGGACTAGCTACAGCCATCTACTATAATCGAATCTAATACCATTGAAAAGTAGAAGTCATCAACTTTCCAATGATCTAAGAATCGCCCCAATTGGAGTTATACATCAAAAGATATGACAGTCCGAACCCATAGGACAAAAAAGTAATTTCAAGTAGGTCTACCTAGGGATTTGGTGCAATTATTAGTTGCGCCAGTTATAATTTTACCTGGCATAACTATTAGTTGCGCCAGGCCACTTCTCTCAGGATTTAAGCCTGGCACAACTAATAGTTGCGCCGGTTTTAAAAGTGGACCCCACCCTCGCGAGCCAACTTCCAGGCACTGTTCAGCACTCTTTTACTATAACCTTTGGTTTTTGCCCTGAAATTCATGTCTGGGGTTTGACTTGTTGACCACCTTGGCCCTTGGGATATGTTTTGATAGTTTTGTTGTACCCATTCACTACCTATTTGCAACCCTTTAAGTGGCTTAAGGCCTCACCCCATCATCCACCATTGGAGGACCTCCTCACACATTTCAAGGCTCTAAAAACCCTAGGAATCTTTAGATTAAAGATTACCTAATTTCTAAACCCAATTAACACTTAAGTGGTTTCCTAACCCACCCATTTCCTATAAATAGAGACCCCCACCCCTTGGTTTAGGGGTTGAGAAATTTGCTTAAGAGAGAAAGAGCTCAAAGTGAGTTCTTCCTCCCTTTTATGCACCATTTTCACATAAATTTTAGATTTCAAAACCTCCTTCCAAGCCTTGCACTACATCCCAAACCTCTAGGTTTGGTGTGTGCTACCCCTTAACCTTCCTTCCCTACCTCCTAGCTACCAAACCTTAGGACTTAGAACCCCATTTTCCACCATACAAAGCCTTCAAAAGCTCCTCAAAGCAAGCCATGCAAGGCTCTCCTATGATGCTACAAGGGCCCGAGGGCTCCGGCTCTCCCCTTTCTTCTCCTATATATTTTTGGCATTCCCTACCCCCTCATTTGTGCCGTTACGCCGCCAAATTTTTGAAAGGAACGGAGGGGCACAAATAGGATTGGAGGCCCATTTGGGCAAGAGGGAACCATTTTTTTTTCTTTTACTTCATTTTATTTTTGGCCATAACTAGAGACCGCGTTAAACGGGTTGATCAGGTGACTAACACCTTTCCGATCGATAACCGAAGCCCCAATCCAAGATCCTTTGGTGTGGACCAGATTCAGAGTCATATTTTTAGCACTTCGGTGCTCAAAAAAATGAACTAGGTTTCCTAGGACACCGAAAGCTCCGGGTGGTGACTCTATATTTTTGTTAGAGAGCGTATCGCCGCGACGGGATCATCATGAATCCACTGCATAGCCAAGTGAAGGATAGCTACAAATTCACATATCTTGATAAGTTTTACAACAAGAACCAGTCCCTAGCTGTCTATTTCACACCATTTTACATTTTATTTTACCATTCATCATCCTCTAATTTGCTTTCCCCACCGATAATAATTAGCATACTAAAATATCACAACAAGTTTTTGGCGCCGCTGCTGGGGAGTTTTGATCTAGTTAGTAGATCTGAGTTTTTCATTTTTGGTAGATATGAATTTCTTTAGTTTTCATTACAGTTTTATATATTACATTCAAATTGTTTGAATAAATGTCTACTGCAGTACATGTATAGAAAATCTATTTTACTGCTGTAGCATTTCTAAGTTTTTTTTCTTTTTCTCAGTTTTTCTTCATTGCCTTGTAGCTGTATGAATAAAGTACTGCTACAGTTTTAGAATTTTTGCAGATCTGGAGCAGTTGCCACAAGAGGAGCATATAGATTATAGCTGGAGCAGCTCTGCCTGAGTTTGCATTCCCTTCTCCTTTGTTTTCATTTCCAATTTTTATTTCTTTCAACCAGCCAACTGTTGTGGTTTTTGTTTTTATTTTTAGTTTTGCTGTCAATTTTGCTTTTGTTTTTGTGTTTACTGAATCTGTTCTGCTATAAAATTATGAGCCATTTGTATTGGGTGAACAACTAAAGACCTTGAAGGAATTCAATGCACCAGGGGCATACAGGGACGACCAAATTCCTGAGTGGCAACTTTTTGAGGTTAGAAGTGAGAATTCAATGCAGCAGGAGACTCTGTCCCGAGACATTGAGACTCCTGCTAAAATGTTAAAAGAGAATACTCCTAGGGGTAGGATGTATGAAATCAATGTGTGTACTGACCTGTAGAGAAAGGTAGACAGTTTGGCACTTTAGTTTGATAAATTGATGAGTGTATTGCAGCCCCCAATGGCTGCACAAGTGCAGGAGGCATGTGTGGTATGCTAGTCCCCCACACACTCCATATAGGATTGTCCATATGTTGGCCTTTATCCTGCTTTGGTCATTGGGAATGCCAATGTAGCCAAATCCTATGGGCAGCAACAACAGCAACCTGCTGGGTCCCCATGGAGGAACCACCCCAATCTAAGGTGGAACCAAGAGAATCACTCTCAATCCCAGCAGCAGCAGACAATGCCCCATAGACCCCAGCAACATCACCAAAATTTTTCATCAAATCATCAGTCCCAACAGCCAATGGCTCAGCAAAATCATATGTCTGCACAAGCACTCCAATCTAGTACACCCTCCTTTGGGGAGCAGGTTATCTCTTCATTACAGAACCTCAACTCCTTAGCTCAGACTGTGCATTTCCACATCCAGAGCATCAAAAAGATTGAGGACCAGCTTGGTCAACTTTCCAATGTTCTGACTAAAAGGGAAGAGGGTAGACTCCCCAGCCAACCAATGAATAATCCTAAGGGACTGCACATGATGGGTGAATCTTCTTTCAAAGAAGATGGCAGATAACAAGACTGTTTTTGAACCAATAAGAGGTGTAGAAGGAAAAGGCAACAAGGTTCCTTACAGCAGTTTCGGATTTAGGCATGCTGATTTATTTTGTATAAAATAATAAAAATAAATAAAAAATAAAAGAAAATATAAACACAAATAAGAATTTCATATTTGTTTTTCAATATTGTTTGTATTCTTCAGCAGTAGTAAATAAGGGCTCTCGTTGAGCCTCGACTGATCAAAAACACATAAAAATATAAAAAATATAAAAACAAAAAAATAATTTTTTCAGATGGGCTATTTTCTTTTGATGTCATTCATATACCTGCATCTGGAGCTACTGAGATCATGGTTCTTAAATTTTGGAAGAATCAGGGAAGTTAATGAGTAGAGGATTGTATTTTGTTTTGAAAATTCAATGGAGCCTCTGAATTCATTTACTTCCAAGATCTTTCACTATTAATGGGTCTCAGCGGTGTATGAATCCTGCTTTTATATGTGTGCATTCATGCTTACATCACTTTGAAATTCATATTGATTCATACACATCCATAGCATAGACCTCACCTTAGCACAGCTGATTGTACGATTTTGCCTTAGGATTTTCTGTTTTAGGAATTTTGTTTTTAGTTTGCTGATTTTTTTTTTTCTTAAGATAATGTATGTACTATTTTTCTTAATTTTTGTATGTTTGTATTTAGTTTTGACTTTGTTTTGCTGTTTTTCTGTTTTTGGCAATAATTTTCTTTCATTTGTATATCATTCTTTCTATTTTTCTGTCCATATATTTAGTTTTTAACTTTTTCTTCTTTGCTGCATATTGCTTTTATTTTCCAGCTAATTTTTCTTTCTTGTTTTTTATGCCCTGCTACTCCTAGTTATTCACTGTATAAACATTGAGGACAATGTTCATCTTAGGTTTGGGGGTATGGCAGGGTGTGTAAATGGAATAGTTAATGTTAGTGCAGCAATGTTTAAAATTTTTGTAAATAGAGTGATTTCCCACTTGATTTTTGAAAGAAAAAGGAAATTAAAAATTTTTTAAAACTGAAAATTGTTGTAGCTCTAACATTTTCATAAAGCAAATGTCAAGAATTTTCAAAAATTGGTGCTTAGTGAACTTGGTAAGAGAGAAAGTCATGAGAATATACCCTAGGAATTTGATGGAAGATCATACCCAGTGAGCTTTGGGCTTGAAAATTTTTCCTTGAAGAGTGTTTTGGCATTTTTTCTGCTCTAAGGACTAATTGAATCTACTCTCTTTCACTAGAAGTTATGCACTCAAAGTTAAAATAGCTTGACAGCATTCATGACATTGAGGACATGATGTAAGGCCATCCTTTGGACAGTTTGCGCTTAAATATTTTCCACCTTTGAATTGCCCTTGATACACACCATTTAAGCCATGAAAATTCAAGTCTTCTTTGATAAAAACCAGAGAATTGGAACCCAAATCTCAGTGACCTGATGCATCCTGACCCTTATCCTGAGATTTCAGAAGTAAAGGTAAAGGAGTTGAAAAAGGTAGAGCTAGTCTAACATTTGGTGGAAGGAGAAGAAAGCACATGTGAAGGTTGTTGTGTATCAGATGTATAGCTGTGGCAATCCAACCCATGAAAAAAAAAATAAGAAAAATACAAAAGAAAAGAATACAAAAAGAAAGAGAAAAATAGAAAAACAAAATAAAAAGAGAAGTCACTTCATTGGAAAATTAGAAGATGTTGAGAAGATGGCCACTTCAAATCTGAAAAGTTAAAGAAGATGAAGATGTGCTGAGATGAAGAAGGTGTGTGCACCACTTCCTTACCTTACCGATTTCTCAATTTTGAATCCTTCCTTACCATTTTATTCTTTATAAATGTCCCCCATAAGCCACATTACAATCCAATAAAAAGACCCAAATGATCTGAAATGGATTGAGTTGTCATGTGGAGATGAGGATTTGTGTCATCTATGGTGAAAAGAGCTAGATGATTTCAAGAATTAAAGCAATGCCTATGCTCATGCTTCCAGTCCTATTTGAGGGCTGTAAGTGCTCTTGAGCTGAGTGAAATGATACACCCTTCATGTTGATTAAAAGTGACAGCCCTGGTAGATTTGGGTCTGAAGTTGAATTTGTTTAGGGGCATTATAAAAATAGAATTCTCAAATTGATGGTAAGCTTTGCATTAATTTTTTCCCACAATGCCTTGACATGAGCTGATTGATGGTGAAGGAATCACCACAAAATTTCAATATTAAACTGCTATTTTACTGCTGAGAATCCTCTAAGAAGTTGAATGAACAAGTTGTGGAATGAATTTTATTTTGTTTGACCTCTGTTTTAACATGTTGCACTCATATTATCTGATTTTATTGAAGAAGTTGGTGGCTACCTTCACTGAAAACCCTCAGGAGACCTCACTCCTCGATTAGGGATCACCTAGGGGTTTAAAAGGTTTGGCGCATATGCTAATTGTATCCGTGCTCCCTACCAAAGTGGCATTTAATTTGTAGGTTAATTGTTTTAAATTTCACTTTGCTCAAGGACTAGCAAAGATTAGGTTTGGGGGTGTGTTAGTCACTAATTTATATAATTTTATACGCCTTTAACCTAACTTTGTAAGACCTTGAGCTGTTTAATAATTATTTTCAATATTTTTTTGCAGTTTCAGAATAAAATATAGCATAGTGCAGAAATCTAATTAAGAAGTGCCACAAAGAACAGAACTAGAGCCATTCATTCGAGCTAAAACAGGTGAAGCCCATGGGCTGAAAAGATAGCTGCAGATGGGAGTATGCAGCAGAGATATCTCTAAGCCCACAACAGTCTCATGTAGTTGCACACCATGGAAAGCTTCATCAGAGCCATTGCTACAGTAGTGCAGTTCAGCCATATAGTTCTCCCTTAGAAGAATGCGCAATGAATGGGTGCACAGTAGAGCAGCATACCTTCAAGCTATATGATGGAGCAGCAGTGTGCTATGCATTAAAAACCTCTCAAGCAGCTATCACATGGAGGGCTTGAGCAGCTAGGGAGCTCAACAAGATTTGGAAAGTGTACACTAAAGAAAAACAACAATGTATGAGAATAAATGGACACATGAGATCCATAGCAGCAGCTGCACAATTCAGCAAGAACACACCAATACACATTAGCAACAGTACACAATAACAGCTGTAGTAATATGGAGCTCAAAGCAGGGCAGCAAGTCCATTCTTTGAACCTCTCCAATGAGTGAGAAAGTGCACATTAGAAAGGAGGAGCTAGGGCACTCAGTTGCACACAAGGGCAGCCATTCGATTCCTAATCTTTAGAAGATGTAGCAGCAATATAGGGTGAGTTTCAGCTGAAGAGCCAACAGGTCGAGCAGTACTGAAGCCTGAAAGCCAACCATTCAAGAGGTTGGATGAAGCACTAACACCTGTCGACTTATATATAAACTGCAGCATACTTGAACCTCTCAAAATCGGCTGGAATACACCAACCTGTCAATAGGGTCATAGCAGCAGCTCCGATTCCACTCAAGCACATCAACTCCAGGCAACCTCTCGAGTTTGCCATTCATCCTATCGACTTATGTATAAGCTTCATCCATCCTCCCACATCCTATCAAGTGTGGCTTCAGTACTTATCGAATGAAGCAGAAGTAGCTTCACATCCTCTCGAATCCTCCCCCAACCTCTCAAATGCTCACAACAGCAGGACACTAATGAACCTATCAAATGGTTCAAAATCTCTCCAAACCTGTCGAGCTCTTAAACTTCAGCAAACCTATCGACATTCCCTCATCCTCTCGAGTGAAGCTTTGCACCTACCGCCAACCTATCGAATCTATCCAGCAAACCTTTAGTACCTCTTGAGTTTCCAATGCTTCCTAACGCCAACCTGTTGACTAGTTAAGTCATCTTCTCGAATGAACATTGCACACCTTCAGCACCTGTCGAGTTCTTGAAGCAACCCCTCGAATGGTTGCTGAAGTTAATGATTAACCTCTCGAGCACTTCATCTCAGCAGTCTTCATCCTCTCGAATGGATAGCTGTAACATAGCCACCATCCTCTCAAGTCTCAGCCACTACTTTCAGCAACCTCATGAGTTGTCGCTGCACCACAACTCTAACCTCTCGAAGCTCAGGATCTAGCTGTCATCAATTGCTATTAGTGACCACTTGGAGGTCATTTTGGGTTCCAAATATAGCCAATGGATTGTGAGATTAATTTGGGCATCCATAGCAGTTTGATTTCAATTTATTGGCAGCAATTATATGAAGGCTACAGCTGGTGTTATCTTTGATCAGCAGGGGTATTTTTGGGAACTCCAAAGCACATGGGATAGCTGCCCACATGCAAACTATTTTTCAAACTAATTGGAGCAAGTCTTGGCGGGAAGCAAACTACTTCAGCTAAGCACAACAGAACTGGATCTCTCTCTTCTCTCTGATTGGTTGGAATGCTAAACACATAGATTAGCATAAATTGAAATAGAAATTCTCTCCTCTGATTGGCTGCAATTCAAGGCACATGGATCATTGCATATGTATAAATAAGCGTCCTTGCTGCTGTAACTCGTCAACAAAGAAACTAGGAAATTCTCTGAGTTCTCCTTGACTTATTGTTTGCGAATCCTCGTGTGCTTACTTTATTTGTTGGTGGTAAAAGCAATTTAAAATCAAAGTAAAACAGGGGATGGAATCAGCACAATTGAGAAATCCTAGACCTGCAAGATACAGGGTCCATTTGTAGCAAGTTTTGATAAGTAAGTTTGTCCCATAGGGAAAAGTGATCTACAGCTCCAAGGGAGCCATCTCTAGTAGTCCCTCCAGATCTGACTACAGATCTGGCAGTCCTAAAAGAAAGGGAGTTTAAGGTCACTTATTCTAAATATCCTAAGGTAGCCTAATGAATTAACTACAGAAAGGGTTGAGAAGATGGATGGAGTGTGGGAAAATAAATATAAAAGGGTGAGAAGTATGCTATTGGGTTCAGATCTGCTGGAATTTATGACTCAGATCCAGGTCTGCTGTTATAGAAATCCTGTCCAATGGCTACATTATCACCAAGAGGAGAAAGAATCCAACTCATCCCTATGCCACGATCCAATCCCTTAAGGTTATAACCTGTCCACTTAAATGGTTACAGACTATCCCATAGGGGAACCACAATCTAGAGATGGGTTAAAACAAGTTAATCATTGTAGGCACTACTTCATCCAGGCTACAAGCTCAGGAATCCATAGGGAACCTCAACCTCTAAAGTTCTATGTGTGGGGCTAGGGTTGTATAGGACCATGTTAGCCCAGACACATAAAACCAGCAAGAGATTGAGTACCACCTTCGATCTAGCTGTCCATTGCTTGAGTGGGACTACAATGGTCCAGTCACAAGCCTACAATCTCCATAACTAGATCAGATCTAACATCTGATGGCGGGTCTATACAAATATAGGGGAGTCTGCCTCTGTACAATCTCCCATAAGGCTACAAGCACATGTGCAGAGAAGAAGAATCCAACTTGGATCCTACGGATTGGCTTCACCTTAAGGCTATAGCCTGTCCACCTGAATGATCACAGACTATCCCAGAGGCTATCCTCCTTATAGAGTCCAAAACAGAACAGTAATTGGCCACCACCATGGTCACAAGGCTACATTTCGAGGCTCCCACGGGATTTCAGATCTAGTGGGTCTGTGGTGGGGCTAAGGCTATGTCGGACCATGATAGCCCGGATACAGGTCACTTGGATCGAATGGATTCTTAGAATCAGTCCTCCATTGCTTTGAATCACGCCAAAGCAATGGCGGATCGAAAAAACATGACCTTGCACAGAGCAACTCACAAACACACGAATCTCATAAAAGTACAACACCCAATCACAAATTCCGTTAATCTAATCTCAATGAACATACATAGGCATGGCCAGCAAGTGTTGGGCCATGGAGAGAAAGAAAAAGAAAAAGGAAAACTACTTACAACTATAGAAGAACAGAAATGAAAATGATCTCAGATCTCGTATCAGGGATAAAATCTGGACTCTCCCCAAAAACCTAAACCAAGTTTGGGTTTATATAGCAGTGGTGTGGCAACGCATTAGGGTTAGGAAACCCTAATTTTAGCGATGCCACGTGGCCTATTAATGACCCTTGGATGCCTCGGGGCACGTGCATGGAGATTCAAGCATGGGAGTGCGTGCCCTAATCCTTGGAAATTCCTAGAAAGTCCTCTGTTGAAGTGATGGAAGGTTAGAGTTTAGAGCTTCGCTAAGTAGCCATTACTTCCCAGATTTGTCGTGTGGTAGCTCTATTTTTCTCGTGGTTGAGTTTAACTCTGAAGCTTCAGCTATCGCGAGGTTGGTGCGCTCTTGCTGGATTGAGCTTCGCGCAGTTAGATTGCTACTTGTGAATAGCGCGGGAACTGTGCGAGCATTCCATTTCACAATAGATCTTCGTGGGGCTAACTCTGGCTTCGTGAGGCTGCTTTCTTCTTGAACAGCGTGAGAAATGTGTGAGAAGTTAACTTCTTAATGGAACTGTGCGAGGATCCTCGCGAGGCTTTGACAGTCTCTGGACTGCGCGAGAGGTTCTCTTGACAGATCTTTGCGAGAATCCTCAGGATAGCTTTGAGGCTTTTCTGAACTGTGCGACAGCTCCTTTGACATTTGCATCTGCGCTCGCGTGGCGATTCGCGACAACTTTCCTGAAGCTCTCTTGAACTGTGCGAGACTGCGCGACCTTTAACCTCTGAACTTCGCGAGAGCTGCGCGACTCAAGGCTTCTGAAGGCCTTCTATCACTCCACTGCACGAGAACTTCTCGTGAAGTCTTGTGAATGTAGCGAGGACTGCGCGAAGCCTAAATTCCAGAATCCTTTGGAGCTTTGTCAGCTGCGCGAGGCTTACCTCAGGTCTGGATTCATGGCTCATTCTTCTGAGGGACTTCTGGTGCCAATCATGGGTTCCTTAGTAGGATTTATGGCCTTATCGCATTGCTGTTTATTACCTACAAAAATAGCTTAACAAATATTTATTAAAGGGCTAAGGGTCTAATCACAGGTTAAGTTAAGGGGTGAAAAGTGATACTTTTCAGGTCTTAACACTTATTTAGGTTTAATTTTAGTTTTATTTTTTCTTTTTCTCTTCCCCCTTCTCTCCCTATTCCATCTTGCTGGATTAGATCAAGATAGCAGCTCAAATCTGTTTTGTAATTGTAATTTCGGCATGAAGATGTGTGGATAGATGCACAGACTACAGATCTGAGAACAAGGTTATTGTAAGTTATTTTGATTCAATAAATTTTTGATTTTAAAGTCCAGTTAACTCTAAAGATCTTATGGTTTCATTAGATGTCTATAGGATCTATGTATTTGGGAATAGCCCATTCATTTAAGTAGTAATCTCTTGATTGCTATATAATTTCCCTTGGTTTAATATCCCTGTGGATGCCTGAGTTTATAGCCTTGCATCCACAACATTTGTTGTGATTTTAATGTTTTAATTTGAACCTTTCAATTGCATGAAGTCTATAGGATAATCTATGACCATTCAAGTGGACAGATCATACCCTTAAGATTAGTTCAAGCTTTTGATTGGTTTGAATTCTTCTACCTTGCACTTGTGCTTGTAGCCAAGTGAAGGATAGCAGCAAATTCACTTATCCTGATCTGTTTGCAACAAGAACCAATCCCTAGTTATCTATTTCTCATAATTTTAGATTTTATTTTACCATTCATCTTCCTCAATCTTGTAGATTTAGTTTTATATTTCTGTTTTGTAAATTAGATCTAATGACACCCGAACAACTCTCTTTCTTCTTAGACTAGGCTAGAATTGTCAGATCTGTAGAAGATCTGGAGGTCTACTATACTGCCTATTAGGTTTTAGATCACTACTCCTTGTGGGACAAACTCTTACTTTTAAAACTTGCTACAAAAGGACCCTATATCTTGTAGGTATGTATATTTTAGATGTGCTGTTTTCATCTCTTTCTTCTCACCTTTTATTTGATTTTAATTTTCTTTTACCACCAATAATAATTAGCACACTAAAATATCACAACAACACTGTGTGGAGGACGACATATGACGAGGGAATGTTGGTGGGCCACTAGTGCATGTCTCAGGTGTGGCCAGATGGGACATCAGGCAAAGGATTGTCCTGAGAAAGGAAAGTAAAGAATAACTTCGACGGCTAATCAAATGCCTCTTAACCCACAGTGATGCCCAAACAACGAGTAGGTCACAAACTTAAGAGTTGGGTTTACGCCTTGTAGATACTCGGTGTCTCCAGCATTTTGTATGAGCTCCATGAGAAAATGGACATCTTTGGTGTGCATTTCAACAAACCCAACACTTTTCTGGTGATAGTGGTTGGCCTTGTAAATTAATAGTTTAGATTTCTTAATGACAAGGGTTTAAATGATAAACCGATCTTTAGCGGGTGGTTGGTAGCAACCAATTACTGAGATAACCACCAAAAGTAACAAGATAAATTTTTGAGGACGTAAATTTCTAGAGGAGGGGTGAATATAACGACCCTAATGTTGGGGATGTTGAATTGTACTTGTACTTTTTTGAATACGACATGAAAATTTTCTAGGACGAAAATTCTTTAAGGTCAGAAGAATGTAACATCCCAAAAAATATCCGAAACCATAGGTGCTAATTAGGTGTGTGTTAGTTAATAGACGCGTCACTATTTTGGATTTGTCAAACGAGATCATTACGGGTCCGCTTGAGTGCTGTGTCTGGTTTTTGATCAAAACATATACACAGTTACGATGTATTAGCTTAACCTAGAATCTAGTGGATAAGTGGTTTGGGTGGGCAGGTCCCACACCGAGCCAAAAGTCTATTTTGTATAATAGTTAACCTTGCAAAGGTGTATACGCTTTACACCGAACGAAGCCTTCAAATAAGGATTTAACACTCAAGACAAGTGTATGCGCTTCACGTGGAAGCGAAAGATGTTTATATTAAAAGACAAAGCTTCTAAAGGAAGCTTTATCCATTTGGAAATAGCTTTGGACTTTTGGGTTTCTAGAGCAAGAAAGAGCAAAAAGAGAGAAGAGAAACCATCTCCTTCATCAACTCTTTGCGAAGCCTTGACCATTTAATTTCTTTTCTGAGGCATCTCTTCCTTCTTCGAAGATCTTTGCTATTTTGACTATTGCAACACCATTGCGATCGGAGATTGGAACATTGAACGGGCGTGAAGCTATGCACCAAACCTTCGATCCTGATCGTCGTAGACTCCTCCTACTCAGCTAAAAGAACGTAACGATCATAAACCTTGATTTCATAAAGTTAGGAACTAATTGATAGATTATGGAAACTCATGCAAAGAAATTCCAAAGATCAGATGCATAAGAGGCGTAGTCGCTGAATGCCTCCGATTTTGATGTTTCAGACGTTATATGCGCATGAGAATTAAATAGGTCATAAATAAATTGATATTACAAAATTAGGTTAGGTAAAGTGATTAGGATGGAGATTACACAAGAAAATCTGAATTTCAAATGAAGAAGAAGAAGAAACCAAAAGAGGTCAAGTAGTAACAGGCTCGCTGTGTTGAGATGAATTCTGAAACACTCACCGCGGAGAGTGCTACATTGAAAAACAGGTCATTTCGGCACTATCCAACCTCATCGCAACGACCTTGGAACCTCACCGCAACAAGGTTCCCTGTTCTTGTGAGCTTTGGATTTTGTCCTTTATGAGTTTTAGAAACCTTATTTTTGCCATGCACTATGCATTAACATGTAGTACATGAACAATGTGTGATTTTGGACAAACACGGGGGATAGCCGGTGGGAAAACTCCGCTTTGATTCGAGTGTCTGTGTTCACGTAGATTCAAAGTTAAGGTAGGGGAAACTCATTATTCATTGTATTTTTGAATTGATTTCATAGATATCATTGTAGGATAGAATGAAGTGATTAGAACTCTTTGAAATTGATGCCTTGAATTTGATTTGACATGATATCCTTTTGAATTAAGTTGTGATCTTTGCAATGGATTTAGAATATGCTGATTTGACTGTAATCGAATATTTGAACTGAAAAAGTGATAATCGTGATTTGAAATTGAATTTGTAAGATTGGCTGCATTTGAGAAATTGAATCCTGTTAAGTCAAAAACCCTTTTTGTAGGAATATTGGAATTTGACAATCTTTGAATTGTTAACGCTGAAATCCTTGAAATATTAGTTGCATTTAGATATAAAATGATTTGATGTAAACTCTGATTTGGTAGACTGGACATGGATCATAGATCAGTACATTGCATGCATCTTTGGACCGACATCGATGTATTTTTCATACATATTGCATACCGCATACATAATGATAGATGCGACGGGTTATCCGTAGACACTATACACTGCATGCATACTGGATCGGTACGGCAGGATTTTTCTGTACTTACTGTATAAATTGACTGGACACCGACTGATGGACTGTAAACTGGCAAGACGGATACGATGGTTTATCCGTATACACTGAAAGATATTAGAAGATTTGAACACTAAAAGATATTGGAAGATATGAGCAATGAAAGATATTAGAAGATTTGCACACTGAAAGATATTGGAAGATATGAGCAATGAAAGATATGGGAAGATATGAACAATGAAAGATTTTGGAAGATGTGAATACACTGGAAGATATGGACACACTGGACGATAGAAATTTGAACCTTAGGACATTGAAGTGTAAGATTAGAACACTATAAGATGTGAACACTGTGAGATGTGAATAAGGAAATTTTGAATATACTGTAAGACATGAATAATGGAAACTGACATGCTGTGTGATATGAGTAATGGAAACTGAATTTGAATACTTAATCTGCTTCAACTTTTGTTTCAATCATTGAATACCTATTTTGTTTCCGTCTTTGTTACAATCATTGAATATCAGCTCAGTTCCGCTTTCACATCTGTCATTAAATCTATGTGACAATATGATAAGATGTCAATTGAATTTAAGATTCGTCTACTGAGCTTAGACTGTTAGCTCACCCCGACTATACATCACAAGTGTAGCTCTTGATCACGACCATAGATGTTAGGAGATTTCTATTTTCTACCAGAGAAAGAAGAACAATAGTTGTAGATTCGGACTTGGTATAGTTTTGAGTTGATCTCCTTAGCTTTTGAGCTTGGTATATCTTTAAAATTCTATGGTACTTTTGTACATATTTTTTGTGTACCACTGTTTAAGTGATAGTCGGTCATCCGGTGGGTTGTTTTTGTCTGTATTATTTATATGCTTCATAGAGAAATGGAAAAAATTTAGCTCTGCTATATGTAGTTTTTCTTTGATTTCTGTACTTTGTGTGGATGTACCAAGTTTTCTGTATTCAGATCGTGATCTGCGAGTCAACGGTCCAGGTTTTCCCAGTTAGTTAAAAAGAAAAATAAATATATATATATATATATATATATATATATCTCAGAAAATCATGTTGGGAAAATTTGGGCTGTCACAGTTGGTATCAAAGCTATGGGATTAGAACCGGTGTATGATATCAGAACAAGTAAACTATGAAACCAGGTGTCCGTATGCGGCTAGGCAGCAACCTTCAAGATTTTTAGAATTTAGAAGGATGCATCCTCCAAGCTTTTCGGGTCAAGTCGATCCACTTGAGGCCGAGAAGTGGTTGGACGAGATGGCAAAGATCTCTAGTGTACTTCTGTGCATTGAGGATGAGAAAGTGAGATGGGCAGCCTTCAAACTGGATGGAGAGGTTGATACCTGATGGAATAGCAGTGCAGAGGGATAGGGTGCAAGAGATCACGAATGCACCATGGACTTGGGCCAAGTTTACTGAGAAGTTTAATGATGAGTACTTCCCTACGCAAGTACGAGGCCGAATTTACAAGGCTTTCAAGGTTTGCACCTCAACATGAGGCCACAGAGTTGATGAAGACTAAGAAGTTTCAACATGGCGTACGACCTAACATCCAGGAGAGGACCTCACTGTTTGAGCTAGGAACATATGCAATGGTAATGGGCAAGGCCCTTATCGCTGAGGAGGACATTGAAAAGAAGTACCAAGGAAAAGAATAAAGCCAAAAAGATGGGACAAGTCAAACACGAGCTTATGCTTCCGAGTAGGGAAGCAAGGAACCGAGACTCCTAATGCCAACACCTATCTAGCCTACTCAGACTGCTTAGTCGAGACCACCAGTGTCTATGTCTCCGAGGTCACGTAAAACTTCATCTGCACCGCCCGAATCATGCACACTGAATGGAGGACGACATACGCTGAGGGAATGTTGGTGGGCCTGGCCAGATGGGACATTAGGTAAAGGATTTTCCTAAGAAAGGAAAGGAATGAACAACTTTGGCGGCTACTCAGATGCCTCTTAACCCACAGTGATGCCCGAACGACGAGTAGCTCACAAACTCAACAGTTGGGTTTACGCCTTGTAGATACTCGATGTCTCCAGCATTTTGTACGAGCTCTATGAGAAAATGGACATCTTTGGTGTACATTTTAATGAACCCTACACTTTTGTGGGGGTAGTGGTTGGCCTTGTAAATTAATGGTTTAGATTTCTTTATGATAAGGGTTTAAATGTTGAGCCGATCTTTAGCAAGCGGTTGGTAACAACCAATTACGGAGATAACCACCAAAAGTAGTAGGATAAATTTTTGAGAACAAAAATTTCTAGAGGAGGGGTGAATTAAACGCCCTAAATTTTGGGGATGTTGAATTGTACTAGTATTTTTTCGAATATGACATGAAAAATTTCGAGGATAAAAATTCTTTAAGATGGAACGAATGTAGCATCCCGAAAAATATCTGAAACCATAGGTCCTGATTAGGTGTGTGTCTGTTAATAAACGCGTCATCGTTTCAGATTTGTCAAACAAGATCATTACGGGTCCGTTTGAGTCTCATGTAAGAATTTTGGACCAAAACTTATACACAGTTATGGTGTATTAGCTTAACACCGAATCTAGTGGATAAGTGGTTTGGGTCTTGGAACCACACCGAGGCAAAGTCTATTTTGTATACTAGTTAACACCTTACATAGGTGTATACGCTTTACACCAAACCAAGCCTTCGGATAAGTATTAAAGACTCAAGTCAAGTGTATGTGCTTCACGTGGAAGTGAAATATGTTTATTTAAAAGACAAAGCTTCTAAAGGAAGCTTTATCCGTTTGAAAATAGCTTTGAGCTTTTGGGTTTCTAGAGAAAGAGAGCCAATACAGAGAAGAGAAACCATCTCTTTCATCAATTCTTTGCGAAGCCTTGACCATTCGATTTCTTTTCTGAGGTTTTCTTCCTTCATCGAAGGTCTTTGTTATTCCGACCATTGCAACATTGTTGCGATCGGAGATTGGAACATTGAATGGGTGCGAAGCTATGCACCAAACCCCCTTCGATCCCGATCGCCGTAGACTCCGCCTACTCGGCTAAAAGAAGGTAACGATCGTAAACGTTGATTTCATAAAGTTAGGAACTAATTGATAGATTATGGAAACGCATGCGAAGAAATTCTGAAGATCGGATGCATAAGAGGCATAGTCGCCGAATGCCTTCGATTTCGATGTTTCGGACGTTATATGTGCATGAGATTAAAATAGAAGGTCATAAATAAATTGATAATATAAAACTAGGCTAGGTAAAGTGATTAGGATGGAGATTGGACAAGAAAATCTGATTTTTGAATGAAGAAGAAGAAACCAAAAGAGGGCAAGTCGTAACAACCTCGCTGTGGCGACCTTGAACCTCGCCGCGATGAGATTAATTCTGAAGCACTCGCCGCGGTGAGTTCTACATTGAAAAACATGCAATTTCAGCACTATTCAACCTCGTCACAGTGATCCTAGGTTCCACATGACACCTCGCTACGGCGACCTTGGAACCTCTCTGCAACGAGGTCCCCTATTCTTTTGAGCTTTGGATCTTGTCCTTCATGAGCTTTGGAAACCTTATTTTTGGCACACACTATGCATTAACACTTAGTACATGAACAATGTGTGATTTAGGACAAGCACGAGGGATAGCTAGAGGGAAAACTCTGCTTTGATTCAGGTGTTTGTGTTCACGCAAATTCGAAGTTAAGGTAGGAGAAACTCATTATTCATTCCATTTTTGAATTGATTTCATAGATATCATTGTAGGATTGAATGAAGTGATTAGAACACTTTGAAATTGATGCCTTGAATTTCATTTGACGTGATATCCATTTGAATTAAGTTATGATCTTAGAGATTGATTTAGAACTTGTTGATTTGTCTGTATTCGAATATTTGGACTGAAAAGTTATAATCGTGATTTGAAATCGAATTTGTAAGATTGACTACGTTTGAGAATTTGAATCATGTCAAGTCTAAAACCCTTTTTGTAGAAATATTGGAAGTTGACAATCTTTGAACTGTTAACATTGAAATCTCTGAAATATTAGTTATATTTGGATATCGAATGATTTGGTGTTAACTCTGATTTGGTAGACTGGACATGGACTGTGCGACTGTACACTGCATGCATACTAGATCGGTACGACGGGTTTTTTCATACATACATCATACACTGACTAGACCGGTATGAGCGGTTATCCGTACACACTATACACTACATACATACTAGACCGGTACGGCGGGAGTTTTCCATACTGCATAAACTGACTAGACATCGACTGATTGACTGTACACTGATTGAACCGGTACGGTGGGTTATCCATATACACTGAAAGATATTGGAAGTTATGAACACTGAAAGATATAGGAAGATATGAGTACTGAAAGATATTGGAAGATATGAACACTGAAAGATATTGGAAGAAGTGAACACACTAGAAGATATGGATTCATTGGATGATAGAAATCTGAACCTTAGGGCATTGAACTGTAAGATTTGAACATTGTAAGACGTGAACACTGTGAGATGTGAATAAGGAAATTCTGAATACACTCTAAGATTGAGTAATGGAAACTAACATACTATGTGATATGAGTAATGGAAACTGAATTTGAATAGCTACTCTACTTCCACTTTTTTTTCAATCATTGAAATCGTCCGCCTTTGGTACAATCATTGAATATCTACTCAGTTTCACTTTCTCTTCTGTCATTAAATCTATGTGATGATATGACAAGATGTCAATTGAAATTGAGATTCTTCTACTGAGCTTAGACTGTTAGCTCACCTCGACTATTCGTCACAAGTGTAGCTCTTGATCAGGACATTGGATGTTAGGAGATTTCAGTTTTGTACCAGAGAAAGAAGCACAATAGTTGCTACAGATTCAGACTTGGTATTGCTTTGGGTTGATCTCTTTAGCTTTTGAGCTTGGTATATCTTAAAAATTCTATAGTACTTTTGTACATGCTTTTTGTGTACCACTGTTTAGGTGATGGTCAGTCATCAGTGGTGGTTTATTTTTGCCTCTAGTGTTTATATGCATTATATAGAAATAGAAAAATTTTTAGCTCTGCTATATGTATTTTTGCTTTGATTTCTACACTTTGTGTGGATGTACCAAGTATTCTATATTCGGATCATGATCTGTGAGCCGACGGTCCAGGTTTTCCCAGTTGGTTAAAATGAAAAAAAAAAAAAAATATATATATATATATATATATATATATATATCTCAGAAAATTGTGTTGGGAAAATTTAGGTTCTCACAATTAGTATCAAAGCTATGGGATTAGATCCCATGTGCGATATCATAATGGGTAAACTATGACACCAGGTGTCTGTATGCGGCTAGGCAGCACCTTCCAGACTTTCAAAATTTAAAAGGATGCATCCTCTGAGCTTTTCGGGTCAAGTCGAACCACTTGAGGCCGAGAAGTAGTTGAACGAGATGGAGAAAATCTTTAGTGTATTTCCTTTCACTGAGCATGAGAAAGTGAGATGGGCAGCCTTCAAACTGGATGGAGAGGCTAATCCCTGGTGGAAAGCAGTGCAGAGGGATAGGGTGTAAGAGATCCCGAATGCACCATGGACTTGCGCCGAGTTTACTGAGAACTTTAACGACAAGCACATCCCCAACGTTGTGAGAAATCAATGGGAAATCTAGTTTATAGAATTGAAACAAGACCAGATGTCCGTACGCTAGTATGGGGCCGAATTTACTAGGCTTTCAAGGTTTACACCTCAACATGTGGCCACAAAGTTGATGAAGACTCAGAAGTTTCAAAATGGCTTTCGACCAGACATCCAGGAGTGGATCTCATTGTTTGAGCTATGAACATGCGCAATGGTAATGGCCAAGGCCCTTATCACCGAGGAGGACATTGAAAAGAAATACCTAAGAAAAGAACAAAACTAAAAAGATGGGACAAGTCAAACACGAGCATATGCTTCCGAGCAGGCAAGCAAGGAACCGAGACTCCAAATGTTAGAACGTATCTAGCCTGCTCTGACTGCCTACTCAAGACCACACGTGTCTACATCTCTGAGATCACGCACAACTTCATCTGCACCGGCTGAATCATGCACACTATGTGTAGGATGACATATGACGAGGGAATGTTGGTGGGCCACTAGTGCATGCCTCAGGTGTGGCCAGATGGGACATTAGATATAGGACTATCTTGAGAAAGTATAGGAAAGAACAACTTCGGTGGCTACTCAGATGCCTCTTAACCCACAATGATGTCCAAACGACGAGTAGGTCACAAACTCAAGAGTTTGGTTTACGCCTTGTAGATACTCAGTGCCTCCAGCATTTTTTATGAGCTTCATGAGAAAATTGACATATTTGGTGTACATTTTAATGAACCCTACACTTTTGTGGTGATAGTGGTTGGCCTTGTAAATTATCATAAGGGTTTAAATGTTGAGCCGATCTTTAGTAGGCGGTTGGTAATAACCAATTACTGAGATAACCACCAAAAGTAATAGGATATATTTTCGAGGACAAAAATTTCTAGAGGTGGGGTGAATGTAACGACCCTAATTTTGGGGATGTTGAATTGTACTCGTACGCTTTCGAATACGACATGAAAATTCTTTAAGGTGGGTAGATTGTAACATCCCGAAATTTTTTTGAAACCATAAGTCCTGATTAGGTGTGAGTCAGTTAATAGACGTTTCACCATTTTGGATATATCAAACGAGATTGTTATGGGTCCATTTGATTCTCGTGTAAGATTTTGCACCAAAACTTATACACAGTTATGGTGTATTAGCTTAACACCGAATACAGTGGATAAGTGGTTTGGGTGCGCAAGCCCCACACAGAGCCATAAATCTATTTTGTATAATAGTTAACCCCTTGCGTAGGTGTGTACGCTTTACGTCGAACCAAGCCTTCGGATAAGGATTAAACACTCAAGTCAAGTGTATGCACTTCACGTGGAAGCGAAAGATGTTTATATTAAAAGACAAAGCTTTTGAAGGAAGCTTTATCCGTTTGAAAATAGCTTTGGGCTTTTGGGTTTCTAGAGAAAGAAAGAGCCGAAAGAGAGAAGAGAAACCATCTCCTTAATCAATTATTTATGAAGCCTTGACCATCCAATTCTTTTTTGAGGCTTCTCTTCCTTCTTCGAAGATCTTTGCTATTCCGACCATTGCAACACCATTGCGATCGGAGATTGGAACATTGAACGGGCGTGAAGCTATGCACCAAACCCCCTCTGATCCCGATCATCGTATACTTTGCCTACTCGGCTAAAAGAAGGTAATGATCGTAAACCTTGATTTCATAAAGTTAGGAACTAATTGATAGATTATGGAAACTCATGCAAAGAAATTTTGATGATCGGATGCAAAAGAGGCGTAGTCGCTAAATGCCTCTAATTTCGATGTTTCAGACGTTATATGCACATGAGATTAAAATAGAAGGTCATAAATAAATTGATAATACTAAATTAGGCTAGGTAAAGTGATTTGGATGGAGATTAGACAAGAAAATCTGATTTTTGAATGAAGAAGAAGAAACCAAAAGAGGGCAAGTCATAACTGACTCGCCATAGCGACCTTGAACCTCGCCGAGGCGAGATGAATTCAGAAGCCCTCGCTACAGCGAATGCTACATTGAAAAATAGGCCATTTCGGCACTATTCAACCTCTCTGTGGCAAGCCTAGGTGCCACATGACACCACACCACGGCGGCCTTGGAACCTTGCCGCAACGAGGTCCCCTGTTTTTTTGAGCTTTTGAATTTGTCATTTATGAGCTTTGGAAACCTTATTTGTTCCACGCACTACGCATTAACACTTAGTACATGAACAATGTGTGATTTATGACAAACACAGGGGATAGTCGATGGCAAAACTCTGCTTTGATTTATGTGTTTGCGTTCATGCAAATTTGATGTTAAGGTAGGGGAAACTCATTACTCATTGAATTTTAGAATTGATTTCGTAGATATCATTGTAGGATCGAATGAAGTGATTATAACTCTTTGAAATTGATGCCTTGAATTTGATTTGACTTGATGTCCATTTGAATTAAGTTGTGATCTTAGCAATGGATTTAGAACTTGTTGATTTGACTGTATTCGAATATTTGGACTGAAAAGTGATAATCATGATTTGAAATTGAATTTGTAAGATTGACTGCATTTGAGAAATTCAATCATGTTAAGTCTAAAACCCTTTTAGTAGGAATATTGGAAGTAGACAATCTTTGAACTATTAAAATTGAAATCTCCGAAATATTAGTTGCATTCGGATATCGAATGATTTGACGTTAACTCAGATTAGGTAGACTGGATATTGACTATGCGATCAGTACATCGCATGCATCGGACCGGTCGGGTTTTTTCAGATATATCTTGCATAACGCATACATCGATCGACCGACACGGGTTCTCCATACACACCACATCGTGCATGCATACCGACCGACGATAAGATTTTTTTGTACTTACTGCATAAACTGATTGGACACTGACTGATTGACTGTACACTAGCTGGACTGGTACGATGGGCTATCTATATACACTGAAAGATATTGGAAGATATGAGCACTGAAAGATAATGGAAGATATGAACACTGAAAGATAGTGGAAGATGTGAACACACTGGAAGATATGGACACATTGGACGATAGAAATCTGAACCTTAGGACATTGAACTGTGAGATTTGAACACTATAGGACGTGAACATTGTGAGATGTGAATAAGGAAATTTTGAGTACACTACAATATGTGAATAATGAAAACTGACATACTGTGTGATATGAGTAATGAAAATTGAATTTGAATACCTAATCTGCTTCGGATTTTGTTTCATTCATTGAATACCTATTCTGTTTTCATCTTTGTTACAATCATTGAATATCTTGAATATCTTCTTTGTTCTGCTTTCGCTTCTATTATTAAATATATGCGATGATATGATAAGATGTCAATTGGATTTGAGATTCTTCTACTCAGCTTAGACTATTATCTCACCCCGACTATACGTCACAGGTGTAGCTCTTGATCAGGACCATGGGTGTGAAGAGATTCCGATTTTGTACCAGAGATAAAAGCCCAATAGTTACTACAAATTCAGGCTTGGTATAGTTTTGATTTGATCTCTTTAGCTTTGAGCTTGGTATATCTTAGAAATTATGTAGTACTTTTGTACATACTTTTTGTGTATTACTGTTTAGGTGATGGTCTGCCATCACCAGTGGCTTGTTTTTGTCTCCATTGTTTATATGTTTTATATAGAAATGAAAAAAAATTTAGCACTGTCATATGTATTTTTGCTATGATTTTTGCACTTTGGGTGGATGTACCAAGCATTCTATATTCGGATCGTGATCTGCGAGCTGACAACTTGATTTTTCCCAGTTGGTCAAAAAGAAAAAAAAAATATATATATATATATCTCTTAGAAATTCTTGTTGGGAAAATCCGAGTTGTCACACAAAGAGAAACCATAAGCGCCAAGATTGATTTGGCAGCGCCTCAGCCCACTTTATCATCCCAAAACAGAATCGACAGCACCTAGAACTGTGATGTAAATGAAAATCATCATTTCATTCTGCAAATCAGTAGCATCTCTCCCTCTCTCTCTCGTGTTCCAAAACGGCGGCATAATCTGCGATAGCAAACCCAAATTAATCGGCAGATAGTAGTTTGATAAGACTCTTTCGTAACCATCAAAACCTCCCTCTCATTTAGGTACAATCATGCCTCTAATCTGTTTATCGGTTCTCATCTGCCCTTATTCCTTTGGTAATTAATATTTTTTATTTCCCTTAATGGCCAATTGATGCAGTGTAAAATCCGAGAAAGAAGACTAGAGAAAGTGGGAAGAAGAAGTGGAAGTGGAAGTGGAAGAAGAGAAGAAAGAAAATCATAAGTTTATTGTTAAAAAGTCTTTGATTGGAGGGTCGCTGAGTCTTCAACTTTCAATCCCATCACTTTTATGTTTGGCCTATTTTGAAATATCAAACGACGAATGCTAAATTAGTCTTATATGAAAGCTTATCAATGGTAGCTTTCAAGGAAGTCATGAAACGCACAATTCCTACAAGTATTGAAGAAGTTATGGCCAGTTTTTTGAAGGCTGCACTAAAAGTGATGAATTTCAAGCCTCCTAGTTGAATTAGGATTAGTTTCTTTTATTATTTTATTTTCACAAATTTAATTTATTTCTTTTATTAGAAATAAGATTTGTTTCCTTATTGTATTAGGATTTTATTATTCTTTTAGGAAAATTATGATATTTTTATCACTACGTGAAAAAGTAAAACAAACGACTGCCAAAACCAGTTGTATATTAAAAAAAATGACTGTCTTTGATAGTCGAGGAGACAGTTGTAAAATAAGCAGTGATTTTCTTTTACTACTGTACAAGATAGTCATTTATGAACTTCAATAACGACTACTCTTAACGGTCATAGAAGAACGACTAATTTGGGCAATCATTTTTCATGCAATTTTTTTAAAAAAATATTATTTTTAAATAAATAAAAAATCTACACAGACTATTATTTATACAATTTTTTTTTAAATACTATTTTTTTTAAGACTTTTTTTAAAATGCATTTTTTAATGGTTTTTTTAATGCTCTTTTTTAATACAATTTTTCTAATGCTTTTTTTAATGCAATTTTTTTAATGCTTTTTTTTCAATTGCTTTCTTTAATGCAATTTTTATTATACTTTTTTTTTAATGCAAAAGCTAATACATTTTCTCTTGATGAGATATCAAACCACAAGATAGAACCATGTAATGCTATGGACCTACATACCATATATGTCGATCTTTGTCTTAAGGTACGAACCAAATAACCTAACAAATTCATCAACAAGAGAGGTTACTCTTTCTAAAGAAAAAAATCTACAACACAAAATAATTAGAAAAAAACTCAATTCCTTAGCTAAGCTATTGCCAAAGCAACTTGAGAAGCCATGAGTGTAGACACCCAAATTTTGCCCAAGGCCCGATCGAAACACATTTTGATGACATGTATGGAACCTTTAGGAACCCTTCCCGAACCCTTAGAAACCGATCTCGACCCTTAGAACTCATTTTAGACCTAAACCTAGCTTTCCCGAGCAATGAATGAAGAGCGGTGCTCCGGGACCAGCTGTGACCTTCTACTATGATTGAATCACATACCATTGAAAAGTTGAAGTCCTCAGCTTTCCAACGGGCCAAGGATCGCCCCAATCGAAACTATGTACAGAAAGATATCGCATCCCGAACCTAAGGGGCAGATTGGTAATTTCATGTGAACCCCCTTAGGGATTTGGCGCAACTAATAGTTGTGCCAGTTATAAGTGGGTCTCCCCATGGGCAGTCGACTTTCCAAAGCTACTGTGCACCACTGTTTACTATGCATATGCTTGGCGCAACTAATAGTTGCGCCAGACATATGAATATTAACTGTATATTTTTGTTTCGAAAATTGAGATTGGGGTTTGAGTTATTGACCATCTTGACCTTTGGGGTGTGTTTTACTAGTTCTGTTGCACCCATTTACTACCTATATGCAACTCCTTAAGTGGTTTAAAGCCCCACTCTATCATCCACCATTGGAGCAACTCTTCATACTTTTCAAGTCTCTAAAAATCCTAGGAAACCTTAGATGGCTCACTACCTAATTACTAATCCAAATTAGCCTCTAAGCACCCTCCTAACCTCTCTTTTTCCTATAAATAGAGAGGCACCCCTCCCTTTATAAGGGCTTGAAAAAATTTGTAATTAAGAGATTAAAGAATCCCTTCTCTATCTCTCCTCTAGTGCACCATTCCCGTACAAATTCCAGAATTCTAAAACTTCCTTTAGACCATAGCATTTCACTAAAAGGCTCTAGGTTAGATGTGCGCTACTCCCTAGCCTTCCCGCTCTACCTCTTAACTATCAAGCCTTAGGAGTTAGAACCCCATTCTATATCATACAAGCTTTCAAAAGCTCACCAAAGCAAGCCAACGCAAGGCTCTCCAATGGTGCAACAAGGGCCTGAGAGCTCTGGCTCTCCCCTCTATTCCTCTACCTTCTCGGTTATTCCTCCATCCTCCCATTTGTGTCGTTTCATCGCCAAATTTTTGATAGAAACGGAGGGGCACAAATAGGATTTTAAGACCCATTTGGGCAAGAGGAAGCCTTTTTCATTTCTTTTATATTATTTTTGCTTTGGCCATTAGTAGAGATCGCATTAAGCAGGTTGATTGGGTGCCTAACACCTTCCCAATCGATAACCGAAGCCCCTACCCAAGAGCCTTTGGCGTAGACCAGATCAGGAGTCATATTTGTGGCACTTTGGTGCTTATAAAAATGATCTAGGTTTCTCGGGACACCAAAAGCTCCAGGTGGTCACTCTATATTTTCATTAGTGAGCGCATCGTCAGGACGGGATCGTCAAAAATCCCACGGTTGCACAGATGGCGACTCTGCTGGGGAATAGCTAGTAGAGCTTCCCCTTGAACTTGGCTTCTTTATTTTTTATTTTACTAACCTTTTATTACTATTTTTTATTTTATTTTTACTATTTTTTTACTCACCCCTCCGATTATGCCATTTTACTTATCCCTACTTTTACGTCATTTACAAGCCTTAGCCGATCGGCGGGCCTACTTGCTCATGTTCTTTAATTTTCTTTATATTTCCGTCATTTTAAGTGCCCTAGCCGATTGGCGGGCCTACTTGTGCTTTGCATTTAAATTCATTTACTTTTATGTCATTTAAAGTGCCTTAGCCGTTTGGTGGGCCTACGTGCATAATTACGTTTTCGTAATCATATCACAAACAGTGAACGCCGGCCCCATAGAGGCGGCATGGGATCATCACCCCCGACCTTTGAACTTAAGAAAATTTCCATAAAAGTGAAAAATAAAATTGAACCAACAAAGGAGATCTAACTTGTATTTTTATGGCGTAGATTTTTAAAGGGTTGGGTTATTTAGGCACGCATACAACCACCCGGGTCTTAGTATGGCAGCAGCCTCTAGTGGTGATGATCTGAAAAAGTCTCAGCCCACCTAGTACTTAAGAAAAGTGCTTACACTTGAGGTATATCGGGTGGGTAACCTTCTCATTCCAAGCTTAAAATCCAGGAAAAAAGAGAGCGATAGTGAACCCAATTTGGCCTTAAACCCTTAGGTTGATTGTGAAGAGAGCGGATCATATAAACAGTCGATCCCCGGAAGCCCAACCTCCACCAAAAACCAGTTTAGAGACCCATTTCGAACTCAGGTTGCTGTTGTCTGGAGAACCACTTTGCTCTAGCGCAAGTATTAGTTGCGCTAATGCAAAATGCCCAAGAAATGCACTGCCGTACCTATTAGTTACACCAGCTTTAAATCTGGACCTTCTGCTCTGGCGCCACTAATAATTGTGCCATGTTGTTTTTGAAGAGCAACAGTTCAGATTTGTGGCCTATTTCACCCCCCAGACTCCCCAATCAGTGTGTTTAATGCCTCTGTTTAGGCCTCACAATTTTCGTCACCCAATACGCCCTTGCCGATCAAAAGAAGGCGACCACTTTTTTATTTGTTTTAGGAGATGGGTTGTTTGCATTGGTTTCTATGCCTTCAATAGATCAAGGGGTTTCCCTTTGATTCTTCTAAAGCGCTTCAGAACCTTTGTCGCAGGACCTATTTAGGATACGAGAGCCACCCGAGAAGGGAGTTCAAGAAGGCTCCGAAATCCTCATTTGTTTTCACTTATAAAAAAAAATTAATTAAAATTAAAAATTAAAAAGAGAGTCTTGATTGGTGCTGGCACAACGGTATCATCGTACCCTCCGTCATCTTGTAGGGAAAGAAGGAGGAAGCTTTACAGGCCCCATCCGAGGCACCCATACCCAACCCGATACAGAGAAATGTCGTTGACCGTGGACCCGGCTTACGCCGATCCCGACTCATCCCCACCACATTCTCCAACCCATTCCCATATTTTAGAGGCCTTTAATTCCACCCCCTCACCCATTGAACCCTCACTATAACCGACCCGATCGGTGCCCCTATTTTCCCTTTCATCACTTCCCAAAATATCCAAAATCCCTATTTCACATCATTTTCCCAAGCCATGCCTTCATCCATGGCCATCTCCAACCCACCTCACCTCCCTTCCACACCCATTTAGAACCCACCCTCTACCTTAACTCACATACCCTATTTTCCATCCACCCAACTCGATCCACCCACATCCATCTATACCACATCCAATCCCCCACGCATCCCTCCATTTATCGAAACCATGCCCATCTTTCCTAAAGTCATGGCCAATTTTCCTCTCTCATTTTCCACATCCATACCACATCACTCATATTCACTGATTTTATTGAAGAAGTTTGTGGGCACCTTCATTGAAAACCCTCAGGAGACTTCACTCCTCCATTAGGGATCACCTAGCAGTTTAAAAGGCTTGGTGCTTAAGCTAAATGCGTCCGTGTTCCCTACGAAAGTGGCATTTAGTTTTGTAGTTTAATTGTTTTAAATTTCACTTTGCTCGAGGACTAGCAAAGATTAGGTTTGCGGGTGTGTTAGTAGCAGCTCCCATTCCTCTCGAGCACATCAAATCTAGCCAACCTCTTCAGTTTGCCATTCATCTTGTCGACTTATGTATAAGCTTCAGCCATCCTCCCACATCTTGTCGAGTGTGGCTTTAGTACCTATCAAATGGAGTAGCAGCAGCTTCACATCCTCTCGAATCCTCACCCAACCTCTCGAATGCTCACAACAGCAGCACACTAATGAACCTATCGAATGGTTCAAAAGCTCTCCGAACTTGTCGAGCTCTTAAACTTCAGCAAACCTATCGACATTCCCTCATCCTCTCGAGTGAAACTTTGCACCTACAACCAACCTATCAAATCAATCCAGCAAACCTTCAGTACCTCTTGAGTTTCCAATGCTTCCTACAGCCAACCTGGCGACTAGTTAAGCCATCTTCTCTAATGGACCTTGCACACCTTCAGCACCTATCAAGTTCTTGAAGCAACCCCTCAAATGGTTGCTAAAGCTAATGATTAACCTCTCGAGCACTTCATCTCAACAGTCTTCTTCCTCTCGAATGGATAGCTGTAACATAGCCACCATCCTCTCGAGTCTCAACCACTACTTTCAGCAACCTCATTAATAGTTGCTGCACCGCAACTCTAACTGTAACGACTCGAAATTTCCGACCAGAAAATACGTGAAAATTCCGGATCGCTAGATCACAATCCATAATCTAAACACAGAAATTGTTTGGTATTGATTAGACAGCAACTAATATAAATAGATTGAATGCAAAAATATCCATAAATAAATCAATTTGCATTAATGTCCATAACGAAAGTGTAAAAATTAAAAGTAAAACCACCGGTGACGGCCGTTCGTCACACAAACAATGACACAAAATATTCAAAAATAATCTTAATTATCTCAAAAAGTTCATCTAATCTATACCAAGGCTAAGTCTCCAAAAGTATCTAGGGATAAAACTCCTCAGGTGGAAGATCTGCTTCTTCTCCCGGTACAAAGTTGGGATTTTCTGAATCGGGAATTGGAACCACTTCTGTACCTGCCTATGACACATAGTGTCGGGGTGAGCTAACCATCTAAGCTCAGTAGAAAAAGTTCAAGGCCAAAATTATATTTTATCCGATCAATGCATAGTTCGATGATAAATTCAAACGCAATTTAAATGACAAAATAGAATTCGGAAAGTATCATAGTTTCAAAAGCACATATACTAAGTTCTAGTTTCATATGATATTCGATAGCATCGACTCTTAGGTTTCATATGAGTATTCATTAAATCATTTCATTATCAAATTTCAGGTGTAGTCTTCTTAATTTATGATGACTTAAAAATATAACTTAAATATCACTAGTACAAAAATATAGCACTAGAGTCTCCAATTTCCGATGGGAATCCCCTCCTAACCATCGTCGTTCAATGAACAATTTTCTAAGTGCTCAAGCCCCTGCGGTGTGAGGGATGCTTGTGCAGTTCAATGGGTCGTCGAAACGGTTCAAAAGTGCCGAAACACAGGATTCGGTTCAAATAAGTCTCTTTAAATCACATGCAAAATTCTAATACATCGGTACAATATTCACGGTTCATAAATAATTCTCATTCTAATTCAAGTTCAAAATTCAAAGGGTCCGGTGTCAAAAATTTTAATGATTTTAATTCAATGCCAGTTACATATCATTAAAAAAGGATTCCAATTATTTAGTTGCAATGCACAGATGTAATATTCAAACATTCAATAATTAATACAAGTTATATTCATTAATTCTAATGTTTAGATACCGTACGATTTAAATAGTTCAAATTTAATTCTAATAATCATAGATCTGGCTCAAATACATCATTAAAACCTATGATTTAAGTCTAAAACATAAATTGGCATTGAAAATTTCCTACCTCGGGTCCTAACGTGGCAAGGAAAATTTTTGGTGGTGGTGTCCGGCGGTGCGACTTCGATGGTGGATCGATGTGGTGCTCGGTTGCACGCACGTAGAAAAAGGGTGTGACAACGATGGTGTTGTCGTGATGTTGCTAAAGAAAGAGAATGATAGAAGATGTGGGTTTGACATTCGGGCTGCTCGAATCGTAGGAAGATCAGAGAGACAAAACAGAGAAAATTGATGCTTTGTAGGCTGCAATGTAGAGAGGAGACGAGTGATAGGGTCGTTTGAAAATTCACCAACTAATAAAAGGGCAAGAGTTAGAAGTGAGTTAGGTGTGGGTTTCTCAAAAGTCAAAATTCTAAGACTTATTGAATTTGAAGGTGGTCGGTTGAGATTATGTGGCTAGGTTTCTCTCGTTACAAAAAGAGGAGAGAGAGAACCTGCGTTGGGAAACTACCTTATTAGAAAGGTCAATAATTACTTAAATAATAAAAAGGCAACAAAGGATTGGGACTTGAATTGTGTGTGGATCTTGGTAGTATGAGAGAGAAAAAATCGCCTGTTGTGAGAATATCTAGAGAGATATTAGAGACGGCTGTAGGGCTTCTAATCAGATCCTAATAGTGTGAGGGTGAGTTGGACTCATTTAGCAAGAAAGGGAATTTAGCATTAGTTTCCAATTATAAGTAGGACTCTTAATAAGAGTGTAGAGTGTGACGTGTGGATTTGTTCTTAATGATTTTCTAGAGAGAGAGAGATGGAAACGTGTGAGTTAAGGGTCTTTTAATTTTGGCAAGTCAATAGCAATTTAACAATAAAAAGTAGTATAGTAATAATGGAAGGCAATATAATAATAAAATAAGGGCAAGGGATTCTAGATAAGGATGGGACGGTCAACCAATTAGATCAATTAAAAATTTATATATAGGATTATGGTGGCGGGGAACATTTGAGTGTTAAGCACATATAAAAGAGATGCCTTGTTGGGGAAGGTAGCTTAAATTGAAAAGTCAACTATTAATTACAAAAAAAGCAACACAATAAAAAGTAATAAATTAATAAAAGCATAGGCAATTTAACTTTGGGATTCGGGTGCTATCTTTGGTACCCGAATCCAAGTTAAATCTATATATATCTTTTCTTTCCATTCTTGTTTTTATTTTATATGGTGTGAGTGTCAATAGGGTGTGGAGCACCCATATGAAATTTGGTGCTCCCCCCTATCTAACACCATACTTTTGAAAGTTGGGTATTAGAATGGATAGCGCAAATTGGGATGGGTGCCTAAAACCAATCCGTCCCGGCACCCATATCTAATACCATATAAGCATATTGTTTCTTATTTATTATTATTATTATTATTATTATTTTTGAATTTGGGTTACGGTCATATTTGGGTGTATTCGCCCAATTTAAATATGTGGGCTAGAGACCACGTCACAAATATCAAAAGTTTGACCAAAGTCAAACTGGTCAAAATAATTATATTTTCATCAACGGTCAACGAGTCAACGTTAGCAAAATCAGTATCGTTACACTAACCTCTCGAAGCTTGGGATCTAGCTGTCATCAGCTGCTATCTGTGACCACTTGGAGTCTATTTCGAGTTCCAAATATAGCCAATGGATTGTGAGATTAATTTGGGCATCCACAGCAGTTTGATTTCAATTTATTGGCAGCAATTATATGAAGGCTACAACTGGTGTTTTCTTTGGTCGGCAGGGGTATTTTTGGGAACTCCAAAGCACATGGGATAGCTGTCCACTTGAAAACTATTTTTCAAACTAATTGGAGCAAGTCTTAGAGGGAAGCAAACTACTTTAGCTGAGCACAGCAGAACTGGATCTCTCTTCTCTCTAATTGGTTGGAATGCTAAACACATGGATTCGCATAAACTGAAATGAAAATTCTCCCCTCTAATTGGCTGCAATTCAAGGCACATGGATCACTGCATATGTATAAATAAGCATCCTTGTTGCTGTAATTCTTCAGCAAGGAAATTAGGAAATTCTCTTAATTCTCCTTGACTCATTTAGGTTTAATTTTAGTTTAATTTTTCCTTTTTCTCTTCCCCCTTCTCTCCCTAATCCAGCATGTTGGATTAGATCTAGATAGCAGCTCAGATCTGTCTTGTAATTGTAATTTTGACATGATGATGTGTGGATTGATGCACAAACTACACATCTGAGAATAAGGTTATTGTAAGTTATTTTGATTCAATAAATTATAGATTTTAAAGTCCAATTAAATCTAAAGATCTTGTGGTTTCATTAGATGTTTATAGGATTTTTGTATTTGAGAATAGCCCATTCATTTAACTAGTAAATCGCTTGATTGCCATCTAATTTCCATTGGTTTAATATCCTTGTGGATGCCTGAGCTTATAGCCTTGCATCCACAACATTTATAGTGATTTTAATGTTTTAATTTGAACCTTTGTATTGGATGAAGTCTATAAGATGATCTATGACCATTCAAGTGGACAGATCATACCCTTATGATCAGTTCAAGCATTTGGTTTAGTTTGAATTCTTCTACCTTGCACTTGTGCTTGTAGCCAAGTGAAGGATAGCTGCAAATTCACATATTTTGATCAGTTTTACAACAAGAATCAGTCCCTAGCTTTCTATTTCTCAGCATTTTACATTTTATTTTACCATTCATCTTCCTCAATCTTGTAGATTTTGTTTTATATTTCTGTTTTATAAATTAGATCTAGTGACACCCGAAAAACTCTCTTTCTTCTTAGACTAGGCTAGAATTGTCAGATCTATAGCAGATCTGGAGTCCACTATACTACCTATTAGATTTTAGATCACTACTCCCTGTGGGATAAACTCTTACTTTTAAAACTTGCTACAAAAGGACCCTGTATCTTGCAGGTCTGTATATTTTTGATGTGCTATTTTCATCTCTTTCTTCTCACCTTTTATCTGATTTTAATTTACTTTCCCCACCAATAATAATTAGCACACTAAAATATCGCAACAAGTTTTTGGCAATGTTGCAGGGGAGTTTTGATCTAGTTAGTAGATCTGAGTTTTTCAGTTTTTGTAGATATGATTTTCTTTAGTTTTTGTTACTCTTTTATATATTGCATTCAAACCGTTTGAATAAATGTCTATTGCAGTACATGTATAGAAAATCTATTTTACTACTACAACATTTCTGAGTTCTCTTTCTTTTTCTCAGTTTTTTTTCATTGCCTTGGACCTGTTTGAATAAAGTACTGCTATAGTTTTTGAATTTTTGCAAATCTGGAGCAGTTTCCACAAGGGGAGCATATGGATTGCAGCTGGAGCAGCTCTGCCTGAGTTTTCATTCCCTTCCCTTTTGTTTTTATTTCCAATTTTTAATTCTTTCAAACCAGCAACCTGCTGTGGTTTTTGTTTTTATTTTTAGTTTTGCTATTAATTTTACTTTTGTTTTTGTGTTTACTGAAATCTATTCTGTTGTATAATTGTGAGCCATTTGTAATGGGTGAACAACTAAAGACCTTGAAGGAATTCAATGCACTGTTGTTCAAGTGAATTACGAAATCAAATCATCCATCATCCAAATGCTGCCCTCATATCATGAACTGAGTAAAGAGTACCCCTACAAGAACATTGATGAATTCCTAGCACTGTGCACCACTTTCAATATTACAGGTTTGGGGGAGGAAGCCACTAGGCTGAGGCTCCTTTCTTTTTCACTAAAGGATAGAGCTCGAACTTGGCTTTCTATGCCCCCAACCAATAGTATACAATCATTGAAGGATCTTCAATGTCAATTTTTGGCCAAAATTTTCTCCATGTCCAAAACAAGCCACTTGAGAAAGAGCATAATTTCTTTTGCTCAATCCCTAACTGAGGATTTTCATCAAGCCAGGGAAAGATTTAAGGAACTGTTGAAGCAATGCCCTCATCACCAAATTCCTCAGTGGCAACTTGTTCAAAGTTTCTACTAAGGAATTAATCCTAAGAGCAGGGACATGGTGGATACCACATGTGGGGGTACTTACCTCCTCAAGACAATAGACGAGGCTTGGGATTTTTTTGAGGTCATAAGTGAGAATTCAATGCAGCAGGAGACTCTGTCCTGAGACATTGAGACTCCTGCTAAAATGTTAAAAGAGAATACTCCTAGGGGTAGGATTTATGAAATCAATGTGTGTACTGACCTGCAGAGAAAGGTAGACAGTTTGGCACTTAAGTTTGATAAATTGATTAGTGTATTGTAGCCCCCAATGGCTGCACAAGTGCAGGAGGCATGTCTGGTACGCCAATTCCCCACACACTCCGTTCAGGACTATCCATCTGTTGGTCTTTATCCTGCTTTGGTCATTGAGAATGCCAATGCAGCCCAATCCTATGGGCAGCAACAACAGCAACCTGCTAGGTCCCCATGGAGGAACCACCCCAATCTGAGGTGAAACCAAGAGAATCACTCTCAAGCTCAGCAGCGATAGACAATGCCCCATAGACCCCAACAGTATCAATAAAATTTTTCCTCAAATCATCAGTCCCAACAACCAATGGCTCAGCACAATCATATGTCTGCACAAGCACCCCATTCTAGTACACCCTCCTTTGAGGAGCAAGTTCTATCTTTATTACAAAACCTCAGCTCATTAGCTCAGATTGTGCATTTCCACAGGCAGAGCATCAAAAAGATTGAGGACCAATTGGTCAGCTTTCCAATGCTCTGACTAAAAGGGAAGAGGGTAGACTCCCTAGCCAACCAATAAATAATCCTAAGGGACTGCACATGATGGGTGAATCTTCTTTCAAAGAAGATGGCAGATAACAAGGCTGTTTTTGAACCAAAAAGAGGTGCAGTAGGACAAGGCAACAAGGTTCCTTACTGCAGTTTCAGATTTAGGCATGCTGATTTCTTTTTGATTAAAATAATAAAAACAAATGAAAAATAGAAGAAAATATAAACACAAACAAAAATTTCGAATTTGTTTTTCAATATTGTTTGTATTCTTCAGCAGTAGTAAATAAGGACTCTTGTTGAGCGCCGATTGATTAAAAACACATAAAAATTAAAAAAATATAAGAACAAAAAAAATAATTTTTCTAGATGGGCTATTTTTTTTTACTGTCATTCATATACCCTCATCTGGAACTGCTGAGATCATGGTTCTTAAATTTTGGAAGAATCAAGGATGTTAATGAGTGGAGGATCATATTTTGTTTTGAAAATTCAATGGAGCCTCTGAATTGATTTACTTCCAAGATCTTTTACTATTAATGGGTCTCAGCTGTGAATGAATCCTGCTTTTAAATGTGTGCATTCATGCTTTCATCACTTTGAAATTCATATTGATTCATTCACATCCACAGCACAGAACTCACCACAGCACAAACCTCACCTTAGCATAGCTGATTGTAGGATTTTCTATTTTAGGAATTTTATTTTTAGTTTAAATGCTGTTTTTATTTTTCTGATTTTTTTTTTCTTAGGATAATGTGTGTACTATTTTTCTTCATTTTTGTATGTTTGTATTCAGTTTTTGACTTTGTTTTGCTATTTTTCTATTTTTGGCAATAATTTTCTTTCATTTATATATCATTCTTTCTGTTTTTCTATCCATATATTCAGTTTTAAACCTTTTCTTCTTTGCTGCATATAGCTTTTATTTTCCTACTTATTTTTTTTGCCCTGCTGCCCCTCGTTACTCACTGTGTAAATATTGAGGACAATGTTCATCTTAGGTTTGGAGGTATGGCAGGGTGTGCCAATGGAATAGTTAATGTTAGTGCAGCAGTGTTTAAAATTTTGAAAATAGAGTGATTTCCCACCTGATTTTTGAAAAAAAGAGGAAATTAAAAACTTTTTAAAACTGAAATTTGTTGTAGCTCTAACATTTTCATAAAGAAAATGTCAAGAATTTTCAAAAATTGGGGCTTAGTGAACCTGATAAGAGAGAAAATTGGGAGGATATACCCTAGGAATTTGATGGAAGACCATACCCAGAGAGATTTGGGCCTGAAAAATTTTCTTTGAAGAGGGTTTTGGCAATTTTTCTGCTCTAAGGACTGATTGAATCTATTCTCTTTCACAAGAAATTATGCACTCCAAGTTAAAACAGCTTGACAACATTCATTACATTGAGGACATGATGTAAGGCCATCCTTTGGACAGTTTGAGCTTAAATATTTCCCGCCATTGAATTGCCCTTGATACACATCATTTGAGCCTTGAAAATTCAAGTCTTCTTTGATAAAAATCAAAGAATTTGAACCCAAACCTCAGTGACCTAATGCAGCCTGACCCTTATCCTAAGATTTCAAAAGGTAAAGGTAAAGGAGTTGAAAAAGGTAGAGCTGGTTTGACATATGGTGGAAGGAGAAGAAAGCACATGTGAAGGCAATTGTGTATCAGATGTATAGCTGTGGCATTCCAGCCCATAAAAAAAAAATGAGAAAAATACAAAAGAAAAGAATACAAAAATGAATAGAAAAATAGAAAAATAAAACAAAAAGAGAAGTCACTACATTGGAAAATTAGAAGAAGATGAGAAGATGGCCACTTCAAATATGAAAATTCAAAGAAGATGATGATGTGCGAAGATGAAGAAGGTGTGTTCACCACCTCCTTACCTTATTGATTTCTCAATTTTGGATCCTTCCTTACCCTTTTCTTCTATATAAACCTCACCCATAAGCAACATTACACCCAATAAAAAGACCCTATAGATTTGAAATGGATTGAGCTGTCATGAGGAGATGAGGATTTGTGTAATCTATGGTGCAAAGAGCTAGAAGATTTCAAGAATTAGAGTAATGCATATGCTGATGCTTACAGTCCTATTTGAGGGCTCTAACTGCTCTTGAGCTGAGTGAAATGATACACCCTTCATGTGTATTATAAGTGATAGCCTTGGTAAGATTTGGGTCTGAAATTGAATTTGTTTGGGGACATTATCAAAACAGAATTCTCAAATTGATGGTGAGCTTTGCATTAATTTTCACGCTCAATGCCTTGACATGAGATGACTGATGGTGAAGGAATCATAGCAGAATTTTAGTATTAAACTGTTGTTTTACTACTAAGAATCCTCTAGAAAGTTGAATGAACAAGGTGTGGAACGAATTTTATTTTGTTTGACCTCTGTTTTAACATATTGCACTCATATTAACTGATTTTATTGAAGAAGTTTATGCGTACCTTCACTGAAAACCCTTAGGAGAGTTCACTCATCCACTAGGGATCACCTAGGGGTTTAAAAGGCTTGGTGCACATGCTAAATGCATCCGTGCTCTCTACAAAAGTGGCATTTAGTTTTATAGGTTAATTATTTTAAATTTCACTTTGCTCGAAGACTAGCAAAGATTAGATTTGGGGGTGTTAGTCACTGATTTTTACCATTTTATACACCTTTAACCTAACTTTTGTAAGACCTTGAGCTGTCTATTAACTGATTTTAATAATGTTTTATAGTTTAGGAATAAAATACAACATAGTGCAGAAATATAATTAAGAAGTGCCACAGAGAACAGAACTAGAGCCATTCATTCGAGCTGAAACAGGTGAAGCCCATGGCCTGAAAAGATAACTGCTGATGGGAGTATACAGCAGAGATATCTTCAAGCCCACTACAGTAGTGCAGCTCAGCCATATTGTTCTCCCTTAGCAGAATGCACAATGAATGGGTGCACAGTAGAGCAGCATACCTTCAAGCTATACGATGGAACAGCAATTTGTTGTGCATTAAAGCCTCTCAAGCAGCTATCACATGGAGGGCTTGAGCAGCTGGGGAGCTCAACATGATTTGGAAAGTGCACACTCAAGATAAACAGCAATGTATGAGAATAGATGCACACATGAGATCCATAGCAGTAGCTGCACAATTCAGCAAGAACACACCAATCCACATCAGCAGTAGTACACAAGAACAGCTGCAACAATATGGAGCTGAAAGCAGGGCAGCAAGACCGTTCTTTGAACCTCTCAAATGAGTGAGAAAGTGCACATTAGAAAGAAGGAGCTGGGGCACTCAGTTGCACACAAGGTCAGCCATTCGATTCCTCATCTTTAAAAGATGTAGCAGCAGTATTGGGTGAGTGTCAGCTGAAGAGCCAGCAGGTCGAGCAGTACTGAAGCCTAAAAGCTAACAATTCGAGAGGTTGGATGAAGCACCATCGCCTATCAACTTATATATAAACTGTAGGATACTTGAACCTGTCGAAATCAGCTAGAATACACCAACTTGTCGATAGGATCATAGCAGCAGCTCCCATTCCTCTCGAGCACATCAACTCTAGCAAACCTCTCAAGTTTGCCATTCATCCTATCGACTTATGTATAAGCTTCAGCCATCCTCCACATCCTGTCGAGTGTGGCTTCAATACCTATCGAATGGAGCAGTAGCAGCTTCACATCCTCTCGAATCATCCCCCAACCTCTCGAATGCTCACAACAGCAGCACACTAATGAACCTATCGAATGGTTCAAAAGCTCTCTGACCCTGTCAAGCTCTTAAATTTCAGCAAACCTATCGGCATTCCCTCATCCTCTCGAGTGAAGCTTTACACCTACAACCAACCTATCAAATCTATCCACCAAACCTTTGGTACCTCTTGATTTTCTAATGCTTCCTATAGCCAACCTGTCGACTAGTTAAGCCATATTCTCGAATGGACCTTGCACACCTTTAGCATCTGCCGAGTTCTTGAAGCAACCCCTCTAATGGTTGTTGAACCTAATGATTAACCTCTGGAGCACTTCATCTCAACAATCTTCATCCTCTCGAATGGATAGCTGTAACATAGCCACCATCCTCTCGAGTCTCAGCCAATACTTTTCGCAACCTCATGAGTTGTTGCTGCACCACAACTCTAACCTCTCGAAACTCAGGATCTAGCTGTCATCAGTTGCTATCAGTGACAACTTGGAGGCTATTTTAGGTTCCAAATATAGCCAATGGATTGTGAGATTAATTTGGGCATCCATAGCAATTTGATTTCAATTTATTGGCAACAATTATATGAAGGCTATAGCTGGTGTTCTCTTTGGTCGGTAGGGTTATTTTTGGGAACTCCAAAGCACATGGGATAGCTACCCACATGCAAACTATTTTTCAAACTAATTGGAGCAAGTCTTGGTGGGAAGCAAACTACTTACGCTGAGCACAACAGAACTGGATCTCTCTCTAATCTCTGATTGGTTGGAATGCTAAACACATGGATTAGCATAAACTAAAATGGAAATTCTCTCCTCTGATTGGCTACAATTCAAGGCACATGGATCACTGCATATGTATAAATAAGCATCCTTGCTGCTGTAATTCTTCAGCAAGGAAACTAGGAAATTTTCTAAGTTCTCCTTGACTCATTTAGGTTTAATTTTTCCTTTTTCTCTTCCCTCTTCTCTCCCTAATCTAGCCCGTTGGATTAGATCTAGATAGCAGCTTAGATCTATTTTGTAATTGTAATTTCAGCATGAAGATGTGTAGATTGATGCACAGACTACACATCTGAGAACAAGGTTATTATAAGTTATTTTGATTCAATAAATTGTTTATTTTAAAGTCTAATTAAATTTAAAGATCTTGTGGTTTCATTAGATGTCTATAGGATTTATGTATTTGGAAATTGGCCATTCATTTAACTAGTAGATCTCTTGATTGCCATCTTATTTCCCTTGGTTTAATATTCCTGTGGATGCCTGAGCTTATATCCTTGCATCAATAGCATTTGTAGTGATTTTAATGTTTCAGTTTGAACCTTTGGATTGGATGAAGTCTATAGGATGATCTGTGACCATTCAAGTGGATAGATCATACCCTTAAGATTTGTTCAAGCTTTTGATTTGGTTTGAATTCTTCTACCTTGCACTTGTGCTTGTAGCCAAGTGAAGGATAGCTGCAAATTCACATATCTTGATCTGTTTCGCAATAAGAACCATTCCCTAGCTGTCTATTTCTCTCCATTTTACATTTTATTTTACCATTCATCTTCCTCAATCTTGTAGATTTAGTTTTATATTTTTGTTTTGTAAATTAGATCTAGTGACACCCGAAAAACTCTCTTTCTTCTTAGGCTAGGCTAGAATTGCCAGATCTGTAGCAGATCTGGAGGTTTACCATACTGTCTATTAGGTTTTAGATCACTACTCCCTGTGGGACAAACTCTTACTATTAAAACTTGCTACAAAAGGACCATGTATCTTGCAGTTTTGTATATTTTTGATGTGTTGCTTTCATCGTTTTCTTCTCACCTTTTATCTGTTTTTAATTTGCTTTCACCAGCAATAATAATTAGCACACTAAAATAGCACAACAAGTTTTTGGCGCCGCTGCCGGGGGGTTTTGATCTAGTTTAGTAGATATGAGTTTTTCATTTTTTGTAGATCTAATTTTCTTAGTTTTTATTACCGTTTTATATATTGCGTTAAAATTGTTTGAATAAATGTCTGTTGTAGTACATGTATAGAAAATCTATTTACTGCTGCAGCAGTTATGAGTTTTCTTTCTTTTTCTCAGTTTTTCTTCATTGCCTTTTAGCTATTTGAATAAAGTACTATTATAGTTTTTTAATTTTTGCAGATCAGGCGCAGTTGCCACAGGAGGAGTTTATCGATTGCAGCTGGAGCAGCTTTGCCTGAGTTTGCATTCCCTTCGCTTTTGTTTTCATTTTGAATTTTTAATTCTTTAAAACCAGCAAACTGCTATGTTTTTTATTTTTATTTTTAGTTTTGCTATCAATTTTGCTTTTGTTTTTGTGTTTGTTAAATCTGTTCCACTGTATAATCGTGAGCCATTTGTAATGGGTGAACAACTAAAGACCTTGAAGGAATTCAATGCACCAGGGGCATACACATCTCCCTTCTACATTCAATTCCCTGTTGTTCAAGGGAATTATGAAATTAAATCATCCATCATCCAATTGTTGCCCTCATATCATGGACTGAGTAAAGAGGATCCCTACAAGCACATTGATGAATTTCTAGGACTGTGTACCACTTTTAATATTACAGGTTTGGGGGAGGCAGCCACCATGCTGAGGATCTTTCCTTTTTCACTAAAGGATAGTGCCCGAACTTGGCTTTCTATGCTCCCAACCAATAGTATAAAGTCATGAAAGGATCTTCAATGTCAATTTTTGGCTGAATTTTTCCCCATGTCCAAAACAAGCCAGTTGAGAAAGAGCATAATTTCTTTTTCTCAATCCCCAACTGAGGATTTTCATCAAGCCAGGGAACGATTTAAGGAACTATTGAAGCAATGTCCTCACCACTAAGTTCTTGAGTGACAACTTGTTCAAAGTTTCTACCAAGGAATTGATCCCAAGAGCAGGGACATGGTGGATGCCTCATGTGGGGGTACTTACCTCTAGAAGACAGCTGATGAGGCATCGAAACTTTTGGAGGTCATAAGTGAGAATTCAATGCAGCAGGAGACTCTGTCCCGAGATATTGAGACTCCTGTTAAAATGTTAAAAGAGAACACTCCTAGGGGTAGGATGTATGAAATCAATGTGTATTGACCTGCAGAGAATGGTAAACAGTTTGGCACTTCAGTTTGATAAATTGATGAATGTATTGCAGCCCCCAATGGCTGCACATGTGCAGGAGGCATGTCTGATATGCCAATCCCCCACACACTACATATAGGACTTTCCATCTATTGGTCTTTATCCTGCTTTGGTCATTGAGAATGCCAATGCAGCGCAATCCTATGGGTAGCAACAGCAGCAACCTGCTGGGTCCCCATAGAGGAATCACCCCAATCTAAGGTGGAACCAAGAGAATCACTCTCAATCCCAGTGGCAGTAGACAATGCCCCATAGACCCCAATGGTATCAACAAAATTTTTCCTCAAATCATCAGTCCCAACAGCCAATGGCTCAGAAAAATCATATGTCTGCACAACCACCCCAATCTAGTACACCCTCCTTTGAGGACTATCTTCATTATAGAACCTCAGCCCCTTAGCTCAGACTGTGCATTTGCACATCCGGAGCATCAAAATGATTGAGGACCAGCTTGGTCAGCTTTCCAATGTTCTGACTAAAAGGGAAGAGAGTAGACACCCCAGCCAACCAATGAATAATCCTAAGGGACTGCACATGATGGGTGAATCTTCTTTCAAAGAAGATGGCAGATAACAAGGCTGTTTTTCAACCAAAAAGAGGTGCAAAAGGACAAGGCAACAAGGTTACTTACTGCAGTTTCAGATTTAGGCATGCTGGATTTTTTTGTATAAAATAATAAAAACAAATAAAAAATAAAACAAAATATAAACACAAATAAGAATTTTAGATTTGTTTTTCAATATTGTTTGTATTCTTCAGCAATAGTAAATAAGGGCTCTTGTTGAGCCCTGATTGATCAAAAACACATAAAAATTAAAAAAATATAAAAACAAAAAAAATAATTTTTCCAGATAGGCTATTTTCTTTTGGTGTCATTCATATACCCTCATCTGGAGCTACTGAGATCAACGTTCTTAAATTTTGGAAGAATCAAGGAAGTAAATGAGTAGAGGATCATATTTTGTTTTGAAAATTCAATGGAGCCTCTGAATTCATTTACTTCCAAGATCTTTCACTATTAATGGGTCTCAGATTTGTATGAATCCTGCTTTTATATGTGTGCATTCATGCTTACATCACTTTGAAATTCATATTGATTCATACAAATCCACAGCATAGACCTCACCTTAACACAGCTGATTGTAGGATTTTGTCTTAGGATTTTCTGTTTTAGGAATTTTATGTTTAGTTTAAATGTTGTTTTTAGTTTGCTGATTTTTTTTTTTCTTAAGATATTGCGTGTACTATTTTTCTTCATTTTTATATGTTTGTATTCAGTTTTTTACTTTGTTTTGCTGATTTTCTAGTTTTGGCAGTAATTTTCCTTCATTTGTATATCATTCTTTCTATTTTTCTGTCCATATATTCAGTTTTAAACTTTTTCTTCTTTGCTGCATACAGCTTTTATTTTCCTGCTTATTTTTCTTTCTTATTTTTTTTGCCTTGCTGCTCCTAGTTACTCACTGTGTAAACATTGATGATAATGTTCATCTTATGTTTGGGGGTATGACAGGGTGTGCAAATGGAATAGTTAATGTTAGTGCAGCAGTGTTTAAAATTTTTAAAAATAAAGTCATTTCCCACCTGATTTTTGAAAAAAAGGAAATCAAAAACTTTTTAAAACTGAAATTTGTTGTAGCTCTAACATTTTCATAAAGAAACTGTCATGAATTTTCAAAAATTGGCGCTTAGTGAACCTGATAAGATAGAAAATTATGAGAATATAACCTAGGAATTTAATGGAAGAGCATACCCAGTGAGATTTGTGCCTGAAAAATTTTCTTTGAAGAGTGTTTTGGCAATTTTTCTGCTCTAAAGATTGATTGAATCTATTCTCTTTCACTAAAAGTTATGCACTCCAAGTTAAAACTGCTTGACAACATTCATGACATTGAGGACATGATGTAAGGCCATCCTTTGGACAGTTTGAGCTTAAATATTTCCCACGTTTGAATTGCCATTGATACACACCATTTAAGCCTTGAAAATTCAAGTCTTCTTTGGTAAAAACTAGAGAATTTGAATCCAAACCTTAGTGACCTGATGCAGCCTGAGCCTTATCCTGAGATTTCAGAAGGTAAAGGTGAAGCAGTTTAAAAAGGTAGAGCTAGTCTAACATTTGGTGGAAGGAGAAGAAAGCACATGTGAAGGTAGTTGTGTATCAGATGTATAGTTGTGGTAATCCAGCCCAGAAAAAAATAAAATAAGAAAAATATAAAAGAAAAGAATACAAAAAGAAAGAGAAAAATAGAAAAACAAAACAAAAAGAGAAGTCATTTCATTGGAAAATTAGAAGAAGATGAGAAGATGGCCATTTTATTCTTTATAAACCTCACCCATAAGCCACATTACAACCCAATAAAAAGACCCTACTAATCTGAAATGGATTGAGTTGTCATGTGGAGATGAGGATTTGTGTAATCTATGGTGAAAAGAGCTAGAAGATTTCAAGAATTAGAGCAATGCCTATGCTCATGCTTGCAGTCCTATTTGAGGGTTGTAAGTGCTCTTGAGCTGATTGAAATGATACACCCTTCATGTTGATTCTAAGTGACAGCCCTGGTAAGATTTGGGTATGAAATTGAATTTGTTTGGGGGCATTGTCATAATAGAATTCTCAAATTGATGGTGAGCTTTGCATTAATTTTCTCGCCCAATGCTTTGACATGAGCTGGTTGATGGTGAAGGAATCACCACAGAATTTCAGTATTAAACTGCTATTTTACTGTTGAGAATCCTCTAAAAAGCTGAATGAACAAGGTGTGGAATGAATTTTATTTTGTTTGACCTATGTTTTAACATGTTGCACTCATATTAACTGATTTTATTGAAGAAGTTTGTGGGTACCTTCACTAAAAACTCACTGGAGACTTCACTCCACTAGGGATCACCTAGGGGTTTAAAAGATTTGGTGCATATGCTAAATGCATCTGTGCTCCCTACGAAAGTGGTATTTAGTTTTGTAGGTTAATTATTTTAAATTTCACTTTGCTCAAGGACTAGCAAAGATTAGGTTTGGGGGTATGTTAGTCACTAATTTATACCATTTTATACACCTTTAACCTGACTTTTGTAAGACCTTGAGTTGTTTAATAATTGTTTTTAATATTATTTTGTAGTTTAAAAATAAAATACAGCATAGTGCAGAAATCTAATTAAGAAGTGCCACAAAGAACAGAACTAGAGCCATTCATTGGAGCTGAAATAGGTGAAGCCCATGGTCAGAAAAGATAGCTACTGATGGGAGTATACAGCAGAGATATCTCTAAGCCCACAATAGTCTCATGCAGTTGCACACCATGGAAAGCTTCATCAGAGCCACTGCTACAGTAGTGCAATGTACTGTGCATTAAAGCCTCTCAAGCAGCTTTCACATGGAGAGCTAGAGCAGCTAGCGAGCTCAACAAGATTTGGAAAGTGCACACTAAAGAAAAATAGCAATGTATGAGAATAGATGCACACATGAGATCCATAGCAGCTGCTGCACAATTCAGCAAGAACACACCAATCCACATTAGCAGCAGTACACATTAACAAGTGCAGCAATATGGAGCTCAAAGCAGGATAGCAAGATCATTCTTTGAACCCCTCGAATAAGTGAGAAAGTGCAAATTAGAAAGGAGGAGCTGGGGCACTCAGTTGCACACAAGGGCAGCCCTTCGATTCCTCATCTTGTGAAGACATAGCAGCAATATAGGGTGAGTGTTAGCCGAAGAGCCAACAGGTCGAGCACTACTGAAGCCTGAAAGCCAACCATTCGAGAGGTTGGATGAAGCACCAGCACCTATCAACTTATATATAAACTAAAGCATACTTGAACCTCTCGAAATCAGCTGGAATACACCAGCATGTCGATAGGATCATAGCAACAGCTCCCATTCCTCTCGAGCACATCAACTCCAGCCAACTGTTGTGGATTTCTTGTGTGCTGATTTATGGTGTAAAAATCAAGAGAAAACAGAGATGGATTCAGCACAACTAAAATATCCTAGGCCTGCAAGATACAGGGTCCTTTGTAGTAAGCTTTAAAAGAATGGTGAGTAAGGGAATGTCCACAGGGCGGTTGTTTTGAAATAGGATAAATCTTCAGATCTATAAGAGATCTGACACCCTAGTTATGTTTACTTTAGTTAAAGAATAGGGGAGAGTTTTGAAATGAGGTGTCACTTAAACTAAACTACAAATAAAATGCAGATTGTTTTGGATCGAATCTGGAGCTTTAGATCTTGCAGATGAAAGGTTTAAAAACTTAGAAAATGGAGAAGAGCAGCTTGGAGATTGTTTTCACTATAATCAGGTTGGGCTAAGCATGTCACACGCGTTCAAGAGCACATAAGTCCCTCAGCCACGAGCCTTTGTCAAAACAATTTGCAAGGCAAAACTTCCACTCCAAATCACAGGATCCACCTGGCCTTAAGGCTATGATCTGTCCACTCTAATGGTCACAGACCATCCTATAGGCTTTATCGAATCCATGGATTGCAGTAGATAAATCCAATTGAGGCATGAGTTCAGATTTACCTTAAGGTTATGATCTGTCCACTTTAATGGTCACAGACCATCCTAGAGATCTCCTACAGAGCCAGGGCCTTAATTAGAACAATTAACACCACTACAGATGCTGCAATTTCTAGGTCACAGACACATGAAATTATAGGGATATCAGATCCAGGGAATTCAAACGATATCCAAAAGGTCTACCAGTTAAGTGGGTGAGCTGATCAAGTAACTCCTCTACACAAATCCGATTGAGCACCAAGAGGAATCGAAAGAACTTTAGATCTAATTAAAACATTAAAAACAACATTTACATTACAAACTAGGTCACTCTTACAATGGAATGCTCTCAGATTTGTAGTCTATGCACAATTAATTGACAACACTCTTAAACTCACCCAATTACAGATCTAACTCACTCCTCGCTGCTCCAAGGGGTTTAGCCAACCATGGTTGGGCTAAAGGAGGGAAATGGGAATCTCGCTGCAAGCTCTGGTCTCTGGAAAATTGCTCAAAAATTCGATCCTCCCCAATGGCAATTGGAGGTTCCAATATATAGCTTTCCTTCTCTGTTTTTCCCGCCAAAAATCCCTTCTAAAAGGTTGTCAGAATTTGTTAGAGTTCTGTTAAAGCACATGGGTCGGTTAGGGTTTCCAAGGGCATCTTCTAGAATGTCGCGCTGGTCACCAAGGTTCCTCAATTTGCGTGCAACAGGTCACCAAGTCTCAGCGTGTGCATAGCATGGTTTCTGAGAAGTCCAGCACATGATTTTGACAAGGTGAAGAGGCTTCCGACAGGTTGGAAGTAAGCTTGCAATTCCTTTCGATAGGTTCAGTGGTCTCTTCGATAGGATCTGATAGGTTGAATTTAGCTTCACTGTGCTTGATCTGGGGCTTTCAACAGGTTGGAAGAGTGATTCGATAGGTTGAATATTTGCATTCTGTCGCTTCGATCAGATGCCCTTTGTTCCTATCGAAAGGTTAAGATCATTCTTGACAGGTGCTGTCTCAACATTTCTATTTTGATAGGATTAGTGAACCATTCGATAGGTTGAATGAACCTTCCGATAGGTCTCCTTTTTCCCTCAGCTAGCTTTCGATTGGTTGAATCCTCGTTCTCTTTCAACTGCTCAATAGGGTCTTGGATCCTGTCGAACTCTTCAATTTTGCACGAATTCTTCCTTTTGCTGCTTTCTGATCCTGTCGAATCCTTCAGGTGACTAATTGATAGGACGTTATCAACCTATTCTTGCTTCCTTCACCTTATTTTATTGCTGGGTTTGCATGATGCTAAGAGCTGACTTCTTTGTAGGCATTTTTAAGTGGTTTGTTGCATTATTACCAGATTTTCCTGCTAGCTACAAAATGCACTCAACATAGGCTTATTAGTGTGCTTGCAGGTCCATGAAAGGTCAGGTTAAAGGGTGCAAAGTGGCATTTTTCACCACTTAACACCAACCTCTCGAGTTTGCCATTCATCTTATCGACTTATGTATAAGCTTCAGCCATCCTCCCACATCCCGTCTTGACTTCAAATGGAGATTTATCCTCTCAAATCCTCCCCCAACCTCTCGAATGCTCACAACAACAGCATACTAATGAACCTATCGAATGGTTCAAAAGCTCTCCAAACCTGTCGAGCTATTAAATTTCAGCAAACTTATCGACATTCCCTCATCCTCTCGAGTGAAGCTTTGCACCTACAGCCAACCTATCGAATCTATCGAGCAAACCTTCAGTACCTCTCGAGTTTCCAATGCTTCCTACAGCCAACCTGTCGACTAGTTAAGCCATCTTCTCGAATGGACCTTGCACACCTTTAGCACCTGTCGAGTTCTTAAAGCAACCCCTCGAATGGTTGCTGAAGCTAATGATTAACCTCTCAAGCACTTCATCTCAGCAGTCTTCATCCTCTCGAATGCATAGCTGTAACATAGCCACCATCCTCTCGAGTCTCAACCACTACTTTCAGCAACCTCATTAATAGTTGCTGCACCGCAACTCTAACCTCTCGAAGCTCGGGATCTAGCTATCATCAGCTGCTATCTGTGACCACTTGGAGTCTATTTCGGGTTCCAAATATAGCCAATGGATTGTGAGATTAATTGGGGCATCCACAGCAGTTTGATTTCAATTTATTGGCAGCAATTATATGAAGGCTACAACTGGTGTTTTCTTTGGTCGGCAGGGGTATTTTTCGGAACTCCAAAGCACATGGGATAGCTGTCCACTTGAAAACTATTTTTCAAACTAATTGGAGCAAGTCTTAGAGGGAAGCAAACTACTTTAGCTGAGCACAACAGAACTTGATCTCTCTCTTCTCTCTGATTGGATGGAATGCTAAACACATGGATTAGCATAAACTGAAATGGAAATTCTATCCTCTGATTGGCTGTAATTCAAGGCACACGGATCACTGCATATGTATAAATAAGCATCCTTGTTGCTATAACTCTTCAGCAAGGAAACTAGGAAATTCTCTGAGTTCTCGTTGACTCATTTAGGTTTAATTTTAGTTTAATTTTAGATAGTAGCTTAAATTTTATAATTGTAATTTCATCATGAAGATGTGTGGATAGATGCACAGACTACAGATTTGTGAACAAGGTTACTGTAAGTTGTTTTGATTTAATAAATTTTTTATTTTAAAGTCCAATTAACTCTAAAGATCTTATGATTTCATTAGATGTCTATTGGATTCATGTATTTTGGAATACCCCATTCCTTTAAGTAGTGGATCTCTTGATTGCTATCTAATATCCCTTGGTTTAATATCCCTGTGGATGCCTGAGTTTATAGCCTTGCATCCACAACATTTATTATGATTTCAATGTTTTGATTTGAACCTTTGGATTGGATGAAGTCTAGGCTAGAATTGCTAGATCTGTAGCAGATATGGAGGTCGACTATACTGCCTATTAGGTCTTAGATCACTACTCCCTGTGGGACAAACTCTTACTTTTAAAACATGCTACAAAAGGACCTTGTATCTTACAGGTCTATATATTTTAGAAGTGCTATCATCTCTTTCTTCTCTCCTTTTATCTGATTTTAATTTTCTTTCACCACCAATAATATTTAGCACACTAAAATATCACAACAACACTATGTGGAGGATGACATATGATGAGGGAATGTTGGTGGGCCCCTAGCACATGTCTCAAGTGTGGCCAGATGGGACATTAGGTAAAGGACTGTCCCGAGAAAGGAAAGGAAAGAATAACTTCGGTAGCTAATCAGATGCCTCTTAACCCACAGTGATGCCCAAACGATGAGTAGGTCACAAACTCAAGAGTTGGGTTTACGCCTTGTAGATACTCGCTATCTCCTACATTTTGTATGAGCTCCATGAGAAAATAGACATCTTTGGTGTGCATTTCAATGAGCCCTACACTTTTGTGAGGATAGTGGTTGGCCTTGTAAATTAATGGTTTAGATTTCTTTATGATAAGGGTTTAAATGTTAAACTGATCTTTAGCGGGTGGTTGGTAACAACCAATTACTGAGATAACCACCAAAAGTAACAAGATAAATTTTTGAGGACAAAAATTTCTAGAGGAGGGGTGAATATAACGACCCTAATGTTGGGGATGTTGAATTTACTTGTACTGTTTCGAATACGACATGAAAATTTTCTAGGATGAAAATTCTTTAAGGTCGGAAGAATGTAACATCCAAAAAAATATTCGAAACCATAGGTCCTGATTAGGTGTGTGTCTGTTAATAGACGCGTCACTGTTTTGGATTTGTCAAATGAGATCATTACAGGTCTGTTTGAGTCCTGTGTAAGATTTTTGATCAAAACATATACACAGTTACGGTGTATTAGCTTAACCCAGAATCCAGTGGATAAGTGGTTTGGGTGGGCAGGTCCCACACCGAGCCAAAAGTCTATTTTGTATAATAGTTAACACCTTGCAAAGGTTTATACACTTTAGGCCGAACCAAGCCTTCGGATAAGGATTGAACACTCAAGTCAAGTGTATGCGCTTCACGTGGAAGCGAAAGAAGTTTATATTAAAAGACAAAGCTTCTAAAGGAGGCTTTATCTGTTTGGAAATAGCTTTTGACTTTTGGGTTTCTAAAGAAAGAAAGAGCCGAAAGAGAGAAGAGAAACCATCTCCTTCATCAATTCTTTGCGAAACCTTGACCATTCGATTTCTTTTTCGAGCCTTCTCTTCCTTCTTCGAAGATCATTGCTATTCCGACCATTGCAACACCGTTGTGATCGAAGATTGGAACATCGAAAGGGCGAGAAGCTATGCACCAAACCCCCTACAATCCCGATCGTCGTAGACTCCTACTCTGCTAAAAGAAGGTAACGATCGTCAACCTCGATTTCATAAAGTTAGGAACTAATTGATAGATTATGGAAACTCATGCAAAGAAATTCCAAAGATCGGATGCATAAGAGGCGTTCTCGCCGAATGCCTCTGTCACCGAATGCCTCCGATTTATATGTTTCGGACGTTATATGCGCATGAAAATAAAATAGGTCATAAATAAATTGATATTACAAAATTAGGTTAGGTTAAGTGATTAGGATGGAGACAAGGTAAAGTGATTAGGATGGAGATTACACAAGAAAATCTGATTTTCGAATGAAGAAGAAGACACCGAAAGAGGGCAAGTAGTATCAGTCTTGCCACGTTGAGATGAATTCTAAAGCACTCGCCGCGGTGAGTGCTACATTGAAAAACAGGCCATTTCGGCACTATCCAACCTCGTCGCGGCGACCTTGGAACCTCGCCGCAATGAGGTCCCCTATTCTTGTGAGCTTTGGATTTTGTCCTTTATGAGCTTTGGAAACCTTATTTTTACCATGCACTATGCATTAACACTTAGTACATGAACAATGTGTGATTTTGGACAAACAAGGGGATAGCCAGTGGGAAAACTCTGCTTTGATTCGAGTGTCTGTGTTCACGTAGATTCAAAGTTAAGGTAGGGGAAACTCATTACTCATTGCATTTTTGAATTGATTTCATAGATATCATTGTAGGATTGAATGAAGTGATTTGAACTCTTTGAAATTGATGCCTTGAATTTGATTTGACATGATATCCGTTTGAATTAAGTTGTGATCTTCACAATGGATTTAGAATATGTTGATTTGATTGTAATCGAATATTTGGACTGAAAAGTGATAATCGTGATTTGAAATCGAATTTGTAACATTGGCTGCATTTGAGAAATTGAATCCTGTAACGTCTAAAACCCTTTTTGTAGGAATATTGGAATTTGACAATCTTTGAATTGTTAACACTGAAATCGTTGAAATATTAGTTGCATTTGGATATCGAATGATTTGACGTTGACTCTAATTTGGTAGACTGGACATGGACTGCGTGACTGTACACTGCATGCATACTGGACCGGTATGACGGGTTTTTTTGTACATACTTTATACTGCATACACTGACTGGACCGGTATGATGGGTTATCCGTAGACACTGTACATTGCACGCATACTGGATCGGTACGGCGGGATTTTTCTATACTTACTGTATAAATTGACTGGACATCGACTGATGGATTGTACACTAACAAGAATGATATGGTGGTTTATCCGTATACACTGAAAGATATTGGAAGATATGAACATTGAAAGATATTAGAAGATATGAGCACTGAAAGATATTGGAAGATACGAAGAATGAAAGATTTTAGAAGATGTGAATACATTGAACGATATGGACACACTGGACGATAGAAAGTTGAACCTTAGGACATTGAACTGTAAGATTAGAAAACTGTAAGACGTGAACACTGTGAGATGTGAATAAGGAAATTTTGAATACACTAGAAGATGTGAATAATGGAAACTGACATGTTGTGTGATATGAGTAATGGAAACTGAATTTTAATACCTAATCTACTTCCACTTTTGCTTCAATCATTGAATACCTATTTTGTTTCCATCTTCGTTACAATCATTGAATATATGCTCAGTTCTGCTTATGCTTCTGTCATTAAATCTATGTGACAATATGATAATATGTCAATTAAATTTGAGATTCTTCTACTAAGCTTAGACTGTTAGCTCACCCCGACTATACGTCACAAGTGTAGCTCTTGATCAGGACCCTGGATGTTAGGAGATTTTGGTTTTGTACCAGAGAAAGAAGAACAATAGTTGCTACAGATTTGGACTTGGTATAGTTTTGAGTTGATCTCTTTAGCTTTTGAGCTCAGTACATCTTAGAAATTTAGTAGTACTTTTGTACATGCTTTTTGAGTATCACTGTTTAGGTGATAGTTGGTCATCACCGATGGTTTATTTTTGTCTGTATTGTTTATATGCTTCATAGAGAAATGGAAAAAAAAATTTAGCTCTGCTATATGTATTTTTGCTTTGATTTCTGCACTTTGTGTGGATATATCAAGTATTCTATATTCAGATGGTAATCTGCGAGCCGACGGTCCGGGTTTTCCCAGTTAGTTAAAAACAAAAATTAAAAAAAATATATATATATATCTTAGAAAATCGTGTTGGGAAAATTTGGGCTGTCACAGTTGGTATCAAATCTATGGGAGGTGTAAAATGCACAGTGTCGTGGCTAGGCAGCAGCCTTCCGGAATTTTAGAATTTAGAAGGATGCATCCACCAAGCTTTTTGAGTCAAGCCGGTCCACTTGAGGCCGAGAAGTGGTTGGACGAGATGGCAAAGATCTCTAGTGTACTTCCTTGCACTGAGAATGAGAAAGTGAGATGGGCAGCCTTCAAACTAGATGGAGAGGTTGATACCTGATGAAAAGCAGTGCAGAGGGATAGGGTGCAAGAGATCCCGAATGCACCATGGACTTGAGACAAGTTTACTGAGAAGTTTAACGACGAGTACATCCCCAACGTGGTGAGAAATCAATGGGAAGTGCAGTTTATAGAATTGCAACAAGACCGGATGTCCCTATGCAAGTACGAGGCTAATTTAATAGGCTTTTGAGGTTTGCCCCTCAACATGAGGCCACAGAGTTGATGAAGTCTAAGAAGTTTCAACATAGTGTACGCCCTGACATCTAGGAGATGATGACACTATTTGAGCTAGGAACATATGTAGCGGTAATGGCCAAGGCCCTTATCGCCGAGGAGGTCATTAAAAAGAAGTACGAAGGAAAAGAACAAAGCCAAAAAGATGGGACAAGTCAAACACGAGCTTACGCTTCCGAGCAGGCAAGCAAGGAACTGAGACTCCTAATGCCAACACCTATCCAGCCTGCCCAGACTGCCTAGTCGAGACCACCCATGTCTACATCTCCAAGGTCACGTACAACTTCATCTGCACCGTCCAAATCATGCACACTGTATGGAGGACGACATATGATGAGGGAATGTTGGTGGGCCACTAGCACATGTCTCAGGTGTGGCCAGATGGGACTTCAGGTAAAGGATTGTCCTGAGAAATGAAAGGACTGAACAACTTTGGCGGCTACTCAGATGCTTCTTAACCCACACTGATGCCTGAACAACGAGTAGGTCAACAGATATTTGCTAATGGAACCCGATATAAATCCCTGAGATGTGTGGGACATTGGGATGTGTGCCCTAGAAGCATTGGAATCCGCAAAATGTCCCTAAAGTGTGAAATAGATGGCTGAAACCCGTGCTTTGATAGGTTGGCGCTTCAGAACTTCAATCTCGAGAGGTTCAAGCAACATTTCGACAGGTTGAATGGGCTTCAGGTATGCATTCGACAGGTTCTCGACAGGTTCATTCAACCATTCGACAGGATGCTTGATAGGTTCATTTTCAGCATCAGAACCTCTCGACAGGTTTAAACAACCATTCGATAGGTTGCGATAGGTTCAATTTTACCCTTTTTTCAGCACTGTAGCTTGATTTCAGCACATACCAGCTCGTGGGATTCAATCGGCCACTCGAGAGGTTGGACCTTATCATTTTAAACCACTCGAGGGGTTTGTTTTCAACATGAACCACTCGTGGGGTTCACTAAATCATGCATTTAAATCACTCGAGTGGTTTCACCAGCCCTCTAAACTACACAAATTCTTCAAGTTTGTAGTTGTGCTGCTCATGGGCTTCCATCATCAGCTCGAGTAGATGAACTTCAACACTTAAAGTACTCGAGTGCATTAATATTGTATTTGTACTATGCCACTTGAATTGCTCTGCAGCTGTTCGCATAAAATGCCTTGAGGTGCTGATTTGCTGTTGTCTTCCATCCAAGGTGTTGCCTTGCTACAAACACAAAATGCTGTATTACTACATAGCACCTCATTAATCGTTGAGCTTCACCACTCTCTCTCTCACCAAGTCTTCAAGGCCCCCAAAGCTTGCTAGAAAGCCCCAATGGTGTGAACCACCATGGTGCCTTTTTAATAAATCCATCAGCTCCACTGCTAAACATAAAATTCGCTCTTCTTGGCTTCAAAAGCATGAATTGTAGCATTAAGCTCTTATTTTACTGTTATCTATAAAAACACACTTAAAAGGCATTATTAACATGCTCAAAGGTCCATCATAGGTCAGGTTGAGGGGTAGAAAGTGGTATATTTCAGTGCTCAACACACCCCCACACCTAACCTTTGCTAGTCCTCGAGCAAAGTGAAATTTAAAACAACTAATCTATGAAATAAAATGCCACTTTCGTAGGGAACACAGGTGCATTTGGCACATGCATCAAGCCTTTTAAACCCCTAGGTGATCCCTAGTGGAGGAGTGGAGTCTCCTGAGGGTTTTTAGTGAAGGTACCCCCAAACTTCTCCAATAAAATTAGTTAATACTCATGCAACAAGCCAAAATAGAGTTCAAGTAAAATAAAAGAAATTCCACACCATGTCCATTCAGTTTTTGAGGATTTTCAGCAGAAAAATCATCAGTTTAAAACCTGAAATTCTACTGTAATTCCTTCATCATCAATCAGTTCATGTCAAGGCATTCTGCCTAAAAATTAATGTAGAGTTCACCTTTAATTTAAGAATTCTGTTTTGATAATGCCCCAAACAAACCAGATTTCATACCCAAGTCTTACCAGGGCTGTTCACTCACAACAAGAATAGAAGGGTACACATTTCACACAGCTCAAGAGCAGTTACAACCCTCAAATAGGACTGCAAGCATGAGCATAGGCATTGCTCTAATTTCTGAAATTTTCTAACTCCTTTCACCATAGATTAAACAAATCCTTGTCTCCACATGACAGCTCAATCCATTTCAGATTAGTAAGGTCTTTTTATTGGGTTGTAATGTGGCTTATGAGTGAAGTTTACAAAAGAATAAAGGGATAGAAAGGATTCAAATTGAGAAATCAGTAGAGGAAAGGAGGTGATTTGCAACTCAGCCTTCTTCATTTTCTTTCTGAATTTGCAGACTTGAAGTGATCAGCTTCATCAGCTTCTTGTCTTCTTGTAGATTTTCAAATGAAGTGACTTCTCTTTTTTTTTTGTTTCAATTTTATTTATTTATTTATTTTATATGCTTTTTGTACTTTTTTCTCATGGGTTGGAATGCCATCACTATACATCACACTTTCCTTCAAATGTGTTTTCTTCTTCTTGCACCAAATTGTTAAACCTTGCTCCTTTAACCTCACTTCTCCTTCTATTCCTTAATTTTTGAGATTGAGGGTGAGCTGAAACAGGTCAAAAGGTTTTGGGGTTCAAATTTTCTGGTTTTTTCATCAAAGAAAATTGAGATTTTTAGGGCTCAAAAGGTGTGCATCAAGGACAGTGCAAAGGTGGGAAATTTTAAGCTCAAACTGTCCAAGGGATGGCCTTACTTCATGTCTTCAACGTCATGAATGTTGTCAAGCTATTTCAACTTTGAATTGCCTAAATTCTAGTGATCGAAACTAGATCCAATCAGTCCTTAGAGCAGAAAAATTGCCAAGACACTCTTCAAAGAAAATTTTTCAGGCCTAAATCTCACTGGGTATGGCCTTCCATCAAATTTTTTGGGGTGTATCCTTACAGTTTTCTCTTATTTCAGGTTCACTAAACATCAATTTTTAAAAATTCTTGACATTTGCTTCATAAAAAATGTTAAAACTACAGCTCATTTCAGTTTTTAAAAGTTTTTAATTTCCTCTTTTCCTAAAATCAGGTGGGAAATCACTTTATTTTCAAAAAACTTTTTCAACATAGCTGCACTAGCATTAACTCATTTCATTGGCACACCTGCTATACCCCCAAACCTAAGATGAACATTGTCCTCAATGTTCTAGACAATGAAACACTAGGGGTAGCAGGGTAAAAGAAGAAAGAAAAACTAAGCAGAAAAATTGCAGCTATGTGTAGAAGAAAATAACAAAAGCAAAACTGAACACATGAGTAGGAAAATGAAAAAATGATATACTAGTGCAGGAAATCACTGATAAAATAGAAAAAACAATAAAACAAAGCTAGAACTGCTACAAAATAAAATCTAAAAATTGCAGGTATGGACAAAAAAATAAAAGGACTGTAAAGGAAACTATTGCTAATAACAGAAAAATAGTAAAAACAAAGTAAGGAACTGAATAGAAAGCTACAAAAATTGAAAAATGTTGATACAAAAATAGAGTTGTAGATAAAAAACAGGAAAACAAAGTTAGAAACTAACTATAATCATAGAAAAATGCAAAAAATCAATAAAACTAGGACACATTAACCTAAGAAAGAAAAAATCAGCGATCTAAAAACAGAATTTTAAACTAAAATACCTAAAACAGAAAATCCTAATGCCAAAATATAAATCCCCTAATCCCAAAGAAAACCCCAAAAGCCTTAGCCAATTAGATACTAATGAATCTAAGTGATTATAAAAATGATCAACAGGAAAAACATACAGTGAAAAGCAAGATTCATAAGACGGACCCCTATGTTGATGATGTGTATGAATCAAAAAGAATTTCTAAATAATAAAGCATGGGAGCACACATCAAAAACAGGATTCATACAACTGAGATCCATTTAATGGTGAAGAAATTTTGAAGGAAAATAAAATCAGTGGCTCCATTGAATATTTAAAACAGCATATGATCCACTGCTCATTATCCTTCATGATTCCTCAAAATGAAAAACCATGATCTCAGCAGGTCCAGATGGGAAAAATGAATAAAAACAAAGAAAAATAGCCCATCTGAAGATATTTTTATGTTTTTATAATTTTCTATTTTTTTATTTGTTTTGGATCAGCCCGGGCTCAACAAGAACCCTTATATACTACTACTGAAAAATGACAGAAATTTTTATTTGTGTTTTCATTTTCTTCTAATTTTTATTTAGTTTTGTTGAGTTATACAAAAATTAGAATGACAACAAACACAACAAAATTGCTGGTCTAAAGAATTTAAAAATAGAAAATGAATGCAAAGGAGAAGGGGATGCAAACTAAAGTAGATCTGCTCCTGCTGCAATCCATTTACTCCTCGTTTGGTAGCTGCTCCAGATCTGTAAAAATTTAACAACAGCAGTAGTACCTTATTCAAGCATATTAACAAAAATACAAAGAAAAACTCAAACTGCAGCCTCATTTCAGCAAAAATGCAAAAGGCTACAACAACATTTATTCAAACATCTAGAAGGCATAAAATAAAAATATAGAAAAATCATAAATTCTGATGCAGTAAAACTGGTTTTCTGTATAAAAACTGCAGCAGACATTTCATCAAACAGGTGGAATGCACTCTAAAATTGTAAAAACTAATCAGCAATAAAAACTAAAAAAAAATTAGATCTACAAAAAGTGAAAAATCAGATCTACAAAAAAAATGAAAAACTCAAATCTACTATCTAGATCAAAACTCCCCGACAGCGGCGCCAAAAACATATTGGGGGTATTTTAGTGCTGATTATTATGAAGTAAAAGAAAGAAAATAAAATCAAAGTAAAATAGAGGATGGATTCAGCACAACTAAAATATCCTAGACCTGCAAGATACAGGGTCCTTTGTAGCAAGTTTCAATAAGTAAGAGTTTGTCCCACAGGGAGTAGTGATCCAAACCTAGAAGGTGTATAGTAGACCTCCAGATCTGGCTACAGATCTGACAATTCTAAGAAGAAAGAGAGCTTTTCGGGTGTCACTTGATCTAATTTATAAAACTGAAATATAAAACTAAATCTAAAAGATTGAGGAAGATGGATGGTAAAATAAAATACAAAATGGGGAGAAGTAGACAGCTAGGGCCTGGTTTTTATTGCAAAACAGATCAAGAGCTGGGGATTTGTAGCAATTCTTCATTTGGCTACAAGCACAAATGTAAGGTATGAGAATCTGATTTAGACCGGTGGTTTGGGTTGATCTTAAGGCTATGATCTGTCTACTTAAATGGTCACAGATCGTCCAATAGATTTCCTCCATCCTGATGGCTTCAATAAGAATAAGATAATCACTATAGATGCTGTGAGTGTAAGGCCACAGGCACATGCACCCACATGCTTATCAAACCCAGGAAAATCAGATGGCCATCAAGAGATCTACCAGAAAAGGGCCTGGGCTTATGCCGAGTATAAAAATCCGATCGAGAATCAAATGGGACCACAAGATCTTTAGATTTAATTAAGCTTTAAATTCAACAATTTATTGCTTTAATCAAAAAATAACTTACAATAACATTATTCCCAGATCTATAGTCTATGCATCGATCCACATTTCTTCATGCTGAAATTATAATTACAAAATAGGTCTGAGCTACTACCTAGATCTAATCCAACAGGCTGGATTAGGGAGAGAAGGGGGAAGAGAAAAGGAAAAATAAAACCTAAAACTAAACCTAAATGAGTTAAGAAGAACTCAGGCTATTTTTTGTTCCTACTTTCCTTGCTCTAGAAAAATAGCAAAATAGATGGGTATTTATACATATGCATCGATCCATGTGCCTTGAGTTGCAGCCAATCAGAGAGCAGAGGACTCCGTTCTATTATGCACAGCTAAGGTGTCTTCATTTCAGCCAAGGAAAATTGCATGTGGAGAGTTTTGTGCCCAACTGATGTATTTTTACAGCTCTCAAAAATGCCCCTATCGGCCACTGAAATTTGCTAATGGAACCTGAGATAAATCCCTGAGATGTGTGGGACATTGGGATGTGTGCCCTAGAAGCATTGGAATCCCCAAAATGTCCTTAAAGTGTGAAATAGATAGCTGGAGCCTGTGCCTCGATAGGTTGGAGCTTCAAAACTTCAATCTCGAGAGGTTCAGGCAACTTTTCAATAGGTTGAATGGGCTTCAGGTATGCATTCGATAGGCTCTCGATAGATTCTAACAGGAGCTCGACAGGTTCATTCAACCATTCGTCAGGATGCTCGATAGGTTCATTTTCAGCATTAGAACTTCTCAATAGGTTCAAACAACCATTCGATAAGTTGTGACAGGTTCAAACAACCATTCGATAGGTTACGACAGGTTCAATTTTAGCCTTTTTCAGCACTGTACCTTGATTTCAGCACATACCAGCTCATGGGATTCAACCGACCACTCGGGAGGTTGGATCTTATCATTTTAAACCACTCGAGGGGCTGGTTTTCAACATGAACCACTCATGGGGTTCACTAAATCATGCATTGAAACCACTTGAGTGGTTGCACCAGCCCTCTAAACTGCTCGAATTCTTCAAGTTTATAGTTGTGCTGCTCATGGGCTTCCCTCATCAGCTCGAGTAGATGAACTTCAACACTTAAGGTACTCGAGTGCATTAATGTTGTAGCTGTAATATGCCACTTCAATTGCTCTGTAGCTGTTCGCATAAAATGCCTTGAGGTGCTGATTTGTTATTGTCTTCCATCCAAGGTGTTGCCTTGGTACAAACACAAAATGTTGTATTACTGCATAGCACCTCATTAACCTTTGGGCTTCACCACTCTCTCTCTCAGCAGGTCTTCAAGGCCCCCAAAGCATGCTAAAAGGTCCCAATGGTGTGAACCACCGTGGTGCCTTTTTAATAAATCCATCAGCTCCACTGCTAAACACAAAATTCATTCTTCTTGGCTTCAAAAGCATAGATTGTAGCATTAAGCTCTTATTTCGCAGTTATTGGTAAAAGCACACTTAAAAGGCATTATTAACATGCTCAAAGGTCCATCATAGGTCAGGCTGAGGGGTATAAAGTGGTATATTTATGTGCTCAACACCTACCCTGCTGGAGCTCTCAGTCGACAGAGGATGAAAGAAAGATGAAAATAATAACTCCTAAGTACAACTTATATACTCCGTCCAAAAGGCTTTGGCTCTGAAGAGATTAACCCTAATTTTTTCAGCAAACGTGGCACTATTTCAACCCTTGGATGCCTGAAGATATGTGCCTCAAAATTTGTGCCTTGGGAAGTGTGCCCTAGCCTTGGGAAATTCCCAAAAAGTCCTTTAATTAAAACTGAGAAGTGGAGAGGCCGAGCTTTGCAGGGCTGGCATCTGCATTAGTTCATTCGCGCAGTTGTAGAACCTTCATGGAGTAGCCTTTAGCTAGTGAGAAGTGCTTACTCGCACAGTCAGTCTTGAGTTCATCATGCAGTTCCTTTGCACTGGGTTGCTGTCGCGGAGATGATTTGGAGCACCAGGACTCTTCGCGCAGATAGAGCTTCAGAAGCTCTCTCTCACTGAGTACTCGTGTAGTAAGGTGCCTGCTCTCACATAGTAACTGATTAGCTTCTAGTGTGCAGGAGAGCTATGCGAGGAAAGTTTTGGGCGTCTCTCTCTTCTTTAGCTATGCGTGAACTCCGTGAGGTGACAGATTGTTCTTTGTGTATATGAACTCGCTATGTTCTACGCGCAGCTGCTTTGGGGCTCGATCTTCGCAAGAGCTTCGCGAGGACAAATTCTAAGAGTTTTAGACTGCGAGATCTTCATGATGTCCTTTTTGTTCTCCTCTTGACTGCGCGACCGATCTGCGCAAGGGAAACTTTCACTGCATCTTCGCGAGGGGGATCCTCAACTCTGCGAGATAATTCTTTTGACACTCTAATGCATTGCACTTGCTGCTGTTACAGCATCCTCCATTCTCAGCTACCTTCTTCCATCTGCTAGGATTTTGGTCAATGATGACTAGCAAATGAGTCACCATGGTGCGCACTAGCAAATGAGTCACCATTCTGAGCTACCTTCTTCCATCTCAGGCTCAGCTGTCATCTTCGCATGCATTCTCTCTCTTCTATGGACCAATAGCAGGGATTTTACACTAAGCTGCACAGATTATTGCTAACTACAAAACACACTTAACAACAGGTTATTAGTGAGCTTCAGGGTTCATCAAAGGCTAAGTTAAGAGGAGAAAATTGGCACTTTTCAGTGCTCAATACACCCCCAAACCTAAGCTTTTCTAGTCCCTGAACAAAGGCAAAATTAAAAATAATTATTCAAAATAGGAAATGCCACTTTCGTAGGGAGCACAGATACATTTAGCATATGTACCAAGCCTTTTGAACCCCTAGGTGATCCCTAGTGGAGGAGTGAAGTCTCTTGATAGTTTCCAGTGAAGGTACCCACAAACTTCTGAATGAAACAATTAGCAATAGTGCAAGATCATCAAGTTAGCTATCAAGAAACAAAGCATCAGTTCACCTTTGAATCAATAAGAATGTGAGGAATTTAAATACATGGTATGCACAGATATTTAATCATCATAAACTTCACATGAATGCATATCCTTTCCAATTAGTTCATAATAAGGGAGACAACACCTGTATGTCAGCGCTGAACTCATCATTATTCAAAAATTAGGTTCTAGGTCATGCCCAGTACATTCAATATCAGACCCAATGCTCTCCAGGGCATACTCTCACAAGGAACTTTAAGGGTTTTCATTTTCTCTCAAGCTCAAGAGCAGTTATAGCCCCCAAATGGGTCTGTAAGCATGAGCATAGGCAAAGCTTTTAAGTGCTGGCCTCATTGGCTAATCCTCACCATAGATTGGACAACTCCTCATCTCTGCATGACAGCTCATTCAACTATGGATCACAAGGTCTTTTGACTGGGTTGTGATGTTGCTTATGGTATGGGTCATGAAGAATGGAAGGTTGAAAAGGGATTCAAAATTGAGAAATCAGTAGGCGAAGGAGGTGATTCATGACTTCACCTTCTTTAGTTCAGCTCCTTTCATCTTCTTTTGAGATTTTCATATTTGAAGTGGCCAGCTTCTCCTCTTATTTTTTTTTATTTTTCCCATGAATATTTCCTCTTAACTATCTTATTCCCCTTCATTATTGTTCTTCTTTCTTTTTAATGCATTTTTTTTTCTTCTTTTTGTTTTTATTTTTCTGAATTGCCACCTCTTTCTCAGTTGCTACACTATTGTACTTGAAGTATTTCTTCTCCACTCACCCAATGCTGACCCTAGACAGTTCATCTTAAGCTTTTTCTCCTTTACCTTCTGAATTCTCAGAGTGAAGGTAAGGTTGAATCAGGTCCATAGGTTCAGGTACAAGTACTCAGGTGTGTTTTGAAGAAAAATTAGAATTTAAGGCTCAAAGGGTGTATGCACAAGGGCAATTGCTTAGGGTTTGGTTTGCTTTAGGCTCAAACTGTCCAAGAGAAGGCCATGATCCTTTCCTAAGTGTCATGAGTGCTATCAGTTGTTTCAACTTGGAGATGCCTAACTTCTAGTGAGGGCATTGACTCAGCCAGTCCTTAAAGCTAAAAGAAATTGCCTCAGTCACTCAAAGAGGGGAATTTTTTATTTTTTTTAGGCCTAAAACTCACTAATTATGGTCTTCTATTGAGTTCTTAGCCATTCCTTACCATTTTCTCTCTTTAATGATTCACTAAGTGCTGATACAAATGAGTTTTTCTGGTGTTCATCTCATGGAAAGGTTGAAATTTAATCAGTTTGTAATGCCTAAAGTTCTGTAAAAATTTTAAATTTCTTAATTTTCATGATTCCTAGGTGAACATAGCTCCATTTCTATCTTACTGACTTGACTCTGTTGAACTCAGGTTAACTATTTCATTGTAAAAATCTGCCACACCCCCAAACCTATGAGGAGCAGTGTCCTCACTGATTCAAAGTTAAGAGTGGTTGTGCAGCAGATTCACTACATAGATAAGAGAACATAAATAGCAGGAAATAAAGCACACAGCAAGGAAACACATAAGCAGACAAACAAAAATACATAAAAGTAGACAAACAGAAATAAGAAAATACAGTAAATTGAACAGAATAGAACAAAAAGAAAATTCAGGTATTACAAAAAGATTACAAAAAGATTTACAAAAAGGTAAAATCCTAAGAGTAGACTAGACACAGAGCACCAAAACATTTTGCAAAAACAAGATAGTTCTTCCCCCTGGCATAGGGATATCCTCAACCTGCTGCATGTGGAAGAGGAACTGCAAGCCAGGAAAGGGGGAAAGAACAAGGATCAAGGGGGAGTAGGTGGTGGAGGGTTTGAGGAGGATGGGGGAGAAGATGGGGGTGGTTCGGTCTTCTGCTTCTTCTTTGTCTTGCTCTCTTTCTTCTCCTCCTTGGCCAGGATCCTCTACACCTCCTCATATTCATCCCAGAGGAATTGTAGTGGGTCTGGTTCTTTAGGTGGTGATGGGTCCAACCACATCGGGTAGAATTTGTTTGATAGCTCAGTGGGTTTTTTATCCGCCATGGTTATGAGTAGGGAAGGACTGCTAAGGTTAGAGGGGAAAGAATGAGATGAAGACGAACTACCTGTGTATTTAAAGTACTTGGACGGTAGAATATGAATCGGCATATTAAAGTTTATCTCCTTCCAAGCTTAGCAATAAATTATGATTCTTCTGGGGAATGATAAGTTGCACAACTTATTATGGGGAAAGAAAGCGCAAAATAAAAGTAGGTCTATATTTAGCACTGGGAGTTAAAGCAATCCTGCGCTTCGCGTAGCTTTCCCAAATATTCGCAAAGTAGAATACTCACATAGAAGACATAGCTCCGCGAGGATAGAATCAGAAGGAGTGTGTGCCTCATGAAGATACTTTGTGGAGTTGACGTTTGGACTAAGCACGCGAAGCAGATTTACATTTCTCGCGCAGTGTAACTGGTGATCCCCGCGAAGAACACTCATTTGGAGTTTCAGAGGTCTCGCTCACTAGAGTATTGTGAATTCTATTTTTGCGTACTCATGACTCAGCGAGAAGGCTTTGAAATGGCTCGCGACTGTGAAAATTAGGCTATTCAACCCCTCGAGAAAGTAACACTAAATCCATTTCTCAAATTGTGCCACGGCCTGTGCATATATAATGTCATGCACCCATCAGGTAGCCATCTGCATTGACCCAATTACATGTATTCCATTCCCAAAAGATAACAATATCCCCCATGCCAACACATGCAAAACAATGATATAAAATGATAAAAGATCTCCATGAAAGCAAATTTTTAAACAACTGCAGTGCTAGCAATTCAATCTTACAGCAGCACTGACCAAGCATCTCCCTAGTTGATGACAAACATGAATCAGTACTTAAAATAGAACAAATACAGAAAATGAAAATAAACATGCACACAGAACAGAAAAAAACAAGCACATAAAACAGATATGGTATATATAATACAGAGTTGTGGGTCACTGAGTATTGGGAGGTTCATGTGAGTGGATGGTCTGAGGAAGTTCCCTTGGTTGTTCTACACAGATCTTGAGCCTATGACCATTTACTTTCCTAATCTGCCCAGACATTGGATCCAGGATCTTCACATCACCAGATGGGGAGGCTTTGATGACAGTGTAGGGTCCATCCCATCTGGATTTCAACTTCCCCGAAAGGAATTTAAGTCTAGAGTTGAAAAGCCAAACCTGAGTGCTAGCATTGAATTCTTTCCTTAATAGCCTCTTGTCAAAGAATGCTTTTGATCTCTCCTTATAAAGTCTGGCATTTACATAGGGTTCTAACCTTAGTTCATCAAGTTATGCCATCTGCAATTTCCTGTGAGCACCAGCAGTAGTTAGGTCAACATTCAGCTTTTTGATAGCCCAATAGGCTCTGTGCTCTAACTCTACTGGTAGGTGGCAGGACTTGCCATACACCAACCTAAATGGGGACATGCCAATTGGGGTCTTATAGGCAGTCCTATAAGCCCACAAGGCATCATTCAATTTTTGTGCCCAATCCTTCCTATAAGTCTTCACAGTCTTCTCTAGAATATGTTTAATCTCCCTATTGGAAATTTCAACTCGCCCATTGGTCTGTGGGTGGTAGGGAGTTGCAATCCTGTGTGTAATATAATACTTTTTGAGCAGGTTCTCAAAAGGTCTGTTACAAAAGTGGCTCCCCCCATCACTGATGATAGCTCTGGGGATGCCAAATCATGAGAAGATATTGTCCTTTAAGAATTTACGGACAACTGTGTGGTCATTGATCTTTGTGGCAATGGCTTCTACCCATTTGAACACATAGTCCACTGCCACAAGTATGAAGTTAGATCCCATAGATGAAGGAAAGGGGCCCATAAAATTAATGCCCCAGATGTTAAAAATTTCAACAATTACGATTGGCAGCAATGACATGAAGTCTCTCATAGAAATGCCTCTCATCCTTTGACATCTCTCATAGGCCTTGCAATGTGAGTAAGCATCTCTGAATAAAGAAGGCAAATAAAAACACATTACAGCACTTTTACGGCAGTCTTTTTCCCATTGAAGTGACCTCCACAGGCTTGCTCATGGCACATTGAAAGAATGTTATGGAAATCACTTTCAGGAATAAATCTTCTAATCACCTGGTCTGCATAATACTTGTACAGGTAAGGATCCTCCCACAGAAAATTTCTAACCTAAGAGAAGAACAGGTCTTTATCCGTCTTAGACCAGTGTGGAGGGATCCTACCAGCAGTAAGAAAATTGACAATATGTGCAAACCAGGGCATACTAGACTGCAAAGCAAAAAGCTGCTCATCGGGAAAAAACTCATTAACTGGTGTTGCAGCACATTCTTCTAAAATAATCCTAGAGAGGTGGTTAGCCACCACATTCTCAACTCCCTTCTTATCTTTGATCGCAAGATCAAACTCCTGTAGGAGGAGAATCCATCTGATCAACCTAGGCTTCGCATCCTTCATAGCAAAAGTTATTTCAGGGCCGAGTGATCTATAAAAACTACAATTTTAGAACCCAACAAGTAGGGTCTAAACTTGTCCACAGTGAACACTACTACAAGAAGCTCCTTCTCGATTATGGTGTAGTTCAATTGAGCCTCAGCTAATGTTTTGCTGGCATAGTAGATCACTACAGGCAGCTTATCTTTCCTCTGTCCTAAGACAGCACCTATGGCCAAGTCTAATGCATCACACATCAGCTCAAAGGGGAGTGAGTAATCTGGGGCTTGGATTATAGGGGCAGTTGTAAAGTACTTTTTCAAGGCCTCAAAGGCTTCAAGTTATTCAGCAAAAAATAAAAATGGCGCATCCTGGCAGAGCAGGTGGCACAATTGTTTGGCAATCTTGCTGAAGCCCTTGATGAACCTCCTGTAGAATTTAGCATGTCCTAAAAGAGATCTGATTTGCTTGATAGTCCTAGGTGGGGGTAGATATAAAATCAGGTCCACCTTAGCCTTGTCAACCTCTATTCCCTTCTGAGAAACCACATGGCCTAATACAATACCTTGTGTCACCATAAAGTGACTATTTTCCCAGCTTAGGACCAAGTTGGTATCCTCACATCTTTGTAAAACTTTTTCAAGGTGACAAAGACATTGGCTAAAGTTGTCCCCAAACACTGAAAACCATCCATGAAGATTTCCAGGAACTTGTCAATCATATCAGAGAAAATTGCATACATGCACCTCTGAAAAGTGGCTGGGGCATTGCATAGTCCAAAAGGCATCCTTCTGTAAGCAAAGGTGCCAAATGGACATGTGAAAGTAGTTTTCTCCTGGTCTTGAGGATCCATAGGGATTTGGTTATACCCTAAGTGTCCATCCAGGAAACAGTAATATGCCTTCCTAGCCAACTTGTCTAGAATTTGGTCAATAAAAGGGAGAGGGAAGTGGTCTTTTTTGGTCTTAGAGTTGAGTTTTCTATAATCAATACACACTCTACAGCCAGTGGTCTCTCTGGCTGGCATCAACTCCCTAGAATCAGAGGTAACAACTGTGATGCCTGACTTTTTAGGTACCACCTGGATAGGTGATACCCATTTCGAATCTTAAATGGGGTAGATTACCCCTGCATCCAACAATTTCAAAATTTCCTTAAGGACCACCTCCTGCATGTGAGGATTTAATTTCCTCTGCATTTCCTTGAGGGTTTTACACCCTCATCTAGATGAATCCTGTGTAAGCAAACTGAGGCATCGATGCCTCCAAGGTCAGCTATTGTCCACCCGATTGCTTTCTTGTGCTTCTTAAGAATATTCTGTAATTCCTCCTCCTGCTCACTAGTGAGAGAGGAGGAGATAATCACGGGAAGCTTGCTATCTTGCCCCAAGAAGGCATATTTCAATTTGACTGGGAGCTGTTTCAGCTCCAGCTTCGGGGGATTTTCAATTGAAGGTAACAAAGGTGCCTTAGTGGTTAGAGGAAGGGGCAGCAAGGTGTTCGGCCAATTAAACTGCTACACTTGGCCCTCAAAAGACTTAGTTTTGATAATGTCTTCTGTAATGGGAATTTGGGCCTCCTTCCAACCACACTTCAAACACTTGCCAAGTTTTTTGTCATATCATCCCAATCCAGCAGATTGGATGATTCTTCCTCTACAAGGCTATCTAGTACTTTAATTGCAAAGCAATCCTTAATGTCCAACTAAGGGTACTTTACAGCACTGTACACATTTAAGTCGGTCTTCATGTTTCCAAAGGTTGCCTCCATCACTCCTGGCTTGCATTGAATGCAAGCATTTGCAGTAGCCAAGAAGGGCCTGCCAAGGATAACAGGAATTGGGGTTTTACTTTTACAAGGGTCCATGTCCAGGACAAGAAAGTCGGCTTGGTAATAGAATCTGTCCGCCCCTACCAAGACATCCTCTTCCACACCCACAGGTCTCCTCTCAGACCTGTCAGCCAGTTGAATCACAACTGATGTTGGTTTAAGCTCTCCCAAACCTAGCTCCTCATATACTAAATAAGGAAGTAAGTTGACACTGGCCCCTAAGTTCAAGAGGGCTTTTCTAATGGTGTGGTTTCCGATTATACAGGGAATAGTAGGTACCCCAGGGTCTTGCAATTTTTTTGGTGTGACAATGGACAGAACTGACTTAACATGCTCGACAGCAAAAACTCTTTTAGACAACTGTACCCTTGCTTTCCTCTTTTGAGTACAGAGGTCCTTTAAAAACTTAGCATAGGCAGGGACCTATTTTATGGCATCAAGCAAGGGCAACTTGATCCTGACCTGCTTGAAGGTCTCCAACATTTCCTCCATTTGAGCATTCCTTTTATCAAGAGGGGATGGGCCAACAAGTGCTTGAGAAAATGGTAGTTGTAGCACTACTGGTGCCACAACTGCATGCCTATCATCAACATGGCCACATTTTTGTCTTTTTCTTTTTTCTTCATTCTTTGTGTGATGTTGGGGTTGAACATCAGCCCCATTATTTTGCCCTAGCTGATCCTCGGCAGGGGGTACAACTATTAGATCTTCCACACTAACAATTCCTTCACTTTCATCATCCTTTTCTGTGACCTCATCAGTTACCTTGCCCACCAAATTGACAACCACCTTACCACTCCTTAGGGTAGTGATTGCATCAGCTTCCTCAAGGGCAGAGGATGACTCTCCAATCATGTAATGCCTTTTTGGCGCGATCAGGGGCTGACTAGGGAATTTTTCTTCCTCCCTTCTATTTAAAGCATTAGAAATCTGACCCAGCTGGTTGTCAATTTTCTTGATGCTCTGTCCATGAGAATTGACAATTTGAACCAAGCTCTCCAAATTCTGCATTGAAACCAGCATCTGCTCTTCAAATGAAGAGGATCTGGGCTATTGAGGGGGTAGGACCAATTGGTTAGACTGTGGGGCAGGTAACAAAATTTTTTTCCTTAGTGGGTAACCTTGATTGAACTGGTGCTGGGGTCTATAGGGAGCTACTATCTGCTGCTACTGGGGTTGAGGATATGAGTCTTATCTCCACCTCAGATTTGGGTGGTTCCTCCAAGAGTACCTACCAGGTTGCTACCCAGAAGTTTGAGCAACATTGGCATGCTCCATAACAAAGTCAGGAAATTGGTTGGCAGATGGACAATCATGAATAAAATGTGTGGGGGATTGGCATATTAGACATGCTTCCTCCACCTATGTAACCATTTGAGGTTGCATCACATTCATCAATTTGTCAAACTTCAAGCTCAGGTTGTCCCCTTCCTCTCCAGATCACCTTGTACCTTTACTTCATATATTCCACCTCTAAGGGTGGCCTCTTTCACCATTTTAGCTGGAATCTAGCTGTCATTGCGTGACAGAGATTCCTGCAGTATGAAATTTTCCCCTATTATGTCAAACAACTCCCATGCTTCCTCAGCTGTCTTGTGGAGGTAGCTACCACCACAGGAAGCATCCACCATATCCCTGCCTTTGGGATTAATTCCTTGGCAGAATACTTGGACAAGGTGTCACATTGAAATTTGGTGGTGGGGGCATTGTTTTAACGTCTCCTGAAATCTTTGTCAAGCCTCATAAAAATCCTCAGTTGAGGACTGAGTGAATGACAGAATCTAGTCCTCATCTGACTGGTTTTGTTCATGGGGAAAATTTTTGCCAGGAATTTGGTTTGAAGGTCACTTCATGATTGAATGTTGTTGGATGGGAGCTTTGCTAGCCATGTGCTAGCTTTGTCCTTTAGTGAAAAAGGAAAAAGCTTCAATTTAATGGCCTCAGGCCCCAGGCCAGCAATATTGAAGGTAGTGCAAAGTGCCAAAAATTGGTCAATGTGTCTGTAAGGGTCTTCTTTACTAAGCCCATGAAACGAAGGCAGCATAATGATGGTGGAGGATTTAATTTCATAATTCCCTTCAATTGAGGGAAATTGAATGCAGAAGGGATAGGTGTACTCCCCAAGTGCATTGTATTCCTTTAAAGTCCTCTCTGCCTCTCAGCCATAATAACTGGTTCAGTCTCAACAGCAGGGCCCTGTGTGATGTGTCCAGGACTACGGAGCCATTCAACTTTTAGATTTGGAGGTTCCAACTTAGGGTTTAAGGACCTTCGACCATGCATAAACTCACACCCACAGTAAGTACAAAAAATACTCACAAACACACAATAATCTCAATAAAAAATTAACAACTATACAGTTTAACACTAAACAAATAACAGGGAATTAAACATAAATGGACTGAGATTTAGGGAGAAGGAAGTGCAAATAGAGCTAGCTAGACTCCAACTGCAACTTTAGCTTTTCCCTTCTTCTGGTATCCATTTCTACAAAATTCCACAAAGAATTAGTAGTAATTTTTATTCTAGGTTAGGCACAGCTACAAAGAATTTGTTAATCTAAATTATAGTACAACTCAGGTCTACTAAAAAGATCAATATCCCCGACAGCGGCGCCAAATACTTGTTGGTTTCGTATTCACAGATGGTTGTTGCTATTTTATTAAAAACAGTGGAGAGAATAAATCAAGTGTGGGGATATGGAGATGGGTTAGTACAGCAAGTCTGAAATACACACTGTCCTGTAAGATACAGGGCCCATTGTAGCAACTTTTGATAAGTTAGAGTTTGTCCCACAGAGAAATTGATCTAGAACCCAGAATGGGCTATAATAGTAGGCCTCCAGTTTTGGCTACAGATCTGACAGTCCTAAAAAAAGAGAGTTGGGTGTCACGACTATACTAAATTAACCCTAATAACAGAGAAATAAAATGTAGCCCTATCCTAAAGAAAGGGTTAAGAAGAAGATGGTGGTAGTATGTGCCAAAATAAAATACTAAAATTGTGAGAAGTAAGCAAGTTATGCTAGAGTTAAAGTAGTGATGTAACTTAGATTTAGTCAGTCTCTGCAGTGGTCATTGTGAGACGCTATCAAAAGCCTCATCAAGGTAAAAATATCTGATTTAACCCATGCCATTTGGGGTGCTCTTAGGGCTATACCCTGTCTACTGCAATGGTCACAGGGTATCCGATAGAGTTTGTCAAATCCCATTAGTTAAAGCAGGCATTGATAATCGGATTCAGAGGAGAGGGCTGATCATTCCCCCAACCAATGGACTAGATTTAGCCATGAATACTATTGCAGCACTATGTAATGTAAGGTACCCAGCTCCCCAGTCTGCACACAGATCTAGCTGGCATTCCATAGGCATTCCAACCCATAAATCCTAAGTGCTTTGCCAAGGTCGACGGCTCACTGGTGCCCATAAAAGGGACCATGCACAGGTTGGGTAAGGCTCTAGATTTAACTGGTCATTGCTACAAAGACCTGCAATGACCCAGCCTCAAGTTGTAATTACTACAGAGAAATCATATCTAACCTCTAATGGCAGCTAAGTAAAACAGAGGGGAGCCAGTTCCTGTACAAACCTCCTCACAAGGCTCTAGAAGCTCATGTGTAGGGGAAAAGAATCCTTCTCAAGCATGTGGTTGGACATAACCTTATGGCTATACTCTGTCCACTATAATGGTCACAGGGTTTCCCATTAGTCTGTCCATACCACAGAGGCCTGAGAAAGAACATGTAAACTACTGTAGCCACCATGGTCCACAAGCCTCCAAGCTCCCCAGATCTCTCTATAGATCCGGCATTGCTTTCCATGGGTCTATCAAACCAAGAGAAATTAGATGGTAAACAATAGATCTACTAGAAACTGAATGGGCTAGTGCAAAATATATGGATCCTATAGACATCTAAGAAAATCATAAGATCTATAGATTCAATTAGTCATTAAAACAACAATTCATTGATAAAAATAAAACTTATAATAAACTTCCCTCTAGGCTACAACTGGTACACAACTGCTCATTCCAATAGCCCAATGTATACGAAGCCTATTACAAAACTGAAAGAGAAACTAAACCTAGATGCTTACAAAAGGATTAGCCGGCAAATGCTGGGCTAAGAGAGAAGAAAAATAGGAAAAAAAGGTGATAAAACGCTAACCCTAGCCTACTGGAGCTCTCAGCCAACAGAGAATTAAGGAAAGATAAAAATAATAACTCTTAAGTATAGCTTATATACTCCGCCCAAAAGGCTTTGGCTCTGAAGAGATTAACCCTAATTTTTCTAGCAGACATGACACTGTTTCAACCCTCGGATGCCTCAAGATATGCACCTAAAAATTCATGCCTCGGGAAGTGTGCCTAGCCTTGGAAAATTCCTAAAAAGTCCTTCAGTTAAAACTGAGAAGTGGAAAGCCAGAGCTTCACGGGGCTGGCATCTGCATTAGTTCATTCGCATAATTACAGAACCTTCGCGGAGTAGCCTTTAGCTAGTGAGAAGTGCTTACTTGCACAGTCAATCTTAAGTTCATCGCTCAATTCCTTTGCGCTGCGTTGCTATCTTAGAGATGATCTGGAGCACCATGACTCTTCACGCAGATAGAGCTTCAGAAGCTCTATCTCACTGAGTACTCGCATAGTAAGGCACCTGCACTTATGTAGTAACTGATTAGGCTCTAGGGTGTGCGAGAGTTGCACGAGGATTGTTTTGGGTGTCTCTCTCTTCTTTGGCTACGTGAGAACTCGGAGAGGTGAGAGATTGTTCTTTGTGCATATGAACTCGCTATGTTCTGCGCACAACTGCTTTAGGGCTCGATCTTTGCGAGAGCTTCGCGAGGTCAAATTCTAAGAGTTTTAGACTGCAAGATCTTCGCGATGTCTTTTCTATTCTCCTCTTGACTGCGCGGTTGATCTATGTGATGACAACTTTCACTGTATCTTTGGCTATGCGAGGGGGATCCTCAACTCTGCGAGATAGTTCTTTTGGCACTTTGATGCATTCACACTTGCTGCTATTGTAGCCTCCTCCATTCTCAGCTAACTTCTTCCATCTACTAGGCTTTTGGTCAATGATGACCAATAAATGAGTCACCATAGTGAGCACTACAAGGGTGTTCCATTAGGCTCTGGCTCAGCTATCATCTTTGCATGCATTCTCTCTCTTCTATGGACCAATAAGCAAGGATTTTTCACTAAGCTGCATAGATTATTGCTAACTACAAAACACACTTAACAACAGGTTATTAGTGAGCTTCAGGGTCCATCAAAGGCTAAGTTAAGAGGTGAAAGTTGGCACTTTTCAGTGTTCAACAGTGGTCATGCAGTCAAGATCGATGGCAGGAGTGTGTATCAGACTGGAGTGTTCCTGACACTTGTAGCATTTCTGAATGTGTTTATAGCAATCTAATTCCATAGTGGTCCAAAAGTATCCCTGCCATAGAATTTTCATAGCAAGCATGTGATCACTGACGTGGGCTCAGCATACTCTCTCGTGGATCTCCTTCATTATATTGATCGCTTCACCTTTAGTAAGGCACCTGAGTAGAATGTTATTATAGGATCGCTTGTAAAGGCACTCCCCTCAAATGACATAGCCTGCCGCTAAACGTTGAATGGTTAGCCAATCAGTCCTGGACGTACCCTCAGGGAAAGTTAGTGTCTCAAGAAAATTCTTGATATCTGAGAATCAAGGTGGCTCATCATCAGGCTTTGTAGGTTCCTCAATCTGTAGGCAGAAGGCTGGCTCATTCCTTTGCTCGATTATGATCGGCTTCATCTCAGCACCATACGCGATTTCTATCATTGACGCCAAAGTGGCTAGTGCATCGACAAAGCAATTCCTTATCCGTGGGACATAGGAGAAAGTGACATCCTCAAAGTAAGCTATCAGATCCTCAAGGTGCTCGTGGTAAGGGATCAATTTCTCATCTTTCATCTTCCAGTGACCATTCATCTAGAATATGATTAACTGCGAATTGCCAAACACTCGAAGGTGAGTTATATTCAGATCGACAATCGCCTGCAGACCAGCGGCACAAGCTTCGTATTTAGCCATGTTGTTAGTGCAAGGGAAATTGAGCTTGATAGAGACTGGTACGTGGGATCCTTTTGGTGAGATTAGAATGGCACCAACTCCCTGACCTTTGGCATTAGCTGCCCCGTCAAAGTGCATTACCCATAAATCTTCTACTTCTTCAGTATCGTTTTTTGTCATGAATAGGATGTCCTCACCGGAGAATTCAGTTCTCAAGGGTTCATAGTCTGGCAAAGAGTTGTCAGCAAGATGATCAGCAAGTGCCTACCCCTTGATCGACTTCTGAGTGACATAGGTGATGTCAAACTTAGACAATAAAAGCTGCCATCATGTGGTTCGTCCAGTAAGAGTCGGCTTTTCAAATAGGTATTTCAATGGATCCATGCGGGCAAAAAGTAGAATGGCTTGAGATAGCAAGTAATGGCGGAGCTTCTTAGTAGCCCATACAAGTGCCAAGCATGCTTTCTCCAGATGAGAATAACATGTTTCATAATCAAGAAACTTCTTGCTCAGATAGTAGATGGCCTGCTCTCTTCTTCCCATCTCATCATGCTGCCCTAAGACACATCCCATCGAGACCTCCGTCGTGGAGAGATACATCTGGAGTGGTCTCCATGGCTTGGGTGGTATCAACACAGGTGGGTTAAGGAGGTAGCTTTTAATTTTATTGAATGCTGCCTGGCAGTCATTATTCTATTCAACGAGCGAGTTCTTCTGAAGTAACTTGAAGATTGGCATGTAGATTGGAGTGAGTTGTGCAATGAACCGACTGATATATTGTATTCTGCCCAAGAACCCTCTAACTTCTTTCTTGATAGATGTTGGTGGCATTTCTGCTATAGCTTTGACTTTGATTGGGTCAACCTCGATCCCTCTCCTGCTGACGGTGATTCCTAACAACTTCCCTGACATGGCACCAAAAGCGCACTTCTATGGATTCAGACGTAACCTGTACTTTCTCAGCCTCTCAAACAGTTTTTGAAGGTTTACCAAGTGATAGCCTCGCTCCGATGATTTGGCTATCATATCATTGACATACACTTCAATTTCTCTATGCATCATGTCATGAAATAGTGTAGTCATAGCTCTCTGGTATGTTGCACCGACATTCTTCAGCCCAAATGGCATGACTCGATAGCAAAAGGTTCCAAGGAGGTAATGAACGTTGTTTTCTCATGATCAACCTCTGCCATCCTGATTTGATTGTATCTTGAAAATACATACATGAAAGAAAGCACCATGTGCTTCGCAGTATTATCGACCAAGATGTCAATGGGCAGTAACGGGAAATCATCCTTCGGGCTTGCCCTGTTGAAATTGCGAAAATTGATGCACATGCAGACCTTTCCATCTTGCTTCGATACAGGCACGATATTGGCTAGCCATTGTGGGTACTTGGATACCATGAGAAACCCCGCATCATACTATTTGATGACCTCATCTTTGACTTTCAACATCCACTCGGGTCGGAGATGTCTCAGCTTCTGCTTAATCGGCTTCATATCGGGTTAGAGAGGCAACTCATGTTTGACCAAATCGGTGTCCAGACCAGGCATGTCCTCGTACGACCAGGCAAAAACATCTTGGTATGACTAAAGGAAGTCGATCATGCTTTTTCTTTCTTCGAGAGACAGTGATATTTCGATCATCGTTATTCTGGGAATCTCCTCGGTCCCTAAATTGACGTCTTCAGTTTCCTCGATAATGGGGTAGGGCCATGCTCAAAGTCGGCAAACCAATCAAGGGGCTCATTGGGGAGCTCTTCCAAAGGGACATCCTCGTCTAGACTCGTAATACCTACCTCTTCTTGTATTTCTACAGGAATGGGCTCAATTTTAAGTGGGACGGGTATTTCGATTAAGGCATCTTTTTGTGGGACTTTATCTAGATTTTTAAAAGGCAATGTTTTTGGACTTTAGACTTTTTCAATGTTTTTATGATTTAATATTTTCTCAATGTTTTTGAGATTTTATATTTTTTCAATGTTTTTGAGATTTATGTTTTCTTTGGAGACAGACCCTTGGCAGCACGAGTCTGTGTATATACAAGGTATTGCCCACCAAGGGCTTACCTCACTTGTTATTGGTTATTTGTTTTTAGGAAATAGGTGCCAAATTATAGGCCACTCCCCGCTTCCAGAGTTTGGGGTAAAGATACCCAATTACGTACCTGAGGGGCTGCTCCTTTACCTGCTTGGATGGAGGGTGTTGACTGATATGGCTCTTTGGAGTCAGCCTCCATCATATTGATCGCCATTTCATCTAAGATGATGTCCTCAAACGATAATTCAATTTTGTGGTGATTTACCACAAGGGGAGTTTATTCAGGTACCGGCCGTCGTTCTTCGAAAAGGTACAACGCAGCCAAATCTATCTCCAAGCTAGGAAGGGTAATGTGGGGATTGGTAGGATAGACATGGGCTATGGGTTTGTGTGGGGTCAAATGGGTTACCCCATTTCGATCGATCTTTACGACCCTAATGTTGACAATGGAATCCCTGATGTGGGGCCTAAGGTGAGGTTTCTCTTTTATGTTGATTCCATGAGCTTTGGCAGCTGCGGCGACCCTAGCTTTCTCTTTAGCCTCTCGGACTTCTTCCTCCGTGGGCTTGTAACTTAACCTGAATCGGACCTTCTGCCCCTTACCAATAATTGGCTCTTTCCTTCCTTGTAATTTGGGCCCCAGACCCCTTCCTTTTTGATAGCCCCATCTTTGGACCATAGCCACCGCTACCACCATTCTGCCTCCAGTTTTAGGAATGATGCCCTCAATGGGCTCTGGGAGTATTGTCGATACCTCATATTCGAAACTGTGGAGGTCGACATCCTCAGTGGTGTGTAGTACATCTAGTATATTGGGTTTCTCAACGCTATTAGCAGCCTTCTCTTTCTCACTATGCCCCTCACCAATAATGGTGATAATCTTGTGCCTAGATGTAAATTTGAGTTTTTGGTGCAAAGTGGAAGGTATGGCTCCGAGCTCGTGCAGCCATGGGCGCCCAAACAATAGATTAAACGAGGATTTGATGTCCATTACTTGAAAAAAAGTGGAAAAGGTCATTGGCCTTAACAGCTCAAGATCAACTTCTCCCATTATTTCTCTCTTGGTATTATCAAAACCTCTAGCACTGGTTCTCATGGGCCTCAACATGCATGGATCGATCCCGATCTTGGTGGCGGTCCTTAACGAGCATATATTCAATACAGACCCATTATCGATTAGAACCAAGGGGATTACCATATTTTAAGACTCAACTGTTATATTTAAAAACTTTGAGTAGCTACCTCCTTCCTCTGGCAAGTTAGCATTAGAAAATGAAATAGAATTTGGAGTCATCACTTGATCGATTATCTGCCCGACTTCATCTGGGTTGACTTGAAGTGATATATGCGCATTCTTTAACGCCCCCATTAATGCTTGGAAATGGAGTGGCGATGTCATCAATAGATCCCATACAGTTATATGGGCAGACAATCTTCTCAGTTGAGTCTCCAGTATGTGCTCTCGACTCATTTTCTCAAATGGGTTCACTGCGCTATCCTTCTTTCCCTCCGACTGGGCTTGTGCTGCCACCGGTGCTTCGAACTATTTCGAGATCTTTCCCGACCCGGTAACAAAGTCCATGGCTCCCTCTCTGTCGCTGCCGTCGGCGTTGGCATTAGTTGGTCTCGATATTTGAAACGGTATAACTGCCGATATCAGAGGCACTTATACTGCGGGCTCAGGAGGTGTGGGTAACACTTGATTAATTTCGATGGTAGCGGGTTTGGTGGAAAAATTAGGCCAAATGGGGGTGGTGAAGCTTGAGGGTGGTGGCACGGGGGGAAAAGGGGCGAAAGTAGGCCCTTGGTAGCTGATGGGCGGTGGAAGATTGGGGGTTTGATGGGCCACTAGGGAATTGATGGGGGTGGTAGAGCTTGCGGGTGGTTGAACTGGGGGTAATGGGGTGGGCGTAGGCCATTGATAGTTTATTGGTGGTGGACGCTTGGGGGCCTGTTAGTTCATTGGGTAATTGATGGGGGTGGTGGTGTATGGTTGGTATGCATTGATATGCACGTAATTGACAGGAATGGGTGATGAAAAATAAACCCGAAGATCTAAGGGCTCAACTTAAGGTGCAGGGCTAGGAAAATAATCAGATAAATCCAGGGGTTTGATCACCCCAATGCTCCTTTCATCCTCATTCCCTAGTAATGGTGCCACATAGCTCTCCCGATCACTGATGTAATTGAATAGGTAAAATTCAAACTCCTCGTCACTTTCTACCATTTCGATGGTGGGTCTGGGACATGCTCCTCCAGTAGGATGTGGGGGTAGTGGCACCTGGTGAATATTTGTATGCTGGTTTGCTTGAGAAGGTGCTGGGGGAATTATTTTCCTGGCGTCGATCAAATCTTGGATTGCGTGCTTCAATGGGAAGCAGTGATTAGTTGGGTGATCCGGACCCTGATGAAAATTGCAATGAGTATTCGGGTCATAATTCCTTATAATAGGGTGAGGAGGAGGTTGCAGTTGACGAATAGTGACTAATCCCTTTTCAACTAATAAAGGTAAGAGTACACTCAAAGACTGCACCAAGGGTGTAAATACTCAGTCATAGCAGGCTCTCCTCTATTCCAGAGTCATTTGCATTCCTTGCCCATTCCCTACTCTCTGCATCTGCTTAGTTCTAACTGGTGCTAGCGGGACTGCCTAAAATTGAAATGGGGCTGCATTATTATTGGGCCTAGAATTGGCAATGTTTTGAACATCGGCCCCTATCCTCTTCTTAGTTCTTTGTTATGAAAATCCCCTAACCCCACTGGCTCCACCTGGCATGTTTTTATTCAGACGTCCTTCTCTGATGGCGTCCCCACATTGACTAGCGCTCCTTACCAGATTTACAAAGCTGGACTGCTGCTGGTACACTAAAAAGTCTAAGATTATTGGCAGAGTATTTTTTGAGGTCATCTCTATTTGCTTATCATCAAGTATTCTATTTCTGACTTGAGCTGCCAGTGCTCTCTAGCGTCCCAGATAGTCGCTGAAGGTCTCATTCGGGTTCTGCCTCAAGCTGGCCAAGTCGGACTTACGCGGCTCAATGTCCACATTATAGACATATTGTTCTTGAAAGAGGTGCATCAAGTCCTTCCATGTTTTCATCATGGATGGTTACAAAGATGTGAACCATCTCAAAGCTGGACCGGTCGGGCTCTTCTGAAAGACTTTTATCAGTAGTATTTCGTCCTCTCCTTATTGGCACATGTCCCCATAGTAGAACTTGAGGTGTGCTATGGGATTGCTAGTGCCGTTATATTTGTCGAAGGCCGACATTTTAAATTTGGGGGGTAGGGGGACCTCAGCGAACAAACACAAATCTGTGAAGTCCCACAGGCTTCCTTTCGGACCTGTCAGCCAATTGTAAAACCACAGGTGTGGGCTTCAAGTCTCCCAGGCCAAAATTTTCATAGACTGCATAGGGCAGCAAGTTCACACTGGCTCCTAAATCCAATAGAGCCTTCTCAATTTTATGATCCCCAATGATGCAAGGGATAGTAGGCACTCTAGGGTCTTGAAGTTTGGTGGGGGTTGCAATGAACAGAATGTGTTTTACCTTCTCTGCTGAAAAGACTTTCTTGGACAAGTATGTCCTAGACTGTCTTTTATGGGTGCATAACTCCATCAGAAATTTGGCATAGGCTGGGACTTGTTTGATGGCATCAAGTATAGGCAGATTAATCTTTACTTATTTGAAAGTCTCCATCATTTTCTCAATTTTTCCCTGCCCTTTGTCAAAAGGGGAGGGTCCTTGGAATGCCTTAGGAAATGGCAAGTGTGGGGGTGCTTCCTCACTTGCAGCTTTAGCCAATGGGGCTTCTTTCTTTTTGATTTTTTCTTTTCCTTGAGGATCCATATCATCCTCTTTATTGACACTGGGTGGTTCCTACAGGTCCACCACTGGTGGCCTTTGTTGTGTTCTTGGAAAACTCATTCCATTTTCTTCATTCAAACTTCTCACAGGCTCACAGCCCACCTGATTGTCCACTAGCCTACCACTCCTCAAAGTTGTCACAGATTTGGCTTCCTCATAGGTGGAGGAAACTTCACCCACTACAAACTGTCTTCGTGGATTATCTTGTGGTTGGCTAGGTAACCTTCCTCCTTCTCTCCTAGTCGGTGACCAAGCTGGTCCTCTATCTTTTTTATGCTCTGGTTGTGAGAATGCACAGTTTGGGTTAAAGTGTTCAAGTTCTGTAATGAAGATAGAACTTGTTCCTCAAAAGATGGTGTTCTCATAGCTAGAGTAGGTACAGCTTGCTACACAGGAGGAGCTACAGGTTGGGCCATGGTTTGCTGATATTGAGGTCTTGGGGTATAACCTTCTCGATAGGGCTGAGCATTTCTGTAGGGCATGGGCTGCTGAGGCTGCTGGCTGGGGTATCCATCTTATCTCCACCTCAAATTGGGGTAGTTTCTCCATTGATACCCATCAGCAAGCTACTGCCCATAGGCTTGAGTTGCAGCCACAGGTTCTGTTACGAAATCAGGAAATTGGGCAGCTAATGGGCATTCATCTAGGGAGTGAGCAGGGGACTGGCATATAGCACATGCCTCCTCCACTCTAGCAGCCACAGGTGACTGCATTGCTCCCATCAGCCTATCAAACTTCAGAGTTAAGCTGTCCACTTTCCTTTCCAACTCACTTGGCACACTTACTTCATATATCTTTCCTCTTGAGATGTTCTCTTTCATCAATTTAGAAGGGTCTAGATCTCTTGTAAAGGTTTCCCTTTGCATAGAGTTTTCACTGATGATGTCAAAGAGCTCCCATGCCTCTTCAGCAGTTTTATGAAGATAAGTGCCTCCACAAGAGGCATCTATCATGTCCCTGCTCTTTGAATCAATTCCCTGGTAAAAGCTTTGAACCAGTTGCCATTCAGGGATTTGATGGTGGGGGCATTTCTTGAGGAGTTCTTTGAATCTCTCCCAGGATTGATGAAAGTCTTCAGTTGGATCTTGGGTAAAAGAGATGATACCCTTCCTCAACTGATTGGTCTTTGACATAGGAAAGAATTTGGCTAAAAATTGGCATTGGAGATCACTCCAGGACTGTATACTGTAGGTGGAAGCAGAGATAACCAGGTCCTGGCTCTGTCCTTTAATGAAAAAGGAAAGAGTCTCATCCTGGTGGCCTCCTCCCCAAAACCTGTGATATTGAAGGTGGTGCACAGTCCTAAGAATTCATTTATATGCTTATAGGGATCCTCCTTGGTCAGACCATGAAATGAGGGCAACATTTGAATAATGGATGATTTGATCTCATAATTTCCTTGAGCAGCAGGGATTTGAATGTAGAAGGGAGAATTGTAGACCCCTGGTGCATTGAATTCCTTGAGAGTTCAAGGCTACTGCTGCTCTCCCATGTCAACAGATTCAAATTCAACAGCTGTGGATGTAGTTGGTCTAGTTCTTAGAAGTCTTTCAACCTCTGGATTTAGTGTAATAATCTCAGGTTGAAGAATTCTCTTACCAAACATACAACACCCACAACTGAATGCAGAGTAAATCCTCACACAACAAATAGGAACACAATTGATTAACTAATCTAAAAAATATATTTTTTTTAAATTCAACAGATCTGAAAATAAACAGGGGAGAGGGGATGCAAACTATAGAGCAGCCTTCAGCACCACTCTCCTCTCATTCTATACTCAGATCTGGTGAAATGGACATAAAAAGTACTGAAAAACAGTAAAACTCACAAATGCAATTAGTAAAATCAAACAAAAACTACAAATCTATGATCAAAACTTAGATCTATCAATTTTTAAACTGCTTCCCCGGCAGCGGCGCCAAAAAATTGTTGGGATATTTCAGTGTGCTGATTTATGATGTAAAAATCAAGAGAAAACAGAGATGGATTCAGCATATCTAAAATATCCTAGACGTGCAAGAAACAGGGTCCTTTGTAGCAAGCTTTAAAAGTAAGGGAATGTCCACAGGGAAGCTGGTTAGAAATATGATAAATCTCCAGATCTGTAAGAGATCTGGCACCCTAGCTATCTCTACTTTAGTTAAAAGACAGGGGAGAGATTTGAAATGAGTTGTCACTTAAACTAAACTACAATTAAAATGCAGATTGTTTTGGATCGAATCTGGAGCCTCAGATCTAGCAGATGGAAGGTTTAAAAACTCAGAAAATGGAGAAGAACAGCTTGGAGATTGTCTTCACTGCAATCAGGTTGAGCTAAGCATATTACAGGGGTTCAAAAGCACACAAGTCCCTCACCTGGCCACAGGCACTGCCCGCAAGCACAGCTGCAGGATATAAATTCCACTTCAAATCACAGGATCCACCTGGCCTTAAGGCTATGATCTGTCCACTTTAATGGTCACAGACCATCCTATACGCTTTATCGAATCCATAGATTGCAGTAGATGAATCCAATTAAGGCCTGAGCTCAGATTCACCTTAAGGTTATGATCTGTCCACTTTAATGGTCACAAACCATCCTAGAGATCTCCTACAAAGCCAGAGCCTCAATTAGAACAATTAAAACCACTACAGATGCTGCAATTTTTAGGTCACAGATGTAGGAAATTATAGGGATATCAGATCCAGAGAATTCAGATGGCATCCAAGAGGTCTACCAGTTAAGTGGGTGAGCTGATCAAGCAACTCCTCTACACAAAGCTGATCGAGTACCAAAAGGCATCAAAAGAGCTTTAGATCTAATTAAAACATTGAAAACAACATTTACATTTCAAACAAGGTCACTCTTACAATGGAATGCTCTCAGATCTGTAGTCAGTGCAGCAATTAATCCCAGCAACACTCTTAACCTTACCCAATTACAGATATAACTCACCCCTTCCTACTCCTAGGGAATTAGCCTACCATGGTTGGGCTAAAGGAGGGAAATGGAATCTCGCTGCAAGCTCCGATCTCTAGGAAATTGTTTAGAAATTTGATCCTCCTCAATGCTAATTGGGGGTCTCAATATATAGCTTTCTCCTCTATTTTTCTCGCCAAAAACCCCTTCTAAAATGTTGTCAGAGTTTGTTAGAGTTCTGTTAAAGCACGTGGGCCGGTTAGGGCTTTCTAGGGCATCTTCTAGAATGTTGCACCGGTCACCAAAGTGCCTCGGTTTGCATGCGACAGGTCACCAAGTCTCAGCGTGTGCATAGCATAGTTTCTAAGAAGTTCAGCACACGATTTTGATAGGTTGGAGAAGCTTCCGATAGGTTAAAAGTAAGCTTGTAATTCCTTTCAATAGGTTCACTGGTCTCTTTGATAGGTACCGATAGGATGAGTTCTCTCTTTGAAGCTTTAGGGTCCTCAGCCCAATATCTGGAGTATTCGATAGGTTGGCTGAGTAGTTCAATAGGTCCCGTGGTCCTCTTCGACAGGTTCAACTCTGTGTGTCGTCATCCCGATAGGTTGGCTCCCATTCCTATCGAAAGGCTTAAGCATCCTTCGATAGGTTCAATTTCAACATCTTCATTTCGATAGGTTTAGGGAGCCTTCGACAGGTTGGAATCAAGCATTTTAGTCCTTTCGCTAGGTTCTCAGATCCATTCGATAGGTTCCTTTTATACTTCAGGCAAGTTTTCGACAGGATAGTTTCTTCTTTCCTTTCTTTTTTCTTCTTTCCTTTCATCGTTCGATAGGTTCTGAAATCCTATCGAACTCCTCAATCCATGCAACTGCACCCTTCTTCTACCTTCGGATCTGATCTAACCATTCTCTAACTGCACGAATTCTTTCCTTTTACTCCTCAGCTCCTATCGAAGTCTTCCGGCATCCTCTCGATAGGATGTTTTGCACCTATCTTTACTTCTTTCTCCTTGTTCTGTTGCTGGGTCTGCATGGTACTGAGAGATGACTTCTTTGTGGGCATTCTTAAGTGGTTTGCTACATTATTACCAGCTTTCCCTGCTATCTACAAAATGCACTCAACAAAGGCTTATTAGCGTGCTCATAGGTCCATGAAAGGTCAGGTTAAAGGGTGCAAAGTGACATTTTTCACCACTTAACAATGACACAGAAGAGCCAGAGGAGTCCCAGGTACAGTACTTTGACGGGGCATCAAATGTCGAAGGTGAAGGAGTCAGTGTCATTCTAATTTTGCCAAAAGGGTCTCACATACTAGTCTCCATTAAGCTCAATTTCCCCTGCACTAACAATATGGCTGAGTAGGAAGCTTGCGCAGCTAGCCTACAAGCAACTCTTGACCTAAGCATAGCTCACCTCGGGGTGTTTGGTGACTCAGTTGATCATATGCTAGACAACTGGAGACTGAAAGACGAAAGATGAAAAGTTGATCCCATACCATGAATTTCCTGAGGATTTGATAGCATGTTTCGATGATGTTACGTTCTCCTACATACTGCGAGCAAGAAATTGTTTTGCCGATGCACTGGCCACTTTGATAACAATGGTTGAGATTCCATACAGCGTTGAGATGAAGCCAATCATGATCGAACAAAGAAATGAGTCGACCTTCTGCCTCCAAATCGAGGGATCCATAAAGTTAGATGATGAGCCTCCATGGTTCTCAGATATCAAGAATTTCCTCGAAACTCAAGCTTTCCCTGAAGGCACGTCCAAGACCAACAGGCTAACCATCCAATGCTTAGCAATGAACTATGTGATCTGTGGTGAATGCCTCTATAAGCGATCATATGACAATATCCTGCTCAGATGCCTAACTGAAAATGAGGCAGCCAACATCATGAAAGAGATCCACGAGGGAGTATGCAAGGCCCATGTCAATGGGCACAAGCTCGCCAAAAGATCCTACGATAAGGGTATTTTTGGACTACCATGGAAACTGACTGTTACAAGCACGTTTGAAAGTGCTATAAATACCAAGAACACTCCAATTTGATACTTGCTCCAGCCATAGATCTACATTGCATGACCACTCCATGGCCTTTCGCCATGTGGGGCCTAGACGTCGTTGGAAAGGTCAATTCGAGGGCATCCAATGGGCATTAGTTCATCCTCGTCGCCATTAAGTACTTTACCAAATGGGTAGAGGTAGCGTCATACACAAACATTATGGCCAATTATGTTGAGAAGTTTATCAAGAACAACATCATTTGTAGTTTTGGCATGCCCAAGAACATCATCACGGATAACGGCACGAACTTTACGAACAAGTGCATTAAAACCTTATATGAGCAGTACAAAATCAAACATCACCGCTCGTCACCATATCGACCACAAACCAATGGAGTCATAGAAGCAGCTAACAAAATAATCGTCTAAATCCTTGAAAAGATGGTTGCCATATACCTAGACTAGAGCGAGATGTTGCCTTTCGCACTATGGGCCTAACGAACGTAAATCTGTTCTGCTACAGAGGCAACATCATTTTCCCTCATGTATGGAACCGAGGCCATGTTACCAGTTGAGGTCGAAGTAACGTCCCTTCATATCCTCATTGAGACTGAGCTACCAGAAGCTATGACAGAGAGATCCCATTTCGAACAGCTGAACCTCCTCGATGAGAAAAGGCTCCTACCCTTATGTCACACTCAGGTTTACCAAAGAAGGATCGTACGTCCTTACAACAAATGTGTTCACACTCGAGATTTGAAAGTAGGTGACACGGTACTTAAGAAGATCTTTCCTTCCCTCCATACCGATCCGAGAGGGAAATTCCAGCCCAATTGGGAAGGGTCCCTATATCGTTTGAGAAGTACTCCCTGGATATGCGCTTCGTCTTGCCACCATGGACGGGGATCATTTTCCTGAGCTGATCAATGCTAGATATGTACGACGTTTCTACTCCTAGTCTCCTTCGTCAAGGTAAGTATTGATGAGATGGATACATGACTATTAAAGGACCCCCATTATAGAGGCCATTATTTCAAATCTAAGAAGCCAAAAAGTGTCCCTTAATGATCATACCCTTTGCTACCCCATTCGAGTCATTGGCCTTTCCTTCATTAACCCCTCCCAGAAAAAGAAAAAGTGTATATACCAAACGAAAAGAGAGAAAACGAGTTAAAATCCAAAAAAAAATTTATTAGAAAAGCAGAATCCCGAAGAAAAAAAAGGGATGTCTGAAAAAAGTAAAAAGAATAATAAATAAATATATATATATATAAGAAAAGAGAGAAAAATCATTGGGCGTGTACAGTAAAAATCCCCCAAGGAAGAGGTGTATTACGGCAACTGGAACCCTATCAAGAAAAGCCTTTAAACCTAAGAATACCTTCAAAATTCTTAACATATCCCTTTCAGACCCACGACCATGATACATCCCTAGAAAGCCCTCTTTAAGGACTACGAGTAGTCATGGTATCCGTTGAGTTAGCACAAGCCGGGCTAAGAGACCACACAGAGCTCCATCCAGCTGGCTATGACAGAATCAACGTCCATGTCATGGCATTTGTTGTTGATTTAAAAAGAAAGAGAAAATAAAATATACAAGCTCAAAGAAAAATAGACATGGTAAAAACCCAAAAGGAAGCTACGGGTAGAAAGAGCGAGCTTGTGCGGACCAGGTGAAAACTTGAGAAGGCCCCTGGGGTAAAAATGCAATACCCATGGACGTAGTGAAAACCTGAAAGGGCGCTGCGAGTAGAAAAGAGGGAAATGACAGGCGTAGCAAAACCCCATCTTGGGCACTATGAGTGAAAATGTCTACGAAAGAAAAATCGGTTGCTCCTTTGGTCACGTATAAATTAACCGATCGCCAATTAGGCCACTCATGTTCACTCAAACCGGGTCCTGATCAGGTGTATCTTCAGACTGCATCATCAAACGTATGACCTAAAGTAAGGATAAAAAGTTAATTTAATCTGGAGGGATGGACGTTCCGACCTTGGTAAAGAATCTGAACCTCACGCAAGTCCGACTGCATGAATAGGTTTCGCTATACTCAAAATGGGACCGATCACCTCGTCTCATGGCCGAGACATCAAAAAAGAAGAACAAGATGATAGTTATATAAGATAATAAATTTCTCTTTCCCACTTTCATTCCCATATTTTATTTGCACCACATCCCACAAAGATAATCAATGCGACACCCTATTTTGAAAGGAGAAGCAATAAAAGCATAAAAAAAAGGAGAAGATAATACTTATAGAAGATAATAAATTTCCCTTTCTGATTTCCACGTCTAGATTTTGCTTGTACTGCATCTAAAAAAGATAATCAGTGTGACACCCTGTTTCTCCCTTTACAAATTTGGAAAAAGAAGTAACACAAAAAAGAAGAAGATGATACCTATAAAAGATAATAAATTTCCCTTTTCCATTTTCACGTCTAGATTTTGCTTCCACCCCCTCGCAAAAATATAATCGATGTGACACCTTGTTTTCCCCTTTTACAAATTAGAAAAATAAAGTAAAACATAAAAAATATATATACCAAAACGATATCTGTCAGGGGTTCTTATGCCCCTTCCTATGATGATTGATCTGTGCAAAAAGTGTGTACAGGACCAAGTCAATGACCCAACTCGCGCTTCAAGATGCAGAGCATCCTCACGAGCATTCCGGTTAGTAATCCACCGACCATGGGGGCTCCTATATCGCTTCCAGGAAGCATTGGTGGCACCAATAGTATCACTTAGAGCCCCTTCCAGGCAAAGGACTTCACACTCTGCAACCTCAGCTTTGGTTTCAGCAACATCAGCTCTACGTTGCTCTTTCTCTAAACACTCGTGCAAGACCTGCTTCTCATCTACCAAAAACTCAATCCGGTTCAAGAGCGCCAACTCTTTCCTCAACCAAGGTCCCTCTGAATAGCTGCTCTCAGTCTGATCCAGTCGGCGAGCAAAAGTCCTCTCAGATAGTAGCCAAGCCTCATACTCTGGAAAAGTCAAAAGGAAGGTTCCTTGCTCCATATCGCACGTATGCGTCGACTGACGTGCTTCCCAAAGAGCGGCTATCCTATCCAAGTCACTAGAAGAACCTCGAGAGAAAATCAAGCCACATAGGGGAGGTCTCACTACATCAGGCACCTGCTGGACATAGCCGAATGGCATAGCACCCTAGATAGAAAGTAATCAGTACCACCAGTCAAGCCGAGAAGGGTGTGTTGGGATTATTTTGGAGTGCTCTTTTTATTATTAAAACTAATGGTAAAGAATCACATAAAATAATGGTAAAAATAAAATAAAATGAAATAAAAAATGGATGAACACAAGCACAAAACCAAACTCACAATTCTGTAAGAATCCAGGGCCTGTTGTAGCAAGTTTTACAAAGTAAGAGTTTGTCCCATGGAAAGTATTGATCTGAAACTTCAAGGGTTGTATAGTAACTCTAGATCTGACCACAGATCTAGCAACTCTAAACCTAAGCCAGAAAGTAAGGTAAAGAGATGAAGTTTAGGTGTCACAAAAATAAAATAAAATAAAATTAAAAATAGAAATAAAAACTATAGCTAAAAGAAGGGGAAGAAGAAGGATGATGTAGTGTGGTAAAATAAAATAAAAAAATAGGGAGAAGTAAACAGTTATGAAAATATCAGTACTGCAACTCAGATCTAGAAATGAAACTGCAATAGTCCTTCACTTGGCTACAAGCACAAGTGCAAGGTAGAATAATCTAACCTAACTCAGAGATTTGAACTGATCTTAGGGCTATAATTTGTTCACTTGAATGGTCCCAGGTGATCCCAGGGATTTTATTCAAGCAGTGGGTTAAATCAGAACATGATAACCATTGCAGACACTATGTTTGCAAGGCTACAAGCTCATGCATCCATAGGAGCAAACAGTCCGTGAAAATCCGGTGAAAATCACAAGATATCCTAGACTGATTGGGGACTTAGAATGAGTTGGTCATTGCTACAAAAATGCCTGCAATGACTCAGCTCACAAGTCTGCAATCTCTACACAAATGTCAAATCCAAATATTGAAAACAACTTTGTAAATCAGAGAATAAATTGGATCTGCAGCTGTCCCTCCTTTGGCTACAAGCACAAAGGCAGGGAAAAAGAATCTAGCTCTAACCTATGGTCCAGATCTATCTTAGGTTATGATCTATCCACTGGAATGGTCACAGATCATCCCAAAGATTAATCTATTCATTGAAGCTAGAGCTGGAACAAGAAAACTGTTGCTACTACCATGATTACAAGGCTACAAGCTCAAGCAACCATGGGAGCATCAAACCCATAAAAATCCATGTAAAAAGCATAGAAAAATACAGATCTAATGAATATGAAAAGCATGACATTTCATTGATTAAAAGAGACTTATAATCAGTGCCCTCAAGGTAGCAGCCTGCTCAAATCCCAAAACAGCTCTTTATGTTATTACAAAACCCCATTGTATTATAGAAATAACCCTAACTGTTACAAAGAAGCTTAGCCCAGCATTGTTGTTGTGCTAAGGCAAGAAGAAAAATAAAAAAGCAAAAGGGAAACTAAATCCTAACCCTAGAAAACTCTAAATGAGTTCAGGCTATTCCTTACTGTTTTCACAAGAAAATAGAAAAATACATTATATAGACAATCCATGCTGCCGTAGTGTGCAATAGCCAATCAGAAGTGAAGTTTGGAAGTTGATTTTATGGCTCATTTGTGGCCCTTGGATTCCTTAGGATGTGTGAAACAGCCTGGCACCTCGGGGTGTGTGCCCAAGCAGTAGGGAAATCTCCAAAGTGCCCCTGTGCATTGATTGGGAAGTCAGGATCCCGAGCCTCGTGAGGCTAAGTTGGCTTTATTTGCTTCTCACGAGGCTGGGTTTATTGTGAAAGAAGGGCTCGCGAGGTTCAATTGGTGTAGACTCCAGCAGTTCACGAAGATGAAATGTGCAGCCATAAGCAACTCGCGAGGATGGCTGGCTATGTCTTTGAAGTGCGCCAAACTGTGTAAGATCCACGCGAAGTAATTTCCTAAAGCTATATTTGTGTGAGAATCACACGAGGAGATTATGTATGGAATATCCGAACCTCGCGAGAACTGCACGAGGTATTTTTTGAAGCTGCTCCGCCATTAAACCGCGCGAGAGCTTCGTGAGATTCCAGAAGTGCACGGTTTTAAGGCTCGTGAGGTTCCAACTGAACCACGCGGTAGGATAACTTGCAGCTTCCAGGTGCTCACCAGGTTCACTTGAACTACGCGAGATCCTCACGACCTTTTAAAGTGCTACAGGCCTGAGCTTCGCGAGATCCATGTGAGCTTCCTTTCTTTTGCCTTGCTGCTGAGCAATGCCTGTTGCAGCAGTCTTCTATAGTTTGCAACAGATATACAACTTGGCCTGGCTTCACTACTGTAGCTTACTCCAGTCATGTGCTTGGGAGGCTATTGCTGTAAATCAAATGTGCTCCACTGCCTTAGCAGCTTGTGTAGTACCTTCGCATGAGTTCGTTTAGCTACTAAGATCCATAAATGCAGGGTCTTCTCAATTTGTGAAACAGCAGTTGCAGTTGCTTGCTTGCTTAAATGGATGAACTGCAGCCCTATTTCTAGCTGATCGACAAGTAAAATGCAGCAATAACAGCTTCTCTCATCTGTTGTGACACATCACAACGTGTTGTATTGATGAATGTGTATTTTCTGTAATTGGCTGCAGCCACACTGTGGTCAAAGACGTTCTCTTTAATCCACTGCAGCAGCTCTTCATTACTCTGAGCTCCACTTTTCTCTCACTCAGCAGGCCTCCAAAAGTCCTAAAGCATGCCATACCTGCCCCAATGGTGGGATCCACCATGGTGCATCTTTAACAATTGATCAGCTCCACAACTTAGCTCAAAACACTTTCTTCTTGGCTTGAAAATGATGGACTGTAGCATTAAGTTATATTTTCCTATTATTTACAAAAGCACATTTAAAACACATTATTAACATGCTCAAAGGTCCATCAAAGGCTAGGTTGAGGGGTGAAAAATGGTATTTTTCAGTGCTCAACACACCCCCAAACCTAATGTTTGCTAGTCTTCGAGCAAAGACAAAATTAAAACAATTATTAAAAATAGAAAATGTCACTTTCGTAGTTTATGCACCAAGCCTTTCAAACCCCTAGGTGATCCCTAGTGGAGGAGTGAAGTCTCGTGAGGGTTTTTAACGAAGATACCCACGAGCTTCACCATTAAAATAGTTAAGTATAGTGTAGTCAATGACAAAAAAAAATTCAATAAATAAAGCTTCATTCCACACCTATTCTTAAAAAATCAGAGGAAATTACAGCAGTAATGCAGTCATTTAAAACTCAAAATCCACGTGTATGCATATCACCATCAATCAGTTTGCATCAGAAATACCATGTGCACAAATCAACACTAAGTTCACTATCAATTCAAAAATTTGGTGTGTATACAACCCCAATGAAATTAAAATTCAGACCCAATCCTAACCAAGGCTATCTCTTAATAATGAAAATTCAAGGGTGTTCACATTCTCATTAGCTCAAGATCAATCACAAATCCCAAATGGGCCTGTAAGCATGAGCATGGGCATTGCATCTAATTCTTGACATCCTCAAGCAATTTCACCATAGATTAGACATCCCCTCATCTCCACATGACTGCTCATTTTACTTCAGATCAATAGGGTCTTTTTAAAGGGTTGTAATGTGGCTTATGGGTGAGATTTATAAAGAATCTGAGGGGTAAAAAGGATTCAAAACTGAGAAATCAACAAGAGAAAGAGGAGATTCATGACTTCACATCCTGTAATTCAACACAACTTCATCTTCCTTGATAGTTTTTAGACTCAAAGTGGCAAGCTTCTTCTCTTCTTTCCAATTTTCAGATGAAGAATTCACTTGACTTCTCTTTCTATTTTTTTATTTTTTTTTTTAATTTTTTTTTTGTCTTTTCATTTTGATGATGAATTGCCACACATATACTACTGATACACTAGTGTTTACATCTTGCTTCTCTTCTCCTTCAACAAAATGTTGAACCTAGCCTACCTATCTTCAACTTCTTCTCCTTTACCTCTTGAAATCTTAGAGTGAGGGCAAGGTTGAATCAGGTCATTAGGTTAAGGTGCAAGTACTCCGGTGTTTGTTGAAGAAAAATTGGATTTAAAGCTCAAAGAGTGTATGCAAAGGACAATTTAATGTGTACGAAATTTTTAAGCTCAAATTGTCCAAAAAAAGGCCTTAAATCATTTCCTTAGTTTCATGAGGGCATTTACTCAGTCTCAATTTGGAGGTGCCTTACTTCTAGTGACAAAGTATTGAGTCAATCAGTCCTTAGAGCAGAAAAAATACCAAAAACACTCTTCAAAAGAAATTTGATAGGCCCAAATCTCACTGGGTATGGTCCTCAAATTAACTCATGGGATATATTTAAACCTTTTTCTCTCCTTTCTAGTTCACTAAGTACCAATTGAAATTTTTTCTTGATGTTGACTTCATGGTGGAGCTAATTTTCAAAGATTTTCAGTTTTAAAAAGTCTGCAAAATTTTTAAATTTCCTCTCTCCACATTATTAGGTGAGAATTGACTTTATTCATCTCAATATTTTTTCTTTCTCACACTGCTACAATAGAATTAACTATTCTACTGGCTGGCTTACCCAGCCATACCCCCAAACCTAAGTTAAATAGTGTCCTCATTGTTACATGAAACATGTATAGGGGCAACAGGGTGTTAAATAGAAAAACACAATAATTTATAGGAGAAAACAAAGGGGAGCTAAGGTAAAAAAAATGCAGAAAATTAGACTACGAAGGAGAAAAAGAGAAAAGACACAACATAACTACATAAGAAAATAAAACAATGACACAAATTCCTAAAATAGAACCTATAGACTGCAGAAAATATACTAAAAATAGCAGGTATATACAAACATTCAGTAATATAAACACCAAAAACTGAAAAAATCCTAAATACAACTACCTAAACATGATTTGAGTATGAATCAAAATTGATGGCACAAAATTTTCAACATTAAAAACACACATTAGAAAGTAGGATTCATACGAAATCAGATCATACAACCACATGTATACAAAACAGTCCAGATGGGGGTGCATGAATGGCGGAAATTTTTACAGCCCATCTGGAACTCAGCTGAACTGGAAAGAATTGCAATAAAAATGAAAGGCCATACCTTAGCACTTGCATCAAACCTGAGGTCCTCCAGCTCAGAAATTTATAGTTGCATGCTAGATGTAGGGAGCAGCTCCAGCTCCATAGCAGGTGGGCAGTCAAAAGAAGGATGAGGGAACCCATGGGTGGGTGCCTCTTCAGTCCAAACTCCACAATTTCACACTCCTTAGCCCACCTCATCCATCAAAGATAGCAACTATACAACAAGCCTCATTTCCTCCATCAAAACCTTCTCCTTATGGAAAGGAGAGGAACCTTAAAAAGTCAGAGGAAATGGGCTTCACATGGTAAAAAAAAAAATTTATGTTTTATTTTTTTATTTTTTTTATTTTCATTTATTATTATTATTTTTTTTTTATTCTTTTTTCAATTGGGACTTAACCACAGCCCCAGATTATTCAGCTTCTCGCCGAATGCATACCTCTTTCCCATTCCTTGGGGCATTGAGAGCTCTAGTTTCTTCATGACTTGAAGAGACTTCAGCAATCATGTGTGGCCCTCTTGGGTTATTCATAGTTTACCTCGGGAGTAGACGTTCCACCCTTTTCATCAGACCATTTGAGATATGACCAAGCTGATCATCAATTTTTCTAATGCTCTGCGTGTGGGAATCCATAATTTGTGTAAGGGAGCCAAGGTTTTGCAATGAAGTCAAAACATGCTTGTCAAAGGAGGGGGCTCTAGGTTGAGGTGGGGTTACAACTAATTGACTCGGCTGGGAGGACTGATGAGAAAATTATTTTCCTAGTGCATGACCATGGTAAGACTACTAGTTGGTATTGTAGGGCAAAGCCTACTGCTACTGGGTATGAGGTGAATCAACTTGTCTCCACCGCAAGTTTGGGTGGTTTCTCCAAGTGTACCCAGCAGGCTACTGTCCATATGATTGGACAATATTAGCTTGCTGATTTAAAAATTCTGGGACTGGGCCAACAATGGGACAATGAAGATGGGAGTGTGTGGGTGAGTGGCATATGGTGCATGCCTCTCCAACCTGTGCAGCCATGTGGGGCTGCAACATACTCAAGACTTTATCAAACTTTTTCGACAATGTGTTCACTTTTCTCTCCAGGTCATTGTAAACATTTACTTCATACAATTTTCTAGAAGTCGTGAGTTCTCTTGCACCTCAAGTAGGTGGCTCAATGTCATATTTTGACAGAGCCTCATGTTGGAGAGAATTTTCACATATAACCTCAAACAGATCCAATGCCTCTGCATCAGTCTTTCTAAGGTATGTGCCACCACTCAATGCATCAATCATAGATCTGCTTTTGGCATCGAGCCCCTAGTAGAAGCTTTGAACAAGCTGCCACTGAGGGATCTGGTGGTGTGGGCACTGCCTTAACAACTCCTTCAATCTATCCCATGCCTCACGCATTTGTTCAGTTGGGGACTGAGCAAAAGAGATGATGCTCTTCCTCAACTGACTTGTTTTACCGATTAGGAAAAAGTTAGCCAAGAATTGGCATTGAAGATCATTCCAAGACTGTATGTTATTTGGTGGGAGCAAGGTGAGCCAAGTTCTAGCTTTATCCTTTAGGGAAAAAAGAAAAAGTTTCAATTTCGTGGCTTCCTCTCCCAGCCCAGCAATATTGAAAGTAGTGCATAAGGCAAGGAACAACTCTATATGCTGATAAGGGTCTTCCTAGCTTAGCCCATGAAAACTTGGTAGCATTTGCATGGTTGAGGCTTTGATCTCATAGTTTCCCACAACATTAGAGAGTTGAATGCAAGAGGGGGATGTGTAGGCCCCTGGTATATTGTACTCCCTGAGTGATCTAGGCTGCTCTCCCATCTCAACTGTTACTAAGTTATCAACAGGGGTGTGTGTTGTTGGCCTAGGACTCCGAACCCTCTCAATCTCAAGATTTAAAGTTTCCAACTCATGATTGAGAGACCTTCTGCCTTGCATACAACACACACACAAGACTACAAGGGTAGCTTACAATAGATAGAATAAAAATTATTAAAGTCTAAACACTAATGCTGAAGCTCAAGACTGGAGAAATGAAAAGACAGCATAACTGAAACAAAAATAGGGGAGATAGAGATGCAAACTGATGCAGGAATGTTCCAGTTGCAGCTAAACTCTCCTATTAGCTACTACTCCAAGCTTGCAAAAATAAAAAATATCAGCAGGAATTTACTCAAACACTACACATGCAATAACAAAAATTAAATGCAAATTTAAGAGATTACAACTGTAATTTATTCACTCATTCCTAAGACACCAAAAAGTTTAAAAATAGAAAATAAAGAAAATTTGAAAATAATCACACAAAATCTACATCTGGCATTTATTCAAACACTACATCTACAATGAATAAAAACTAAACTCAGTCACTATACTTAGATCAAAACTCCCCAGCAGTGGCGCCAAAAACTTGTTGGGATTATTTGGGAGTTCTCTTTTTATTATTAAAATGAATGGCAAAGAATCACATAAAATGATGGCAGAAATAAAACAAAATGAAATAAAAAATGGATGAACAAAAGCACAAAACCAAACTCACAGTCCTGCAAGAATCCAGGGCCTGTTGTAGCAAGTTTTACGAAGTAAAAGTTTGTCCCACAGAGAGTATTGATCTAAAACCTCAAGGGTTGTATAGTAATTCCAGATCTGGCAACTCTAAACCTAACCTAGAAAGCTTGGTAAAGAGAGAAAGTTTAAGTGTCAAAAAAATAAAATAAAATAAAACTAAAAATAGAAATAAAAACTACAGGTAAAAGAAGGGGAAGAAGAAGGATGATGTAGTGTGGTAAAATAAAGTAGAAAAATAGGGAGAAGTAGACAACTCAAAATCAACATGTATGCACATCACCACCAATCATTTTGCATCATAAATACCATGTGCACAAATCAGCACTAAGTTCACTATCAATTCAAAAATTAGGTGTGGATACAACCCCAATGAAATTAAAATTCAGACCCAATCCTCACCAGGGCTATCTCTCAACAATGAAAATTCAAGAGTGTTCACATTCTCATCAGCTCAAGATCACTCACAGACCCCAAATGGGCCTGCAAGCATGAGCATACGCATTGCATCTAATTCTTGACATCCTCAAGTAATTTCACCAAAGATTAGACATTTCCTCATCTCCACACGATAGCTCATTTTACTTTGGATCAACATGGTCTTTTTGATGGGTTGTATGTGGCTTATGGATAAGGTTTATAAAGAATCAGAGGGGTAAAAAGGATTCAAAATTGAGAAATCAATAAGAGGAAGAGGTGATTCATGACTTCACATCCTTCAATTCAACATAATTTTATCTTCCATGATACTTTTCAGATTCAAAGTGGCCAGCTTCTTCTCTTCTTTTCAATTTTCATATGAAGAATTCACTTGACTTCTCTTTCTATTTTTTTATTTAAATTTTTTTTTTTTTTGTCTTTTCATTTTGATGATGAATTGCCACACATATACCACTGATACACTGTTATTTATATGTTGCTTCTCTTCTCCTTCCACCAAATGTTGAACCCAGCCTACCTATCTTCAACTTCTTCTCCTTTACCTCTTGAAATCTCAGAGTGAGGGTAAGGTTGAATCAGATCATGTGGTTAAGGTGCAAGTACTCCGGTGTTTATTGAAGAAAAATTGGATTTAAAGCTCAAAGAGTGTATGCAAAGGACAATTTAATGGGTAGGAAATTTTTAAGCTCAAATTGTCCAAATGAAGGCCCTAGATAATTTCCTTAGTGTTATCAGGGTTGTTAATCAGTTTTAATTTGGAGGTGCCTTACTTCTAGTGACAAAGTATTGAGTCAATCAGTCCATAGAGCTGAAAAAATACCAAGAACACTGTTCAAAAGAAATTTTATAGGCGCAAATCTCACTAGCTATGGCCCTCAAATTAACTCATGGGATATATTTTCACCTTTTTCTCTCCTCTCTAGTTCACTAAGTACTAATTGAAATTTTTTCTTGATGTTGACTTCATGGTGGTGCTAATTTTCAAAGATTTTCAGTTTTAAAAAGTCTGCAAAATTTTTAAATTTCCTCTCTCTACATGATTAGGAGAGAATTTTCTTTATTCATCTCAATTTTTTTTCTTTCTCACGCTGCTGCACTAGAATTAACTATTCTACTAGCTGGGCTACCCTGCCATACCACCAAACCTAAGTTAAACAGTGTCCTCACTGTTACATGAAACATGTATAGGGGCAGCGGGGTGTGAAATAGAAAAACACACTAATTTACAGCAAAAAACACAGGGGAACTAAGCTAAAAAAAATGCAGAAAATTAGACTATGAAGGAGAAAAAGATAAAAGACACAACATAACTACATAAGAAAATAAAACAATGACACAAATTCCTACAACAGCAAATATAGACTGCAGAAATTATACTAAAAACAACAGGGATATACAAAACATTCACTAATCTAAACTCCTAAAATAGAAAAAATCATAAATACAACTACCTAAACATGATCTGAGTATGAATCAAAATTGATGGCACAAAATTTTCACCATTAAAAACACACATTAGAGAGTAGGATTCATACGAAATCAGATCATACAACAACATATATACAAAACAATCCAGATGGGGGTGCATGAATGACAAAAATTTTGGCAGCCCATCTTGAACTTAGCTGAACTGGAAAGAATTGCAATAAAAATGAAAGGCCATACCTTTTCATTTGCATCAAACCTGAGGTCCTCCAGCTAAGAAATTTACAGTAGCATTCTAGATGTAGGGAGCAGCTCCAACTCCATAGCAGGTGGGCAGTCAAAAGAAGGATGAGGGAACCCATGGGTGGGTGCCTCCTCAGACCAAACTCCACAATTTCACACTCCTTAGCCCATCTCATTCATCAAAGATAGCAACTATACAACAAGCCTCATTTCCTCCATCAAAACCTTCTCCTTATGGAAAGGAGAGGAACCTCAAAAAGCCTGAGGAAATGGGCTTCACATGGTAAAAAAGATAAAAATTATTTTTTATTTTTTTATCTTTTATATTTTTATTTTTTATAATTATTTTTTTTTCTTTTTTCAATTGGGACCTAACCACAGCTCCAGATTATTCAGCTTCTCGTCGAATGCATAACCTCTTGGCATCTACAACGTCTTGGTTTGCCACCTCTTTCCCATTCCTTAGGGCATTGACAGCTCTAGTTTCTTCATGACTTGAAGAGACTTCAGCAATCATGTGTGGCCCTCTTAGGTTGTTCACAGTTTGCCTCGGGAGCCGACCCTCCTCCCTTTTCATCAGAGCATTTGAGATATGACCAAGCTGGTCCTCAATTTTCCTCATGCTCTGCGTGTGGGAATCCATAATTTGTGTAATGGAGCTAAGGTTTTGCAATGAAGTCAAAAGTTGCTTCTCAAAAGAGGAGGCTCTAGGTTGAGGTGGGGCTACAACTAATTGACCCGGCTGGGAGGACTGATGAGAAAATTGTTATCCTAGTGCATGACCATGGTAAGACTGCTGGTTGGTATTGTAGGGTTAAGCCTGCTGGTGGTGGGTAGGAGGCGAAACACCTTGTCTCCACCGCAAGTTTGGGTGGCTTCTCCAAGTGTACCCAAGAGGTTGTCGTCCATATGATTGGACAACATTGGCTTGCTAATTTAAAAATTTAGGGACTGGGCCAGCAGTGGGACAATGAAGATGGGGGAGTATGTGGGTGAGTAGCATATGGTGCATGCCTCTCCAACCTGTGCAACCATGTGGGATTGCAACACACTCAAGACTTTATCAAACTTTTTCGATAATGTGATCACTTTTCTCTCCAGGTCATTGTAAACATTTACTTCATACAATTTTCCAGAAGACATGAGTTCTCTTGCACCTCTAGGAAGTGGCTCAATGCCATATTGTGACAGAGCCTCCTGCTGGAGAGAATTTTCACTTATAACCTCAAATAGATCCTATGCCTCTACATCAGTCTTTCTAGGGTATGTACCACCACTCGATGCATCAATCATAGATCTGCTTTTGGCATCTAGCCCCTAGCAGAAGCTTTGAACAAGCTGCCACCTGGGGATCTTGTGGTGTGGGAACTGCCTTAACAACTCCTTAAATCTATCTCATGCCTCATGTATTTGTTCAGTTAGGGACTGAGCAAAAGTGATGATGCTCTTCCTCAACTGAGTTGTTTTACCGATTGGCCAAGAATTGGCATTGAAGATCATTCCAAGACTGTATGATGTTTGGTGGGAAAAAAGCTTCAGTTTGGTGGCTTCCTCTCCCAGCCCAGTAATATTGAAAGTAGTGCATAAGGCAAGGACCAACTCTAGATGCTAATAAGGGTCTTCCTTTCTCAGCCCATGAAAACTTGGTAGCATTTGCATGGTTGAGGCTTTGATCTCATAGTTTCCCACAACATTAGGGAGTTGAATGCAAGCCTGAGATGTGTATGCCCCTGGTACATTGTACTCCCTGAGTGGTCTAGGCTGCTCTCCCATCTCAACTGCTACTAAGTTATCAACAGGGGTGTGTGTTGCTGGCCTAGGACTCCGAACTCTCTCAATCTCAGGATTTAAAGTTTCCAACTCATGATTGAGAGACCTTCTGCCTTGCATACAACACACACACAGCACTACGGTAGCTTACAGCAAATAGAATAAAAATTATTAAAGTCTAAACACTAATGCTAAAGTTTAAGACTGTAGGAATGAAAAGATAGCATAACTGAAACAAAAATAGGGGAGATAGAGATGCAAACTGATGCAGGAATCCTCCAGCTGCAGCTAAACAGCCTGCAAAAATTAAAAATATCAGCAGGAATTTACTCAATCACTACACATGCAATAACATAAATTAAATGCAAATTTAAGAGATTACAGCTATGATTTACACACATTCCTAAGACACCAAAAAGTCTATAAACATAAAATAAAGAAAATTTGAAAAAAATTACACAATAACTACAGCTAGCATTTATTGAAACACTACATCTACAATGAATAAAAACTAAACTCAATCATTAAACTTAGATCAAAACTCCCCGGCAGCAGCGCCAAAAACTTGTTGGGATTATTTGGGAGTGCTCTTTTTATTATTAAAACGAATGGTAAAGAATCATATAAAATGATCCCAAAAACAAAACAAAATGAAATAAAAAATGGATGAACACAAGCACAAAACCAAACTCACAGTCGTACAAGAATCCAGGGCCTATTGTAGTAAGTTTTACGAAGTAAGAGTTTGTCCCACGGAGAGTATTGATCTAAAACCTCAAGGGTTTTATAGTAACTCCAGATCTGACTACAGATTTGGCAACTCTAAACCTAAGCTAGAAAGCAAGGTAAAGAGAGGAAGTTTAGGTGTAACAAAAATAAAATAAAATAAAACTAAAAACGGAAATAAAAACTATAGCTAAATGAAGGGGAAGAAGAAGGACGATGTAGTGTGGTAAAATAAAGTAAAAAAATAGGGAGAAGTAGACAGCTATGAAAATATCAGTATTGTAACTCAGATCTAGAAATGAAACTGCAACAATCCTTCACTTGGCTACAAGCACAAGTGCAAGGTAGAATAATCTAACCTAACCCAGAGATTTGAACTACTCTTAGAGTAATAATCTGTCCACGTGAATGGTCACAGGTTATCCCAAGGACTTCATTCAAGTAGTGGGTTAAATCAGAACATGATAACCATTGCAGACACTATGTTTGCAAGGCTACAAGCTCATGCATCCATAGGAGCAAACACTCCTGGAAAATCAGGACGAAAGTATAAGATATCCTAGGCTGATTGGAGAATTAGAATCAGCTAGTCATTGCTACAAAAAGTTTTGCAATGACTCAAATCACAAGTCTATAATCTCTACACAAATCTCAAATCTAAATCCTGAAAATAACTTTGCAAAACAGAGGAGAAGTTGGATCTGCAGCTGTCCCTCCTTTGGCTACAAGCACAAAGGCAGGGAAAAAGAATCTAGCTCTAACGTATGGTCCAATTCTCTCTTAGGGTTATGATCTGTCCACTGAAATGGTCACGGATCATCCCAGAGATTAATCTATACACAGAAGCTAGAGTTGGAACAAGAAAACTGCTACTACTACCATGGTTACAAGGCTACAATCTCAAGCAACCATGGGAGCATCAAACCCATAAAAATCCATGTAAAAAGCATAAAAAAATATAGATCTAATGAATATTGAAAGCATGATATCTCATTGATTAAAAGAGACTTATAATGAGTGCCCTCAAGGCAACAGCCTACTCAAATCCCAAAACAACTCTCTATGTTATTACAAAACCCCATTACATTATAGAAATAAACCTAACTATTACAAAAGAAGCTTAGCCCAGCATTGTTGCAGTGCTAAGGCAAGAAGAAAAAGGGAAACTAAACCCTAACCCTAGAAAACTCTAAATGAGCTCAGGCTATCCCTAGTTGTTTTTACAAGAAAACAAAAAAATACATTATATAGGCATTCCATGCTACCCTAGTGTGCAATAGAAAATCAGAAGTGAGAAGTTTGGAAGTTGATTCGGTGGCTCATTTGTGGCCCTTTGATGCCTTGGGATGTGTGAAACAGTCTGGCACCTAGAGGAGTGTCCTAGTAGTAGGGAAATCTCGAAAGTGCCCTTGTCCATTGAATAGGAAGTCAGGATCCCGAGCCTCACGAGCCTAAATTGGCTTCATTTACTTCTCGCGAGGCTGTCACGAGGCTGGGTTTTTTGCGAAAGAAGGGCTCATGAGGTTCAATTGGTGCAAAATCCAACAGGTCACGAGGATGAAATGAGCATCCTTAAGCAGCTCCCGAGGATGGCTGGCTATGTCGTTGAAGTGTGCGAGATTGCGCGAGATCCACGCAAAGTGATTTCCTGAAGCTATATCTATGCGAGAATCACGCAAGTAGATTATGTATGAAATATCTGAACCTCGTGAGTACTGCACGAGGTGTTTTCTAAAGCTGTTCTACCATTGAACTGCGTGAGAGCTTTGCGAGATTTCAGAAGTGTGTGGCTTTAAGGCTCATGAGGTTCCAACTGAACCATGCGACAGGATAACTTGCAACTTCGAGCTACTTGCCAGGTTCACTTATACTATGAGAGATCCTCATGACCTTTTAAAGTGCTGCAAGCCTGAGCTTCGCGAGATCCATGCGAGCTTCCTATCTGTTGCCCTATTTCTTTGGCGATTACTGCTTATATAACTTCTATAGTTTGCGATTCTGACAGCCTAGCTTCACTCACCATGTGCTTGGGAGGCTATTGATGTAAATTAAATGTGCTCCACTGTCATAGTAGTTGGTGTTGTACCTTTGCATGAGTTCATTTAGCTATTGAGATCCATAAATGCAGGGTCTTCTCAATTTGTGCAACAGCAGTTGCAGCTGCTTGCTTGCTTGAATGGATGAACTGCAGCCCTTTTTCTAGCTGCTCAATAAGTGGAATGCAGCGATAGTAGCCTCTCTCATTTGTTGTGACACATCACAATGTGTTGTATTGCTGAATGTGTAATTTGTTTAGTTGGCTGCAGCCACACTGTGGTTACAAAAGTTCTCTTTAATCCATTGCAGCAACTCTTCAGTACTCTGAGCTCCACTCTTTTCTCACTCAGTAGGCCTCCAAAGGTCCTAAAGCATGCCAAACTTGCCCCAATGGTGTGATCCACCATGGTGCATCTTTAACAAACCATCAGCTCCACAACTTACTTAAAACTCTTTCTTCTTGGCTTGAAAATGATGGACTGTAGCATTAAGCTATATTTTCCTATTATTTACACAAACAAACTTAAAACTCATTATTAATATGCTCAAAGGTCCATCAAAGGCTAGGCTGAGGGGTGAAAAATAGTCTCTTTCAGTGCTCAACAGGGTAATACCCTCATGATCCCTAATCGGGAAGGTACCATCAAGCCATGGAAGCTTCCATATCAGCTCAGCCTCAGTCAGCTAAAGACACATCTCACATGTATTCCCCTAAGGCAACTTGGAACATCGGCCCAAAAGGAAATGAGCTACCTCCCCCCGGACCACATAAAAGTGGGGCACGGATCCCAAAATGGCTAGATGCTCCCCAAGCCAGACCTAAAGAAGAGCAGGGTATCCCTTGAAGCACTCCACTTTTCCCGAGGCAAAAGCAACAAGACCATGATAAAGCTCAGCTAGGACAAAATGCATCCCAAAGCGCCCCCCTCCAAGCTTCCCCAGTACATCACAGAGTACAAGGGAGAAACTCTCTCCCCCAATGTAAAAGAGGACCTCCGAGAGAAGGCAAAGAGCAAAAGTGTTCACATTATGAACATTTTTTATCTGCAATTTTTGCAATCTTTCATCGTGTAAAAGTTCTCTCGAGAATTTAACTGAACACCTGGTGGGCCCACCGGCAAAGCTCTTCTTGTACTCACTTTTCTTTAGGCCCAAATTCGTATGGACAGTCTTGGCATACCCGATTTTGATACCACCTTAGCAAGACCACAATGCAACCTCAAACCTGACAAAACAGAGATTTCTTCAAGTGCCGGAGTCAGCTCACGGGTCCCAAAGCAGAAGACATGGGTTTCTACATCCCAATAAGAAATTGTCGCATTAATAAGGTCCCAAAGTAGGGGAATTTCAAGAAAAGAGGAAAGACAGGCAAGCCCGAGTTGATCTAAACTCATGAGCTCGCTCTCATTCAAACTATCAAGCCAACGCCTCAGGAAGTTGGGCCCTATTGTTGGTACGCGCTTTTTCTAAGGTCCATTTCGGGTAATCGGAATAAGTCGCCCAATTCGATCCAAGTGGACTCTGGCCAAGGAGGTGGATAATGAATTAAGAGATATTAAATAAAGAGGTAAATTCTGAGTGAAGGATACCTGGTTCGATGCGATCACCAGTTGCAGATATTTATCGACTCTGCAACATGTCACTGATCATGCTTTTCGGGGTGTGGCTTGACTTCTTTGTTGAATGTCGACCGACTAACTTCAACAGCTTTGAGTCGCCTTGGAGTTTAGTTAATCAAGTTTTCCTAATCCTGCTCTAATTCTAATTAATTCACTGCCCTAATACTACTCCAACTATAACTAATTTTGATTTCCTAATACTACTATAATTCTAATTAATTTAGTTTCCTAATTATATTCTAATTAATTTAGTTTCCTAATATTATTCTAATTGATTTATTTTCCTAATTTTACTATAATTCTAATTAAAAAAGGGGGTTGTGGCCTGTTATGCTAAGGAGGAGCGGTCCCATTCTCGGGTACCCTCCGTGAGCTCCCTTGGGCAAATCAGTTGGCTAGGGATTATTTAGTAAATATTGAAGTTTAAAAATTGAATTTGAGTTTAAAAAGTAGAGGATTTAAGATCAAACATTACGAGTTTAGAAGTTAAGAATTAAAATTATTTTCCTAATTTTACTATAATTCTAATTAAAAAGGGGGGTTGTGGCCTGTTATGCTAAGGAGGATGAGCCCCATTCCCGGGTACCCTCCGTGAGCTCCCTTGGGCCAATCGGTTGCCTAAGGATTATTTCGTAAATATTGAAGATTAAAAATTAAATTTGAGTTTAAAAAGTAGAGGATTTAAGATCAAGCATTACGAGTTTAGAAGTTAAGAATTAAAATTAGAATTGAGGACTAAGAAATAGAAATAAGAAATTAGGAACTAGAACTTGAAAATTAAAAACTAGAACCTAAAAAAAATAAGAACTAAGATATCGAGCTTAGAAAATTAAGAACTAAGAACTAAGAATTAAGATCTAGAGATTAAGAACCTAAGATCTAGAACTAGAAATTAAGAACTAAGAATTAAAACCTAAGATTTAGAACTAGAAATTAATAACTAGGAATGAAAAACTAAAGAGATATTACATGAAGTTGAGCACCGCAGAGAGAGTCTCTAAATCCTAGGCTTGGAGGAAAGGAAGTTGAGACTTGAATCTGTGAATTGGTGTGTTTGGACGAGGTAGGGGTTTTTTTATAGGTATCGGGGTAATTACGCACCTTGTGGGAGGTGCGCAATTGATCGGTCGAATTTAATTGCGCGCCCAGTCCAGTGCGTGTAATTCGATTCCACGCCCTGTCCTGGGTGCTTAATCGAGTTTGAGTCGGTCACGGGCTAGGAAGGTCGGTTGACTGACTTAACTAGGAAACCTAGTTCCAACTCTCTTTGAACTAATTATGCACCGTGTATAGGGCGTGTAATCCTATTAAGGGCCCTTATTAGTGTGCTTAATCATGGAGCTTGGGCGGTCATGGGAGTCAGAGACCAAGTCCAACTGTGGGACATTACGCGCCTGTGGTGGGGCATGTAATCAATTGTGCTCTTTGGTTAGGGCTTGTAATCAGGTCGCAGGTCTGGTCGAAGTGGGGTCAGTTGCACGCATGCATCTACGTTTGTAATAGAATTGTGCGCCTCTGTGGGGACGCAAAATTCAAGTTCTTCCTCGGACTAGATCGGGTTTGAGTCTCAGGGATAGTGTTTCAGCCCCGAAAATCAGCCATACACTATTACTTTAGTATATGGTCCTACTTTCAGGGTAATAAGGCCTTCCGGAGAGGGTGAGCCCCTTTTTGAAAGTCATGGGTATGGTCGCAGGTTGATCGGGCAAGTTTGTATACTCCGAGAGGGAAAAATTAGGGTGTCTACAGATGCCCCTCTGTGACGCTTTCTTGTGAAATAAGAATGCGTCGAAGAAGTAGACACCCCCTTCCAGGGTGCCTTCTCATTTTTCTGGGAGATCACAAGTGTGAACCGGAGACCTGACATGAGATGTTGGGCTTTCTTATCTATCAGTGCAAGCTAAGGGGATCATTTCAGGGCCCAGTGATAACTGTCGAGAGGTGTATCTCTATCCTCAAGTGTAAGTGGCATCCCATCGCATGTCGCGACTTGCTGCAAGGGGTAATCAAATGAGGGAAAATTTACACAATTGAGAGGTATATCATCATCCACAGGTGCATGTGGCATCCCGTCGCATGTCACAACTTGCTGCAAGTGGCAGTCAAACGGGGGAAAAATGGTGCTAACGTGGTAGCGAGGGGGGGGGGGGGGCGGGGAACGTCATACGAATGTCTCAAGACAAGGTCAAGTGACCAGATAATATGATGTAATAGGATGGCGAAGGCTTTCATAAGTCATGTCAAACTGGGCAACTCATTGCTCACACCAATGGCGCGTCAGGTGTCCCTTTCCACTGGACATTAGTGATTTCTCATAGTTGAGTATGTTCAGTGTTTGGTTTCCCATGAAAAAGAATGGGTTGGAGTGGTGAGAAGTGAATTTTGATAGAGAGAGGTTTTTTTGAAAATTTTGGTTTTTTTAACTTAAGATCAATTCGGTGGTAAAACGGCAGAAAATGTGGCTTCCAAGACGTTGCTGAGCAAATCCACCAGAACAGGATTTGTTGACCCGACATTTTATGTGGTTGTCAAGATGACGCTTGGTATGTTGAATACTCCGTCTAATCTTCTCATGAATACAATGATTGTCCCTTGCGGGAGGACTATAGTGATTCGCGAGTCGAAAGAGACAGGTTTTGAAAAAATTGGACTTAATATTCAGTAATTATATTTTACAAAAAATATCAAGTAGAAAGAAGGGAGGTGATACTTACCTGTTTTGTTACGCGATCGGATATCCGAATCTCCTGGTGAGACATTCGCGATGGGACATTTGGAAGTCATCGCAATGGGACGTAATGACTGTCGTGGTAAGACATTTGAGGGGAGGTTCAACTCTTTATGATGGGACAATGGTTGAGTCTCCCCTTCTGGTCGTGTGTCATGGTGGGTTGCAATGGGACTTGGTGGTTATGTGATGGGGCATTTCGATTTGATGACTCCTTAACTGCTTTGACGTCGTGATGGGACAATGATGGTGTATTTCTTTCTTTGACAGATCTTGGTTATACGATGCATTGGGGTCAGTTTGAATGTTGTCTTGAGATCGCGACGGGACTTGCCTTTGGCCTTGGTGGTGTGGTGGGGTTTTTACATTGCGATGAGACATGAGTGCGTGGCTGACTTAGGCCAATGAACTGAGGTGTTGGGACAGCATTGGGTATATGTGTGTTATGTCGCAATGGGACGTGTTATGAGGCATTACCGACTCGCTCTATCTCTGGTCTGCATGTGGGGCTACGCAATGGGACGAGGGAGAGTGATTCTGATCGTGGTGGGGTGGGTGGTGCAAACTGATTTATCTTGTGGCTACAGGTGTTGTGGTCATCATTATTCGCTTTTGTGTCACCGATGGGACTTTTATTGTTTATTTTTTTAATTATTATTATATATATATATTGTCTTTTTGGCTAGATTGCGATAGGGCGTCTGAAGGTATTCTGAATTTTTGGGTTGTGTTATCACGATGTGACTGTGAGCAATAATTTTATTTTATTTTATTTTATCAGATTATTTATGGCAGCAGAGCGAGTGGCAGGTATTGGGGCATGATTTGGTCGCGATGGGACTGTGGGGAGTAGTTTTCCCTTTGATTTTTATTGTATTTTGTGTGATTTTTACTATGGTTTTATTTTTATTTTCTTATTATTGTAGTTATTTTTATTTTTCATTTTATTTACTTCATTGAGTGATTTTGCTCATTTTTTTGGTCTAGATGGGCTAGGATTGTATTTTATCATTATTAATGGGGTTTTATGGTAAAAGGAAATTTTGGGCATTTGTTTTGCTTAAGGTATGGGTTTTTATTTTAGTTTTTATGTTTATTTTGGAGTGACACTTGTTAGAAATGTGTGAGTTTGAATTAAAGCTTGGATGGAGAGTTAGATGTTTTCATTCTATTGTTTTATCTATTTTGCCTTGGAATTGTGTTTCTTCGAGGGGTAAGTGTAATGTTTTAATTAGTTTATCTCAGTTTGTGGTGGGTCATGGTTCTTTTAGGGGGCATGTGTTGTTTGGTTATTAGGTTATCTATGTTTGTCATGATTGGTGTTTCTTTTGAGGGGTATGTGCCTTGTTTTAATTAAGATAGATGAAGGGGGCTTGTGAATGAGACACTTGTCAATTTATGGTGAAGAGGGTATAGGTTATAAATAGGTGTTTAGGGGTTGGCCTTTATTTTGTTATTTTATTATTTTATTTTAGTTTTATAATTTTAGCATTTATAATTTGATATATCTAATGTCTTTTCTTCCATCTTATTTTGTATCCCGGGTATTAAATCCCAAGGGCTTTGTAATAGTAATTTATGTATATTTATTTTGAGAATGAGCAGTATTGGAAATGTGGAGTAGTGCCCGGGGCACCACTCTGTTGGGGGAAGAGATGGAAGAGTTAAAGGTAGTGGGAAGAAAACCAAGGAAAAGAACTGTGTCAGAGTTCACGTGATCGGCGTCAATTGCCCCTTGGCAGGTTTTGTGGATTGTCCTTTGGTCGGCTCTCCCTTGGGGTTTTCAAAGATCGACCTTCCATAGGTTTATGGCTAGGATCTTGGGTGGCTTTCTGTGAGTCACTCTTTCTTCTCTATCGGCTCGGGGCTCTGCGATGCTGTCATTTTATTGTGTGATTTGGAAGATTGCATCATAAGCGGCATCTCAAGGGGAAAAGGAGGTGGAGATAAGATTTTTGTTAGAATTCATTCAGTGTGTACTTCCTCTCCGGGCCTCTCAGCCATATCTCCCTTTCTATGTGTTATTATTCAGGCATTTTCCATCAAGGGTGCCCATTCTGATTTTAAATTCAGCTTTCGTTTAGCGGGTTTAGTTTGATTCTTGTTTCAGGGATGTAATTATTTTTGTATGTTCAAAGGGTATGCCCTTGGTGTAATTTGAACCATTTTATCATATTTATAAAAGTGGTGATTTTGACTATTTTTGTGGATTTATTTTGGGTTCCAAGAATTTTGTCTTGATTGGTGTAGTTTATCTTGATTTGGCCCTAACTTTGGCTCTGGTCTGTGTTCGAGTTATATCGGTTTGAGTGCTGATGTGTTGTGACTTAGTTTAGTGTTTATGCGCTTTTAGTAATCATTTTCAAGGCATGCGTGCACGCATAGGTGAGGCCTTCTCTAATTTTCGGAGTGCATGAGTATAGGTGTGAGGTGTATGGCATATACTCTGGGTTGTAGGTGTGGTTTTAAATATGGCTAAGTCCCAAGTTTGGACCCTGGTTGCTACTGTGTATATATATTTTGGCTAAAACTAGGGAATTACGCGCTTGATTTAGGGCATTTAATTCAATTGCGCGTCTCTTTGTGCATGTGCAATGGAAGGGCTCAGGGGGGAAATTACTCATTGAATTATGCATGTGTAATCCAATTGCACGCTCTGATCAGTGCGTGTGATTGGAGCATCAGCAGGTCACTGTGCGGGTGACCTTTCGAATTGTGAGCAAGGTGGAGGTCATGGAATTCGCTAGTCGCACTTTTTCGGCAGAAGAAAGTCTAATTGCGCACTCTAGACCTAGCGCGCGATTCAGGTCATGTGTTTTTTTGCTGAGCGCGTGATTCAGTTGCGTGCCAGTTTTTGGGTGCGCGACTGGCCTACACTCTATATAAGTCGCGAAACTTATCATTTCTCCCACGTTTTCTTGTTTCTTCTCCAATTCGTGCTCTTCCCTGCATCCTTGCGCTCTGATTTATGTGTTTCTGTGATTCTTGCGATCTACTGGTCCATTTCGTGCACCATTTCTTACGTTCTCTTTAATTTTTTGTGCTATTTATTTTGAGATGGAGTCTGAGGGTAGTGACTGACTTTTCTTGTTTTCTTTGGACTTGGAGCAGATGGTGGTGAGGGAGGGGAGACTCCTGAGATTCCTACCAGTGCCGACGTTGGTGTCGAGGGTGAGATGGTCATCAGAGAGAGTGCTCATGGACTTGTTGGGGGGCCGAGGGCTTGTGATGTCTCTATTGGAGAAGTTCTTCACAAGGGATCAGGGAGGTGCCCGCGAACAAGAGTTTCTTCTTTTACTTCCTAGGCATTTAGGTTATAACGTAGATTCCTAGGATATGGAAACCCACTTTTTAATTTGTGTTGAACTCGCATCTAGTGTGCGTGTGCATTCATGCATCATGCTTGTATCTAGCTCTAGGTCACATTTAATTTACCGTTTTATGTTACCTTTATCATTTTTTGGGTGATTTATAGTCTGCCATTATCTATTATTCTTGTCTTCTCGTTGTTTGTTGTTACTATGCCATTGCTTTAGTTGTTATCGTCGTTTTGTTGGTTGGTTAACCATGGTCAGCTATCATTGTTTATCGTTTGTTTCTTTTATTATTACTATTATCAATATGTTTTCATTTTTGTTATCATTGCTATTCTTTTTTCTATCGGAATTAGGGGTATTTGTTGTTATAATCCTAGCTACTATTGTTATTATTATTAGTATTATTGATTAGATCTAACTATTGTCAGTGTCTTAAGTTACTTAGTGACCCCCCATAGTTATGAGTCTTACATTTCTTTTTGCTTCATTGCTCCTTAGGAGCCTCCTTTCCTAGCTATCAGCACTACATGGTCAGAGTCCCATGCCTGGTACCATGTCCTACCTGAGTTTCAGCAGGCGCGGTTAGTGTCTTTTGGCTTCGGGCCTATCTTCGAGCTTAAGCCCTTTCTGATCGATCGGGGTTTGATCGGGGCTATTCTGGAGTGATGGAGGGAGGAGCAGTAGGCATTGCTCTTTCCACTAGGGATGTTCATGCTAACCCTGGAGGACTGGGTCCACATCACCTGGCTCAAATTTGAGGGGGAACCACTGACAGGGAAGATGGAGGGAGATTACTTGGCAGTATGTGAGACAGTGCTCGGAGTCGAGTACCAGTCCAGTGGGTCCGGGCCAGGGATGGTCCAAGTAACATGGTTCTTCGATACTTTTGCTATTGGATTTTCCTTCGAGACGTCACTCGGAGAAGAGAGCGGTGTTCCAGGTGCGTTGCAAGGTGATGGCGCTTCGTGAGCGTGTGACGGACCAGGAGTGGCGACCGATAGAGTCCTCCAGGCATTTTTGGTGCGGTGTTATTTTCTTCTTCAAACCGGGGCTGTGTGACAGGTCTGTTCCTGACACTTCTTGGGGACCTAGATCGGGTGCCTAGGTACGCTTGGGGTGCAGCAGCGCTGAAGCACCTTTACGAGCAACTCTATCGTCGGGGGAGAGGTGTTGCGATGATCGGAGGCTTTCTTCCTTTTCTTCAGGTGAGATTGAGTTGACCGTTAACTTTATAATGTATTAATTATTTTTGTTTTCTTTCTTAGTGATTGTTTCGATGTTTGTACATTTCCTTGTTTTGGGCATATGATCATTTCGCCTTCTTGTCCCCATGGGTGCGGACGGACATTGCTTTCACTTTCCCGTGGATCCATGTATGGCGGAGGGCGATGGGGCGATGCCACCAAGTTTTGGATCTTCAAACCATGTGGGGTCTCTTTGAGGACATGCATTTGGGGCAGGTACGAGTATTTTATGTTATTAGAGCATTTAGTCCTCAGGATTTAAGATTTTTTGATGGCTTGTTTCTGGTTACAGGTCATTTGGAGGCCTTACGTGGCCGAGGAGGACGCCGAGCAGTCGGTGATACAATCCAGTCAGCCTTTCTTTGACATGGACATATGGGTCCATTATTTTCAGAAGGTGGAGCGCATCTACCTATCTCAAGTGGCCTGATAATTGGGCCTTCCTCAGTGAGTCCCTTCGGAGATTCACAGCCGTGTGGAGATGAGGGCTCAGATTAAGGATGAGGGCTCCCTGAGGAACTTTGCATCGAGGATGAGGGCTTAGATTGACGACTTTACAGCCAGGTGGACCAGGGTGACAGGGGCCCGCGATGAGGCAAACACCCAGGAGTTTGTGAGATGGTTTCAGGAGCTCGGCGGTGGTCGGCTCTTCATGTGTCCTTTCCATGGGAGTGGCTCTTTCACGGTTGTTGGTCCTGAGTTTGCCTCGACATTGAGGGAAAGGTTAGCCGCGCTAGAGTAGGGCCATCTAGGTTTCAGTGTCCATGGAGTGATGGATGCCCTTCACAAGGCGATGGAGCAGATGGGATGTGCTCTGTGGCCCGATGAGGAGATGCTGAGCTCCTTGACGACCTCCATCTTCCAGCCTAGGGCAGTGGAGGATCAGTTGAGGGCCTAGCTGGCAGAGGCTCGTCGATCCCTAGTGAGGTGGTTTATTTGTTTTAGTTGTTAATCTGTTCATTTTGCTTCTAGTCGATTTAATATGGTTGTTTTATCTTGTTTCCTCCTCGTTTGTTAGACTGTGCAGGAGGGCGAGGTCACCAGTCAGGCGGTGTATATCAAGCTGCTCTGAGGCCAGTAGTAGGTTGGTCGAGAGGTGGAGGCAAGCCTACGTTCGGAGGTGGAGGCAAGCCTTAGTTAGGGTAGTTTTGTTTTTAATTTTTAGTCGTGGTGTTATCTGATGTGCTTATTATTTGTGTTGTAGCCGTCTATGTCTGAGATTCCTCCTCTGCAACCTACCAATCCGGTGACTGCTGCGACTGTTGAGCACCTTCTTTGGGAGGGCAGATCTGGTATGCTTCTCCCTCCCTTTTTAGATTTCCTTTGCTTCATAGGTATGCTCAATTCTTGATTTAGTGTGGTCATGCAGGCTCATCAGCTTGAGAAGTCAAATCTGGAGATAATGCAGGCTCACGTCGTTCTGGAGGCGAGGCAGGTTCTCTTGGGTGTGCATAGTCGCAAGGAGTTGCTCGTTGATATGCTCATTGCACAGGGGACCCAGGCAGAGGCAGTGGAAGATGTTCGTTAGATGGTGCAGGCAAAGATGCAGGCAACCATATACCGACTACAGTATCGGTTGGCTAGGACTAAACGGGGGGTGAGTGGGATGGCCGGCCGCCTCTCCCGGTCGGAGTCAGTGGCCACTGGCTCCCTAGCTAGCCAGCCCTGTCGTACGTCACGTGAGCGTGTGAGGGATTATGTTCATGAGGACTCTATCATCCGGGGGTTACTTGTCGAGGGTCCTTCACATTCGCAGTCTAGGCGGTCGGCCAGTCAGACGAGGGAGGCTCCGTTGCGTGGCCCCCCCTCCCAAGGTATGCTTACCTACACCTGGGGCTTGGATTGAGACTTCAAAGGATTAGACTCCTGATCCATAGGTTGATGATACTAGGGACAGTGGTGACCGACCATCCCAAAGACAGTGTAGGGAGTAGGGTGTATATTAATATTTTTGCATTCTTTATTAGTTCATTATATATACAAGGGGTATGCCCCCAGTGACAGATGTAAAAGAAATTTTGATATATATATATATAGAGAGAGAGAGAGAAAGATTTTTTTGGACTAGAAGTACTTGACCTCGCTTTTCCCTTTATGTCACCTTCCATACTTTAGCTACTTGTTTTTGGTCTTGTCACCTATTATTGGGACTTGGATGCTTCTTTAGTTGGTCCAGTAATAGTTGAAGTTTGCTCTATATCTGCATGTGAGGATAAAGTTATCAGTAATAAAAGGGGGAGGAGGTGTCTCAGATCAGGGTCAGGTAATAAAAGGGAGTATCATTGTATCATTTTTAAAAAAAAATATTTCTACTATTTTTCATTATAAAAAGAAAATATAATGCAACAGGGAAAGCAAAGTACTAAAGAACTTTAAAACTAAAAAAATGCCCCAGTGTAGGAGAGTGATAGAATATGTAGTGTAGTAGCTATGGCATTCTTCCTTGAGCGATCACCTTGTTACTCCGCATGTAACTATGAAGAAGCAGGGGCCTTAATGTGACTCCTCTTCCAAAATAAAAATGCCCCAGTGCTGAGTTGTGATGGAATTTTCCTGGGTGAGTATGTAGAGCGATGAGTGTCTTTAACGAGTCAGCCTTGAAGAAAATCATCTGATGATACTTTGCCGTATTAGGAAAAGGGTGTTTACTTATATCAGTTGTGTGCTGGATTTTACCTTTAACAGTGGCCGTCATAACACATAGTCTCGACTGGGGTGAGGTGAGTGATAGGTAGCGGGTGATTGCATCAATCATCATCACCAAGTTGTGGCTTTATTTTCAGGGATATCCTCAGAAAGGTTCTGACTCATGGTCTGAAAGTAAAATTAAAGGTGAAAGAGGGATAAGGCTTAATGATGTGGGGACCATTTTTTACTTAACCACTTTAAAAGGGGAGGTAACAGTATTTTTCTCAGATGGTATGCAGTGTCATGATTGAGCTCTCCATCATGTTTTGGTACCATCAAAATCTCATATTCTGTGGTTAGAAAGGGTTTGTCCTCCCGCCACCATACGATGATATCTAGTAGTGTAGAGGCACCAGGGAGACCCTCACAGTTTGCTTATACTTTCCTAACATAGTTGTCAAGAATGTCCTTGCATTTTGCTTATGCTTCCCTAGGCTCATTGACTTGTTCACCTGTCGTATTGCTCTCGCTCAAGTATGCTTCTATTACCTCTCTATTTTGATCTCTCACTTTTGTCTCTCCTGAAGCATGTATATATATTTTGAAAGCAGCCTACTGTTAAGTGGTGAAAAATGCCACTTTTCACCCTTTAACCTGACCATTGATAGATTTGTGAGCACACTAATAAGCTTCTGTCAAGTGCATTTTGTAGACAACAATGAAAGAGGACACTAATGCAGAAAACCACTCAAGAATGCCCAAAAAAGGGCAATCACTCAGCACAGGACAAACCCAGCAACAACACACCAGAGGGTAGCACATCATTGACCCTTGGAGCACGTGGCTGCAGCAGGGCAAGGTGAAGGAAGTGAAAATAGGCTGAAAATATCATATCGATTGGTCACCTGAAGACTTCGATAGGAGCTGAAAGTAAAGAAAGGAAGAATTCATGCAGTTGAAGAGGTTTTCGATAGGACCTGAAGGCAGAAGAAGAATGGATTCATGTGGATTGAGGAGTTCGATAGGATCCAAGAACCTATCGAGCAGCTAAAAGGAAGGAAGAAATCATCCCATCGAAAACCTGCCTGAGGCGTCAAGGGAACCTATTGAATGGTTTCTTCAAACCTATCGAGATGAAGGCACTGGAACAGAACCTATCGAAGGGAACTTGAGCCTTTTGATAGGAGTGAGAGTAACCCTATCGAAATGGTGGCATGCAGAGCAAAGCCTGTCGAAATGGTTCTCCAACCTGTCGAAGAGCCCCTCCAACCTGTCGAATACTCCAGGCCAAGGGCTGAGAATGCTTAAACTCTAAGAGAAGGCTCATCCTATCGAAACCTATCGAAGAGATCTGAGAACCTAGCGAAAGGACAAAAATGCTCTATTTGAACCTGTCGAAAGCTTCCTGAACCTATCAAAATCCTGTGCAGAACTTCTCAGAAATTCAGTTGTGCACACGTTGTGATTCGATGATCTGCTACATGCAACCCGAGGCACCTGGTGATCGGCACGACCGCTCTAGAAGATGCCCTAGGAAACCCTAACCGACCCACATGCGCTAACATAACTCTAACGAACTCTGAGGACCTTCTAGAAGGGATTTTTGGCAGAAAAAATAGAGGAGAAAGCTATATATAGAGACCCCCAATTGCAATTGAAGGAGATTGAGATCTGAGCAAAATTCTGAAGATTAGAGCTTGAAGAGAAATTCTATTTTCCCTCCTTTAGCCCAAGCATGGTTGGCTAATTCCCTTGGACTAGTGAGGAGAGAAGTTAGATCTGTAATTGGGTAAGGTTAAGAGTGCTATTGAAGGTTCCTAGCTGTACAGACTACAGATCTGAGAGTATTTCCATTGTAGAGTGACGTTGATTGTAATATTAATACTATTTTTAATGCTTTAATTAGATCTAAAGTTCCTTTGGTTCCATTTGGTGATCGATCAGATTTGTGTAGAGGAGTCTGTAGATCAGCTCACCCACTTAACTGGTAGGCCTCTTGGATACCACCCGATCTCCCTGGATCTGATACTCTTGTGATTCCTTGAGTCTGTGACCTAGGAATTACAGCACCTGTAGTGATTTTAATTGCTCTAATTGAGGCCTTAGCTATGGAGGAGATCCCTAGGATGGTCTGTGACCATTAAAGTGGACAGATCATAACCTTAAGATTAGTCCAAGCTCAGGCTCCAATTGGATTCGTCTGCTGCAAATCCATGGATTCAATAAAGTATATAGGATGGTCTATGACCATTAAAGTGGGCATATCATAGCCTTAAGACTAGGTGGATCCTGCGATTCGAAGTGGAGTTTATACCCTGCAGCTGTGCTTATATCCAGTTGAGGGAATTGTGTGCTCTAAACCTCTGTAACATAATTAATTGAATCTGATTTCAGTGAAAACCAATCTCCAAGCTACTCTTCTCCATTTTCTGCTTTTTACCTCTTTCCCCTGCAAGATCTAAGATCCTAAACTCGATCCAAGTTAGTCTATGTTTAATTTTAGCTTAGCTTAAGTGACAATCCATTTTAAACCTCTCCCCTGTCTTTTAGCTAATATAGCATTAGTTTGGGTGCCAGATCTAATACAGATATGGAGATTTATCATATTTTAAAACCAACCTCCCTATGGACATTCCCTTACTCACCATCTTTATAAAACTTGCTACAACAGACCATGATTACTTACAGGTCTGTGTGAGTGTATTCTGCCTAGTTTTATTGATGATTTTAGACCCTCATTTGAGGGAAGGAAAACACTCCAACAAGTTTTTGGCATCGCTGCCGGGGAGGTTTGTTTAGAAATTAATAGATCTAAGTTTTGATCATAGATCTATAAAAATTGATAGATGTTTGCTTAATTTTACTAACTGCATTTGTAAGTTTTGTTATTTTTCAGTATTTTGTGTGCATTTCATCAGATCTGAGGTTTCTAGGAAGAGGAGAATTGTGCTAGAAGCTGCTCTGTAGTTTGCATCCCTCTACTCCCATTTTCTCTTTCAAATTTGTTCGCTTTTCTTATAATAGTTAGAAAGCTTGGTTGATTCTACTTGCTGTGTTGAGAATCTATTTTGCATTCAGAATCTGCGTGTTGTATGTTCGGTAGGAGAACTCTCCAAACTCAGATTATTCCACTAAATCCAGAGGTTGAAAGACTTCTCAGATCCAAACCAACTACACCTACTTTTGTTGCATTTGATTCTGTAGAAATGGGTGGGCAACAACAGCCAAGAACCCTTAAGGAGTTTAATGCACCAGGGGTCTATAATTCCCCCTTTTGCATTCAATTCCCAGATGCTCAGGGAAACTATGAGATAAAATCATCCATCATTCAAATGCTGCCCTCATTTCATGGCTTGACCAAAGAAGAGCCCTACAAGCACATTGATGAGTTCTTGGGACTGTGCACTACATTTAATATCACAGGTTTGGGGGAGGAGGCCACCAGGATGAAACTCTTTCCTTTTTCATTAAAGCACAGAGCCAGGACTTAGTTGTCCTTGCTTCCACGCAACAGCATTCAGTCCTGGAGTGATCTCCAATGTCAATTTCTGGCCAAGTTCTTCCCTATGTTAAAAACCAGCCAGTTGAGGAAGGGTATCATCTCTTTTACCCAAGATCCAACTGAAGATTTTCATCAATCCTGGGAGAGATTTAAGGAACTCCTAAAGAAATTCCCCCACCATCAAATCCTTGAATGACAATTGGTTCAAAGCTTTTATCAGGAAAGTGATGCTAAAAGTAGAGATATGATAAATGCTTCCTGTGGTGACACCTATCTCCATAAAATTGTAAAGGAGGCATGGGAGCTCTTTGATATTATTAGTGAGAACTCTATGCAAAGGGAAACCTTAGCAAGAGATCTAGAGCCTCCTAAATTGGTGAAGGAGAACATCTCAAGAGGGAAGATATATGAAGTGAGTGTGCCAAGTGAGTTGGAAAGGAAAGTGAACAGCGTAGCCCTAAAATTTGATAGGCTGATGGGAGCAATGTAGTCAACTGTGGCTACTAGGATGGAGGAGGCATGTGCCATATGCCAGTCCCCTGCTCATTCCCTTGAAGAATGCCCATCTGTTGACCAGTTTCCTGATTTTATAACAGAGCATGTCGCTGCAGCTCAGTCTTATGGGCAGCAGCCTGCTGCTCGATATCAATGGAGGAACCACCCCAATCTGAGGTGGCAACAAGATGCATACCCCAGCCAGTAGCAGTAGCCCCAACAGCCCATTCCCTACAGAAATGCTCAGCCCTATCGAGAAAGTTATGTCCCAAGGCCTCAGTATCACCAACCCATGGCCCAACCTATAGTTCCTCCTGTGCACCAATCTGCACCCCCTTCAGCTGTGAGAGCACCATCATTTGAGGAATAAGTTCTATCTTCACTGCAGAGCTTGAACACCTTATCCCAAACTGTGCACTCTCACAACCAGAGCATAAAAAAGATAGAGGATCAACTTGGTCAGCTGTCTGATGCTCTAACTAGGAGAGAGGGAGGAAGGTTACCTAGCCAACCACAGGACAATCCACGAAGGCAGTTTGTAGTGGGTGAAGTTTTCTCCCCCTATGAGGAAGCCAAATCTCTTACAACTTTGAGAAGTGGTAAGCTAGTGGACAACCAAGTAGGCTCTGAGCCTGTGAGGAATTTGGAGGAAGAAAATGAAGTGATTTCTACAAGCACACAACAAAACCCACCAGTGGTGGACTTGAAGGAACAATCAGCTGTGAATAAAGAGGATAATGAGGATCGTCAAGAAAAGAAAAGAATAAAAAAGAAAGAGGCCCCATTGGGTAAGGCTGCAAGTGAGGGAGCAATCCCACATTTACTATTTCCTAAGGTACTACAAGCACCTTCCCCTTTTGATAAAGGATAAGGAAAAATTGAGGAAATGATGGAGACTTTCAAGCAAGTAAAGATTAATTTGCCTTTACTTGATGCCATTAAACAAGTCCCAGCCTATGCCAAGTTTTTAAAAGAACTATGCACCCATAAAAGACAATCCATGATACACCTATCCAAGAAAGTCTTTTCAGTAGAGAAAGTGAAACAAATTTTGTTGATTGCAAGCCCAACCAAATTCCAAGACCCTGGAACCCCCACAATCTCCTGCATCATTGGGGATCACATCATTGGCAAAGCCTTATTAGATCTGGGAGTCAGTGTAAATATGCTTCCATATTCAGTATATGAGAAGCTGGGCTTAGGCAAATAAAAGCCCACACATGTGGTCCTCCAGCTAGCTGACAGATCTGAAAGGAAACCTGTGGGGATAATTGAGGATGTTTTGGTTGGAGTTGACAAATTATTCTATCCTGCTAACTTTTTGGTATTGGACATGGAACCAAGCAAATGTGCTTCTTCCATACTTGTGATTCTAGGCAGGCCCTTTTTGGCCACTGCCAATGCTCACATACAATGCAGGTATGGGATCATGGAAGTGTCATTTAGAAACATGAAGGTTAAGCTGAATGTGTATAACACTGGATATCAACCCTCTCCTGAAGAGGTTTGCTTTTCCATTAATGCCCAAAAAAAAGTGATGCATGATAATCCACATTGGCTGGTGCAGGACAATGCTTGGTTCACAGATGGAAAACTGCACCCAAGGAATGGACACTGGTTGAGGAAAAGATCTATGAAAGGTGCCAAGTTTGATGAGCCTGAGGAGACTATGGACCTTCCAGACCCTCCAGATTAGCCCCTGAAGCCAGTATGTATCATATGTACCATACTTTGTTTTTAGGTGTTTACTTAGTTGTTAATTGATTTTTTTTATTTCCTTGCAATAATAAAAGAAAAAATAAAACTGCCATGCTCAGTACTAGACTAGCATTCCCAGTTGTCCTGAGGTAATGGGAGCTGCTCATAAGAGAATCAAATCATGAGGCACCACATCAACAGAGCCTGCTGAGAACTGAGACTGCGAGTGCCAAGAAATACAGCCTTATTTGCTTTTTAGAAGTCTTCGACAGGTCAAGTTTACCTTTCGATAGGTCACATGGTGATTTCGACAGGATGTTCGATGGCTTCGATAGGCACTGAACTTCTCGACAGGTGAAATTAACTTCTCGATTGGTTAAAAAGAGCAAAACGGAGATTTCGATAGGTTCTAGATACCAATTGGAAACCTATCGAAATAATGACTCAGCTGCCGTTTAAACTGTTTGAAAGGATAGTTCCACCTATCGGGATCCTATCGAATCATCCCCTTTTAAGGTTTTGTCTGCTATGCTTTCAACGGGACGCATGAACCTATTGAGACCATCAAGTTCATCCTATCGGAATCATATTCCACCCCTTATATACCTGTCGATAGGTCATTTGTGCCTCATTCCATACCTTCTGGAAAACCCTAGCTCTTTTCCTCTCTCTTTCACCTCCCTCTTTCTCCACTAAATCCTCATAGAACCTTCAGCTATTCAATCTGCCATTTTGTCAGTACATTCGCTTACACAGAGGAGCATTTTGCCCCTGACTTTGGGAAAATTGAAGCTATGTATTGCGTCTGTTAAACCCTAGGGATTTTGAGGTCGGTTGCCTTCCCACCATTAATTTGTCATTCCTCTATTTTTTAACCTTCAAACTCCACTCCAAGTTGGTGAGTGACTAATCTCTAAGAGTAAAATGGATGAGCCGGACGAAACTCTAGTAAACATACGCCGGAGAACAACTGCTTCCACTCCTAAATCCCCCGCGAGGTCGAAGCTAGCTGACAAACTACCTATAAAGAGGAAGCTCACTGAGATGATACCCAAAAAGGCTCCTAAAGCTAGGAAAGCCAAAGCTGTTGAGATTCAGGAGCCTGTGGTGGAAGAAACCTTAGCGTGAGCTACTCCTCCGACAAAGCTGCCAGCTGGGTTAATAACCCCCAATGAGTTTATAGAAAAATTGAGTCTTGTCCCTGAGACAGATTTTGATCTGGCATATTTTTCCAACATTGGGGAGTGCCAGGGGACATTGGAATATTTGAAGAAAGAAGGTCTACTACTCCTTCTTTCACCCTTGAAGGAAAAAGTCTACCCCAGGTTGGTGAAATTATGGTACTAGAACCTGACAAAGAAGGTGGTACCTGGGGCTGAGGATATACTAGAAATCTTGATTGATGATGGCGGTATTTGTCATTGCGAGAGATATTGGGATGGCTTTGGGAGTCCCATATCAATTTGACTCCACTAGAGCTGAGGGAGCACCTACAAGGGCTACATTTCGGGTAATGGCTAAATAGCTTACTAACAGAATAGTGGGCTCTGGTGAATCCTTGATGAGAAGAGACCTCCATCCTAATCGTACCCTCAGACTCATTGATATCATTCTGAGGAAAAATGTCTATCTCTCTGGCAATTTGTAAGAGAGAAGGACCCCATTAGTGGATGCCCTATACTTCTGTTCAAAGGGGCAATTTGTGAATGCACCTAAGCTGATTTTTGAAACAATGGTGGACATCAATGACAAGGTGCTGAAGAGGCAAGATTTTGCTAAAGGAGGAGGTTTGGCTTTCTGCAGACTCATCATATGTCTACTTAAGACTGGAAAGTATACAATCAAGCGAAATGAGCCAATGGAGAAGCTGACCATCAAATTTTATGGAAAAAGGGAATGGTCGACCAGCCTCACCTTAATTAAGAAGAGTCAGCCAGTTGGAAGGGAGGCGGCTGAGAAGGCACCCACTACCGTGGCAGTAGAGACTCCTGCAGAGATACCCTTATCCACCCCTCCACCTACCATACCTGTTCCATTACCCACACCTCCACCCACTTTGCTTTTTTCGTTTGTATCAGTCCCTCTTCCAACAGACTTCTCTCCACCCACCTCTGAACCTGTTCCCCCTTCACCCACCTCCCAGGTTTTCCAACCTGACATCCTTGAACCTCCCACATTTTCCGAGCTTACCTCTACCATTTCTTCTCCACCCATTTCTAATTTCCCCCCTTCACAAACCCCTCTACATCCACAGGGTGTGGACCTGTTCACCACTACTAGGTTCACGGCCCTTATGACCTCGATTGTGGAGGATGTGGCTCATGAATACACTCCACTTCCTGACTCCCCACGCCCCACTCCTCCTCATTTTAACCATGCACCCTCTTCCCCCTTCCATCATGTCCAAACACCAGCCCCTTCTACCCCACCATGCCTGACAGCCTCACTCAAATTCTATCCCTCCTTCAAACCATTCAGTCCCAATTAACCATCAACACCGACAACTAGACCCTCATGAGCTCATGTCTCCAATCAATTCAATCCACCCTTACCTCATCCTTTTTCGCTCCTCAACCCCCTCACATATCCCCTCCTACTTCACCTATACTTACTCCACACCATGTTGCTGCCCAACCTGAGGAAATAGCCGCAACCGAAGGCTAAATCTAAAGGAAAAGCTCCCTTATCTAAGGATGAGCTGAAAAACCTGGCTGACCTCTATGATTGGCGAGCTGAGGCCTGTAAATAGCTATGGCAGCTTGTTGTTTTAGTTTCTTCCTCACTTGTCTCATGTATATATTTGGCATTTTAACACAGTTTATCTTCTTGTAGTTTTTTTGTATCTCTCTTTTCCCCCCATGCCTCTCCCCTAATTTCATGCTGTCAACAGTGAGGACACTGTTTAGTTTAGGTTTGAGGGTATGGCATGTATGCCAATAAATTAGTTAATTTTAGTATAGCTAGGCTAAAAAGAATTGTTTGGAATTAATTAGAGTAAATTCTCACTGAAATTTTTGTAGAAAGAGGAAATTAAGAAAATAACTATTTGAAACTGAAATAAGCCGTAGTCCAACAGACCTCATGAGGCAAATGTCATCAAGTTGTGAAAAATAATTTTGATGTGTAGTAAACTTGAAATAAGAGAAGATTGTGAAGATACATCCCTGAAAATTTTGATGGAAGGTCATACCCAGTGAGATTTGGGCCTGAAAAAGTTTCTTTGAAGAGTGCCTTGGAAATTTTTCTGCTTTAAGGACTGATGGGATCTAATTCTGATCACTAGAAGTTAGGCAAACCCAAATTGAAACAGCTTGATAGCATTCATGACATTTATGACATGAAGGTCATCCCTTGGTCAGTTTAAGCTTAAAATGTCCCACCTTTGAACTGCCCTTGATGCACACCACTTAAGCCTTAAAAGTCCCAATTTTCTTTAATGAAAACTAGAAAATTTGAACCCAAAACCTCAGTGACCTGATACAAATTTGAACCCAAAACCTCAAAAGGAAAAGGTGAAGGAATGAAAGAAGGCAGAGCTAGTTTGAGAAGTGGTTGAAAGAGAAGAAAAACACAGTTGGTGGCATTTGTGGTATTCCGACCCATAAAAATAAATAAATAAATAAAATAGAGCAAAAGAATGGGAAAGAGAAGTCATTTCATTGAAAGATTGAAAGGAAGAGAAGAAGCTGGCCACTTTGGCCCTGAAAATTCAAGAAGTAGATGGAATTGTGCAGAAATGAAGGAGGTGAAGCCATGAATCATCTCCTTACCTTTACTGATTTCTCAATTTGAATCCCTTTTACCCTTTCATTCTTTTACAAACTTCATCCATAAGCCACATTACAACCCAATGAAAAGACCTTACTGATCTGAAATTGATTGAGTTGTCATGTGGATATAAGGATCTGTCTAATCTATGGTGAAAAGAGTTAGAAAATTTCATAAATTAGAGCAACGCCTCTGCTCATGTTTACAACCCTATTTGAGGACTGTAACTGCTCTTGAGCTGTGTGAAATTCTACACCCTTCATTTTTGTTGTGAGTTAACAGCCCTGGTGAGACTTCGGCCTGAAATCCAATTTGATGGGGGTAGTATCAAAACAGAATTCTCAAGTGAAAGGTGAGCCATGCATCAATCTTCAGACACAATGCCTTGACATAAACTGATTGATGATGAAGGAATTACTGCAAAACTTCATGTTTTAAGTTGGTGATTTTTCTACTGAAAACCCTCTAGAACTGAAAAGACATGATGAGAATTTATTCTAATTCACTGAAACTCTGTTTAGCAGGATGCACTACTATTAACTAACCTTACTGGAGAAGTTTGTGGGTACCTTCACTGAAATCCCTCAGGAGACTTCACTCCTCTACTAGGGATCACCTAGGGGTTTAAAAGGCTTGGTGCATATGCTAAATGCATCCGTGCTCCCTACGAAAGTGGCATTTTAATTCTTTTTTTTTATTATTCTCCTTTGCTGAGGGACTAGCAAAGCTTAGGTTTGGGGGTGTGTTAAGTGGTGAAAAATGCCACTTTTCACCCTTTAACCTGACCATTGATAGACCTATGAGCACACTAATAAGCTTCTGTCATGTGCATTTTGTAGACAACAATGAAAGAGGACACTAATGCAGAAAACCACTCAAGAATGCCCAAAAAGGGGCTATCTCTCAGCACAAGACAAACCCAGCAATAGCACACCAAAGGGTAGCACATCACTGACACTTGGAGCGCGTGACTGCAACAGGGCAAGGCGAAGGAAGTGAAAACATGCTGAAAACATCCTATCGATTGATCAACTGAAGACTTCGACAGGAGCTGAAAGCAAAGAAAGGAAGAATTCGTGCAGTTGAAGAGGTTTTTGATAGGACCTGAAGGCAGAAGAAGAATGGATTCGTGTGGATTGAGGAGTTTGATAGGATCCAAGAGCCTATTGAGCAACTGAAAGAAAGGAAGAAATCATCCCATCGAAAACTTGCCTGAGGCATCAAGGGAACCTATCGAATGGTTTCTTCAAACCTATCGAGATGAAGGCGCTGGAACTGAACCTATCGAAAGGAACTTGAGCCTTTCTATAGGAGTGAGAGAAACCCTATCGAACTGGTGGCATGCAGAGCGAAGCCTGTTGAAATGGTTCTCCAACCTTTCGAAGAGCCCCTCCACCTGACGAATACTCCGGGCCAAGGGCTGAGAATGCTGAAACTCTAAGAGAAGGCTCATCCTATCGGAACCTATCGAAGAGATCTAAGAACCTAGTGAAAGGACCAAAATGCTCTATTTGAACCTGTCAAAAGCTTCCTGAACCTGTCAAAATCGTGTGTAAAACTTCTCAGAAGTTCAGCTGTGCCCACGTTGTGATTCGGTGACCTATTGCACGCAACCCGAGGCACTTGGTGATCGACACGATGACTCCAAAAGATGCCCTAGGAAACCCTAACCGACCCACATGCTCTAACAGAACTCTAACAAACTCTGAGGACCTTCTAAAAGGGATTTTGGCAGGAAAAATAGAGGAGAAAGCTATATATAGAGACCCCCAATTACAATTGAAGGAGATCAAGATCTGAGCCAAATTCTGGAGATTAGAGCTTGTAGAGAAATTCTATTTTCCCTCCTTTAACCCAACCATGGTTGGCTAATTCCCTTGGAGTAGCGAGGAGAGAAGTTAGATCTATAATTGGGTAAGGTTAAGAGTGCTATTGACGGTTCCTAGCTGCACAGACTACAGATCTGAGAGTATTTCCATTGTAGAGTGACGTTGATTGTAATGTTAATGCTATTTTTAATGCTTTAATTAGATCTAAAGTTCCTTTGGTTCCATTTGGTGATCGATCGGATTTGTGTAGAGGAGTCTGTAAATCAGCTCACCCACTTAACTGGTAGGCCTCTTGGATACCACCCGATCTCCCTGGATCTGATACTTCTATGATTCCTTGATTCTGTGACTTGAGAATTGCAGCATCTATAGTGATTTTTATTATTCTAATTGAGGCCTTAGCTTTGGAGGAGATCCCTAGGATGGTCTGTGACCATTAAAGTGGACAGATCATAACCTTAAGATTAGTCCAAGCTCAGGCTTCTATTGGATTCGTCTGCTGCAAATCCATGGATTCGATAAAGTCTATAGGATGGTCTATGACCATTAAAGTGGGCATATCATAGCCTTAAGACCAGGTGGATCCTACGATTCGAAGTGGAGTTTATACCCTGTAGCTGTGCTTATAGCCAGTTGAGGGAATTGTGTGCTCTGAACCTCTGTAGCATAATTAATTGAATCTGATTTCAGTGAAAACCAATCTCCAAGCTACTCTTCTTCATTTTCTGCTTTTTACCTCTTTCCCCTACAAGATCTAAGATCCTAAACTCGATCCAAGTTAGTCTATGATTAATTTTAGCTTAGCTTAAGTGACAATCCATTTTAAACCTCTCCCCTGTCTTTTAGCTAGCGTAGCATTAGTTAGGGTGCCAGATGTTATACAGATCTGGAGATTTATCATATTTTAAAACGAACCTCCTTGTGGACATTCCCTTACTCACCATCTTTGTAAAACTTGCTACAACAGAACCTGATTACTTGCAGGTCTGTGTGAGTGTGTTCTGCCTAGTTTTATTGATGATTTTAGACCATCATTTGAGGGAAGGCAAACACTCCAACACCTGTTAATGCAAGGATCGTGAGTTTTGATTGAGCCTAACATCTTCATTTTCTGCGCTCTAACATCTCCTCCAATGGCAGGGGGAAAGGGGTGAGAATTGGGTGTTACCTATGCTTTTAAAAGAGGTTGAGTATTCTACTAGTCTTTTGATCAAATCGCCCGAGAAGGTGGGCAGCGGGTCAGAAAACTCTGAAAGATATTCTTAGAAATAATACGTACGACTGGTGAATGGGTCATGATGACTATGAGGGTAGTAATTATAAATAACTATGTCCGACTATGGGGCATGACGATCATGGTGCTAAGGGTAGTATTTTATAAGGTACATGGCATTCTACGGGTTAGGAAGTTCCTCCACGTCTTGGTTTAACAACTTGTATACATTTCCAGGGTGCGTGACTATTATAACATAGGGTCCTTCCCAATTCGGCTTTAGTTTTTCTTTGGGATGAGCATGCTTGGGAGGCATGATTTTCTTCAAGACCAACTCTCCAATTTTGAAGGTTCGCTCGAAGACTTTCTTATCGTAGGCTTTGACCACTTTCCTTTGATATACTTGCATGTGATTAGCTGCCCTTAGACGCGTCTCATCGAGTTGTTCTAGTTCAACAAGCAGAGCAATTCTCCTTTGGTCTAGGGATTGCTCATCATCGAGTTGGATTCGTAGAGACGGTACATGTATCTCGTAGGGCAAGACTGCTTCCATCTCGTATGTGAGGAGGTAGGGAGTTTGGCAAGTGGCCGTGTGAATAGAAGTCCTATAGGCCTAGAGTGCTTCTAGTAGTCGTTCGGGTTAGTCGGCTCCATTGCTCACCTCCACCGTTCATTTCATAATTTGGATTAGCATTTTTTTGGTGGCCTCTGCTTGCCCACTTCCCTGGGGGTAGGATGGTGATGAGTGGCATAGGTCGATGTCAAATTTCTTGCATAGTCTCTTCGTCTTCTCCGCGATGAATTATGATCCATTATCAGTGAGGAACATCCTGGGTACTTCAAACCAGGTGATGATGTTATGAATAATAAATTTCATGAGCGTCGAAGTTGTGATTCCGATATATGACTCGGCTTCTGCCCATTTGGTGTAGTATTCAGTTGTAGTGAGTATGAACACGTGTTTTTTAGTGTTCCCGACCGTGTCCGTGAAGGGTCTGATAATATTGAAGGCCCATATCGAGAACGGCCATGGTGAGGTTATGGGATTCAATGCAACCGATGGGGCCTTCATAAGTGCAGCGCGTTCTTGGCAATGTTTGCAGCATTGGACATAGAGGTGGTAAACCCTCGTCATCATAGGCCAGTAGTAGCCTTGTCATATGATCTAGTCTGTGAGTCTTTGTCTACCGACATGGACATCGTAGGCACTGACATGTGCTTCTCGGATGATGTATTATCTTTTGACTGTCGTGACACATCATAGCAGCACTCATTTTGTGAAGGCTTCTTTGTATAGTATCTCACCCAGGATGCAGAATCTTACACATCTATTCCTTATGGTCTCTTTTTCGATCATGGTAGCATATGGAGGGACATATCGATGCTTCAGGAAGTTACATATGTCGAAGTACCATGGTTGTCCATCATCGATTCAAGATTTCTCGAATCTAAAGGTTGCAACATCGGGTTCTTTATTCGTAAGCTCCACTGAAATAGACTGCTTCTCTTTTGGCTGAGTTGGCAATTTTGGTTTCACTTGCCAGGAGACTTCTCGTGTTGGTGTTGTTAATTTATCAATGAATGACTTTGCATTTTTTCCGACTGGTATTTGTATGACTGAGGCTAGCATGGAGAGAGAATCTATGAGCTTATTCTCTAGTCTAGGGATGTATGTGAAAGAAATTCTCTCAAATTTCATTATCAGAAACTGAGTTGTTTCTAAGTATGCCATCAGCCTTCTTTCTTTGATCTTCCATTCCCTGATGACTTGTGATATCATAAGCTTGGAGTCGTCAATTATCTTCAACTGCTTGACGCCCAACTGTAGTGCTACTCATAGTCTGGCAATGAAGACTTCGTATTTCACAATGTTATTGGTGACCAGGAAATCAAGTTGAAAGGCTTTTGGTATGACAACTCCTTTTAGGCTTAGTAGGACTATCCTGATGCATTTCCCTTCGTGGTTAAGAGTGCCATCGAAGTAGAGCATCCGTGAAGTCTTGTTGGGCTCCTCGTCATGAACCGATAGTAGGTCTTCGTCAGGAAAGTCGGCGCGTACGGACTCGTTTCCTAGGAGTGAAAGGTTAGTAAGGTAATCGGCAATCACCTGTCCTTTGATGGAATTTTGTGTGACATAGGTGATGTCAAACTCTTGTAGTAGCATATGCCATTGAGAGAGCTTTTCAGATGTTGCGGGCTTCTCAAATATGTATTTCAGAAGGTCCGTATGTGCTAGTACCAATATCTTGTGCACTCCGAAGTAGTGCCGTAGTTTCGTCAAGGCCCACACTAGTGTGAGGCACATCTTCTCCATTATTGTATATTTCTGTTCGTACTCGACCATCGTCCTACTAAGATAGTAGATGGCCTTCTCTCTCTTGCCGTCTTTGTCATGTTGTCTAAGAATTACTCTCATTACTTTATCATTTGTTGACTCATAGAGGATTAGGGTCTTTTGAGAACTGGTAGCGATAATATCGATGGGTTGAGGTACTTCTTGATGTTGTCGAAGGTTTGCTGACACTGGTCATCCCATAAGGACTTGGCTCCTCTTTTAAGTAGTCTGTAGAAAGGGTAGCATTTGTCTGAGTGTTGGGAGATGAATCTCCTGATGAATTACGGTCTTCCTATTAGGCCTCGCAATTCTTTGATGTTGCTAGGAGGTGGCATCTCGAGAATGGCTTTGACCTTTACCCGGTTGACCTCGATTCCTCCCTTACTAACGATGAATCCTAATAGTTTTCTGGAGGTCACTCTGAACACACAATTTTTTAGATGCATCTTTAGCTGATATTTCTCAAATCTTTATAGTGCCAGTCGTAGTCCTTCAACATGTCTTGCTCGCGTTTGAGACATTACTAGTATATCATCAACATAGACTTCTACACACTTGTGCATCATATCGTAAAAGATAGCCATCATGGTGCATTGATACGTGACTCCTACATTCTTGAGGCCGAAAGGCATGACGACGTAGTTGTAAGTTCCCCATGGCATAGTGAACAAAGTCTTCTCTTAGTCGAATTTTGTTAGTTTGTTCTGATTATATTCGGAGAAGCCATCCATAAAGGATAACATCTCATGCCCAACAGTGTTGTCAACTAGAGTGTCAATGTGAGGTAGAGGGAAGTCATCTTTCGGGCATGCCTGGTTGAGGTTCCGAAAGTTGATGCATACCCTTACTCTACTGTCCTTCTTAGCAACATGTACTATATTCACAACACACTTAGGGTAGGGGACGACTCCAATGAATTTGGCTTTGTATAGCTTGTCGACTTCCTCCTTGACTTGTAGCGTTATGTGCGGGTGTATCCTTCTGAGTTTTTTCTTAACGGGCTTTACATCAAGTTCTAGGACAAACGATGTTCCACTGGGCTTGGGTCTAGACCGAGCATGTCTTTATAGGACCATGCAAAGGAGCTGAGTAGTCTTGAAGGACTTGGATGATCTATTGTCATTCCTTGGGGCTAAGTGTTGCACTAATTATCAGCTTCTTGGGTTTCTCCTCAGTGTCAAAATTGATTTTTTTGATAGATTTCGTGGCAGCTTGAGTTTGCTCGTCGAAGCATTTGATGACCCGTTGGAAGTCCTGTGTCTGGTCAGTAGTTGGTGCTCCCTCTTCATCATTTGTAAGCTCGTAAACTGTAAAATCTCTACACTGGGGGTTAGTTTTGTAAGAAGTGGCCCTTCATCGGTATAATTGATGACCGCGACATCCTATAGGTCGAGGTTATTCTCCTCTCAATGTCGTGAAGTATCTCATCAGGTATGATCACAGGCTTGTTACTTCGTCGAGATGCCTTGCACCTTTGTGAGGGACAGAGGGTACGATCACATTGAACGAAATCGAGGTAGGGATCTTTGGCATTGATTGTAATGGGGGTCACCCCATGTGGTCATGTCAGTTATTGCTCCCTCAATTTCGTTGGCGTGATCGGTACTCGTAGCCTTATGAGGGGGTCCCTTTGCTAGTCGCTAGGTAGGTGTGGGATGAAGGGCTCCCTCTCTCTTATGAGATTTCCAAATTTTTTAGGGTTTTACCTTTTTAAATTTTTAAGGGTTTTGGGGTTTTGTTTCTTTTTTATTTTCGATAATAAGTATGGCACAAGGTTTGTTGCCTAAAGAGGAATCTATAAAGTTACTTCTTCTAGTTGGAGAAGCGAAGCGACTGCTAAAGCTGCTCATGCGAGTGTTTGGATGATGTGGACCCATTCTGAATTTGGCATTTTTTTTTATGATCCTCGCTCGGCATGATCTTCCTGATAAAAGACGAAGGTGGCGGTCCGACTGAGTATCTTGCTTCTTTTAGCAGGTTAATCATTTCCTTTTTCGTGCCGGCTAGGTAGCCCTTTGACTCTTCTTCTTCTTCGTGTATCAGCCAAGCTCACTATTTGATGGGTTCTATCATTGAATTTGGCTTGGTAGTAGCTGGTTCCAGATCACTTTTAATTTCTTTAAACATTGCCCATAGTGCGGGAAAAGGATTAATCTCACCTTTCAGTTTGAGATCTTCTAACATCACCATACAAGTTCTGCAGTGGGGTTGATATGGCTGAATGATACATGGGAACTCTCGGGGGCATTCCCATCTAGTAGGTAAATGCTCAGGGTCACTATTGTCGGTGCTGAAATCATCTTGATGAGGTTCGTCTTCTTTGGGTGAACCTAACTAATCTTCCTTCTAGATCATAAGTTCTTTAGCTTGGACTTTGTAGTATGCCAAGATGAGTATGCACGCTCGACAGCGAGGCTGGTATGGGTGCGAGATGTAGGGGTGTCCCCAAGGGCAATCCCATCCTTCGAGGGCCAAGGTAACCAGTTTTGGAGTCGGGCTCGTCTTCTCAACTAGATAGCCCTTTAAGGCCATGGTCTAACTATTCCACCAACTTGAGGGTTGGGAGATCTATCCAATAATCTTTGTCATTGCTTGGAAGCAGTTGTCATTCTTCCTCTAGTGATTTCAAGAATATTTGAAGTTGCGGTGCCTCTGGAGATTGGGGGCATCGATCTCTAATTCCCCTTCGATCTTTATGAAGGCAACGTGAGAATCTTATGCCCTTGTTGTTTGTCATATTTCATGCAGGATGGCTCTCTCGCATCTTCTTAGGATAGATGTGCATAGGTTTCAATAGGGTAACTCTGGGTAAGGACAACAGCGTGTGCAGTGCCAATTGTCGGGTATGGACCAATGGCTTAATTCATCGTCAGAGTCTGATCCCTGGTTCTGAGAGCGATTGACTTCCTCGAGTAATTTCAGACACTCCTCACTTAGGATATCTCCTAACTCTATGTTAGTAAGATTTATCCAATAGTCTTCTTCATCACTTGACATGGGGAGCTAATCTTCTTCTGTTGGTTCATGGTGTTGGGATGGCTACAGAGATTGGAGGATATGCGACTCTGGTTCTTTTTCAGTGCCCAAAGTGGTGATATGAAAGTCTTCTTCATCGGCTGACTCCCAATCTTCTACGTGTGGCTCAGGTTCTGAAGGCTCCTTCGTTGCTTCATCAGGGAATTTTTCAACGTCGAATAGCTATTTGACTCCCTCAAGTGGCTTATCCATGCCATCATCTTCATTCAGGTTGAATAGGTTGGTGAAGGCTCTGGTTATTTGTTCGATTTCCATCTCCTACAGTTTAGGGAAGGACTCCCTTTTTTTCGTTGGCACATCGGCCTTCTCTGTGGTTCCGTAAATGAAATGGTCATATAGTGACCACATAGGCAACGTTGGTAGGAGGTCTTCTTGCTTGTCGTCTTATTGGTAGCCCAATCCTATGTGTTTTTTAACCTTCTTCGGGATAACAGGTCCTATTCGTCCTTTCTTATTCTTATCGAGTCCGGTGTGAGGGATGTATCCTAGTTGATACATAAGGTCCCACCCTTTTATTACAATGGGATTTATGTCGTATAAGCGAGTAAGGTCAGGGCTTACTTCTCTTCTTGTTAATCTTTGTTGGCACATTGAAGGAGAGGTAGGATGGCTAACTTTGGCTATCGCCGCATTGTCAAAAGTCTGCACTCTTTCAATGTGGCCAGTGGACAACACCGAGTTGTGGGCTATCAAGATGCTTGCTGTGTAGTCGATATCTATCTCCTGAAGATGCGCATCAGCATATATTCTAATGATGGAGTCTTCGTGAGGGAATTTGACACACTGGTGGTATGTAGGCGCTATGGCTTTCATGGATTCCAACCATTTCCTTCCTAAGATTAAATTGTAAGTACTAGAAGAATCAGAAATGTGGAAGGTGACATCTTTCGTTACTGGCTAGTGATGAACTTGTAACTTAATGGTTCCCTTGACAAACTGCCGAGAGCCATCATATGCGATCGGAGATAGCGATGAAGGCCTTATATCTTGCTCCGTGTACTCAAGAGTCTTGAACATCATTATGGGGCAAATGTTGAGTCCTGCTCTTGTGTCAACTGGTGCATGAGGGATTGAAAACCCTCTAATTATGATCTTTAGATATATGGTGGTTGAGCTCCCTCGCAGGGATTCTTTCAACATATCTACATCTGTGAAGGTAAGGGTTTGTGGTTGTGCCATGACGGATGTGATCTAGTGCAGCTCATCTAAAGTGGTGTCTTCATCGATTTGTGTTTCTTCCAGCATTTTCATCAGTAGCCGATGATGATCTCAGGATTTCTTGATGAGCTCGAGTATTGATATTTATGCTAGAATCTTTTGGAGATGCCGTAGCTCATACTCCTAGCCTGATTCGAGCGCATGTTCTTTTCCTGGTTGATGCAGTTTACTCACAGCTGGCTGAAGTGGCTGAGGCTCCAGAATCGATGGTGGGTGAATGACGTGAGGCGGGGGAGGCAAGTTGGCTTCCTTTTCTCTCACTATCCTCTCTGGTGGCTGTGTGCCGGTAGCTTCTTTCTCTTGAGGGAATGGTGGCAGTGGGTAGCTAGTTCTTGATTTGAGAACTGGACACACCGGTTGTTGATTCTTAAGCCATGTCGTGACTTGAGTTGATGAGCTTGCTGGAGTATTCATCATGAACATCATGAAGTTTAAAGAAGGAATACGTACTGCAGCGATGCCATCCCAAGGTGGGAGGTACTACGTGTAGTCTTCATCAAGAAAGATGGAGATCAGTACTTCCTACTTGCTGGATTCTTCTTGTTGTTACTTTATTTCTGTACTCGACTGGTGTTCGACTACAGCCTTGCATTCTTGACTTGAGGTATTTTTAGAGAGTCCATCTACCCATGCCACGATTTGGGTCGCAGTTCGAAGGATATTATCCTTGTTCTCTGGTTTTGAGTAAGATGAAGGAGGCAGTGATGAAGTGGGCTCAATGTTTGGAGGGGTCGAGGGTTCTAACAAGGGTTCATGAAGGTTTAGTCACCGGGCCCTTATAGATTGGACTCAGATCCTAGGGAAGTTTGGGTAGGGAGGGGGTTTGGAGGTGCGATTTGAGTGATTAGGGTCGAGGGGTGTGGCCGAGTAGCCGAGTGTCTAGGAGGTTCAACTGGATTTATTAGGGCACCAGAAGGGTTGCGGCGGGTGATTAGAGCAAAAGGATGCACAAGGAGTTGACTAGGGAGATCCACCATGGTTATGTGAGCTACTGCTCCTTGGTTATGGTTAGGCATGGGGTTATTGATAATCCGTAGATTCTGTGGAGGTTGATTGCTGTTGGGGTTGGAATTCCTGAGTGACTCCCAGCCGATCTGATTTCTGTCATTCATGTCGTAGATCACATCTAGGAGAACCCAGCAGCCTTCCAGGTCATCACCTGTGAATCAGTGGAAAGCATAAAATTTACTGTAGTCTAGGTTTACGGGCCAAGGTTGAGGCCGCTCTAGTGGGAATCTAAGGAGGTTCTGATTACTGAGGAGGTGAAAGATGTTGGGAATGGTAATGGGTAGTGGAGGGTAGTGCTCACGCTTCGGCTGGTAGGGGCCTCTGGTTTGTTGGTTGAAATTCTGATGTGGGTTAGTTAGGAGGGTTGGCCGTTGTTGTCGCTCCAAGTGTGCCAAAATTGTATGCATTATAAATCAAAAATTAAAGAATTAAAGAATGCTAAATTATATGGATGTTAACTTATGAAAGGGATATCGGCACATTGGGGCTAACACTGGCCTGCAAGATCAGGGCCAGTTGTAGCAAGTTTTAAAAGTAAGTATTTCAAGATCGTCCACAGAGAAGTTTGTCTAAAATGAGAGATAAACCTCCAGATCTGTGCTACCAGATCTGGCTCTATAATTATCTAAATAAAGAATAGATAAAAGAGAGTGTTGGGTTCTGTCACGTTTAACTAAAAGCAAATAAAGAAAAGAACTAACTACGTGATCCAGATCTGAGTTGTGGAGGTGTTTAAAAATAAGACAAATGCAGAAATAATAGCTTCATGTATTTTAGCCTTTGAATTTTAATGGAGAGTCTGTAGTTCAACAGAGCAGATTCAATCTTCATCGGCTACCGACAGATGTAAGAGAAATAAATCCGAATTAAGGAATAGGTTTAGACTTATGGGTGTGATTTGTCACGATCATCGCCTAGTCAGCCTATTCTTTATTTTGAACATGAACATCATCAGAATGCTGCTTGAATTAGGTTACCAACGCTAATTCGCAGGATGATGAATTAAGGGAAGTTGGATGCGGATGAGTGAATCTAAAGAAGTCTAATGCACTAAGGTGAACATTCGGAACCCTCATGACTCCAATGGAGAAGACACAAATTACGACAACCTTTTAAAATCCAACGTTACAATTACAGAGCACGGCTTCTTAGAGAGCCCTCGGACTTACTGATCGAGCTTCTCGAGAGCCCTCAGTTCTGATCTTGAATCCAACTTGGAAGTACAAATCACTCACAATGGCTCTCAAAGGTAAAATACAAGAAGGGATTACAGGGGGATCAGATGAGCTTTCTGACCGGAATGGGAGAAACAGAGATGAAAACTCTAAAATCTGGATACCCCAATTAGGCAAATGTCTTCTCAATTTATAGCTTTCCCTCTATCCTGCACAAGGCTGAGTTGACCAATCAGAAGTGCTCAGATCTGGATTGCCCAATGGCCGTTGAGCACGGGATCCAGAGATCTGTTCGCCAATGAAAATGCTCGATACGGTTCACCAATCGAGCTTAGAAGCATCAATTTGCTATGGGAATTCAAAAGTCCTGCTTGAGCTTCTAGTTCCCGCCATGATTTCATCTTCGGTTTTCACGTATGGAATATGCCTTTGGTTTGTGCTTGAATCTTCTAATGTCTCGGCTTTTAATTACATTGGGGTGCGTAGAGTTTATCGAAATGCCCTTCAAAGTGGTCAGAATCCTCAAAGATGCCATTTCGCAGAGTTTAAGGGTCTTTTCGCAAAGTAATTTGGCTCTCAAGCTCTTTTCGTGGGGTTTCAGCCTGCTAGAATTAAACTTTTCTTCTTTCGCAAAGGTCATTCTTCTATTCGAGGAGTGTTTTCTTCTTTTCGCAAAGTTCAAGGTTCTTTGCGAATAGTAGAAGTTCTTTGCGAATTGAACTCTAGGCTCCCATTCTTCTTTGCGAATTGACTTTTAACTTGATTTTTCCTTTGCGAATAGTAGAAGTTCTTTGCGAATTGAGCTTTAGCTTCCATTCTTCTTCTTCAGGTCTTTTCTTGCTCTTTTAGGACCTTTTTAGCCATTGCTGAGGCTATTTCTTCACTCCCTCTTTGAGCTTGACATGCGTTGTCAGCTTTTTGATCATTTTAGGATGGTTTTCGGATTTGGACCTGTCTTTTTGGTTAGCTGCAATATGAACACTAAAGCACTTATTTAGTCCTCTCAAGGGTCTTTCAAGGCTCATGTTTAGGGGTGAAAAATGGTATTTTTCACTACTTAACAGCCGTTCCGTTCTATGCCACATTTTGATTATGATTTTAGCAGGTATTTTGATTGGGGTACTTATTCGTTTTCTGGTATTGACCTTAGTTCTGGTTTTGGTTTGGGTATCATTGCTGATTTTGAACCTTGTTCCTGTTTACGTACCGTTGTTGGCTTTGGTTTTGTCCAGGATTTCTCGATTGGAAGTTTTCATTCCTGGCATTCTGCCCTTGATTGATGACGGTGTTGACCAGCTCAGATCCTGAGGCTTTCTTGCTATTCTTCATCTTTGTCTAGCCGGAAGAGATTCCTTGTAATATTACTATAGAGAAAGCGTGGTCTCCGCCCTTGATGTGTCGTGTCCGACAGGAGGCTCAAAGGTTGAGAGCGACGAAGTCTGGGCAGTCGCTTATAATAGGTGTACTCCTCAAGGGTTTGCTGGTGTTGTCGATAATGATGTCGATAAAATCCTTTTCTTTCATTGCGGTCCCAATCCTTCCAGTGAGTTTCCTCAATCATCTGACGAAGTTGGCAAACTCCTCGTCAGGTTCTTGCTTCGTTGCCATCAGGTCACTAAGGCTAACCGTCTCCTGGATCAAATGCTTGTATTGATCGATAAATTGGCTGACTAAGTCATCGAATGTGTCGATCTTATATAGTGGCAGTTCGGCGAACCACTCGAGGGCTTCTCCTTCTAGCGACCTTTGAAAATAGTGGATGAGAATACCCTGGTTGTAACGATCTCAAAATTTCCAACCCGAAACCCATGAAAATTCTTGGATCGCTAGATCATTAATCATAATCTAATTACAACTATTCTTTAGTATCAATAGAAAACAAGCCATTAGTTAAAAACTATTGCATATATGTCCATAATGAAAGCTTAAACGAAAAGTTAAACCACCGGTGACGGCCATTCGTCACACAAACAATGGTGCTTAACATCCAAAACAATATTAATAGGTTCAAAAGTTCATTTAACTATTCTAAATCTAAGTGTCCAAGGAAATCTATAAATAAAACTGCTCACGAGGAAGATCTGCCTCGTCCACTGGTACGAATTCCAGATCTTCTTCTAACTCAGGGTCTGGAACTACTTCAACACCTGTGACACATAGTGTCGAGGTGAGCTAACAGTCTAAGCTCAGTAGGGTAGTGCAATACACAATTATATTTCATATGATCAAAACATAGTTCCAATGATAAATTCGAAGTAGTTGCTTAAATGACAAAACATAATTTCTAAGTTGCAAAGTGCGAAACACATATGTTCATAATGATTTTCATGCAAGATTTAATGAGACTAATCCTTAGGGTTGACATGCAGTTCCTTATTCAATGTAGATCTTAATTCCATAACTTAAATAATCTCTAGATTGCGAATATAGCACTACAGTCAAAGTCAAAATCAATGAGAATCCTAACCATCGTCGTTCTAAGAACAATTTTCTAAAGTGCCCAAACTTTGTGAGGGATACTTGTGCGGTCCAAAGGTCAAAAGGTATCGAAACACAGGATTCGTTCCACATGAATCTCTATAAATCACATGAAATTTTTTATCACGAAATTCAATGTTCATGGTTCATAATTCAAACTCCAAGGAGACCAAAGGGTTCCAAAGTTCAAAAGTTGATTCAAAGGTTTCAATATTCAGATTTAATTCAGTATACGAATCTAATGTAGAAATAAATATTAAACATGCAATTATTCAGATGCAAAAGTTTCATGATTCAAAGTAAATTCTAATGTGCAATATTCAAACTAAAGCCAATATATATATATAGCTGTTGTGGTGCCAGCACAACGGCATCATCTTGCCCTCCACCATCTCATAGGAGAAGAAAGAGGTGGATTTTTGGGCCTGATCCAAGGCACCCTTACCCAACCTGTTCCCGTAGAATGTCGTGGGTAGTGGACTCGGCTTACGCCGATCCCGACTCATCCCCGCCACATTCCCCAACCCACTCCCATTCGAGAGGCATTTTCACATCTATCCCCCTCACCCAATCGCCCTTTACCATTACCGGCCTATTTGGCGCTCCCATTTTTCCAACCACTACCTCCCAAAACATCAAAAATCCAACCCCCAGCTCCCCATCTTTTTCCTAAACCATACCCATCCCAAATCCAACACATTTACCATCCACATTCATGACAAATCCAACCCCATTTTCCCAATCCACATCCATGCCCCATTTTCCACCTTCCCCATATAGGCCCAATCTACCCTCATTCACCTATGTCACCTCCACCCTATCCAACCCCCCACAAATCTCCCCATCTACCGGGGTAATGCCCATTTTTATCGGGGCCATGCCCGATTTTTCTCAAACATCCACACCCCACCAATCATCATCCCTAAACATCCCTAACCCTTTCCTATCCTTTGCCCCACCTCAACTCTCCAATCCACCACATATCCCATCACATACCATGGTCATGCCCGATTATACTGGGGCCATGCCCAATTTCCCTTTCACATCCATCCCATCCATACCCAATTATCCCTTAAATCCCCCATCCACATCCGATCCTCCTTCCATGACCATGATGGAGGAGATGCTCCAAGCCTACTCCTTATGGAAGGCTTCCCAAAATGCCTCCTCTCCCCAACACCCCGTATCCATGAACCCATCACCAATCTCCATGCCTCACTCCCCCATGACCCCCATCAACCCCCCATAATCCACACCATCCAAACCGCCACTACCCACATGCCCCAAGGCCCAATGGCCCAAGCTCCCACCTCTCACATGCCCCAAGGCCCATTAGCCCAAACCCCCTTTTTCAGGACCCAATGGCCCAATACCCTACTACCACCCAAACCTACTCAGGGCCCATGGTCCAAACCCACCAAAGGCCCATGGCCCAAACCCATCAAAGGCCCATGGCCCAAACCCACTAAGTGCCCATGGTCCATACCCACCAAGGGCCCATGGCCCTGACCCATCTAGGGCCCATGACCCAGACCCATCAAAGCCCATTGAGCTAGGCCCACCAAGGGCCCATGGCCCACACCCGCCAAGGCTCACTGGGCCAGACCCACCAAGGGCCCATGACCCAAACCTATCAAGGGTCCATGGCCCAAACCCATCAATGGCCCATGGCCCAAACTTACCATGACCAAGGCTTCATGGCCCAAGCTCAAACCCCACACTCATACCTTCCACAATACCCCCAACATTTCACCCAACCATCACACCCGGGTCAAACCCATGCCATACCCCAAACCTAGTTTTCTCATGGCCCCATACCCCAAGACCATCTCCAAACCGTTCCCATGACCAATGGCCCCATCAAGCCCCACCCCAAAACCAAACTTCCACTCATCCCATCATCCAACAATCTTTCCCACATCCCCAATGGCTCACCCAACCCTCACTCATGCCCTTCTCATCCAACCCATGCAACACCAATAAGAGAATCCTGCCCCCGCTGTACACTATGCCGACCAACAGTATGAGGAGGACGAGATTAGGAATAGTGGAGCCTATGCTAGGGCATTGACCAGCCTTAACCCTCCTCCCATAACTACCAACCCCTTGGTGGCCCAGAGTGAAGTCCAACCACCGGTCGAGAAAACGGCCTCTATATCGAAAGAGTCAGAGCAACTGAAAGAACAGTTAGATAAAATACAAAAGCAGTTAATGAAAATGAGTGGTGCTGAAATACACCCCACAGACTTCATAGATTTGTGTTTGTTTGCTGAGGTCCCCCTGCCCCCCAAATTTAAAATGCCAACCTTCGACAAATATAATGGCACCGATAATCCTATTGCACACCTGAAGTCCTACTGTGGGGACATATGCTAATACGGAGGGGACGAAAGACTACTAATAAAAGTCTTTCAGAAGAGTCTGATCGGTCGGACTTCGAGATGGTTCACATCTTTAGAACCATCCATGATGAGAACATGGAAGGACTTGATGCACTTGTTCCAAGAATAATATGTCTACAATATAGACATTGAGCCGCGTAAGTCGGACTTAGCCCATTTAAGGCAAAACCCAAATGAACCTTCAGCGATTATCTAGGGCGGTGGACAGTACTAGTAGCTCAAGTCAGAAATAGAATACCTGATGATGAGCAGATAGAGATGATTTCCAAAAATACTCCACTAGTGATCTTTGACTTTTTGGTGTATCAGTAGCAGTCTAGTTTTACTGATCTAGTGAGGAACGCCAATCGCTGTGAAGATGCAATCAAGGAGGGGCGTCTGAACAAAAATGCACCAAGTGGAGCCAGTGGGGTTAGGAGTTTTTCAGAACAAAGGAATGAGAAGAGAATAGGGGTCGATGATTAGAACATTGCCAATACCAAGCCCAATAATAATGGGGAAGGAATGCAAATGACTTTAGAACAGAGGAGAGCCCGCTATGATCGAGTGTTCACACCCCTGGGGCAATTATTAAGTGTACTTTTACCCTTATTAGTGGAAAAGGGATAAGTTGCTATCCGCCAACCGCAACCTCCTCCTCACCCAATCCCAAGGAATTATGACCCAAACACCCATTGAAATTTTCATCAGGGTCCAAGTCACCTGACTGATCGCTACTTCCCATTGAAGCACGCAATCCAAGATTTGATTGACACTTGGAAAATAATTCCACCAGCACATTCTCAAGTAAACCAGCATGCAAACATCCATCAAGTGCCATTGCCCCCACATCCTACCGGAGGAGTAGGTCCCAGACCCACCATCGAAATGGTAGAGGAATATGAGGAGGAATTTGAGTTTGAGCCATTCGATTACATCAATGATTGGGAGAGCTATGTAGCGCCATTGCCAAGAAATGTTGAAGAAAGGAATATTGGGGTGATTGTTCCCCTGGATTTGTCATATTATTTCCCCAACCCGACTCCACAAATTGAACCTTTGGATCTCAGGGCATACTTTCCATCACTCACACTCGTCAATTATATGCACATAAATGCATATCAATCATACACCACCACCCCCTCAATTACCCAACAAACCAACAGGCCCCCAATCCTTCACCGCCAATAAACTATCAATGGCCAGTGCCCACCCCATTACCCCCAGTTCACCCACCTGCAAACTCCACCACCCCGTCAATCACTTAATGGCCCATCAAACCCCCAATCCTCCACCACCCATCAGCCACCAATGGCCTACTTTCGTCCCTTTCTCCCCTGTGCCACCACCATCAAGCTTCACCGCCCCCAGTTGGCCCTATTTTACCACCCAACCCACTACCACTGAAATAAATCAAGTGTTGTCCACACCTCCTGAGCCATCAATACATATACCTCAAGTACCAGTAGTCATACCTTTCCAGCTCGCAGGACCAACCTACGACCCTCATCATGTCCTGCTGAGCTACTAGCAGGCCATTGCCAACGTCAGTGATAGCAGCAGAGAGGGAGTCGTGGACTTTGTTACTAGGTCAAGGAAGATCTCAAAACAGCCCGAAGCACCGGTAGCAGCACAAGCCCAGCCAGAGGGAAAGAAGGATAGCGTAGTGAACCCATTTGAGAAAATGAGTCGAGAGCGCATACTAGAGACTCAGCTGAGAAGAATGCCTGCCCATATAACTATATGGGATCTGTTGATAACATCCCCACTCCATTTCCAAGAATTAATGGGGGCATTGAAAAATGTGCATGTGTCACTTCAAGTCAACCCAGATGAAGTTGGGCAGATAATCAGTCAAGTGATGGCTCCAAATGCCATTTCATTTTCTGATGTTGACTTACCAGAGGAAGGAGGTAGTCACTCAAAATCCTTGAATATAACCGTTGAGTCAGGAAATATGATTATCCCCTTAGTTCTAATCGATAATGGGTCTGCATTGAATATATGCCCGTTAAGAACTGCCACTAAGATCGGGGTCGATCCATGCATGATGAGGCCCACGAGGACTAGCGCTAGAGGTTTTGACAATACAAGGAGAGAAATAATGGGAGAAGTTAATCTTGAGCTGTTAATCGGGCCAATGACCTTTTCCATATTGTTTCAGGTAATGTACATTAAATCCTCATTTAATCTGTTGTAGGGGCATCCGTGGCCACATGAAGTCGGAGCCATACCATCCATACTACACTAAAAACTCAAATTTGTATATGGGCATCAAATCATCACGATCATCGGTGAGGGGGATAGTGAGAAAGAGAAGGCCACCAACAACGTGGAGAAGCCCAATAAATTAGATGTACCGCGCACCTTTGAGGATGTCAACTTCAATAGTTTCGAGTACGAGTTATCAGCGATACTCCCGGAGCCCATTGAGGGCATCATTCCTAAAACTGGAGGCGGAATGGTAGTAGCGGTGGCCATGCTCCAAAAGTGGGGCTATCAGAAAGGCCGAGGGCTTAGGCCTTGACTGCAGGGCAGAAGAGAGCCAGTTGTTGCTATGGGACAGAAGGTCCGATTCGGATTAGGATACAAGCCCACAGAGGAAGAAGTCGAGAGGCTAAAGAGAAAGCCAGGGATGTCGCAACCGCAAGAGCTTGAGGAATCAACATAGAAGAGAAACCTCACCCTAGGTCACACATCAGGAATTCCTTTGTCATTGCTAGGGTCGTAAAGATTGATCGAAATGGGGTAACCCATTTGACCCCATACAAACCCATAGCCCCTGTCCATCCCACCAATCCCCACATTACCCTTCCTAGCTTGGAGATAGATTTGGCCACATTGTCCCTTTTTGAAGAATGACGGCCAGTACCTAAACAAACTCCCCCTGTGGTAAATCACCACAAAATGGTGTTGATGTTTGAGGACATCATCTCATATGAAATGCGGATCAACATGATGGAAGGTGACTCCGATGAGCCATATCAGTCAGCCCCCTCAATCCAAACAGGTAAAGGAGCGATCCCTCAGGTACGCTATTGGGTATCTTTACCCCAAACCCTAGAAGCGGGGAGTGGCCTAACATTTGGCACTTATTTCCAAAAAAAAAACATCCTATAAAAAGTGAGATAAGCCTTTGGCAGGCAATACCTTGTATATATAGCAACCCGCTTTGCCAAGGGTCCGTCTCCGAAGAAAACAAAATCCCAAAAATATTGAAAAAGCCCAAAGTCCAAAAACATTATCATTTAAAATTCTAGATAAAGTCCCATGAAAAGATGCCTTAATTGAAATACCCGTCCCACGTAAAATCGACCACTTTCCTATAAAAATATAAGAAGAGGTAGGTGTTACGAGTCTGCACGAGGATATTCCTTTAGAGGAGGTCCCCAATGAGCTCCTTGACTAGTTTGCCGAATTTGAGCATGGCCCTACCCCCATTGTCAAAGAAACAGAAGATATCAATTTAGGGACTGAGGAGATTCCCAAAATAAACAAGATCGGAACGTCACTGTCTCCTGAAGAAAGAAAAAGCATGATCAATTTCCTTCGGTCATACCAAGACATTTTTGTCTGGTCATACGAGGAAATGCCTGGTCTAGACATCGATTTGGTTGAGCATGAGTTGCCTCTCTACCCCGATATGAAGCCGGTTAAGGAGAAGCTGAGACGTCTCTGACTCGAGTGGATGTTGAAAGTCAAAGATGAGGTCATCAAGCAGTACGGCGCAGGGTTTCTCATGGTCTCCAAATACCCGTAATGGCTAGCCAATATCGTGCCTGTACCAAAGAAAGATGGAAAGGTCTGCATGTGCATCGACTTCCGCAATTTGAACAGGGCAAGCCCGAAGGACGATTTCCCGTTGCCTCACATCGACATCTTAGTAGATAACACTGCTAAGCACAGGATGCTTTCTTTTATGGACAGATTCTCAAGATACAATCAGATAAAGATAGCAGAGGTTGATCGCGAGAAGACAGCGTTCATTACCCCCTGGGGAACCTTTTGCTATCGAGTCATGCCATTTGGTCTGAAGAATGCCGGTGCAACATACCAAAGAGCTATGACTGCACTGTTTCATGATATGATGCACCAAGAAATTGAAGTATATGTTGATGATATGATAGCCAAGTCACCGGAGCGAGGCGATCACTTAGTAAACCTCCAAAAGTTATTTGAAAGACTAAGAAAATATAGGTTATCTCTGAATCCACAGAAGTGCGCAGTTGGCGCTATGTCTAGAAAACTGTTGGGATTCATTGTCAGCAGGAGAGGGATCGAGGTCGACCCAATCAAAGTCAAAGCTATTATAGAAATGCCACTGTCGTCTATGGAGAAAGAAGTTAAAGAGTTCTTGGACAGAATACAATATATCAGTCGGTTCATTGCGTAGCTAATGCCTATTTGCACACCAATCTTCAAGCTACTAGGAAAGAACTCGGCCATTGAATGGAACGACAACTGTTAGGCAGCATTCGATAAAATCAAAAGCTACCTCCTCAACCCACCTATTTTAGTGTCACCCAAGCCGGGGAGACCACTCTTGATGTATCTCTCCATGATAAAAGTTTCGATGGGATGTGTCTTAGGGCAGCATGACGAGACAGGAAGAAGAGAGCAGGCCATTTACTATCTGAGCAAGAAGTTTATTGATTATGAAACGCGCTATTTTCATCTGGAAAAAGCATGCCTGACTCTTGTATGGGCTACTCAGAGGCTCTACCGTTACATGCTATCACAGGCCATTATACTTTTGGCCCAAATGGACCAGTTGAAATACCTGTTTGAGAAGCCGGATCTTACTAGATGAATTACACATTGGCAGCTTTTATTGTCTAAGTTTGACATCACATACGTTACTCAGAAGTCGATTAAGGGGCAGGCACTCACCGATCATCTTGTCGATAATCCTTTGCCAGATTATGAACCTTTGAGAACTGAGTTCCCTGATGAGGACATCCTGTTCATGAAGGAGGACGATACAGAGGAAGCAGAAGAATCATGGGTAATGCACTTTGATGGGGCAACAAATGCCGAGGGTCAGGGAGTTGGCGCCACTCTAATTTCACCGAAAGGATCCCACATACTAGTTTCTATCAAGCTCAACTTCCCTTGAACTAACAATATGGCTGAGTACGAAGCATTTGCCACTGGTCTATAGGCGGCTCTCGATCTGAATGTAACTCACCTCCGGGTATTTGGCGATTCATAGTTAATCATATGCCAGATGAACGGTGACTAGGAGACGAAAGATGAGAAACTGATCCCTTACCATGACCACCTCGAGGATTTGATAGCTTGCTTCCAAGACGTGACATTCTCATATGTACCCCGGATAAGGAATCGCTTGCACTAGCAGCGTTGGCATCAATGATAGAAATCCCGTACAGTGCTGAGATAAAGCCGATCATGATCGAGCAACGAAATGAGCCAGCTTTCTGCCTCCAGATTGAGGAACCTACAAACCTTGATGATGAGCCACCTTGGTTCTCAGATATCAAGAACTTTCTCGAGACACTAACTTTCCCTGAGGGTACGTCTAAGTCGGATCGACGAACCATTCAACGTCTAGCGGCAGGCTATGTCATTTGCAGGGAATGCCTTTACAAGTGGTCCTATAATAACATCTTATTCAGGTGCCTTACAGAAAGTGAAGTGATCAACATCATGAAGGAGATCCACAAGGGAGTATGCGGAGCCCACGTGAGCGAAAATTCTACGGTAGGGATACCTTTGGACCACTATGGAATCAAATTGCTGCAAAGATGTTCAAAAATACTACAAGTGTTAGGAACACTCTAGTATGATACACGCTCCTTCCATCAATCTTCACTGCATGACCACTCCTTGGCCATTTGCTACTTGGGACCTAGACATCGTCGGATTGATTAATCCAAAAGCATCAAACAAACATCGGTTCATCCTCGTCGCCATTGAATACTTCACAAAATGGGTTGAAGCAGCATCATATACCAATATCACGGCTAGTCACATCAAGAAGTTCCTCAAAAATAATATTGTGTGCCGGTTTAGAGTGCCCAAAGATATCATCACGGACAATGGCACAAACTTTGCAAATAAGCGCATCCGAGCCTTCTACGAGCAATACAAGATCAAGCACCATCGCTCGTCACCTTATCGGCCTCAAACTAATGGAGCCATAAAAGCTGCTAATAAAACGGTCGTCCGCATCCTTGAGAAAATAGTCGTCACTTACCGAGATTGGAGAGAAATGCTATCATTTGCTTTATGGGCCTATAGAACGTTGATCTGTACCACTACAGGGACAACACCATTCTCCCTTGTGTATGGAATCGTGGCCGTCCTACTAGTAGAAGTTGAAGTACCCTCGCTCCAAATCCTCATGGAATAAGGCTTACACGAATCAGAGAGAGAGAAATCTCGCTTCGAATAATTGAATTTACTAGACAAGAAAAGACTCCTCGCCTTATGTCATACTCAAGTTTACCAGGGGCGAATCACATGCGTTTACAATAAACGTGTCGGCGATCGAGATCTAAAGATAGGAGACACTGTGCTGAAGAAGATCTTCCCATCCCTCCACGCCGATCCGAGAGGAAAGTTCAAGCCAAACTGGGAAGGACCTTACGTCGTCCGAGAAGTGATACCGGGATACTCCATTCGCCTCACCACCATGGATGGAGATCATCTTCCTGAGCCCATCAATGCTGGATATGTCCGCCGGTTCTACTCTTAGTCTATCACGATAAGGTAAGTATTAGTAAAACAGATGTGTGAATGCTTAGGAACCACTAGAAAGAGGCCATCATTCTAAGCACAGTTGCCGAAAAAGCATCCCTAAAAATAATGATATCCTTTGCTACCCTATTCGAGCCTGGGCCTTTCTTTCAATAAACCCCTTCCCCAAAAAAATAAAAAGTGTGTACATATGCAAAAAAGGGGGAAGAAAAGTTACTATCAAAATCCAAAAAATAGGAAAAGCAAAACCTCAAAAAGTGATTACTTGAAATAAAAACAAAAGAAAGAAAAAAAATATAGAAGAATTATGGGGCATGTACAGTAAAACCCCCAAGGAAGAAAGTATGCTGTAAAGAGAACTGTAGCCGTATCAAGGAAATCCTTTTAGCCCAGCATACATCCAAATCCTAACTTGACCCATGGCCAAGCTACACCATGAAGAAAGCCCTCTTTTTAGGTTCACAAGCAGTCATAGTATCTGTTAAGTCAACATAAGCCAAGTTGTGAGATGATACCAGAATCCCATCCAGCCGGCTATGATGGAATCGGCGTATATGTCGTGGCTTTTGAAAAAATAAAAGAAACAAGAAGAATAAAAAATATATATATATATATATATATATATATATATATATATATTATAAATATACAAGCTCAAAGCAAGATGAACGTGGTGAAAACCCGAAAGGGCGCTACGGGTAAAAAAAGCGAGTTTGTGCGGACCAGGTGAAAACTCAAAAGGGCGCTTGGGGTAAGAGATCTAAACCCATGGACGTGGTGAAAACTCGAAAAGGTGCCACAAGTAAACGGAGGGAAAAAATGGGCACGACGAACCCACCTTGGGCGTTGTGAGTAAAAAAGGATTAAAGAATTAAAAAGAAAAGAAAGGTTTGGATTGATTGAGAAGATTGATTCTTGAGGAGCCCTCTTGGTTACTCTCTTTGATCCCCCTTTTCGACTAGGCTGCTCATGTTAGTTCGAGACGGGTCCCGACCAGAATTGTCTTTGTGAAACTGCTTTGTCAAATGTATGACTCAAGGTAAGGAGAAAGTTTTGACTCAATCCGAAGGGATTGATGTTCCAGTCTTGGTAAAGCTGTTGAAACTCACCCAAGATCTGACTACTTAAAGGGGGTAAGACCATGCTCAAAAGGGGACCCGAGATCTCACCTGGTGATTAAGGCACCACACCGAAAAAAAGAAAAGATAGAAAAGCAAAAAAAAAAAGAACAAAAAAAATCAAGAAAAATCTAAATACAAAAAAATTGTATATGTTTGTACTCTTTTCCATATGTACGACATCGTACCTCCATTTCAAAAAATAAAGAAAAATAACAAAAAATCTCTGAAAACGAAAAATCTAAAAAATTCTACTCTTCCTCATGTGCATAGTTACAGCATCGTGCTTCCATCTCAAAAATGAAGAAAAATAATAAAAAATCTTTGAAAAAGAAAAATCTAAAAAATTCTACTCTTTCTCATGTACATAGTTATAGCATCGTACTTCCATGTCAAAAATAAAGAACAAGAACAAAAAAAATCTCTTTGAAAATAAAAATCCAAAAAATATATATAAACCATGAAAATGAAAAAATATAGGTAAAGTTTGTTTCTCCTTCTGTTAATTAGGATGTAGTAATTTCTTATATAAACAAAAAAGGGACTGACGTTTTCTCGAGAATATGCAGGAACATCACACAGTCCAAAGTCTCGATGTGGGCAACTTCTCAGCGATGGACAAATCAGATGAAGTATCTCACCACTAACGTCAGGTCTATTCAAAAAAAGAGAGAAAATCATTTTGAAAAAAAAAAAGAATAAATTTGTGTTTCTCCACAGAGCTACACACAGCTATGCACTCGCGTATTTTCGATGCATTAAAATGTCAATATTTTATCGGCAACACAACTGTGCAAAATTAATGTCCTAGGTCTAAGGTTTGCCTTGGGTCCATGGATCCTATTTTAAAGTAGGAGCGACGGTGTCAATTTCGGTCAAATAGTCAATGCTTGGATCAGATTGATTCCACCGCTAAATCTTTGCCCTGATCGTTCCATATTTTGGTTTCAGATGAACTTGAGTGCCTTGTACTTCAAGTTCGTCATGTGATATTTTCGGAGGTATAGACTCTTGGTCTGCACTATCCAGGGGAGCGTCCTACTGGGTTTGAGGTCCGGATAACTCCGTCCTCAAAAAGATCCATTATTGGATTGATTCCAACCTATCAGATACGAAACTACATCAGACAACTATGTGCAAACATGCATGCAGAAGGGCTCATTTACTTTATTTTCTACAGACTTAAAACCTGTATTAGTGCGGTATCCCTATAAAGTGTATGACATGCATCTGGGTATCCGTATGATGGTCATTTGTTCCTGTAAATTGTTCCTGAACGGGTTCTGCGTTGGGGCTTCCATCGCCTTTGCTGCTTATCGCCTCTAATGGGTGCATGTTTATGCATAGTTATTCGTTTGTAACTTCATTGATGATGGAGGCCAAGATTGAGTATCCTTTGGGGCACACCCAATTTTGATCCGGTCTTTTTGATATCACATGAACTTGAGTACGTTGGCTTTAGATTCGTCGCAAACTATTGCGGAGGCACGGGCTCTTGGTATGCATTGTCTGGGAGTGCGCCCCTTAGGGTTCGAGGTCCAGATAATTCTTGCTTTTTTAAAAAAAAGAAGAAAAAAAAATGGGAAAATCATTTTGAAAAGAAAAAAGATATGTGTTTTCATGTCACACACAGTTGTGCAAAATTGATTTCCTGAGTCTAAGGTTCGCCTCAGATCTTTGGATCCTACTTCAATGTAGGAGCAACGGTGTCAATCCTGATCAAGCAGTCAATGCTTTGATCAGGTTGATTCCACTGCTAAATCTTTTGAGCCAAGCGCTCCGTCTTTGGATTCATATGAACATGAGTGTCAAAAATTCAGATTCTTCATGAACCTTTCGGAGGTGTGGACTCTTGGTCCTCGCAGTCTGGGCGTGCGCCCTATGGGGTTGGAGGTCTAGGTAACTCTGTTGGAAAAGGTCAATCATTGGTTGAAACCAACCTGTTGAGAATGAGATTACGTATCAATCAAATTATGTGCAACCACGCATCCAGAAAGGTCCATTTCCCCTTTATTTTTTGCAGGCTTAAAACCTGTATTGGTAGTGTTATCCCTATAAAGTATACTCCATGCGTCTGGGTGTCTGTATGGTGATCGTTTGTTCCCGTAAATTGTACCCGGGCAGGTCCAGGTCGGGGCTTCCATCACCTTTGTTTCTTATCGCCCCTAATGGGTGCATGTTTATGCATAGTTAAATGAGATGTAAAACCATTGTTGGCAGAGACCGGGACTGGATGTCTCCTTTGGAAGACACCCAGTTTTTGTTGAATCTATTCAGGTTTATTTGAAGCTGGATGCTCTAGGTCATATGGATGCAGGGCACATTTTCAAAAATGACATGTACTCCTAAAAAGCATTGCGACGTCTATTCGCTCCGCTTAGGTAGTCATGCCAAATAAACTTCGGGATCGTTGGGTTTGCCAAGAGATTTCGAACCCTGCTTCAGGCAAGGGCACTCGTGACCAGTCAAATGGGGTAATCAAATGCCTCATAGGATTAGACGCAAACTGTGGACCCTTGCGTAGTTTTGCTTAGCGTCTATCTTTAAGTATGGGTCGATCACCCCTCTTACTTATGAAATAAATGTTTAGCCTGGCATCCAGGGCTTTCGTTTTCTCACCATGTTACTCATTTGATGTTTGAAGTTCATTTTGAATGTAGCAGACCCATCAGTAATGTCTTAGGCCTCTTCAGATGTCTCTTTTCTTTGGCATTCGATCATTAGTGATCGAATACTAAAGAGGGGCATCTGTAGACACCCAAATTTGGCCCAAGGCCTGATCGAAACACATTTTGAGAGAGGCACGTTTTTGAGCTTTTGATGGCATGCATGGAACCCTTAGGAATCACCCCAAAAGCTTAATAATTACCCTGGATCCCTTAGGAACCTACCCCAAACTTTTAGAAACCAATCCCAGCCCTTAGAACTCCTTCTAGACCCTAAACCTAACCTTCTCGGGAAATGGATGAAGAGTGGGAAACCAGGACTAGTTAAGGTATTCTGCTACTATTAAGTCATATACCATTGGAAAGAGGACTTCCCTAGATTTCCAACAAGCTAAAAATTACCTCAATCTAAGTTATATATAAAAAGTTATGACCATTTGAAAATTGAGTTATTTTAGAGGAATTTTTGCCTGGCGCAACTATTTTGCCTGGCGCAACTAATAGTTGCGCCAAGCGATTTTCCTTCAGAATTTGTCTGGCGCAACTAATAGTTGCGCCAATCCTTTTTCCCCTAGAAATGGCTTGGCACAACTAATAGTTGTGCCAGGTATACTAATAGTTGCGCCAGGCATATGAACTGTAACTACTAGTTCTTACCCCGAAAATCGTGATTAAGATTTGACTTGTTGACCACCTTGACCTTTGGGGTGTGTTTTGCTAGTTCTGTTACACCCATTTACTATCTATGTGCAACCCTTTAAGTGGTTTAAAGCCTCACCCTATGATCTACCATTGGAGGACCTTCTCACACATTTTAAGGCTCCAAAAACCCTAGGAAACCTTAAATGTTAGATTACCTAATTCCTAATCTTTATTAGCATCTAAACACCCTCCTAATCCATCCTTTTCCTATAAATAAAGCCCCCCACCCCTTGGTTTAAAGGTTGAGTACTTTTGCCTAAGAGAGAAAGAGCTTAAAGTGAGAAGATTTTTCTTCCTTTGGTGCACCATTGCTCATACAAATTATAGAATTCCAAAACCTCATTCCAAGCCTTACCTTTCCTAAAAAGCCTCTAGGTTAGGTGTGTGTTATCCATTTGCCTCTGTTCTCTACCTCTTAACTAGATAGCCTTAATAGTTAGAACCCCTTTTTTCACTATTCCAGTCTTCAAAAGCTCATCAAAAGTAAGCCACGCAAGGATCTCCTATGATGCTACAAGGGCCCGAGGGCCCCGGCACTCCCCTTTCTTCTCCTATCTCTTTTTGGCTCTTCTCATCCTCTCATTTGTGCTGTTACGCTGCTGAATTTTCAGTAGGAACGGAGGGGCACAAATAGGATTCTAAGCCCTTTTGGGTGAGTGGAAGCCATTTTCTCCTCTTTTATTTTATTTTTATTTTGGCCATTAGTAGAGATCGCATTAAATGGGTTGATTGGCTACCTAACACCTTCTCAATTGATAATCGAAGCCCCTACCCAAGAACCTTTGGTGTGGACTGGATTCAGAGTCATATTTGTGCCACTTCGGTGCTTATAAAAATGATATAGGTTTCTTGGGACACCAAAAGCTCTGGGTGGTGACTCTATATTTTTCTTAGGGAGCGGAGCGCATCGTCGTGACAGGATCGTCAAAAATCCCATGTTGCACAGTCTCTATATGACTACTTCGCATATAGGATCACTGAGAAAGCAAATGTGCCAAAGCATAAGGAAGTGTTTTTCACTAGATCCCAAGAAGTGAAAATTGAGCGAATGACTAAAGCATTCAATGATCTAACTAATTTAAATAACGATATTGATAAACCGCTTGAAGGAGTCAAGCCCATGTTCGACACTGAGGAATTTACAGAAGTAAGGAGAGGAGAACTTCCAGGACTCTACCCATGAGTAGAAGATTGGGAATCCACTGATGACGAAGATTTTCACACCTTACAAGGTAGTGAGGAGCACTTACGCTTAACATGGGAAGAGGATGACACTCTGCAAGGAAATATTAACTCATATAGCATTCGCCTCAACCTTGGCCTTGAGGGGTGGGAATGCCCCTGGGACTCCCCTTATATCGCTTACCCATACCAACCCCGCTGTAGGGCATGCGTTGACATATTAGAGCGATTCGCTAGTTGGACCCGACAGTATACGGTAGAAGAATCGAATCACTCCAACCTCATGACCACCGGACAAGTAATGACCTACCAGCTCAGCTACCAACACAAGAAGTAGAAAATCCCAACGGTCATCCAGTTGACCTAGGGGGAAACACTTGCATCGCCCTCATAGAATCTCAACAGGAACTTGATGAGGACTACTGGATAGACCTCCTGGCACTTGAGTTAGCAGAGCGAGCCAATCTAGGACTCAAGCACTATCAGATCAAGAAGATGGATTCGATATCATCTTTGACTCTAACATAGAAGGATGGGAATGTTTGTGGGGATCCCCCTTCATTCTTCACCATTATCAACCTCGCTGTCGAGCATGCGCACTCATTCTAACATATTATGAGGATCAAGGAAAAGAACTCGCTACCCCTGAGGATCCTTCGGGAGATCCCTCTCGGTGGGAAGAACATTATTACAGCCCAGAGGATGATAGTTTAATTGACTACAATATTTAGAGCTTCTTTGAAGAAGAGGCGATCAATGTGGCAGAAGAAATCCAGGCGTCAGCACCGCTGTCACTAATGTCACTCATTCAAAAGATCTCATTAGATAAGGACTCCAAAAAAAATGCCAAATTCATAACAAGTCCGCATTTCCCGAAGAATCGCCCAGACAGCTCTAGCAGCCGTCTTGCTCCCTCAACTAGAGGAAGCAATTCTCCCGGCACCCCTTGAGGCGACCGACCCTGTACCATACTTATTATCAAAAATAAATAAAATAGAAAAAATAGAAAACCCTAAAAATTTAGAAATACAAAATCCAAAAAAATCGAAAAACCCCAGAAAAGAAAGGGAACTCTTCGTCCCAAACCAAATTTGTGGCCAACAAGGAAACTTTTGTCTTAAGGTTTCTATCCCACTCCTCGCACGAGGACGTAAAGCATCCTGGATAAACAACAAGCCAGTCATCATACCAGACAAGATACTTTGTAACTTTGAGAGAAGAATCGGTAGTCTTCACCTTCACCTTACCAAAGATCTCTCAGTCATAGATTGTGCCGATGAAGGGTTACCTTTCGCAAACTCAGATCCCTAGTGTAAGAATTTTGCGGTATACGAACTTACCAAGGACGAAGAAGGAACACGAGTTGCCGAGGAGGCACTGGACGTCCAATAGGTTATCAAGCATTTTGATGAGCATACCTAAGCTGCCGTGGAACCCACAAAAGAACTTAACTTTGGCACTAAAGAGAAATCCAAGAAGCTATTGATTAGTGCAACGCTCAATTCCAAGGAACGCCAGCAAATTGCACAAGTCTTGCAAGAACATGTCGATTCTTTTGCATGGTCCTACGGAGACATGCCCGATTTAGACCCAAGTTTAGTAGAACATTGCCTCGTCTTAGAACCGAATGCAAAGCCTGTCAAGTAGAAGCTCCGCAGGATGCACCGTAAACCGCCCTCCAAGTTAAAAAAGAAGTCGACAAGTTACACAATGCCAAATTTATCCGAGTCATTCTTTACCCCAAATGGGTTGCCAATTTAGTACCAATCAGCAAGAAAGACGATAGAGTATGGGTTTGCATCGACTTTCGAGACCTCAACCAAGCATGCCCAAAAGATGACTTCCCACTTTCACACATTAACACTCTAGTCGACAACACCATTGGGCATGAGATGTTATCCTTTATGGACGGTTTCTCTGGATATAATCAGATTGACTTAGCAGAGTTTGACTAAGAGAAGACTTCCTTCACCACACTATGGGGAACATACTATTACGTCGTTATGCCTTTCGGGCTCAAGAATGCAGGAGCCACGTATCAACGCGTCATGATGGCTATCTTTCAGGACATGATGCATAAGTGTGTAGAAGTCTATGTCGATGACATATTAGTAATGTTCCAAATGCAAGTAAGACATGTTGAATCTCTCCGACTGGTGCTACAAAGAGCCAATAAATATCAGCTAAAATTGAACCGAAAGAAATGTGTCTTCAGAGTCACTTTCGGAAAATTACTCGATTTCATAGTTAGCAAGCGAGGGATCAAAGTTGACCCTGCAAAAGTCATAGCCATTCTTGAGATACCGCCTCCCAGTAATATCAAAGAGCTACGAGGCGTGATAGGAAGATTGCAATTCATCAGAAGATTTATCTCCCAACATTTTGATAGATGTGATCTATTCTACAAACTACTTAATGGAGGAACTGAGTACAAATGGGATGATCAGTATCAGCAAGCCTTCAATAATGTTAAGAAATACCTCCTTAACCCACCAATACTATCACCGCTTGTCTCTAGAAGACCCCTAATTCTATACCTCTCAGCGAATGATAAAGTAATGGGAGTGATTCTAGGACAATATGAAGAAGACGGCAAGAGAGAGAAGGCTATCTACTACCCGAGCAGGACGATGGTCGAATATGAATGAAAATATACTTCAATAGAGAAGACTTGCCTAACATTGGTGTGGGCCTCTACCAAATTACGGCACTACTTCAGGGCATATAAAATACTAGTACTAGCCCGAATGGTCCCTCTAAAGGATGTATTCAAAAAGACCACAACATCAGGAAAAATCGCTCGCTGGCATATGCTCCTGTAAGAATCCGATATCACTTACGTCACGGAAAAATCGATCAAAGGGCAAGCAATCGCTGATTACCTCGTAGATCTCCCACTCCCGAGTGACGAACCTATACATGTGGATTTCCTCGATGAGGACCTACTCACAGTTCATCACGAAGAGCCCAATAAGACCTCATGGATCCTTTATTTTGACGGCGCTCTATATCATAAAGGAAAAGGCATCGGAATAGTCCTCTTAAGCCCAGAAGGAGTTGTCATACCTAAGGCTTTTCAACTAGATTTCTCTGTCATTAACAATGTCGCAGAATATGAAACCTTTATAGCTGGACTACGAGCAGCACTACAATTAGGTGTTAAACAGTTAAAAACCATCGGTGATTCCAAACTCGTTGTTTCACAAGTCATAGGGGAATGGAAAACTAAGGAAAGAACACTAATGGCATACTGTTAAGTGGTGAAAAATGCCACTTTGCACCCACCCTTTAACTTGACCTTTCATGGACCTACAAGCACACTAATAAGCCATTGTTGAGTGCATTTTGTAGCTAGCAGGAAAATCTGGTAATAATACAGCAAACCACTTAAAAATGCCCACAAAGAAGTCAGCTCTCAGCATCATGCAAACCCAGCAACAGAATAAGGTGAAGGAAGTAAGAATAGGTTGATAACGTCCTATCGATTAGTCACCTAAAGGATTTGACTGGATCAGAAAGCAGGAAAAGGAAGAATTCGTGCAGAAGTGAAGAGTTCGACAGGATCCAAGACCTTATCGAGCAGTTGAAAGAGAAAGAGGATTCAACGTATCAAAAACTAGCTGAGGGATAAAGGAGACCTATCAGAAGGTTCATTCAACCTATCAAATGGTTCACTGATCCTATCGAAATAGAAATGCTGAGACAACACCTGTCACAGAATGATCTGAACCTTTCGATAGGAACAAAGGGCATCCGATCGAAGCGACAGAATGCAAATATTCAACCTATCGAATCACTCTTCCAACCTGTCGAAAGCCCCAGATCAAGCACAGTGAAGCTAAATTCAACCTATCGGATCCTATCAAAGAGACCACTGAACCTATTGAAAGGAATTGCAAGCTTACTTCCAACCTGTCGGAAGCCTCTTCAACATGTCAAAATCGTGTGCTGAACTTCTCAGAAACCATGCTATACACACGCTGAGACTTGGTGACCTATTACACGCAAACTGAGGCACCTTGGTGGCCAGCAGGACGTTCTAGAAGATACCCTAGGAAACCCTAACCGACCCATGTGCTTTGACAGAACTCTAACAAATTCTGACAACCTTCTAGAAGGGATTTTTGGCAGGAAAAATAGAGAAGGAAAGCCATATATTGGAACCCCCAATTGCCATTGGGGAGGATCAAATTTCTGAGCAATTTTCCAGAGACCAGTGCTTGCAGCGAGATTCCCTTTTCCCTCCTTTAGCCCAACCATGGTTGGCTAAACCCCTTGGAGCAGCGAGGAGTGAGTTACATATGTAATTGGGTGAGTTTAAGAGTGTTGCTGGGGTTGCATAGACTACAGATCTGAGAGCATTCTATTGTAAGAGTGACCTAGTTTGCAATGTAAATGTTGTTTTTAATGTTTTAATTAGATCTAAAGCTCTTTTGATTCCTCTTGGTGCTCAATCAGATTTGTGTAGAGGAGTTTCTTGATCAGCTCACCCACTTAACTGGTAGACCTTTTAGATATCATCCAATTCCTGGATTCGATATCCTGTAATTTCGTGTTCTGTGACTGTAAATTGCAAGATTCAGAGTGGTTTTAATTGTTCTAATTGAGGCCTTGGCTCTGTAGGAGATCTCTAGGATGGTCTGTGACCATTAAAGTGGATAGATCATAACCTTAAGCTAAATCTGAGCTCAAGCCTCAATTGGATTTATCTACTGTAATCCATGGATTCGATAAAGCCTATAGGATGGTCTGTGACCATTAGAGTGGACAGATCATAGCCTTAAGGTCAGGTGGATCCTGTGATTTGGAGTGGAAGTTTTACCTTGCAGCTGTGTTTGCGGACAAAGCCTGTGGTCAGCTAAGGGACTTATGTGCTCTTGAACCCCTGTGACATGATTAGCTCAACCTGATTATAGTGAAAACAATCTCCAAGCTGCTCTTCTCCATTTTTTGAGTTTTTAAACCTTTCATCTGCGAGATCTGAAGCTCCAGATTCGATCCAAAACAATCTACATTTTATTTGTAGTTTAGTTTAAGGGACAACTCATTTCAAAACTCTCCCCTATTCTTTAACTAAAGTAGACATAACCAGGGTGTCAGATCTCTTATAGATCTGAAGATTTGTCCTATTTCTAAACAACTTCCCTGTGGACATTCTCTTACTCACCATTCTTTTAAAGCTTGCTACAAAGGACCCTGTATCTTGCAGGCCTAGGATATTTTTGTTGTGCTGAATCCATCTCTATTTTCTCTTGATTTTTACACCATAAATCAGCACACTAAAAATCCACAAGTTTTTTGCGCCGCTGCCGGGGAGGTAGATTAGAAATTGATAGATCTAAGTTTTTATCATAGATTTGTAGTTTTTGTCTAAATTTACTAACTACATTTGTGAGTTTTTGCTATTTTCCAGTATTCTTTGTCTTCATTTTAGCAGATCTAAGTACAGAATGAGAAGAGAGCTATGCTGAAGGCTGCTCTATAGTTTGCATCTCTTCTTCCCTGTTTATTTTCAGATCTGTTGATTTTGTAGATTAGTTAATCAATTGTGTGTTCCTATTTGTTGTGTGAAGTTTTACTCTGATTTCAGTTGTGGGAGTTGTATGTTTGGTAGGAGAACTCTTCAACCAGAGATTTTTCCATTAAATCCAGAGGTTAAAAGACTTCTCAAAACTCGACAAACTACATCCACAGCTGTTGAATTTAAAGCTGTCGAAATGGGTGAGCAGCAGCAGCCTCAAACTCTCAAGGAATTCAATGCACCAGGGGTCTATAATTCCCCCTTCTGCATTCAGTTCCCTGCTGCTTAAGGAAATTATGAGATTAAATCGTCCATCATTCAAATGTTGCCTTCATTTCATGGCCTGACCAAGGAGGATCCCTATAAGCATATAGATGAATTCTTAGGACTATGCACCACCTTGAACATCACAGGTTTGGGGGAGGAGGCCACCAGGATGAGACTCTTTCCTTTTTCATTAAAGGACAGAGCCAGAACCTGGTTGTCTCTACTTCCACCTAACAGCATACAGTCCTGGAGTGATCTCTAATGTCAGTTTTTGGCCAAATTCTTTCCTATGTCAAAGACCAGTCAGTTGAGGAAGGGTATTATTTCTTTTACCCAAGATCCAGCTGAAGATTTTCATCAGTCCTGGGAGAGATTCAAAGAACTCCTCAAGAAATGCCCCCACCATCAAATCCCTGAATGGCAACTGGTTCAAAGCTTTTACCAGGGAATTGATTCAAAAAGAAGGGACATGATAGATGCCTCTTGTGGAGGCACTTATCTTCATAAAACCGCTGAGGAGGCATGAGAGCTCTTTGACATCATCAGTGAAAATTCTATGCAAAGAGAAACCTTCGCAAGAGATTTAGAACCATCTAAACTGATGAAAGAAAACACCTCAAGAGGAAAGATATATGAAGTGAATGTGCCAAGTGAATTGGAAAGGAAAGTGGACAGCTTAACTCTGAAGTTTGACAGGCTCATGGGAGCAATGCAGCCACCTGTGGCTGCTAGAACAGAGGAAGCATGTGCTATCTGCCAGTCCCCTACTCACTCCCTAGATGAATGCCCCTCAGCTGCCCAATTTCATGAGTTCATAACAGAGCAAGTGGCTGCAATTCAAACCTTTGGGCAGCAGCCTGCTGCTGGGTATCAATAGAGAAACCACCCCAATTTGAGGTGGAGACAAAAGCAATGAGCCCATGCCCTACAGAAATGCTCAGCCCTGTCGAGATGGTTATATCCCAAGACCTCAATATCAGTAAACCATGGCCCAACCTATAACTCCTCCTGTGTAACAAGCTGCACCTACTTCAGCTGTGAGAACAACTTCTATCTTTATTACAGAACTTGAACACCTTGACACAAACTGTGCATTCTCACAACCAGAGCATCAAAAAGATAGAGGATCAGCTTGGTCAACTGTCTGATGCTCTGACTAGGAGAGAAGGAGGAAGGTTACCTAGCCAGGCATAAGATAATCCACGAAGACAGTTTGGAGTGGGTGAAGTTTCCTCCACATTTGAGGAAGCCAAATCTGTTACAACTTTGAGAAGTGGTAGGCTAGTGGATAATCAAGTGGGTTGTGAGCCTGTGAAAAGTCTGAAGGAAGATAATGGAAAAAGTTTTCCGAGCACACAACAAAGGTCACTAGTGGTGGACCTGCAGGAACAAACCAGTGTCAATAAAGTGGATGACATGGATCCTCAAGAAAAAAAAAAATCAGAAAAAAAGAAGCCCCATTAGCTAAGGCTGCAAGTGAAGGAGCAACCCCACACTTGCCATTTCCCAAGGCATTGCAAGGACCCTCCCCTTTTGACAAAGGGCAAGGCAAAATTGAGGAAATGATAGAGATTTTCAAGCAAGTAAAGAGCAATCTGCCTTTACTGGATGCCATTAAACAAGTCCCAGCCTACGCCAATTTTCTGAAGGAGTTATGCACCCATAAAAGACAGTCTAGGACATACTTGTCCAAGAAAGTCTTTTCAGCAGAACAGGTAAAACACATTCTATCCATTGCAACCCCCACCAAACTTCAAGACCCTGGAGTGCCCACTATCCCCTGTATCATTGGGGATCATAAAATATAGAAGGCCCTGTTAGACTTAGGAGCCAGTGTGAATTTGTTGCCCTATGCAGTCTATGAAAAATTGGGCCTAGGAGACTTGAAGCCCACGCCTGTAGTCTTACAACTGGCTAACAGGTCTGAAAGAAAACCTGTGGGAGTCATTGAAGATGTCTTGGTGGGTGTGGAAAATTTCTTTTATCTTGCTAACTTTGTGGTGTTAGATATGGAGCCAAGTAAAGGTAATTCCTCCATCCCTGTGATTCTGGGCAGGTCCTTCTTGGCCACTGCAAATGCTTGCATTCAATGCCGATTTGGAATCATGGAGGTCTCCTTTGGCAACATGAAAGTAAAATTACATGTGTACAACACCAGCTCTCAACCCCCTTTTGACGAAACCTGCTTTTCCATTGCAGGGCTGGAGGAAGCTCTGCATGATAATCCTCAACAGCTGCTACAAAACAATGATTGGCCCATGGAGATAAAATGGCAATCAGGGGTTGAGCAATTGCTGAAGAATGGATCCAAGGAGAAAAAAAAAGTTTAAGGAACATGAGGAGGCCATTAGCCTTCCAGATCCCCCAGATTAACACCCATAGTTGAGTATGTATTATATGTACCATATTCTATTTGTTTTTGCTTTAAAATTGCATTTCTAATAGCATTCTTTTGAAATAAATATGCCATGTTCTCTAGTGAATCAATTTTATTTCAAAATTGCCAACTGCAATAAGATAAATGGGTGCTCATCCACATAAGAATCCAATCATAAGGCCGCACAGCAACTGAGCCTGATTAGTGCTGAAGCTAAGGGTGCCCATAAGGAAAGTTTTATCTGGGTTTTGAGACTTTCGATAGGCTTAATCCACATTTCGTTAGGTATCATGTTGATTTCGACAGGATACCTACTGGTTTCGATAGGAACTGGAGTTTTCGACAGGTAAAACCAACTGCTCGATAGGTTAAATAAGGGTAAACATAGATTTCGATAGGTACTGAGTACATATCAGACACCTATCGAAATGATGTTGTCTGTGCCATTTAAACCTATCGACAGGATGGTCTCACCTATCGAAATCTAAAAAAATCATCCCTTTGGAAAGATTTATTGTCTAAGGTTTTGATAGGATGCCTCGACCTATCAAAACCATTCACTTATCCTATCGAAGTCGCATTTGTACCTTTATATACCTGTCGATAGGTCATTTGTGCTCCACTCCTTCCCGCTGAAAAAAACCCTAGTTTCCTTCCCCATTTGTCGCCTCCCTCTTTCTCTACTAAATCCCCATAGAATCTTTTGCTATTTAGTATGCCATCTTGTCAATACATTCAGCCTGCGTAAAGGAGCATTTTGCCCCTAATTTTAAAGAAATTGGAACAGTGCATCGCTAGCTTTGTGAAACCCTAGGTACCTGGTGGTGAGTTACCTTCATACTATCACTCTATCATCTTTCTAAGCCTTCCCATTCCAAGCTGGTGAGAAATTACTCCGTGAGATTACAATGAATGAGCCTGAAGAAACACTAGCTAGCATACGCCGGAAATCAATTGCATCTTCCCCTAAATCCTCCAAGAATGTACCCTCTACTACCAAGCCACCTGTAAAGAGGAAGACCACTGAAGGGACACCCAAAAAGGGTCCTAAAGCTAAGAAATCCAAAGCTGTGGAAACCCAGGAACTTGTGACAGAAACACCCTTAAAGACAGGCCCATGGCTGTAGAGCTTCCGGCTACACTAACCACCTCCAATGAATTTGTTGACAAGATAAACCTTGTCCCTAAGACCGGATTTGACCTGACACATTTTGCCAACATTGGAGAGTGCCAGGAAACACTGAGCTATTTGAAGAAAGAAGGCTTGTTGTCCCTACTGTCGCCATTGAAGGAATCAGTGTATCCCAGGTTGGTGAAGTTATGGTACCAAAATCTGAAGAAGAAGGTGGCACAGGGGACAGATGATGTACTAGAAATTTTGATTGATGATTGGCAATTGACTATCGATCACAGAGACATAGGAATGGCTTTGGGGGTCCCATACCAATTTGATTCCAACCGCTCTGAGGGAGCACCTGTTGGAGCTACATTTAAAGATATGGCCAAGTAGCTAACCAATGGGATTGTGGGTTCTGGAGTATCCCTGATGAGAAGAGACCTCCATCCTAGCCTCAGATTCATGGATACCATCTTAAGAAAAAATGTCTATGTTACAAGACATTTGCAGGAAAGAAGGTCCCCATTAGTGGATGCCCTATTTTATTGTTCCAAGGGACAGTTCGTGAATGGACCTAAGCTGATCTTTGAGACCATGGTGGACATAAATGACAAGGTGCTCAAACGACAGGCTTTTGCAAAGGGACGAGGCTTACCTTTCAGCAGACTTATCACCTGTCTGCTCAGAGCTGGGAAATATAGGTTTAAGGAGGCTGAGCCAGTAGAGAAAATGGCTCACAAGGTTTTTGGAAAAAGGGAATGTTCTACAAGTTTAACCCTCATTCAAAAGACCAAGCTAGTTACAGCAGAGAAGGAAGTGGCCAATACCTCAGCAACAGATCTTCCTGCTGACATCACCTCACCCATCATTCCTCCTACTTCATCCACCCTTTCATCCACCTTACCTACACCATCACCTACACCTGGGATCCTGGAAATCCCCACCTTCTGCGAGCCAATCCCCACCATGTCTTCCCCACCCTCCCTCCAACCCCTTCCTGATTTTCCCCCTCCACAATTACCTACACATACATAGGGTGTGGACCAGTTCACATCCACTTGTTTCTCTGCCCTCATTTCTTCAATTGTGGAGGATGTTGCTCATGAGTACACTCCACTTCCTGACTCTCCTCACACCACCCCACCTCACTTTACCCATTCCTCGTCCTCCCCTTTCCATCCCATTCATTCACCCATCCCCTCTACTTCAACCCTTCCTGATACCTTCACCCAAATCCTCTCCCTCCTTCACTCCATTCAGGCCCAAGTGGTCACTAACACTGACCACCAGGCCCTCATGAGCTCATGCCTCCACTCTATTCAATCCACCCTCACTCCCCCCACTCCAGTCTCCCATCCTTTATCCATCTCTCCTACCTACCCTGATCCCTCTTTTTTAATTTTCTCTCCTCCCTCATCACCTATGCCCTCCCCCATCCCTTCTGATATAAGCAATTGGTAGCGGCTGAAAGTCTCATTGCCAAATACAAAAAGAAGAATTCTGAACTCCTCAAGAAGAAATTAGAAAATGATCAGGAGATACTCAAAGCCACCAAGAAACTCTTTGATGCTAACCTCCTCTATGCTACCAAACAGATTGATATTTTAAAGAAAATGGTTGCTTCCTTGTTGTCTAAACCATTTAAACCTACCCCTCTTGCTACAACACCTCCTGCTGAACCTACCCCCCCACCCCCAGGTCCCCCCCTACTATTACTCCTTCCACAACTCCCCCTGTGGATGTTGCTCCTACTGCCATTGCCCCTCCCACCCACCCTGTCGAGGTTCCACCCCCCTCTCCTGCAGATGTACCTCCACCTGACAAACCTACCCCTCCCAAACGAAAGCAGACTTACTAAAAAAGAACCACCACCACCAAGAGATCTGCTGCCGCTATTAAAAAAGGGAAACAACCTGCTGCCCCATCTGAGGAAGCTGCTCCCCCAAGGTCCTCCCCTCAGTATGACTCCCATGGAACCCCCCTCACTAGGGATCAAAGACGAAAGGTTGATGTGGCTCTAGGACTGGACCCCATAGAACTTTTCCCTTCCGAGTCGGATTCTGATCCTCCACCTGTTGTTGCTCCTCAAGGCAAAAAGCCTGCTGCCCAGTCTGAGGAGGCACACGCTAAGCATCCTAAGCAATCCAAATCCAAGGGCAAAGCCCCTGCATCTAGTCGGTAGCTGGCAGCTGGCTGTTTACAACTATGGCCCTGTGATTTTGTTTTTTGTTTCATTTACCTCTTGTATATATTAGACATTTTTGTTATGATAGTCTATAAAAACTTTTCTTTTGTCATATTTCGTTTTCGTTTGTCTCCCTCTTTATTGCATTGTCTTAAAATAGTGGGGACACTGTTTAGTTTAGGTTTGGGGGTGTGGCATGTATGCCAATAAACTAGTTAATTGTAGTACAGCCAAGTTAAAAAGGAATAATAAAAAAAATAATGAATTCATCTCCTATTTGTTCTTAAGGAAACCTATAAAACCATTTGCATCTGAAACAAACTGAAGTTTTAACATTCTTCATGAAGATTATGCCAAGAATTTTTGTAGGAAGCTTGAAATGTGTGATAAACCAGAAACGAGAAGAAACTGTGAAGATACTCTCCAAAAATTGGATGGAAGGCCATACCTTGTGAGAATTAGGCCTGAAAATTTTTCCTTGAGGAGTGTCTTAGCAATTTTCTCTGCTCTAAAGACTGATGGGATCTATCTTTAATCACTAGAAGTTAGGCAAATCTAAGTTGAAACAACTTAACAGCATTCATGACATTAAGGACATGAAGTAAGGCCATCCCTTGGACAGGTTGAGCCTAAAATTCCCCCACCTGTAAACTGCCCTTGAGACACACCATTTGAGCCCTGAAAATCCCAATTTTCTTTTATGAAAACCAGAAAACTCAAACCCATAACCCCCTGACTTGTTTCAGTTCATCCTCAATCTGAGAAATCAAGAAAAAGAAGGAGAAGTGAGGTTCGATGTTTGGTTGAAAAAAAAGAAGAAATACAGTCGATGGTGTTGTGGCATTCCAGCCTCTAAAAAATAAAAATAATAAAAATTAAAATTAAAAAAAGAAAAGGAAGGAAAAAGAGAAGTCATTTCATTGAAAGATTGGAAGAAAGAGAAGAAGCTAGCTACTTTAGCTCTGAAAATTCAAGGAGTATATGAAATTGTGCTTTCATGAAAAAGGTTGAGTGGCAAATCACCTCTGTACTTTTCTGATTTCTCAAAGTTTGGATCCCATTCCATCCTTCTTATTTTTTATAAACCTCACCCATAAGCCACATTATAACCCAATAAAAAGTCCTTACTGATCTAAAATGGATTGAGCTATCATGTGGAGATGAGGATTTGTTTGATATATGGTGCAAAGAATAAGAAAACATCATAAATTAGAGCAATGCCTATCCTCTTGCTTACAGTCTTATTTGAGGGCTGTAATTGCTCTTGAGCTGAGTGATATGGTTTACCCCTCTTCTTTGTACTAATGAGTGAACAACCCTGGTGAGATTTGAGTCTGAAATCTAGTTGATGGGGAAAATATCTTAGTAGGATCCTCAAAATTGATGGTGAGTTATGCATGAAATTCCATAAGAAAGTTCCTGGATACAAACTGAGTGATAACGGAGAGATTTCAGTAGACTTTCATGCCCAAATGGAAATGTGAAATTCCCTTAATGGATGGACATGATTTGAATCTATTTGATTTGCTTCAATTCCGCTTTAACACGCTGCACTACTATTAACTAAGTTATATTGGAGAAGTTTGTGGGTACCTTCACTGAAAACCCTTAGGAGACTTCACTCCTCCACTAGGGATCACCTAGGGGTTTAAAAGACTTGGTTCATGTGCTAAATGCATCCGTGCTCCCTACGAAAGTGGCATTTTATTTTTCTTTTGAAATCTCCTTTGCTCAGGGACTAGCAAAGCTCAGGTTTGGGGGTGTGTTAAGTGGTGAAAAATGCCACTTTGCACCCTTTAACCTGACCTTTCATGGACCTGCAAGCACACTAACAAGCCTATGTTGAGTGCATTTTGTAGCTAGCAGGAAAATCTAGTAATAATGCAGCAAACCACTTAAAAATGCCCACAAAGAAGTCAGCTCTCAACATCATGCAAACCCAGCAACAGAATAAGGTGAAGGAAGCAAGAATAGTTTGATAACGTCCTATCGATTAGTCACCTGAAGGATTCGACAGGATCAGAAAGCAGCAAAAGGAAGAATTCATGCAGAAGTGAAGAGTTCGATAGGATCCAAGACCTTATCGAGCAGTTGAAAGAGAAAGAGGATTCAACCTATCGAAAGCTAGCTGAGGGAAAAAGGAGACCTATCGGAAGGTTCATTCAACCTATCGAATGGTTCACTGATCCTATCGAAATAGAAATGCTGAGACAACAGCTGTCGCAGAATGATTTGAACCTTTCGATAGGAACAAAGGGCATCCGATCGAAGTGATAGAATGCAAATATTCAACCTATCGAATCACTCTTCCAACCTGTCGAAAGCCCCAGATCAAGCACAGTGAAGCTAAATTCAACCTATCGGATCCTATCGAAGAGACCACTGAACCTATCGAAAGGAATTGCAAGCTTACTTCCATCCTGTCGGAAGCCTCTTCAACTTGTCGAAATTGTGTTCTGAACTTCTCAGAAACCATGCTATGCACACACTGAGACTTGGTGACCTATTGCACATAAACCAAGGCACCTTAGTGATCGGCGCGACATTCTAGAAGATGCCCTAGGAAACCCTAACCGACCGATGTGCTTTGACAGAACTCTAACAAATTCTGACAACCTTCTAGAAGGGAATTTTGGCAGGAAAAATAGAGAAGGAAAGCTATATATTGGAACCCCCAATTGCCATTAGGAGGATCGAATTTCTGAGAAATTTTCCAGAGATCAGAGCTTGTAGCGAGATTCCCTTTTCCCTCCTTTAGCCCAACCATGGTTGGCTAAACCTCTTGGAGCAGTGAGGAGTGAGTTAGATCTATAATTGGGTGAGTTTAAGAGTGTTGCTGGGGTTAATTGCTGCATAGACTTCAGATCTGAGAGTATTCCATTGTAAGAGTGACCTAGTTTGTAATGTAAATGTTGTTTTTAATGTTTTAATTAGATCTAAACCTCTTTTGATTCCTCTTGGTGCTCAATCGGAATTGTGTAGAGGAGTTGCTTGATCAGCTCACCCACTTAACTGGTAGACCTTTTGGATATCATCTGAATTCCCTAGATCTGATATCCCTATAATTTCTTATGTCTGTGACCTAGAAATTATAACATCTATAGTGGTTTTAATTGTTCTAATTGAGGCCTTGGCTTTGTAGGAGATCTCTAGGATGGTCTGTGACCATTAAAGTGGACAGATCATAACCTTAAGGTAAATCTGAGCTCAGGCCTCAATTGAATTTATCTACTGCAATCCATGGATTCGATAAAGCCTATAGGATGGTCTGTGACCATTAGAGTGGACAGATCATAGCCTTAAGGCCAAGTGGATCCTGTGATTTGGAGTGGAAGTTTTGCCCTGCAGCTGTGTTTACAGACTGTGCCTATGGCCGGCTGAGGGACTTATGTGGTCTTGAACCCCTGTGACATGATTAGCTCAACCTGATTATAGTGAAAACAATCTCCAAGCTGCTCTTCTCCATTTTCTGACTTTTTAAACATTTCATCTGCAAGATCTGAAGCTCCAGATTCGATCCAAAACAATCTACATTTTATTTGTAGTTTAGTTTAAGTGACAACTCATTTCAAAACTCTCCCCTGTTCTTTAACTAAAGTAGACATAACTAGGGTGTCAGATCTCTTATAGATCTGAAGATTTATCCTATTTCTAAACAACCTCCCTGTGGACATTCCCTTACTCACCATTGTTTTAAAGCTTGCTACAAAGGACCCTGTATCTTGCAAGCCTAGGATATTTTAGCTGTGCTGAATCCATCTCTATTTTCTCTTGATTTTTACACCATAAATCTGCACACTAGAAATCCACAACACATACCTAGAAACCACTCAATATTTAGTAAAGAAATTTGAAAGAATCTCTTTCACGCACATCCCTAGATTAGAAAGCGAGCTCGCAAATTCCTTAGCCACGCTAGCCTCAGTCATCCAAATGCCAATTAGGCAAAGTACCAAGACCTTCTTCATCGAAAAGCTGACAGTACCCGCCCACAAGGTAGCATGGACAGTTAAGAGAGAATTACCCATCCTCCCCATAGGTACACAAGACCGAAAGAAGCAATCACCCCGAAAAAGTACGTCAGGACAGGAACTGAAGTTGTTACATTCAAATTTGAAAAATCATCGACCGATGATGGACAACTATGGTATTTTGACATCTGAAACTTTTTGAAACATCAACACGTCCCTCCATACACCACAAAGATCGAACGGAAGACTATAAGGAATCGATACACTTGATTCTGCATACTCGACATAATATTATACAAAGAGGCCTTCACTAAAGGAGTACTACTACGATGCGTCACGACCGTCGAAGGACAATACATCATCCGAGAAACACACGCTAGTGCCTATGGCACCCACTTCGGTAGACAGAGACTCGCCAATGAAGTTACATGACAAGGCTACTTCTAGCTGACAATGATCAGCGATTGCCACCTCTACGTCCAATCCTCCAAGCAACGCAAAGAACATGCCGCACTCATCAAAGTTTCATCAGTTGCATTAAACACTATGACCTCGCCATGACCATTTTTGATGTGGGCCTTCGACGTCATTGGACCTTTCATAGACACCGTTGGGAACACTCACAAACACGCGTTCATACTTACAGCAATCGAATACTACACCAAATGGGCAGAAGCTGAATCCTATGTCAGAATCACCACTTCAACACTCGTAAAGTTTATCGTTTAGAATATCATCACCAGGTTTGGAGTACTCAGGATGTTTGTCACCAACAATGGACCATAATTTATCACAGAGAAGACGAAGAAGTTATGCAAGGAGTACAACATTGATCAACGCCACTATTCACCGTTCTACCCTTAAGAAAATGGACAAGCAGAAGCTACAAACAAAATGGTGATTCAAATCCAAAAACATACAGTAGAAAAAAGCAATGTGGCCGACTGGCCTGAACGACTACCAGAAGCACTCTGGGCCTATACGACCTCTATTCGTACGGCCACTGGCCGAACTCCCTACCTCCTTACCTATGGGATGGAGGCAGTCCTACCATATGAGATATAAGTATCATCTTTATGCATTCAACTCAATGATGAGCTATCCTTAGATGAGAGGAGAATTTCCTTACTCACGCAGCTAAAGCAACTCGATGAAACACGTCTAAGGGCAACTGATCACGCTCAGGTATATCAGAGGAGAGTGGCCAAGGCTTACGATAAGAAAGTCCTTGAACGCACCTTTAATATTGGAGGATTAGTCTTGAAGAAAATCATGCCTTCAAAGCACACCCATCCGAAAGGAAAACTGAAACTGAACTGGGAAGGCCCTTATGTCATAACATCCACATGCCCTGGAAATGCCTACAAACTAGCAAACCAAGACGGGGAAGAACTCCCTTATGTCATGGTGCCGAAACATGACGAAGAACTTGATCATGGCATCCCGTATCCCCTCTGAGAAAAAGATTGTTACTCATCCCTTTTGGGAAGCATTAGATATAAACTATTCCCTGCATCACTGAGCCTTACTCCCCTCTTCTATTTTTATTTCAGACGATAAATCAGGAGCCTTGTAGGATATTCCTAGAAATAAAACTGAAAACTAATGTATGATGCGGGGAAGAGTTTATACCTACCATACTTTTCCATAATAACCACGGGATAGGATGACCACCACCCTATGATTGACTCCCATATACAACTGACCTAATCAAAGAGACCTCCCCGGTTTGATGACAATACCGATCAACTTTTCTTCAAAACTAACTCGCCAAATACCCATGACTGCTTATAGACCCAAAGTGCTCATCTTGAAACCTAGAAAAGCTCCATTTCATCTTGACGCTGGGGCATTTTTTTGGATTAGAAGAAGAATCATATCAGAAGTGCCGGCTTGTCCACAAAGAAGATGAGGAACGACAAAGTTACCATCCAGAAAGTGCTACCGAAGATACCATACTGCCAATCATACCACGCTCCTACACTGGGGCATTTTTATTTTTATTGTCATTATTTCTATCTTAGCTATTTGCTTTCCCTATTGCATTATGTTTATTTCAAAATAAAAGAAAAAAAAAAAAAAAAGAGAGCACATATCCATCTTTTGCTACCAGACTCCTATCTGAGACACTTACCCCCCTTGACAACTAGTAAGGGGGAGAATAAAGACTACTGACAGCATTACCCTCATATGTGCAGATACGATGCAACCTTCAGCCATCACCGGGACAGCTCAGGAAGCATCCAAGTCCCAATAATGGTCGATGGCGCTAAAGCAACTAAGAAGCAAAAGTAGATGTCAGAGGTAACTAAAAGAAAAGGAGCTAATCAGGTACATCTAAACCAAAAGTCTCTCTATATACTTGTATGTCAAAAAAATTTCTTTTCTTTTACACTTATCACCGGGGGCATCCCCCCTATATGTACAACACACGATACAAAGAATACAAAATAAGCACACACACACCCCTACTCCCTAAGCTGTCATTGAGACGGTCGATCACCACTGTCCTCAATATCATCAGCTTGGAGGTCCGTAGACTGGTCCTCTGAAAATACAATCTTGGCACCCAGAGTCCTCAGAACCTCTAAATGATGAGGCTCTACTACAGAACCCCCCGCACTCCTATGGCTAACAGACCGCCTCGATCGAGTATGAGGAGGATACCCTGCCAAAATATCACGAACGGTCGAATCCCTACGAGCATCATCCCTGACATGATCATGTGACGTGTGCCAAGA